>JAWNMR010000492.1:18775000-19992500 GCA_035043845.1 Drosophila picticornis | reverse complement strand
CCAACGTATAAAAAGAATAGTTTAGCGAAAATTAATAATGTAAAAAATAAATAAAATATAAAAAATATGGGATATTAAATTGCTTATTGACAAGATTGAGGAAACCCAAAAAATGCAATCAGAAGTGAAAATGTTAGTTGCTAGAGAAAGCGATAGGGATGGGGAAGGAGAGAGAAATGAAAGAAGAGATTTAAGAATACTTGTCCCTGTGAATTTAGATTAACTGAGCAAGTTTCACAAAGATTTGTTCAAATTGAAAATTAAATCAAAGGAATTGAGAGTTCTGCTAGAAACCGAAAATGTAAGACGACCTACTGGGAAGGAAAAATCTATTTATGCCATTGATTAACATATGTAGACAATACTGAGAAATATTCTACGGTTAATCAACGACGGAAGATCACCAAGAAGGAGTCTGGCAGAGATGAATACAACTTCCGGTCACGTAATGCAAAGAGGTAATTTGTTGAAACTTGGCCAATATCTGTCAGAATATAGTTGGACGAGCCGACGGCATCGGACCACTATATCATATAGCTGGCAATCAATCCCACATTCTGTCGAAGATAAATCTTAAGTTGTGGAATCAAGATTCCAATAGCCACACATACGTTGAATTTTCAGTTCACAGCCAATCGTCAAAGAGAAAATATGAAAATAAATTTGTTTTACATGCTGATATTAGTCGACAATAAATAAATTAATTAATTTAAAATTAGTCACTTTCCACATTCGCATGACTCGACGTAATTAGTCTATTTATAATTGTGTTTTGGAACTAAAATTATATGCTAATTAAGTCGGACTTTACATAATATTATGGTTAGTACAATTACTATTGCAATTAAAATCGCAATTAAATAGGTGGCATTAATTAGTTAACGATTCAGGTCGAGTTGTATTATTTAATATTATTTTAGGAAATATTTAAATAAATCAGAATTGTTTTTATTTGGTTAATAGCCAAAACTTTAATGCTTGACCCAAGCAAAACTTTACACACACAGATATGCATAGATATATATATATATACATATATATTAATATAGATAAGATTAGATATTAATATAGATTAATATAGATTGGACGTATACTGTATTTGTGTCTGTGCTTGTATACATTTGCTGATTGCTGCGAGTTGCAATTCAAGTTTTAGCTGTTGAAACTACACGCGAATTTTATGCTCCCAGTTTCCCAGTGCAGTAATTACAATTTCTAATCGCTTACAGACTGATGAATGTAATAACGGAGAGATAGTCCCGTCCGTGTGGCAGTCATATTTGTTGCAACAACAATTAGTGCCCATTAATATTGTATCAGCCGAAATTGAAGAATTTATGAAAATGTCTTTGCATGGAATCTCAGAGAGAGAGGGGGGAGAGAGGTGCACAGATAGATAGATACTGTGCTGTGCTGCCACATCAAGTCAGAGATGGAAGCAATTAAAAAGCGTTCACATTCATTTGGTGCGGAATTTGTAATTCAATATTTATGACAATTACTTAATGATGAGAAAAACAAACGTTTTTGTAAAAGCCAAAGCAAAACATTGGCAATGGATTTGTAAACACAATAAAATACAATAAAATGCACTTTGAAGTTGTTTCTATTTGCCGAACACATCAAAATAATTAACGTGCACAATTTAAGCAAAATTCAAAATATTTATTATAAAAGAGCTTCAGCAGAATGAAGAAGCAGAGTGTTGAAAGGACTCAGGAGTATTATATGGGTGATGGGAGATGGGATTTGGAACTGCCTTAGCCCAGTCTCAATACTCACCACTTAAACACAAATCCAATTTCTGGCTTGAGCCTATTACAAGTTTTTGATGTGACTTGCTGTAATTCGTATTTGTATTTGTAGTATTTTTTTTACTCGTTTAATTCTGTTTGGCTTTTCCGTTGCTAGCTTGGCACTTGAAACACACAAAGTTTTGGCCAAAAGAAGAAATGAACCGAAATTTCGATGAGTCGGGATGCCGTTTTAAATACTTTCAAAAGTCATTAGCCTAATGCGTGGAAAGGGGACAGGGACTGGGATTAGGACTGAACCCAACGCACTTCACTCTCGTTTCAATTAATTCGTTCGATCAATGAAAATGCCTTTGAAGCACTCTCCTCAAAGTGCTGACAGTAAACAAAACACACAAACAATAAGAAAATTAGCGAAAATTAATGCAAACAAAAAAAATAAAATTGAGAAAAAAGAAGAAAACCCAAATACAACAAAGCGAACATTCAAAATACGGGCCAATTGTCAGCAAATTAGCTAGAAAAATCTCACCAAGCGTTTTCCAGTAGCGGTTCCACTTGCTTGTTGTAATTCACGGTACAACAACAGTTCACCAAAAAAAAAAACAAACAAACTTAAGGAATGCACAACAACAAAAAAATGGTTATTGGCCTGATCTTTTTGGCCACAAAATTCGTGTTTACGCGTCGCTGCGCCTAAGGACAACACGCGACTTCAGCTTCGCCTCCAACTCCGATTGCAACTTGAACTCCGCAACTTGCAGCTGACTTTGGTACAAACGGAAACCGCACGTGGCGCTGTGCAACGCTGACTTGCTCACTTTACCTTGCCTGGCTTGGCTTGACTTGGCTTGGCTAGGCTTGACTTGGCTTGGCTTGACTTGACTGACAAAGACTGATGCGACTTGTCGACCGCTTCATGCGAGACCACGACCTCGACTGAGCGGCGACACACGACCACACACGTCGCAACGTGCCAACTAACGGCAACGGCAACGGCAACAGCAACCACGACCACGGACAATGTTGGAGACGGTGACGTGACTCGCTGCTGGCTGCACTGCTTCAACTGAAACTCAAATTCCAAACTAATCTGAACAGCACACACAAAGCACAGTAAACAGAACAGAGCAGAGCAGAGCAGAACAGAGCAGAGCAGAGCCGAAGCGTACTGCGACAGCCACGTGCTGAAGTTGCTGCTCCTGCCATATTGCCATATGACACGGCACGACACGACACGACGCGACAACAGGACACGCTCGGCTGCTGTTAAGACGGACTGTTAGCTAACAGCTGCCGCAATGTTACGAAATGTAACCAAATCAAATACGCAAAGTCGCTGTAGCTGTCGCTGTCGCTGTCGCTGTCGCTGTCTCTATCGCTGTCGACGTCGACGTCGACGTCGGCGTCGCTGCTTGAGCTGCACACTTTTCTTGTCTTTACTTTACTTGCCATTTTGTCTCGTTTCATTCAGCAGCAGCCACGAATTGGTTGGCTCGGGTTGCCCATCACAGATACCCTGTAGTGTGCAAAACATTTACAAGAGCCTGCCAGCCTCAGACTACCGGTTCACTTCCCCTTCACAATCCCCTTAAGTCCATCCGTAATCAGCTTATTAAGTCGAGTCTCTATGCGAATTTCCCTCTCAGTTCTTTTTCTACATATTTGTGTTAACAGATTACTTCAAAATGGGGAAAAGAGGGTCTAACGAAGTGTGTGAGATCTCCCATCTCATAAAAAACTTTTTTTCTTGTCCACCATCAACAACCGAGTTGAGTCGAGTCCAATTGAGTCGAGTCCAATGCGTCTGTCCACATGAATGAACAATCGATCTCGGAGACTATTACAGACGAGACAGACAGAGACATATTTAGAATAGAATAATCGTATGACCTTACTCACTAAGTGAATTGTATTATATCGATATCTGCCTCGAGGTTATCGATTTTGTTTTTCCTGTCTCGAATGAACAAGCCGAGCTCAGGGAAATAATATACTAATAAAATATTAAATACTTTTGAATATTTAATGGCTGTGCTCAAATTCAGTTATTCAATTTGTAATTGCATCTCAACTTTTACTTTTATTCTCTGGTGCCGAAATGGGCTATCGATTTATGAAATCGATAAATTCGATAATTTCAAATCGATAAGGCCACATATCTGTCACCAATATTAGGCTACAGTCACTAAATTTGATTGGAAGACTGTTCGCGATGCCCTTCAAAGATCGCCAGCTGCCACGCCCACCTCCGCCGCCCCAGGCTGTATCGCCTTCAAATACTTAATATCTCTCGCAGTTTTTGAGTTGGAGGCTTCCAATTTGTTAGGTATATCACTGATAGCCGTCTTTAAGAGCCGATAACCACTTTGTATGGCCACGCCCACACTTGCGCCCATTATCGGCAATGCCGATATTTCGAAAAGTGTAAGTCGATAAATCCGCACATCTGCCACAATTTTAACGATGGAGTGACCAAACTTGGGAGAGACTTGCTGACAACCTCCTTCACAGATAGGCCACGCCCACACCGCATATCTTTCACAATTTGTAGGCTAAAATCACCGAATAGGACAGGCATGTCACAAGTAATGCCCTTCCAAGCCAATAGCAGAGGCAGATTAATAGGGTCCTTCTCCATTATTCTTTTTCAGCCATGCCGTGTATATTTCTTGGCCACACCCGGCCTGTTTTTTGTTGGTATTACTTATTGTATCACAGCATTTCGCAGTCGACTGCAACGCTCTCGCTTGTTAATTTAGCGTCATGGGAATTGAAAGAGCTTCAGCTTATTTGCAACAAAAGAAAGTTAGAAAATAGCCAATTCAGATAGAAACAGCTGATGATCGCTTTGAAACATTCTGAACACATTCAATTTGCTCACAGCCATCTTTTAGGCTCTTGAAGCGCTAGAGAGAGAGAGAAAGAGAGAGAGAGAGAGAGAGAGAGAGAGATTTAATTGGTTGTATTTTTTCCAATTAAGTAAAAACGCAATTGAGCAGTTTTTGGGAAACCGCGAAGCCAAAGCAAGGAAATCGTTTGACAATGGCCAGCGTCGCGAACGAAGCATGCCACTCAGCCGGAGTTTTGCATTGACGAGGAAACGGCTGGGAAATGTGCTGGGAAATGGGTTGGGAAATGGAAATGGCAAGAACAATGCAGTGCAAGAAGAAACACCAGCAAGCCCATCAAAACTGAAAGGTCACCCGAAAATAGAACGATGACCCATCAATTTGGTCAGTATTAAGGATAATTTGTATTAGCTAAAAGCAGACTCAATTTGACAGAAAAGTGAAAGTGAACCGCTTGTTGTACACACAGACAGACACACACACAGACAGACAGACAGATATATATATGTATATAATGATGTATCTATCGCAAAGTTCATGTTTTCATTTTCATGTTTTTATTACTACAACTTCTTTGAACACAAACTCAAATGGTAAAAAGGGAGTCAACAGAAAAGATAAGGTTTTGGCAGCATTTACAACTGATTATTACTATATTTTATAAGAATCGAAGTAGCAAACTTTTAACCACAGCACAATAATTACGACTTGCGACAAACTGCATCCATCAGGAAATCTTTTCCGTTTCAATCCTCAGTAAAATTCCTCAGTTTCCGTTCAAAGCTAGTCTAATTTCCCGGATTCGAATGTGGACTCCACTTTTATTTTAAACTGCCATTGTTTTTCCGTGTGTGTACGGGTTCAATATTGTAAAGTAAAATGAGCTTTAACCCAAAACGACCATTTGGAATCAGGGCATCACTCGCTGATCATTGACAAGACAATGCCAAAGGAGAGGTCATTGGAGGCAGAGAAGCCCCCTAAACCAGTAGCGAACTCTGACAAGAAGAGGCATCCTTAAAGCAGATCAAGCGTTGCCCGAAGAAGATGCCAATTCCTTGGCTCAGAGTACACTGGAAAGCCTCGACCCAACAAGGATTCTCGCATTCGTGTGAGAAGTGGGGCTGATGGAAATGGTTCTAAATAATAATAATAATAAAAATATGCTCATACTAATTATAATTATAATCACAATAATAACAAAGTTCTTCACTCCAGGTTTACAAGTAAAATCTTAATTTTGAATGAAAAGTGTGAAAAGTGGCTTGGATGGAAAACAAAACAAAATGGAAAACTGGTAACAAAACTGCAATTGCAAGAAACCATTTCTATTTGAAATGCGCAAGGAAAAATCTTCTGACGTTTCTGTCGTGTATTTCCCAAAGCAGCAATTTCTCGTTAACCATAAATACAACCATAAATAAATAGAAACCAAAATAAATACAAATTGAGATTTTTTAATGTTAAAACTCGTTGTTA
Source organism: Drosophila picticornis (assembly GCA_035043845.1). Lineage (NCBI taxonomy): Eukaryota > Metazoa > Arthropoda > Insecta > Diptera > Drosophilidae > Drosophila > Drosophila picticornis. The sequence continues at coordinate 19,986,415 of JAWNMR010000492.1, read as the reverse complement.
ATTCATGTGGGTTCGCGTCCGTGCTTAAGCTGTTGATAACATTTCGTTGGTCTGCAAAATGTTAAGTTTGCAGTTTTTAATTTCATCAGGACCGAAGAATTATTCGTTGAGTGTGGAACGTGTGTACGTTTAGCAGAGTTCACAGCCACTAAACCTGCCATAAAAATTATGCCTTTCGAGATGCAACCATAAAATTTCATGTCCCAAAAAGCTCTTTCAAAAAAGGCATAAAATAAGCTCGCTTTAGCAAAGTCTCATGTTACACTGCAAAAGTTGCGACTGGCATTTCTTGTATGCTATTCTGGTTTATTGACCTGATTTCCTCTATAAAAAAAAAGACAGCACAGAGAGAAACAATCCGCAAAGCGGTGTAATTTTTTTTAATATACATATATTTATCATATTATGTAGAGCACAATTAATAAAACTTATAACAACAATAATAAAAATATGCACACGCTACGGCAAACGTTTGCCTAATTTTTGTCGTTTTTTATTTTATTTTATATTAAATTTATTCATTTATATATATATATATATTTATATTTTATTTTATTAAATTGATTAAATTTTAATAAGTAGTGGTGGATATTTTCAGCCAGCAAATGTGCCCGTTGCTCATTGTTTACCTCCTCGGTGCTCTCCGTGCCCACACAACCGCGTCTCATTTCATCTTAATAAGATTGCACACAGACAAATATACATATAAATAAACAAATATACATAAATATATACATAGACACACACCCATACCTCGCTACAAGCCCGTTCCTCGTACGGCATTTCGCTTTAACGGACCTCAATTAAGGCACGTTTTCGATTTACGGCCTAAAAAGCTTCGCTATAACGGCATTCCATTCAGTTGCAAGCAAAAGCGGCATTTGATGCAGGTTGTATCCAAACAGCTATCAACAAAAAAAATTATCAAAAGTTTTTTCCTATCCGCCTTGAATACGATCCTGACGACGAACATAGCGCTAAAAATTTCTCCTGGAATTAACTGTAATGGCCAGCAAGCAACTTCAAAATAAAAAACAAAGTTGCAGCGCTAATCGATTGTGACAAATTTGTCGCCTGCGCTGTAACGGACGAAAAGTGAACAAAGCAGTACATTTGAGGGCGCAAAAAGCTGAGCTTCCAAAAAAAAACTTTCACGCAAACGAAGCATGCTCAAGGTTATCTTACCAGCGATAGATCGCTTTAGGGAGCTTTTACAACGCAGCCAACTTTGTTGTGTCGACTTGCATCCGGCGGCTTTAGCGACCAAAACCGGGTACAAAAGCGAGCTGATCACAGCGTCACCGCCACGGAACCACTGAAGAAGTCTCCGGAAGACCTCAGGAGGAGCCCCGCTGCAAAAGGGCAGTGGAAAATTACCAAAAAGATCACGCCACCGTGGTACAGTCCCGACAAAAGGTGCCCAGGTGGCTAAAAGCCCCAAAAATAAATCAGGTAATTCTCCCGTATTCTTTTTATTATGTGATTGAATAATGAATTAAGTTTCAGTAAAAAAAAATTATATATATATAAACCTACGACAACAAGAAGAAAATCCATCGTTGGAAGGCCTTTCATCGCATAAAAAAAAAAATTTTAATTACAAAAATAACAAAAGAAAATAAATCTATAAATTCAATATTTAAACATGGCACCCAGTAAATAAAGAAAACAAAATTTCTTATATATTTTTTTTATTTTTTATACTTCGACAATCTTATCCAATTAAGCTTAATTTTTTTTATAAAAACAAAAATATACATAAAAATATATTAAGAAAACAAGACCCTCACCACAAAATATTGTAAAAGCAGGGAAAATAAAAATAAAATTATAAATTAAAAAAATTAATTAATAAAAAAGTAAATAAATAAGAAAAATAAGAAGTTAATTATTTGATCATACAAAAATTAAATAGATAAAATTTATAGAAACAATTGAGTTATTAAAATTATTAATGTTAATTTCGTTAAAATTTAAAGACCTTTGGAAATTTATGCTAAGTTTTAAGCTACTCATTTATATTACCTTTTAAGTATATTAACTTGACTAACTTGGGTGGGTATAGACGGCGAGGATCGATCACCACCTCAGATCCCGCAAAATTTTTTTAACAGTCCAGTAGATACCAGAAACTTGACATTTAATATTAGTTACTTTTTCCGATTTTTTTATTTTTGTGCATTTCGAAATCTAGCACTTCCTAGTTGATTCAGAAAGTGACTCCATAATAATTAAACATTATGTAATAGAGCCATAAGGCACAGCAACCCATCTGATCCTCCCGAAAGAGCTAGGCTATCAAAGGGTCCCGAACTCCGCTGTGATTCCGTGGCGTTAAAAAGAACCTGTAGCAGTTGATTATTCCATTATACAAAACAAGATTGAGCAAAGCGTATCAAGGTTAATGTCATCCTTCAGTGTGAACCCTCCTTATCCTACGCATGTAGGATCTGTATACCCAAGTAAGGTGGTTGAGATAATAATAAGAAATGAAATCCGCATTTCGATATTTCGGATGTAGGTTTGTAGATGAATTCATGTATCAAGTAAAAGTCTTCACCTATGAGACTTTGGATGAAGATATAAATGCGGTATGCAAGCAAATACATGCCATTTTCATGGGAAGAGCACAAGATTGGTACTGGCGATATCACAAACAAGTGGATCGCATTACCTGGGCCGACTTTTCTCTAGCCTTATTCCAACAATATCGAGATTATAGGTCAGAGTTAAAGCAGCAAGGAAAAAATGGAGACGCAATGAGGACATCACTAAAGCACTTACCAGGAGATTGGTCAGCACTACGGAGCATAGAAATTTACACCTTCAAAACACAAACACCTTGTAAGGAACTACTAAGAAGAGTTTACAACACATATTTTGGAGGAAGTATTCGTAAGTTCCTCGAAGAACTCGAACAAAAATCCTTCGCAATATTAAATAAGTTAGTAATAAGAAATAATGCAGAAAATAAAACATTGTACTCAAATGCATTAAATAATACGGTTAGAGATGTAATACATAAAAGACTACCAGACAGGTTATACATGAAGTTAGCCAGATTTGATATATCAACAACTGATTAATTAAAAGCAGTAGCCCAAGAATTAGGTTTATACGAAGACCGCTTGTCAGAAAAAAACAAAACCTGCAAATAACAAACATTACAATAAAGGTAATAACAAATATTATCCAAAAACTCAACAAAATTACAACCCCAATTATAATCAGAATTCCAGGAATCAACAAAATTATAATACGAATTATAGAAATCAACACTTACAAATCGAACCAATGGTTAATGCATATTGGCTCTATGGCCTACAAACTCTAACGTACTTTTTTTTGCAGTTTTCGTCTTTCATCATGCCCAACAATTTTTTGTTGCAACTTTTGATCCCAAATTTTCTTGATAACTCTTCCGGATACTCAGATGTATCAAATCTCATCTTTACACCTTCCGCAATATATTTGCAGAAATCTCTAATCTTAATAGAACGCGTCTGTAGTCTCTATTCTTATCATTCAATGAGACTTATTAAAAGTCATACATTTGCCACTTTGAAAGTACCAGAACAGCAAAACCTAAATAGATTGTGTATGATACACATTAAGAACATGATTTATTTGAATCGCATACATATCTCCGGAAAATTTAGCAGAACTATGAAAACTGGCCTTTGCAATAAGGACACGAGCACCCAACCTAATGCGATTTGTGGTTTTCTACGAAGTAACGTTTTCCATTGTCTTTTCATAAACCCCGTTTTAGGAATCTTTTTTAAAATGGTTTTTTGCCAACGTTCTGTGATATTAAAGATTTCTATAATGTATGGGATACTTTATTTTAGACTTTAGGTCAGCAACAAGTTTTTGTACTTAAGCCTCTGGAGAAGGCTTCTGATTCGATGGACAAAAAGTCATTAAGGCAATCATGAAGAGCGTCTGGATATAAAAGATTTACCTCGAAAATTGAACCAGAATCTGAATTCTCATTGAAAGATCAAATGTCAAATGCATTTAATTCTGCATCATTCATCCATCTAAAACCAGAATATGGGAGATGCTGAGACGTTGCCCAAGCGTATAAAATATTAGCATCTAAATACACCAGGAATTCTGAATGCTTAGTACTGTCATAATTCTCCATATACTTATGATTGGCTTTTGAATAGCACTTACAGCAATGAACCAGCCCACCGCGAATACCATTTTGTGTGAACATATATACATATTAATATCTGTTACCGGGTGTTGTATAATAATAAGCGGGGTCTGTCTTCATAGTACTGTCCCTGGCAAAGGACGAGTCGTGGTTTTGAGGTAAAGGCCCGGACTAAGGTGTAATGCAACCCGTGCTGACCCGATGGTCAGCCTGGCTGGGACCCCACAAATAGCCCAGTCGTCCTCGTGCGCGCATCTGGATATTGGCCTCTTTGAAGGAACCGGACCAGGTGCTAAATCTATTGCAATTGTGCAATCCGTCTTTACCCACCCATGACTGAAGGATGCTGAAAATTGAGGCCACAGAAGGGCCAACAAATCAGGCAGTGCTGATTCTTAACAAAGAATCACTGGCCCCTATCAAAGATGCCAAAGGCAAGCTTAACTTTGGGTTCGGTTCCATCACCGTAAAGGTGTGCAAATCAGATGCGACGGCCGGAGGAGACCCTACGCTGGGACGCCAATGATCACCACACCCAGTGGGGGAGCACGGACACAAACTCGAGGGTTGAGTCACTCTTAACCTTCATTCTTAATACTAACCTTCTTGTATGTATCGGAGAGGTCATAGACTTGAGCCTTATCTTACACCCTATGAGTGACCAGCTGACAGGTTGGAGCGTGTCCGATGACCACTCCCTTCTCTGATCACAGGTATACAGGATTCGAGCTTCTCTATTAAGCAACCCAAAACCAGTTCATTTCCTAAATTAGAGAAGGGGAACTGGAAAAGGCTAAATTTCCCAAATTTAATGGAAACTATTTAAGTGGAAGTGGCTCCCTTTAAAAAATTACATTTTATTGCAAGAATTATCTTGCACGGACAAATTTCAACAGAATATGTTTACCAAGGTCAAAGACAAAAGAAATAATCGCTCATTTCTAACGTGATCGTCCGAAGAGCCAATTCGTCAACAGCCTTTGCCCAATCACTTTATTGACAATCCAAAGAACGTATTATTTTATTCTATTGGATTTCACAATTATTTAATAAATTAATTTATTTTACTGAAAAATATAGCAAAAAACAAACAGCAAAGAAAACTACAAAATAAAATAACAGCACAAAATATATAAAAAATAAAAAAACTATACTAAGCAACCATATATTCGGCAACGCAACACTAACTTTTGCAACTGCCTGCCGTGCGAAGCTGCGGTCTAGCAAGTCAATAGATTTGAGAGTGTACCGTTTGGGAATTGTAACTCACATGCAGCATCAGCTGGTAGTAGCTGTCATCAGTGCTGCCACTGGGTTTGAGGCAGCCGTAGACATTCAGCTGCAGAAATGTTATCATTTTTGAAAAAGGGAAATGCTTATTTGACGAATTTAATGCCAATTCTCAATAATTATTCTCAGCTACTGGAAACTGATTATGAAAATAAAGTTCAATAATTCATTTCGTTTTTCCTTTTTTTATTATGCTCAATTTTCTGTTTCGACTTTTGTGTATATATTTTGTTACGCATGCGATTATATGTGTATATATATTTACTTTCGTGATGTTTTTGGTTTTTGGGTTGTTTTATTAAATTTTTTTTTTTTTTTTTTTTTGTTTAATTTGCTTTTACAAATAATCATCATCGCTCAACGTACACACTTATGTAAATTCTATGTTATTTATTTAATAAATAGTTTCATATACTCATTAATTTTATGCATACACATACATGTCCATATATATTAATAATTTACACCACAAAAAAAAAAAAAAAACTAAACAATTATTTTTGTTTGCATTTGTTATTTCGAATTTTTTTTTAATTATTTGCTTGATGCGTTTTCGCTTTGTATGTGACTTTTTTCTGTTTTGCTTGGCTTTTAGTGCTGATCCAAGGTTAGTGCTGGGGCCCATTGCTGGATGTGACTTGGGCGACTGAAGCTAGCTTTTATTTATTTATTTTAAGTTGGTGTTTTTGTTCGAGCTTTGATCATTATTGTTTTTATTTAATGTTTCCTTTGGTGGGCGTAAGCGTGCCAGCGGCGCCCCATCTACCGGATCAAGCCAAAATACAAACATTTTACATGCAAGTTGTTTTTATTTGTTAAGCACTTCTTGTTGTTGTTTTTGTATTTAACACTATGAATTAATTACAAGTAATTCATAATTAACTCTGTTTATTTCAATTGATTTATTTATGTTTTCTTTAAGCGACTATTTTACATCAAAATGCAAATATAGCATACGTGTGTAAATATGTGTGTGTGAGTGTTTTATGTATGTAAATATGCGTATGCATACAGATGCATGCTGGGCTTTATAATAATGCTATAGTTATATGTAGTATATATGTATATATTATGGTTTTCCATTTTCTCATTCTATCAACGTATATAATGAGTAGTAGCACAATGTTTGGACGAAGATGGTTGTTGAAATAGAAGCGTCTAAGTGTTAAATGTTAGGTGTTTGTGTGTGTTTGTATAGTTGATATTCTAGTAAGCAAACTTGAAGCTGATAAATCAGGTCGAACGTGTTATAAAATAAACAAAACAAGCCATTTGCCTAACTCAAGGTATATCGGATAATGCCAAATTCAACCGAGCACGTCTCAGTTTACATTGTTTTTGAAGGTTATACTACTAACCAGAGCATATATACCTACATACATATATATATATATATATATATATATATATATATATATAGATTTAGTTTTTTGTTTTACAACAAAAGCAGAGCTTAGCATTTACTTTCGCATCCTGGGCCCTCCTCTATTTTCTTTATCTACTCTAATTGCTGCTTGTATTGTCATATAGAGCTTTTTGACTAAATTTATGAGGATACATGAACATCTGGACTATCAGCTATGCCCGACCCTTTAGTATATGGAGTATTATTGTGAGTCATTCTGTAATCGATAAATTGTTGCAAACTCGCAAAAAAAAAGAAAAGAATTACACTCTGAAAGAGCTCAAGTCTCGAATAAATGCTTGGTACATCTTGCTAAAACCTGCTTCAGTCCACATCTGTTGTATGTGTATATATGCTCTTTGGTAAGTGGCTAGTGTATCTTCCCATTCTTCACACACATAGGTTAATAAGTGTATGCAGGGGTATATGTATATGTAAAGACATATATGATATTTATATATGGGACACAGGGTGGGGATTGGTGGAGGCATTGTAACTGTAGCTATCATAGTATTCACCAGTTGTGACTGTACGCTGTTCAACTAAGCTAAGGACGTTTTCGCAAAAAGGTCATCGTGTTAATATATATATATATATATATATATATGTTTTTATATATATATATGTATGTATTTTTTACCCGAACATCGCAGTGCTCTCCCTGCTCATTATTAACTATTAGTACTAAGCTTTGCAAAAAGGCGTGCAATTTTCTTTCAACTCATTTCATTTCTTATTTTTTTTTTGTATTTTTTCGATTTGTTATTTTGTTTCTTATTGTTTATTTTATGTTTTTTGGTTTCAGTTTACGTATTGGAACAAAAGGTTTACGCTTGTTATTTGTCATAGCTTCCACATACTGTTTTATTTTCTCTCTTTTCCGATCTGTTATAACTTTATTCTACTGTACTCACAAAAAGAAAAAAAAACACAATCGATAGCTAAATTAGAACGACGTCTAAGCATTATATAAGTATCAGCGTTATATCAACCTAAGACTATACACATATGCATATTTATTCACATGTAAATATAGATGTATATATATATATATATTTATATATATGTATATTTATATATATATGAATATACAATTATATATATATACTATATAATTAGAATTCTGTCTAATATGCATGCGCTCCTCTCTCTTTCTATATCTATCCAGCCTTTCGATAGCTGCCGCTTAAATATAAATGGGATTCTCCTGGCCAGTTAACAAGCGGAACATTGATGTAGGCATCGTCTTCATGAGTATCTGTAAAAAGAAAAGGGACGATTAGAAGTTGGATTCTTATTAGTAATTGTACGCTCACCTCGCCCACCGATGTGGCCAGCAAATTGACGATCTTCTCGTGCGGTACAGCCACCACGCTCTGGTTGTTGATCTCAATGATGCGATGACCGACCCGAACGCCGCCACGCTCCGCTATACCGCCGCGTAACAGACTGCAGATCTGAAAGAGATATATTGAAAAGGCGTATGATTAAAATATGCTTTTGCCAATTATAACTGGTTCTCTTTTGTTATTTTTAAACGTGTGTAATTTCAGGAAATATATTTCGTAAGTTTAGAAAGTACTTTTAGAACCAGAAAAACCGAGGGGCTTAAAGCGATTTTGGGACTTTTAGGGGGAGTTGTTTCCTGTGTGGAATATGCCACAACAAGTGGAAAGATTCTGCTTCTTAGGTCTGACTGTTTAAGCTGTGCATCTGGACGACTCTGTTCGTCAGAAAGTCAGCTGCAATTCATTTATATTTGTTGATTAGGTCAATTATTCGCACTCACCACGCCATTTTGAACGCTGAATCCCAGCTGATATTTGGTTTCTGGCCTCTTGATCTTCACCTCGACGACGGGGGCACAGGGCACAACTGTAAATTTGACAACGGTCTGGTTCTTTGTGTTTTTGATGTACGTCTGACAGGTGGAGAGCGGCAGACCAACCAGGCTTAGTCCATTGATGGCTATCAGCTGATCGCCAATGTTCAATTGACCGCAACGCGCCGCTGCCCCAGAACTCATGAGATTCGCAATGACGACCGTTGGCAGCATTGAACCCCAGCCGCTCTCGACAATGACAACGCCGAGTATTTCACCCTTGGCCTTGGGTACAACAACCTCCTTTTGCAGTTCCTTCTTAGCAAAGATCTCGAGCTCATCGCCGAATATCTCTTGGCTGTTAAGCACCTCCTGGTAGTCCATCTCCTTGACAAAGCGATGATCCTCAATGCCATTGGCCTTCAGGAATTCCATGTAAGCCACCTGAAAGGCCTGGCCTATCGACTGTGCTATAAACTGAGCCTCGTCGCTCTCAAATACATGACAGATCATCTTTGGCGTACGATTTGGTTTGGGGGCATCATCAATGTCCTGGGGCACGAAACGACGACGCGCCATCAACACCACCAGATCACCGATGTCTGCTATATAGGAGATGGTGCGCAGCGCATGATCCATCATGATCTCCTTCAGATCGGTATTCAGCACCATTATCTTCTCCGTCGATATGAACAGATCTACTTCCGTGCTTGGCTGCACATCGCCATCCGGTGCCTGCAAAAAAGCATGTTGGGAGTTAGTATATTTCTTATATATAATCGCTTATGTTCATAATTAATTTAGATAACTTCAAGCTTATTGCAGGCAACCAAACAAAAAAAAAAAAAAACAAAATTGGGATAAATCAGATACAATTTTGGATTAGATTTATTGTATTTTCTAAGTTCTACTTACCAGGGCCTATGGAATACAAATTGTATTTATCAATTGAGTGTTTTGTTCGGTTTTTTTTTTTTTTGTCATGGCGATATGTGGATTCGATTAACGGAGCAGAGCGTTTGTTGAGTTTATGTAGATGGCAACAAGTTGATGCATGAAAATATATAAACAAAATTTGCATGAGCTTTCATTGTCAAAAACATATGTGCGTGTTTCATGTGAAAGTCTAGCTGGGAATTCAGAAAAGATAATTAACCAAGTATTTAAAATAAATATCTAATAACTTTTGTTAACTAAAGCATGAAGTTATTTTTGATTGAAAGAGAAGCAATATTGCTTCTGACCAAGAACTTCAAATTATTTTATGTTAAAGTAATTCGAAAATTAAATTAGCAATGGGCTAAGCTCGTTTTAAAGTTTAATGGGAGTTAAATAAATTATAATGTTAACAAACTGTGTTAGCGTAATTCAAGACTATTTTAAAGCATGTTGAAGTCAAACGTAGCCGACTCTGATGCCAGTAAAATATCAGCTAATAACATGATTTAAATAACCTTCTTGTGGGGGTGGAGAAGCAGTGGGTGGACTTTCCTCAACGTTTAAATGATTAGGAGTGTACCATACAAATTGTGTGACCCAACTCTGAAAATGCGGCATTTTTGCATGTTTTACCGCTCGTTGAAGGGTATTCGGATCTATGTGGTTCTATCGATTTGCAATAATCGATGTTTATCGATCCTAGCCTCAACTATACACTCCAAGTTTCAAGTCTTTTACTTAAAGGTGTATCGGGTTTAGACGGACACTATGACAGTATAGGGGGAATGGAATGGATAAGTATTGCTTAAAACTATTGAAATTTGCATTAAAAGTTGTTTAATTGAATCAATGATATCAAAATGCGATTGACATTAGCTAGAGGGAAAGGTAAACATTTATTTAGTGAATTACAACTAAAAGTTGTTCAAGTGGAGTTTAATTTTATGCCGATTGAATGTTAACTAAATAAGTGAAATTATACTTGATGCATGTTTTTTTTTTCTATAAATTGCAATCTACAATTTGAAATCATAAGGCAATTAAGTACTTTAAGCTATACGAATTGAGTGCTTATGGAATTGTTGTTCAACTTCACCTTGATGCGCGACACGGCTTCCTCAGCTTGCATCATGCGTGTCGATTTGGTGGGTTGACCCTCGCAGACCAGCTGCGTGGATCCCAAGTATTTAGCCCGGAATAGAACGCCCTCGATGAGCACTGCGCCGCCTGGTTTTTTGTTTTTTATTTTTGTTCGAATTGGTTTGTAAAATAGAGAAAATCGGTTAAAAACTGAGCAATTGATGAAACCAATTTGTCAGTGTTTTCGTATATTTTGAGTCTATGTATATGTGTATGTATAAGTTATTGTTGTGTGAGTTATGTGTGCACTGTTGCAAGCTGCAAGGAGTACCATGCATATGTACTAGAGTGTAGATACTTTAATACCAGCATATATAGTTTGTCAGTATAAACATTTAAATACAGCCAATCAATTTGGTAGTCACTCATTTACATACATTGATGGTTACCCCCCAAACTTATTTGGTTTGTTGTTGTTGTTGTTGTTGTGAGTGTGTCAGTGTGTTGCTGATGTTGTTTTTATATTGTTACTGTTAGTTTGTTACTTAGTTACTGCTACGTATTGAAAATGTATCTTACAAAGTATTTTACACACACACAGACACAGTAAAATGAACGAACGAGGCATGCAATAAACGCAAATTTGTCAATAAAATATGCGAAAGAATATAGAAAATATATATTGGTATAAGTACATATATAAATATATAGATACGATTAGCAAATTTGTTCACATTTACTATTATTGATTTGCTTTGCAAACCACATACGTAGGATTTCATACAGTTTCAAATCATTTATCATATAGTATACACCTGCAGGAGTGCAGAGATCATATTTATATAAATATATACATGTATAAGGAAAAAATTTATATATATATATAAACATTTTTACCCCCGTTCTCCCCTTGTGATTATCTATTTTTTAAAGAAGTTAAAACTCTTCCACGTGCCTTGACCAACAAAAAATATCTTTTATATATGTATATATTTAATATATGCACTGCCTGCCTGCAAGGGTATTTCAGCTTCGGCATGCCAAAACCAGATTTTGCATTTTATTGTTTTTGTTTTGTTTTTTTGGTTTACAGATTCACATTGCAGCTGCGTCTGTTGCTCTTTGTTTACCATACGCTACATCAATCGTTCCCAATAACACCTAGAACGAACCACATTCCATTTTCATAGGGCTGGCAAACTATTTATTAATTAGCCTGGTTTAGTTCGAAGTAACCTGCCCCATGACCCAATGCTAGTTAGGAGTGCACTCCTTTAGATCAACACTTTTTTTTTCCTATCGAATAACTTCTAGAATCTACAAATAAAAAAACAAATTTAAATAAATATATTTGTAAAAAAATGACATCCAAAAATGAAATAGTTATTTATAATAATAATACTAATAGTCTAGCGTACTCATTACATTGTGACTAGTCTCTAGGACTACGACTAATGGGACTACGCAATTAGCTCAATTAAATGTAAACTAAAACTTCCTTTTTCCGGAATACTCTTTGTGCATTGAAATAACATCGGAAAACGTTCTTGAATTAGAGACTTTGGAACAACAGTAAAGATTTAGCACTTTCTCCAAGCGACGGGTGGATTCAATACATTTCTTTCAATCTTGTAGCCTCCAGGTTTATCGGATATCAACAGACAACCAGACGGACACTGCACTAACTGAATAATAATCGCTTCATTGTTTGGGAATAGTCTATTAGGAGCAACAGCAGCGACAATAACAACAACTGACTAAATTATGATTTATATGTTTTAAATTAATGTATTTGCTATGTGGGATTATAGTAATGACACTAAAATTGCAACAATTGAACGAAGGATAAACCCAAAGCATTTACCTTCTTTGCTCTTACTCTTTTTCACTTTTTTCTCGCCGCTGTTGCTGTTGCTGCCTGCCCCGCTGCCGCTGCTATTGTTGCTGCCGATGGCATCATTGTTGTTGTTGTTGTTGCTGCCGTTGCTGGTGCCATTGGTGTTGGTAACCACATTGCCGCTGGCAACACCCACAATGCCATTGATGCCGCCCTCATTTTCCACATCCAATTTACTAACGCCCGGCACAGAGCCCTCTGAACCCTCAACGCCATTGTTGGGAGTGCCCAGAGTGGGCAAAGCAGCGGCAGCTGCCACCACAGCGGAAGCGACCACGTCAGCAGCAGTGACTGCTGTCATGCCACAAATATCGAGACTGGCGCTGGGCGCTTTTGATGGTGACTTGTCGCTGTGCTCTGAGGAGCTGCGCGAATGACTTCTCTGTGCGGCTCCAGTACCGCTGACCAAATCCAGTAGCTTGCCAGCTGCGGAGCCACTCAGGCTTGTCGAGCTCTTGGGCGGAATGGGCGGCGGCGGCAGTTCGGGCGTAGAGCTGAGCAGCGCATTGTAACCGTTGCGCGTCTTCGTGCTGGACATTTGCTGCTGCTTGGGCGAGATCTTGGACAGCAGCGAAGTGCGTGGTTTGCGATCCCAACTTTTGTTCTCATCGTAGTAGCCCTGATCGTCGAGACGCTGATGGCCCAGAAGACGATCTGTCTCGAGGTCGGTGTCCACATCCTCCTCGTCGGCGCTATGGTTCTTTGAGTGGTTATCTGAGCTCGACTCGAGCAATGCCTTGCCAGCACCGCCATCCAAATGCCGTGACAGCCACACGGGCGAGTTCATCACAGGCGACGGTGAGCGCTGCGTCTGTATTGGCTGCGTGCTGCTGCGCTCGGGGATAGGCGGCGGCGGTGGACCACCGCCTACAACCATGCCACCAACAAGGCCGTTGCTGCTGCTGCAGTTGCTGCCAGCGCTCCTCGGCTTTGGGACGCCAATGCAGGCGGTGGGGGAAGTGCGCTGCAGCGTCGAACTTATCGGCGTGTGCTTGCTGCCTGCCTGTCGGTCAGCGGACTGCAGCAGATCAACATCGCCGCTACAGTTGGGCTTGCGATGCGGCGCCGGCGCTGGCGGCGGTGGGGTCATTTGCGCCATGTCCGGACGGTGGAAAACACCTGCGGAGTAAGTAGCCAAATGTAAAGCATCACGCAGTGAACAATATTTAACATGTTTTGATTAAAATGGTTAAGATGCTTTATGAAATAGGCCAAGTCTGTATATAGCAGAACTTGTATCAAATCTCTTAGCGACTATTTGACTTCAGTTTCAAGCCTCTAGTTCTAATAGTCTCTAAGACAATTGGGCTTCACCTTTCAGTCCCTAGCTCTAATGGCCTCTAAGACCGACAAGTTAATACAGAAAGATCGGCTGCTGTTGTTTATCAAGTATATGCATACATTATACTTTATCTGACACAGTCAAGACACAGTCACGAATAGTGAAGGCAAACGAGGACAGCCAGAAAACGAGAAAGAAAGAGATAGAAAATCAATGAAGCTTAAACAATGCGTTTGACAGCAGAAACTTTGACAAATCGATATGGTGTTTGGACAGTGAAGCAACTAGTGTGCTGCAATGAGCAATTACAAGCAAATGCTTTATTGCTGTTCAGACCAATAGCAAATTTATTCAGCTAGGCGGAATTACCACGTAAAGATTGGCTAGTATATTGTAATTAATCTTTTTTAGATTAAAGCATCCCATTCCATTATTTTTCCAGATTTTGGAAATGTTAAGCAATGCGTATAACTTGATGAGACGTTACTTACTGATAGAGTAAAGGGAATCCAGCTCTGGATCTATGTTTTTGAACACTTTGCTGTTGCTGTTGCTGCTGGGACTCTGTCCAAGCAATTCACGTTGCTGTGGCTGCTGCTGTTGTTGTTGTTGCTGCTGCTGTTGAAGCTGAAGCTTTAGCAGAACATTGCTTGGGCTCGTATGGCTGAGCTGGTGACCGACTCCGTTGCTGTCCGTTGTGGAGGCAGTCAGATTGTGCATGCTGTTTAGACTGTTGTTAGTTGAGATGCGTTTCATGTCCATTAGCATGGAGATGCCACCACCAATGCTGGTGCTAGCGCTGAGACTACCCTGGCCCTGACCCTGACCCTGATTCGGACCCTGGCCCTGACTCTGACCCTGGTTCAATCCCTGTAACTGGCTCGGATCGAGCTGAGCTGCAATCTGTTGTAGGTTTTTGTTGTTATTATTATTCTCGGTGTCGCTGGTGTGCCCTGAGGAGAGGCCATCTTCCAATACTGGCATAGCTGAGGCATAGTACTTGGCGTAATTTGAACATGAAGTCGACACGCCGCCATTCATCTCGCCGGAGAGGCCTATTAACGGATTAAAATAAAAGGTAGACGAGACCCAATTGGAATATTATTATCAACTACTACTCACTGTCAAGATCACCGCAGTTGGAATCGTAGTCGGTTGTCTCCGGCGAGTAGCGATAATTATGGCCTGTTAGAGTGCCACCTACGCTCTGCCCAACGCTTTGTCCCAATCCGCTGCCGCTGCCTGTGCTCAGCAGCTGGTTGTGATTGAGCCCATCCTGTTCGCCCTCTCGCTCGCCGCTGCTGCGGCTGGCCGAGTCCAAGAAGAAGTCAAAGTCGCGCATTAGCGGACTTTCGCTATAATGGCGTGGCAACTGTGCCGGACGTGACTGCAGTTGGGCTTCCAGCTGTAACTGCTGCGGCTGAGTGTAAGTGCCATAGACGTGACGCTCCAATGGTGGTGGCTGTTGCAACAGCACCTGCTGCTGGCGATAGTCCTGCTCGATGGGCTCATCTTCGTCGTCGACCTCATCGTTTTCGTCTTCGTCTTCCTCCTCTTCCTCGTCTAGTTCTACCTCATCACGTTCTAGGTTGCTGTGGAACTCGTACTGTATGTCCTGCAATGGTAATGTATCGTTTAGACAAAAAGATCACGTCATCAGACAAGCGGCGGCTTAAACGGGTAATGATTCAAATCTAAATAGTTTCATTTTAACATTAAGTGATTTTAAGCATTTTATGGAGGACCATTAAGAAACGTTTGCTTAGAGTTTTCTGTGTAATAATATGTAAAAAATATGTAGTACAACTACGGAACAAAATTGTTCATTAATATGATTTTGATTTATCTTAAGCTCAAAAAAGTAACGTGAAATCGAAATTTTGGTTCAATTGTAAAACCAATTTCCGCGAAAATGGCAGAAATTAACGTTTTGTTCTAGACCATATATATTCTTGATCAGCATGAGCTGCAAAATTGATTAGGGCATATCAGTGTGTGGCCGTTTGTCTGTCATAGGAATTCCACAAGAGGTTTCTCCTAGTTTTCAGAAACATATTCCTTATACGGAGTATGTTTTACATTTACGCTATATAAATCTAACTGCCTTCACGCAGGAGTATAAATTAGTTTAATTACAATGCTGTCGACGTCACTGCCGTTTTCCATGATGGGTTGTTCGTCATTTGATGGACACTTGAAGAACTCCTCCAGCACTTTGCGCGTCTCAGAAAATTCATAGAGGTAATCAAAGGTCGAGGACTTGGTCGGCAGGCTCAATGGGCCTGGAGCTAGGGCCGTGCCCACTGTCGAAGAGCTGGCAGCAATCGTTGTTGTTGCTGCTGCTGTTGTAGTTGCAACTGTAGCGGTTGCAAACGTTGCTGCTGCTGCTCCTGTCGCAGGCGGAGGCGGCGGCGGAGTATCAGCCGCACAGTTCGTCAACTCATTTGATGTGGCCGTAATGATGGCCTCGGGCGTGGTCAGATCGGATATGGTGCCAATTTCCGAGACATCATTGCTGGTATCCTCCGCATTGTTGTCGCTGCAGGCCGGCTTATTGTTGTTGTTATTGCTATGATTACTGCCATTGTTGTAGTGTTGCTGCTGCTGTTGCTGCGTTGGTGAGCCACTGCGTAGCTCCCGCGGTGGCGAAATAATTCGCTGTGGAGTGCAGAATGAATCATTAAATCAGTTCTCAATGTGGCAAGGTTGACATTTAGTGTAATAAAAACGAAAAAAACAAAAACTAATTTACCTGTGGAAAGCCGGGTCGCACGGGATATGCCGGAGCCTGTTGTGGTTGCGACTGCTGGCATTGGGCAAGTGCGGCAAATGCTGCACGTGCCGCCGTCTTTTGCAACGAGCTTGCCACAGCCGTATTGCAGCCCAATGTTGGCAGGGCAATCTTTGCGGAGGCTTCAACTGTTGTTGCTACTACTCCTGGTGTTGCTGCTGCTGCGTCAACTGGTGGTTCGCTTTCGTCCTCTGCTGGACTGCTGCTGCTGGCAGCGACGCCAATGCGCCGCGGTGAACCCTCGTATTCTGTAATTAAATTAAATGAGAAAACTCGATGAAGTAGCTTAACCAATTGGCACATACCAATGATGCCATGACGCGACTCTACGGCCAGCGTATAGTTGCGCTCCAGCTGCCAGGTGTCCAGCTTGTGCTCCCGATAGAGCGCCACATCATCCAGCAAGCGGCGCGTGTGCGGCTCCAGCATTAAATGGGAACGACATTGTGCCTTGTCAGTGGTCTGCTGCTGTTGACTGCACTTGTTCTCATCCGTGGTCGGAGCATTCGACTGGGTCGTTACACGCAGATCTGTGGAAATGCGAAAGTGTGTTTATTACATTTTAACAAGACACAGAATCCAATTCGGATTGCGGTTACCACTTATTGCTTTTACTTAGCTACCTGTCTGGCTGATTTGACATGCACAGTTAATTGGACAAACCACTGAATATTCGATCAATGCAAGCAACGACACAATCAAATCATCGAAATACGCTCACTCGATTGTGCAGCCAAATATAATTTGTGCAAACCAAAATTGCCTATTTGCCAAAAAAATAATTATATTTGAATGCTCTAACTAAGAACATGAATTTCACTTTAATTAATTAACAAAAGAAAAAAGATTGTTTTAGCCAATAGATAATATCGGCTTGCAACAGCTGCAATTTTTGCAATTCGCCCGATAACAATTGATGTTGATCGTTGATCGTTTGATCGATTCTTGGTTAGTCTCATGCTTTCAATTGTCTTTGGTGTTCTGTATTTACTTATTGTGTATTTACAATGCACTTCATTACACATGATTTGCAATACAATTACCGGACCCAGAATATCGCAATACTTTACAGCAACTAGTTATCCAAGCTTGAAATGCATGATAAGCTTTCAAGCAGTGGACGAGTTTTGCTGGCCTAAACACGGCTATGAAAAATAATAATTCAAAGCTCATAATTATTATGTTAGTTAATTGTTGCATAGCCTTCAAAAGTACGAATTTAATATGCCCACTCAATTCAAATCAGTGCCGACGCATCAGATATGGGTAACTCTTGCGTGGGTGCAAAGCAATAAAACGCTCTCTTCCAGAGTACCGAAAAGTGCAACAGTCCCTTATTATTTATTTCCTATTCTACCCGTATTCTTCGTCGACTTACGTTGCCAACTTTCGGCAGGATCTGCTGCTGCATATCCTCCCGTCGATGACTCATTGACGCTGTTATTTATTAGCCGATGAGTTCGATCGTCACCATTGCCGTGACGCTTGCGCTGCTGTTGCACTGCCGATAAGTGGCTTAGGAGGTTATCGCTTGCCGGATACACATCCTGCTGCAGCTGCATATGCTGTTGCTGTTGTTGTTGTTGTTGTTGTTGCTGTTGCTGTTGTTGTTGCTGTTGGTGCTGCTGTTGTTGCTGTTGTTGTTGCTGTTGTTGCTGTTGTTGCTGTTGCTGTTCTAGCAACAGGTGCTCCCGCTCCCGTTCTCTGTCCCGCCCTCGCTCCAGATCCCGCTCCCTTTCGCGATCTTCGCGCAGCCGCTGCTTGCGCTGATCACGTGGCTCCCAGTCAGCCACTTGCTGATCCGACGAAGACTTGCTGCCATACAGATAATGACTGGCCAATGGTGTCAGACCCTCGGCACACGGATCGCTACCCACAGTCGACGACTGTTGTTGCGAAGAGTAGTTGTGATTCACAGGACTGCGACCCACGCGCAGCACATGTGGAGCTTGAAGGGATTGAGCTTGGGCTTGGGCCTGGGCTTGGTTATGCCGTTGTGCTATGCTGTACAGTTGTGGTGCCAGCTGTTGATGATAGGCTCGTCTCGCTGAAGCGTGCATGTGTTGTTGCTCTTGCTGCTGCTGCTGTTGCTGCAACTGTTGCTGCTGTTGTTGTTGCTGTTGTTGTTGCTGTTGTTGTTGCTGTTGTTGTTGGTGTTGTTGATGCTGGTGATGTTGCAATTGTTGCTGCTGCTCATCCGGGTACTCTGTGGGTGAGTGGAGCAATGTGCTGGCACTTGGTGTCGCTGACTCCCAGTAGTTCTCCTTGATGAAGGGATTTTGGCTACCGTTGCCAAGATTGTTGGTGGTTGTGTTGCTGTTGCCGTTGAGAAGCGCGTAATGTTGCTGAGGCTGCTGATGCTGATGCTGCTGCTGTTGCTGCTGCTGCTGATGATGATGATGATGCTGCTGCCTGCCTGCCGATGTTGCACTGTTGCGTTTGCGCGGCATATCCATATAGCTGTGGCCACGTGACCGATTCTCGCCCGTATGATAGTAGAAGGATGCTGGATACGCCGTCTGTGGGACCGTCTCCTCAAGTAGCTCCAGCTCCGGATGCTGCTGCCGCAACTCGTCGTCGTTGTCCTCGGTCAAGACAATGGCGTCAATATCCGTATCGACGTCGCCTGCGGTCAGTGCTCGCGAATCGTGTGCTGGCGGCGATGGTGGTGTTGGTGGTGACAGCGGTGCGCAGAGAAAGGGATTTGTGGATATGCGAGGCGTCACTGAGGACAGCGATTCCGAGGAATGTGACGACACCGAATGCGGCGGCGGTGATTGTGTTATAATGTTAACACTCTTATAGTAGCTGGGCGTGGCAGTGGATAAGCTGCTGCTGTTCCCAGATGTCTCTGCAACACCAATTGTTGGTGCTGTGACAATGGTGCTACTGTTAAGATTTACATCATCAATGGCTTCATGATGCTGTCGGCTGCTGTTGCTGTTGTTGCTGTGCGACGGCTGCTCCTGTTGGAATTGCTGCTGTTGATATTGCTGTTGCTGCTGCTGTTGCTGCTGTTGCTGCTGTTGCTGCTGCTGCTGCTGTTGCTGCTTGGGACGGCACTTGGGAAAAAGCAGATTTATCTGATCGTTAAGCGGTGGTGATGGCGAAAGCACCGCTTGCGATAGGCTCAATGGCTGCTGCTGTTGCTGATAACTGTTGCTGTTAGTCTTGGAGTTACTGCTGTCGCAATCGTTCTCCAAACCGTTGAGCGCGTAATAATTACGCTGCTGAGCGGCTGTTGCTGCTGCTGTTGTTGCGGATGATTGCAGGCGCTGGTAGCTGCTGTTATTGCTGTTGCTGCCGTGTGGCTGCTGCGGCAGCTGCTGTTGCTGCTGCTGATGATGGTGATGATGATTACTGCTACTAGTTGTATGTCCAGCAGCCAATGTCGTCAATGTTGTGCTGACCATTATTGTTGCCAATAAACTGCAAAAAAAGAGACGGATAACAAGAATGTAGTAGATGCGAATGCCGCTTTTAATATGGGCGATTGTAATTCAAAAAAGTATGCTGATGAGGCAAACAGCCGAGGCTTATTCCCTTTTCCATGTTTTTTTTTTTTTTTGCTTTGCTTACACGCTTCACGTCCAGCTGGCAGTTGTTTTAATAAATGCAGGCGCAGTGTCAACCTTTGTCATGTTCGACCGGAAACAGACCGTGACAGTAACGAGTTCTGTCACAAAAACTGCTGCTGTTGCTGTTGCTGTTGTTGTTGCCGTTGTCAGCTGCTGGCATGGGTATGTTGCTCACTTATTGGCTGCTGAGACAACGCAAATTGCTGTTGTTAGGCTCACTGACGAAATTAATGGTTTGCATTGCGTATAAAGTGTGCAGGACACTCACAGAAACAGCAATATAAAATAAATAAATAAACAAAGTGGCCAATCAATGTCATTGAGTTGACTCTTTATGTTCTACATTTTAAATTGGGTAGCAAATAAGTATAATTCCCTTGTGGATCGCATGTGACGTGCCAGTGACATTCGGGTCACAGTAAAGCATATCTTTTAGCGTTCCTTTCACAATTACTAGAAGCATATATGGTTTAGACAAGGTGATACTGCGAGGATCGCAAGCAGAGCCCGTAACAAAAACCATGTGGAATGCATATTTTGATCAATATGTCCCTTTCAGTGCTAGGACTCTCAGTTGAGTCACCTGTAAAATATTCACAGGGATGACATGTAAAAAGCATTTAACGGAAATATTTACCAGCTATAAAAGTTTACCAGCTTTTCTCCACATGGTGGATCATATATGGAAAGTGCTTTTATAAACCATTGTAATTCAATTACTTGCAGGTTTGAGCATGGGCGGCTTTAAATACACAATACAGCTCAAGGATGGACGAATAAGAAACTCAACCCTCAAGTGACTCCTACCTCCTTGTTTCTCTTCTGTCATTTGCTCCATTTTTGAGTGCTATGCGTTATGCATTCGATACGAAGCCTTTGTGCATTGAGCTTGATATATTTTTTCAACAATGAAACCAAAAATTTGCAAAGAGATTAACAGCAACACGTGACTGCCTGACTAAGAAATACCCTCTGCAAAGCACTAACATACATTCGACATTGCTTATATTTTCATTTATAGATTTAGAGAGCACATGGATAAATAAAATGAAGATTCTACCTCCCAAAATTATTTGCTTTGCACTGTGTGTATTAATCTTGCACAAGCATTAAAATAGCAAATAAATGAATAAGTTAATAAGACACAATTATTAATTGAAACTCTGACAGTCTCTGAAATCGGTAAGTGCATACAGATGAAGGGCGGACAAGTATATTTAATCTCTCTATGCGGTCAGGGATGTTTCCTTACATCTGTTGCGAACATTGGCCCACCGTCAAGATACCCATTCGAAGGAGTATATAAATTTGTACATTTGTATATGTGCATGTGTAGCCTTGACTAAGCCATGACGTTGTTGTTGCTGTCGTTGTTCTTGTTGTTGGTGTTGTGCATCTCGCAACGCTTTGTGCACTCATATGGAAAATATGTTTTCGTTTCTGGAGCAAGGGAGAGTGAAGGGAGTGTTTGTGTGTAGCGCACGCTTCGTTTGGCTTTGGGTTAGATTAAAGGGGAATTCGGGAAGAGGTGGGTGGGGGGTTTGGCAGGCCCAAAAACCAACACAACAGCTAACAAGGTATAACATCAAGGACAACCAACTGGAATGGGAGCCAAACATTTTGTTAACGGCTCCGACACAAAGCACGGCTAGCTGGGCAAACATTTTCATTGCCTGACATTTATGCGCTCTGGATGCCTGGTGCTCGGTGCTCGGTGCTTGGTGCTCGGTACTCGGTGTTCAGTGCTTGGTGCCCCGTGTCCATGTCAGTTATTTACCCCTGACGCCCGCTACTCCCACAACGGTGCTATCTGTGTGGCAGCAGCACTGAAGCCATCTATCTGCCACTACATTCATCTTCACAATTTCGCATCTTTACGTCGCCTCGCATCACCTCGCATCGCCTGGCATTTCTCGCATCTACATCAATCTGTCACTTCAAATCCGTTCTTGCCGTTTTCTTTTTTCTCTGTCTGTCATCGCTCAGCAGCTGCCTGTTGCCATTTTGGCCATTTTGGCCATTTTGCCGGGATGTTTGTCTGTCACTGTCATGTGTATGTGTGCGCGTTTCCGTTCTTTGTCTATCTTAAGCAGCTCCTGACAGCAACTGTGAACGAATTGTGTGTGAATGTGTGTGTGAGTTGCATTGCCTCTACTCTGGCTTGGCTCTTACCGCCGCTCAGATCGAAGCAGGATCAGAATATATAAGCGCTTCCTTCAGATCAGCACCCAATGGTTGTCAAGTGCTGTCAACAGTTTATTTGAGCTGATAAGCTCATCTTTAAGTGCGGCTTTGTGTGTTCCATCAAGTATGCCGACAGTTTCTAAAAAAAAACTCATAAGCTGCTTACAACTTGTAAGCGAGATGGAGTTTAATCCACTCTCTAGAATAAAGTCCACCAGGTCCATTCAATACGATTAGTTGCAGAGAATATCTCAAACAATATTCTACAAAATGTATCTATATCATGCTCTTGATAATATAACAATTTTAAGTGAGTAACTGAAAAAAGTTCTTTGCTGAAAGTTGCTCTGCTTTGATTAAAAGTTATACTTGCAGCGTCCTTGCACATACAATTCTGTGCCTTATCGTCTCACAAGTTTCAAGACAAGTATTCCGCAAGGTATATTCGGCGATTCCTAATATAAATTCAAGAGCTATAAGTACTACTTCTGTTGACAAAAATGTAATCTTTGCAATTGGACAAAAAGTGTAAAATATGCATTTGCAAAGAAGGCATCGCCAACTAGTACGGCGAGGTTAACCTTCAACGCGACTTTGTCTCCAGCATTGCAAGCAAAACCTGACAACTAAAAAGTCTAGAGAAAGGACGACAACAAAATATGACTATATTGTTACTATTCATAATTTCATTTGGTTGCCTTCATCAAATAATAATAAAAATATAAAAAATACTTAAATACATTCGAACGATGAATAAATAATGAATAATGAACATATTAAAGCTTATTCCAGCGCAAAAGGTGACTGCCTTTTAAATCATTTTAATAGAAAAAACACGCATTTCCATTTGATACACATTACACAGAGATAAAACACACATTAAGCACACAACTCACACTCTTGAAGACAAGTATTCATTTTCATCCATTCATTGTGCTGCCACCTGTGTTCCTGGGAGCTGCATAATTAAGTTGTAATTTCAGCACGTGGCAGGTGCAATCTGCATGCAGTATCGGTGGCTGCCTCCTTTGAGTTCTATTAACTTAATGCCTCCTTAAGTGACGCATCGCATAATTCTTTAAATATTTAATATTAATTTCACTTTGGGCAACTTAAATGCACAGGTGTGGAAATGCACAGCCAACTGCAGTGCAACAAAAGGAAAACAACTCTTAAATGTTTCACTTGCGCAAGGCATTCTACTCAGTAGGAAATTGTATGGAAAATTAAACAAGTTATTATTATAATTGATGTGAAAATATTCAATATAAATGAATTATTTGACGACAAAAACAGACCACTGAAATAGTTGACGAGCGCTTAGAGTTCTCAAACTGTTTTGAGCGCCTCTAACAGACCCTGTTTAGAGCAATAATGAGAAATGCTTTAGTAGCTTAATTGCTGCTTAACATTTGCTTTAATGTGTGTTCATAGATTGGGTTTCAAAGTAGTGATAGCCTCGGTCGTGCCACGCCAAGCTGCTGGCCGGGGTAATAAATCAAAATCAATTGTAACAGCCGTCTGAGCCATGCACATGACCCCAAAGGGGCACAGCTGTCCGCAACGTCAATTGTCATGGTGGTCGTACATACATTGGGGGTGGGCGGAGTAGGGTATGGAGCCGCTGCCGTCATTACGGTCATATTGCGACAGGACAACGATGGCAGAATGTTGCGACAGACGGAACTACGGTCGGCTCTAATGACATTAATTATGCAAAAAGTAAAAAACTTTTCAGCGAATGAGCGAGACAAATAGTTGAATTTCGAAAGAGATAAACTGTGTACAGACTGCCGGTCAAATGCACGCGAGAGCTGCCCCACTATAAATTAGGACTTAGAGATGGGAAAGTGGCATGCTTTCTTTGTGGGATACGAGCACGCACGGGTTAATGAGATGTGGTAGTGCATCGGCTCAACTGGAATATACACTAGCTAAGAGGCCCCTTCTTAACGTATAATGCAGTTAAAGGAAAAGTAAGACTTAATGAGAACAGAAGAAATCGGGTATTTTTCCATAGGTATTTGCTAAACAAAACTGCGATGGCAAGCAACCGCATTTTAAAAAAACTTTATGGCTGTGATAATATATGCTAAGATATGGCAGCTTTATGCTGAAGAAGAATAACATCAGCAACTAGCGAGTGTGGTCAGTTTTGTTGTTAACAAGAATCCCTTCTCTTAAGATTGGACAAAGTGTTTTATTCATACGGATTGGATCGGAGATACCTGCCGACTTCTGAACGGCAAATCTAAGTCGTGCTCATCTCTATTTGGCGGCTGACTTTGGCGTGTGCATGTCAGACTCTAGAAAAATTCAACATGTAATTTTGGTTTCGCATAAACTGAAAATGCAACGTGCCTGCGAGCGAACAGATCCAATAACAATCCCCCTCTTTACATATCAACATATGTGCATAATTACTGAACACATATGTAAGCATTATCTTATTGAGTAGTCAAAGTATTTGATGCTCACAATTTTACAATGGAGTTCTTAGTCGCCTAATGCGCTCCAAATGTTGCTGCTTTCATTAACTTTATCAGGCAGCAGCACTAATATTTTAAGCTGCTGTCCTTTTCTGTATCGTCATCCACAGCTGAAATTTAGAGAACGCTTTAGAACGCCCTAGAGATGGGCGGCTATCTGTCATTGTATACGTCGTCAGAATACACAAATGCTCCTACTTTTATATAGTACAAATGTATATGTATATATGTAATTGCCTTGAGCTAAGACTTGCTCATCTTGCTAAGTCGTGTTGACTCGTGCATGAAGAGTGTGCGTACGATTGTGGAGCTCATCTTTAGCAACGTGTAAGGATTCACTTACAACAATGGATGCTCCCCATTGAGATAGTGGGAGGGTGTGGGCGAGGGGGTGGTGGTTGAAAATTGTGGTAAGCTACTCTGTAAGACTTGAGTTAAAAAGATTTGAGTGCATCGCGTGAAAATGCTGAAAATGTAGGTTAAGACCCATTTTGGCAAAAATGAAAGTCAACTGCAACAGACACTAACCGCAGCACAAGTAGAGAATAGGATAAAGAACAAAATAAAAAGTAAATGTAAAAGTTAAAGAGACATAATGAAGAATGAAAGTAAATTACATGTGTGTTTTTGTGACAGTTTATGTTGCTGCTAATGCTTCACAACAGCAAACGGTTAAACTGAGTCGCCTGGCCAAGCGAAAATCAGCAGACTGTTAAAACGATATGAAATAAGTAAAAGCAGAATAATACCGACAAGACGAAGGCTAAAGCCAAAGGCTGCCAACAAAGTCGTAAGCACACACAGGCCTCAAAATATATGTGTACTAAAAAGTGCTGTGACTTTCAACATTCTCGTCGCATGACACAGCAGCAATTGTGATCTCTTTTTTTGTTTGATAGAGATTGAAGCTAGTAAAATAAACATACGAAAAACTAGAGATTTATCCCAGCATGTTTCACTTTATATGTTAATTAAAAATTACTAACTGACAGAGACGAATTATTTCAGACTTCGGCGAGTGTTGTAACAGAGAGAGAGAGAGACAGAGTGAGATACACGCAGCATCCTCTCTGTCCAAATAGCTCATTTTGCTTCAAGTTTATTTGTTGTTAGGTGGAGCAGTTACAAGAGGAAAAAATTGTTATTTTATTCGTAGCATCATATGAAAATCTGGTTTTCGCATTGGAAACACGAAATGAATTACCAAAATTTCGTACTTTGAAGGTAAAATTGATCGAAGAATGCGATAGACGCAACAATGGAAAACATACAGCAAAGCACAAAGCATACGCTAAAGAGAGCGTAAGTAAGAAAGACAACAAAAAAAAAACATCTGGTATAAGAAACGAAACAGAAACATTTAATGTTACGATTGCGGTAAATTTGGCCACATTTCTGACGAATATACGTGCAAAGCGAAAGAAGGTAATATAAAAGGAAACGTTGCGAAATCATTCTTTACATTGCTTAGTGCAAAAACAGTGAACGATTGCTTGACAGCGTGGTGCTTAGATTGTGACGTCACACTGCTTGTATGTGTGCAAATCATGAAATGTTCGTTTGACAATACACTGATGCAGTTACACTTGCTGGTGAAAAATCGCTAGAAGTAGCCGGGCGAGGAATCGTCATGATTGAAACGAAATCGTCAACAGTAAAACTTACAAACGTTCTTTATGTACCACAATTACAATAGCACTTTATTTCGGCGAACGGAGCAGTAAAAGGATGCTGCTCTGTAACATTCCAGAACATTCGTGCGTGTCTGTATGACGAAAACGGTAAAACGCTGATCATTGCAAATCATAGCTGCAATTTATTTCTCTGTGAAATAACAAAAACAATAAATACAGTGTACCAGCGACAGCGCAGTGACATTGGTATACATATGAACATCTAAGCATACAAAGCATCAAAGTCTTAAACAACATGAAATTGGTGGGTGGAGTGAACTTTAACAGCAGAAACGAATTCGACTGTCAAATATGTCCACAGAGCAAGTGTTGCGCGAAAGTGAGGATGAGTAAATCCTCATATATAGTGATGTTTGCGGAGGATCACGGGACGACAAGCGGCACAAGCTGAACGCCAGCAACTCTTGAAGCAAGTTCACACGCAATCCATGGCACAGGAATCTGATGCACTGAAGGTGAATGGAACAGCCGAATTACCATCCAATCATAAAGTGATTTGATGCAGATGACGCTTTGCACCAACACGTGACAAAAATTACTCCATAGAACGATATAAGGCTGGGCTAGTGGCAGTAGTGCGATATGCAACAATTAGGATCGTGTTAGCCATTACGGTTGAACTGGAACTGCATGTGCACCAACCTGATGTATCCACGGCATAGCTAAACGGAGAATTGCTGGATGTTTACAGAAAGAAAACAAACACAGCATTATTTTTAGCCGTTTTTAGCCTCCGACTAATTTAAGTAAATGCACGTACGAAATTTAAAGTTAATGAACATTTCGCTTATATTTCTAACGCTGACGGCCCCCTTCCTACATATGACCTTTACTTTCTCCTATGTATCTGCTGTATACAGATGAGGTACGAACTAAACAATGTGCGAGTGGAAACTTTGTATACTGCAGCCGCTTACATTGAGCTGCAACTGCAACCCCACTGATAATGAACTGGTAGATTCAGTACCCTTAACAAACAAACCAAACAAAAAAAAACGACCAATCACCCACCCACACACACAGACACACACACACACGCACTTAAGCTGCATTAAAAGTTTGAGAGCTATCAACTTAAACTCAAAATGCGCCTAAAGCCAATAAAAACTTTCACCATTAACCGAAACAACAGACTCAAGCTCCATTATTGAAAGATATATGTTTTTGAGATTTTCAGAACTTATAATTGGAATTTAATGCCGCTGACTCCTAGTCGAAAAGATTGACGTGTTCAAACAGACATCGCTGATATGAGTCGCTTGTTGATATTGATCCAGAATATATATACCGCTTTATGAGTACTTGTTTCATTATCAATCTATTTATGTTATGTGACCAGCTGTTTATATTGATAGGTTTATACGATAATTGGGCGACAATTAAATTAATTTTTGCTCCAAAATCAATTAAGGACACTTGATTATTTCCTTATAAGAATTAAAATAAAATGTAAAAGAATGTTTGTGTTCCACAAAAGTTATCTTTTTTAAATACACGTTAAAGAAAAAATTCATTAAATTTGTAACATTAACAAAACATTTATTTTTAATTTAATTTTTTCAGTGAGGTTAAGGTGCGAAATTCGGCAGTGCTAAGAAGATAAATATATTTTAACGAAATTACATGAAAATATCAAATTAAGTTCATGAGTGAAGCAAAGCCACAGCTTCGAGTAGCGAAAAATCTGTCAGACTTCTTTAAGTCATGCCAGTAATACTTTAAGCAGTTTGGACCATCGAAGTTTAATTTAATGTCATCAGAAAATACCAAATTTTGACACTTCAGGACGCAAAACATTTGTTCTTTTGCATCAATTAATCTGGCTATGTGGTGTGCCTTGGCTTTGACCACATATTCTTCTAAGCCAATCGATCACAGCCTGATTTGTTGAATATGATGTTTCGACGTTTTTAATCTTCAATAAAATAATATCTTATATGCCGTAGCATTTTTATCCAGACCAGGCCGTGATCATTATTTGAAGCTGTTTCTTTAACATTGTTTGTTGAAGTTTTCTTTTAACTTTAACATCAAATGCTGATGCCGATCGATATAATTTAATTGATATTTGCCTGTTGTTCGTTCCAGAATTCAGCAAGGATCTTAGCTATCTGCTCAGCTTAGAGTGTTTTTTCTTTTCCCATTCAAAATTCTTGTGCGCAACTAATCTATTTTTATCTATTAAATACTAAATAAATGTGTTTACTTTATTATCCAATTCTAGGAAATTTCACATAACGCCGTTTATTTTAATAAAACCCCTCTTTTTGAGTATTCGTTATTCTTCTTACAAATCCATCCATTCTTCATATTTATTATGAATATATTATCTGAATACAAGCAAAAATACAAGTACTGAAAATAAGTATTAAAAGATGGCAGAACTATAAATTTATGAAGAAATTAAATTATACTTTGAAAATATATCACAAAATTATAGTATTCGAATAGTAATGGAGCTTTGATAGCTTAACCTGGGGAATAATTATATTTTTAAAAACTATATATGATATGTGGATGTTTACTAAATTAAGTATTTGATTGCATAACCCTCAATAAAAATAACCACTATATAGCGCTGGTTCTTAGGTCCACCAAATTTTGACCTACTTCTAGAGAAATCGATGTCCAAGACTTCTTCAAAGTCTCCCAAGACTGGAAATGACATCTCATTAACAATATATGATAGCATTATTTTATCCGTTATTATAACATAAAGGTTCCGATTCGAGATTTCTTTTATTCAATATTGGTCTGTCTGTAGACAAAGCGAAAATCAACGAATCGAAACACATGGATTTAGAATTAGATTATGTGCCATTATGTGTAAGACGATCTCTTCTTTGGATTCGTCCGACCACTAAGTGTTCCTCTGAAGGAATCGAAGGGATTATGAAATGAGCTATGCGAATATTGAGCATGTGCTTTGCATGACGCAGCACTACTATTAGTTAAACTGCTCAGTTCTGCTCTGAATATTTGTACTTGATTTGAATACAAAACTCTAGATTTTATCTCTCAGTGTGTGCACACACACAAAGAAAATCATACGCATAGTGTGCCGGTCTGTGTGCCACACTTCATTGCTGTTCCTATTCAGTTCCATTGCTGTCGTTAAATCATTAGAATGGTATTTGAAGCACGTCTCTGCGTGTTTGCTGTATGTTTTAGGCCAATTGTTGTCTGCAAAATGTTTTTCTCATCTTTTTTTTTATTTTGTTTTCACCCCCATTCCGAATGCGTTTTTAGCACAAAGTTTACAGCCTAAAGACACGCCCAGTGCCCCATGAACACCATATACCATCCAAATTGTGTACACGTAGACTAACTGTATATGTATATGTATGTATATGTAAATGACGCAATGCATTTAGCTGACTAGCATTAGGATCTCTCTTTCTCTCTCTCTTTCTCTCTCTCTCTCTCTGCTCTACAGTTTTCCTGTCAATTTGGAGCGATAAATCGTTTAGAGCCAAGCATTTTTGCACTGAAAGAGTGAAAATCAAAGAAAGCTTCTAGTTGCTATTGATAATTTGTAGCTAGTTTAAGGTACTTGGAAGCTGAATTACATTCTGTGGCATGTCGCTCATAAATTGCAAGTTGAATCAACTGTCTTGGCAACAAGTAGATAAAACCGGTAGGCTGCTCAATTAACCAAAGTGAAATCTTGTGGAGAGATTTCCGCTGGAAAGCAACAGAGCAGATGGAGCTCAAACTCAAAGTTAATGAAATGTTAGAAGATGCGACGTCCTGAATTGGTATAAATAGCTCGAGTGGTTAGCCACTAAAAAAAAAAACAAAACCGCCAACGAGTTGGCGAAGTTGAGTGACAAGCGGAGGCTCAAAGGTTGAGGCAGAGCTACTAGTAAATACACCAGCTAGACTTTATTCTATTTCCGTTTCCGGCTGTTGTCGCCAGAAGTTGACTTGACTGTTTCTCGTTGTTATTGCTATTGTTGCTGCTTTTGTTACTGTTGCTGCTGCTGGGGCTGATGATGATGCTGCTGCTGGTGTTGCTGTGGCTGTTGCTGTTGTCAAGCTGCCGAGTATGTAATGTGTTTCCGCTTGCCACAAACTGTGGCAAAGTGTAGGCGTAGGCGCCGAAGTCGACATCGACGTCAGCTTCGGCGTTCGCTGCGTGCGTGCCAAAGCAATGCAAAGCGACAATGAAGCCAAGTAAGTAAAATAGACTGCACGACATGAAAACAAACGAAAGGAAGGAAACAAAGGCCTAGCCAAAGCTGGGGTGAGCGAAGCAACTGGGGCAGGGGCAGTGGTAGGGGCAGGGGCAGTGGTAGGGGCAGGGGCAGGGGCAGTGTCAGTGCACGGCAAGTGAGGAAAGAAAATCACACTCGAAATGTCAACGTCACCAACGTTCTTGTATGCGCAACAAAAAAAAATTCGTGCTCGGCAAGTAATAAACTTCTAACTCAATTTCAATTTATGTGAACGGATTTGTGTGGCAAGCATGATAGCACATGTGAATAATGAATTGCGACGGAGGGGGCAGCTTGCGTGACCGGGAACGGAAGTTTGCGGATCATTATGGGCGCTTAAAAGCAATTCGACATTTTGTGAGTATACCTGGAAAATTGTCACAGAAATTCAACATTTTTCCATACATATCCATGCCATACAACTCAACAACACCATTAAAATATGTTTTCACTGTACAGTGCTAGGTTAGGTTAGGTTTATTGGCCGGTCTATGAAAAAGGTAACCAGCAATCTACCTTTCAAATTTGATGACCTAAAGCACTAAATTCATTCCAAGTTGTATTTGGCTGGTGAGCCATTAGCGTGCAGCTTGGCAAAAGATTGACGATGGCTGGAAAATTGTTGTAGAACAGACTGCTAACTGTTCTAACGAGCCGTTGCATACTTTATGAGCTGGGATTATTGCCATTAAGGCGGCATCACACACACACACACATACACAAATTGCAGCAGAGCATAAATATGTGTCTGTGCACACTGCCTTTCAGCAGCAACAGTTGGTGTTGTCTCATGTTTTACCTCTTTATCTCTTTCTCTAAATCTCTCTATGTCTGTTACTCTTTCTCTTTCTCTCTCACTCTCTAACCATCTCTGTCTCTTCCTTTTACTCTCATTGCGTCTGCTGAGGGGTGGGCAGCAAGAGCTTCTGGGAGACGTTTGGTGACAAGCGGCAGACCACAAAACGTTTAGCGCCAAGCCAACACAAACAACAGCAACCAAGCTCAATTATACAGGCAACTGAGTCAAATGGTAAATGGTCACCTTAATAAACTGGCAGCCCCATATAGTCCCTTCCAAACTTTAATGGGCGTCGATGAGTCATGGGCCACGCACGCAACTTTTCGGTTTGCTGTGGTTTGTTTTGCCTCACCGTGTTTATCAAATCACACATAACACAACAATCTATTGACAAATTCATATTTAAGCCAAAAAAAAACTAGTGTGACAAAGGAAATTGAATTTTATAAAACATAATAATCGACATTATAAAATATATTTGTTATTTTTAGTTAGAAGGAAGCTGAAATCTTTTTCCCAACGACAGAAAACCGAACTAATTTTATAGTATTCATTTTAATAAACTGAATATTGTTTGTCACAATATCTGTCATCAGACAGTTTTAGTAATTGAATATGCAGCTTCACGGAAATGTCACCTTTTTAGAATTTGCTAATGGCGGAAGCGGAGCGTTTTAAACACACATGTATAGGTATATATTGGAATCATCCTTGGCATAGAAATGTTATCGGAGATGTGAAAATTTGTCTGCTTTCAAAATACTAATTGGATCGTAAGTTTTGGAACGAATATACAGCAGTTAAAAGAAAACCAGATGTACTCATTCTCCCAATAGGAAGCCATATAAAATTTTATTATAATATATTGTACAAAACAAGTTTATGGAGAATTATCAGTCGAAGTATCATAGCATATATGCACTCATATAGACTGCGAACGGCATAAGCAAAGTTGGGAATGTGACACAAGCAAGGGCCGGGGTAATGGGAGGGGTGGGTAGAATCTAATTGCGAGGACAAAGCTAAGGGCTTGGATGCAAGCAACCCCCAAATAAGCGCACAAGACAACATTTTGATTATGAGAACGAGGTGGCTGACTGAAGTCAGTTCAATGAACGGCACGAGACGACGAACATTGATGACAACGACTCTGCCTACTTAAGTGCTAAGGCGAGTTTGGAGGGTTGGCATCTCATCAGCTGGGTCGGCTCAAGGGGAAGCGGAACGAAAGAAAGAAAGGTGGAAAGTGGTGGTGTGGGTGTGGGTGTGGGCGTGGGTGCGATATGGTGTTCTATGTGACCTAATGCACATACATACACATGTCCTTTGTATGTAACAGTTTTGTCACTCATCCCGAATGTATGCCGCCCAGCCCATCTACCCACCACCACCTAACGCTCCCCATCCACTTTGGTGATTGCGCTGAACAACAAATCGATTTTCATTGATTGATTATGCGTCAGGGCCTGTGGCCCGGCCCAGGGGCGCATCCCCTGCTGACTTTTTACTCATTGCTCCACTGCCAAATATTGTTCGACAAATACGAGCGGCATAAGCGAGCTGGATTGTTAGGTCCAACAAAGGTCAAAGACTGCTGTAAACAATGATGAATGCGTGACGCCAATAAATCAATATTAAATAAAGAAAAAGCAGCTCAGAGGGTGAAATTTAAATTGCTAACCAAAAATTGAAAGGCACAATTATTGTGCAAATATTTCAAATACTTTCACATTCATTATGCAAATAAACAAAAGATTGAAGGGTCGTACCTCAATCCCCCTCTTATTATTCAAACGTTTTCGATAATACAATATTCAAAAATTGGAGAAGGCAAACAAAAATTCAAAATTATTCACATTTGACTTTTACGAAACAGACATTTGTGCAGTTCAATTTGGTCCATCAAAAACTAAATTGGGAAGACGACTTAACTACCAATTTAAAATAAATAGGTAAACAGTCTTTAGCTTTGTGTAATTAGCAGAGAGTAAAATGTACAAATGTTTTTTAAGCGCAATTATTAAAGATGAACAGTGAAAATAGATAGGATGAGGAATTGATTGAATCTGGGCTTCTTTCTCTTATGGCCGATATATCTTCACTTATGCTAACTCAGAGAAAAAAAAAGCAAATTACACTTGGCGAAATTCTTATTTTACTTTAAAAGAAAGAGATATACACAAAGAGTCTCAAAAACAGGCACTGTGACCTGAATGTTTTTATAGAAACTGTGCAGTCAAAGCCAAACTCTACACAGGAATCAAATGCGTCTTCGGCGCTAAAGCTTTGACGGGCGATGTTGGGAAGTGAGCTAAAAAACTGGCTTAAGCAGCCAACGAACGAACACGTACCGACCAATAAAATCAATAATAGTGTTCGTATGTATTGTATGTGACTTCAATATAAAGCAAATTTTATTTCACCCCAGCTTAGGCCACAGAACGGTGTGATATGTTTACGATTTTTGCACATTTGTTTGACGCGCGACTGCAGTGTGCATTGAAATTCACCAACAGACCCGAACAATCCTCTATCAGTTGAAGAGAAAGGGACCGATTGAAAGGTGTGCGGGTGGAAAGAGTAAACAGCAAGTGAAATTTCGTGTGCATTGTGCATGCTTAATTGAGTTGTCCTGCTCCTGGTCTCCAAACTATTGCTCTTCCGAACTGAGCGCCAGACATGTGAATGTGTGTGGGTGCTTGTGTGACTTTCATATGTCAAACTGTTTATTTAAAGGCCCGGGCATTACAATCTAGCATCCCCACTTTGTCCAGCTATTTCAGCCATACTCGTGTGGCTTTCGCCCTTGGCACGTATATCGCTTGAGTTGCCTCAGTTCATTTTCATGTCACTCACAAAACATATTTTGCACTCGGTTTTGGTTGGGTAGCTGCCTAGAGTACTGAGCATATAGCATAGGAGTAATAGAGAGCTGCTGAATTTGGGTGGTTGATTTAAAATTTTGAGTGCTCCGAGGGGTTGCTGTCTAGCGAAAATTATACAACTGTCATAACCCATCTCAGAATCTCAGCATAAATTCGAATATTGCAATAGCATTTTCAACAGTAAATGCTAAATGTGAAACTGTTTTCAATTTCGAACTCGTGTCCGTTTCCAACATCAGGGGGGATGGTAAAATGAGTTAGCAAATATGATTCACCACTTTGTTTTTAATTTCCCAAATTGCATTCTGTGGCAATATTTATTGCATATTCACTTGCTGCTTTCCACACAAATTGGCTGCCCGCTAACGATGATGATGACGATAACGATGTCAAAGTCCATGGCTGGATGTTCTACTCACAACAAAAGTTGTTTATTAACTACATACTTCAGTCCTTGGCGTTGACAAAAAAAAAAGAAGAAGAAAATCCAACCAATACTCCAGCTACCTTTTTTTTGTACTTTTCCATCTCTTTACCTTACAAACATTTGCAGTGCTGTTTCTCTAATCGATTTTTGATGAGATTTTTTTTGATTCAATTTCGGCTGCGATAGTCAAGAAACGTACCAACTCTCCCACTCTCTCTTTCTCAGACTATCTCCCTCACTATCTACATATATATATGTATCTGCACTTGACTGCCTGCAAAGTGGAATAGCTGTAGATAATGGCGCTAACAAATTTGGCGATTGATACACAACTATATGGCCTTTAGTTGGATGGAAGAGGAAGGCGGTAGATGAGGCAAAGAACCACGCAGCAGCGTCCTGTATAAAATAAACTATTTTAATTTCGCTGGCAGCTTGTGTGGTTTTCATTGCCTTGAGCATGTTTGTTCATGCAGTTGCTAGTTGTGGAATTTCACATAACTGGGATAAGGTTTTCCAGCAGTTAGCTTTTCTGTGTGTGTGCGTATACGTGATATTTGATTTTATTGCCGGAGCAGTCAACAGCGAGTTCCCTGAGTATAATAGGAGTTCCCCTTGATATACTAAATCTAAGCGACTCAATAATTTGACTTCAACAAAGAGCAACAGTTAGTTTCAATATTATAATTTCGGACAACTAAGCGTCTCCGTATATTGAATGACGAGTTCTTCAAATCAAGTCAGTTTGCAGAATGTGTATGGGCTGCCACAAGCTCATGGATTGCTTATCAAATCAGAAAATCAGTGCTGAAGCCCTTGCCTCCACAGTTAAATTGGCAATTTCGTTTTCATTCAACGTTGACGAAATGCATTTCCTGAAATGAATGGGACAGACGGAGGGACAGCGAAACGAAGGAAGTGCACACGCCTGACACGGAAGTCAAGTTGACCGTGGCGGAGCGAGATTTCTCGTTGGGTGCTTTCAGGATTTGAGCACCAGCTGCGGCACAGCACTGCAATGCACTGCCTCTGATGGCTTCTGTCCAGAGTCCGAAATCCGAGTCTTACTGAGCGGCTGCAAAATGTCAAATGTTGATGCAATGACGGACCGTAGCGCAGCACGGTCAATGGAGCAAGCATCCGGTCTGGAGCAGGTTTTTTTTTTATATACATGTATACAAATATGAATGTGTATAGGTCTGGTGTATTGCAGTCATTTCGCTTAAGCAGAGCACGGCGCAAAAGTGAAGCGAATGGTGTCGAGATGAACAGAAACATAGTTCGTTTGGATGCGGACAGCAGCTTATGGCCTGGCTTAACGCCATATTTTTGTACAAAAAATGTACATAACCGTATCCGGCAGTAGCTGCCAACTGATACCTGTCCAAGGCTACTGATAAAGACGTCCAGCTTATTCTGCTGAACTGTTGTTGGACCACTTTTAATTATCTTCAAGGCTTACACCTGGTAAACTGGTCGCTTTGTCCATTTTATGTATGTATTAAACATGTTGCTTGCGCTGGTTGAAATTAAATTAATTGTTCCCGATTTTCATACTAATACTTACCGAAAGTACTCGAATTACAACATGAAACAAATCGATAGCGTGGACACCTGATATAAGAGTGGAAAAAGAGAAGAAAAATAAAATCATTAGTTAAGTTCTTGACAGTCTGGTTGTTTAGATCATTAGCCATAGGATGGACAGCGCTCACCTCCTCTCTCTCTCTCCCTATCTCTCTCTTCCTCTCTCCCTGTCTCTCTCTCCCTCTATCTCTCTCTCTCCACAGTTTTTATACTTTGATACCAAAGGTATCATAGTAAATCGGTTTTGTGCAATGCCCGTCATGCAACACCCTTACAAATAGAGACTTGCAACATGTACGGGTTTGCTCCCGGGACAGACAAAGTATAAATATTTAAGTGCTACGTCCAGTTGGGAGAAAGGACATCGATAAAATCGATTATCGCAAATCGATAAAGTCATGTATATTCCACAATTTAACGGTAACAGTCACCAAGTTTGTTGGAGACGTTCCTCAAAGATCGGCATATGCCATTTTGAACGTATGTCACTGGTGACTCCCCTAAGCGATAGATAAAGAATTGGACGGCCACGCCCACTCTGCCTCTCCAAACCAATACACCTCTTAGTGTAAATTCGTAAGTCGATGAGTGTATCAGACAATTTGAAAGCTAGTGCCACCAAATCTGAGAGATATTTTGCTTATAACACCCTACATCCTTCCGAAAATTTTATACCAAGTCGCCTCCAGCCCTCAAAACGATAAAAGCGGCAATCTTCCGCAATTTAAGAGCTATGGTTAGGAAACTTTGAATGTACATTTCCAAGATCGTACTTTAAATTATTTTTCCAGTGAAAAGTCCATATCTCCCGTAAAATAGGAGCTACAGCTCCCAAACTTGGAAAAAAGGTTACTGGGAAACTCTCCCAACATTTTTTTCAGTAACGCCCACTCACGCCCCCAAAATTCAGAAAAGCAGCAAAAAAAAGAAGGCATTTCTTGGCGACACCCACCCTGTTCTTTGCTACCTGTTATCAGGTGGTATTACTTACATATCAGAGTATTTCGCAGTCGGTAATGTCCGACTGTAACGTTCTCTCTTGATTATTAATGACGCTATTGGCAACTCCAGCTGCTCTACCTTGTTCACTTTACGAATTAAGCACATTTTAACCGTCAGCTGCTGCTCCCCTATTGAGAAACTGAGAATCAATTTGCCCCAGCTGGACGAGGTATGACGAATGCAGATGGGGAACGACAATGTTAATGGGATCTATACTCAACAGTATTACTACAAAGTTTCATGAATCAACCTTTAAATCCTTATTGCACCACACCGAATAATCCTGTTGAAAACTGATTTACATGACGACAGCTTAAACCAGACTATATAATATTTTCCAAGCCTCCTTATAATCAATAAATTGAGTTGAAAGAAAATTGCACACTGCTATAATGCTATTACAACATTAAAAAAAAAACCCCATCTATAAATTTTAGTGGAATTTGAAAACGGGCCCAAAAACAATTTTTAAGCAACGATTTTTTTTTTTTTTTTGACTCCACGGTCAACTAGAGCTGCCTTCTTCCGCTTGAATAGAATCAATTAACCAACATTGTTTGACCCTTTTGACTCGAATAATTTCTTTGAGTCAGCGCTGTTAAAGTTGGTAGCCGTCCACGTCGAAGCAACAGTTGTGCGGATTTAGTCAAAAGAGGACGGGTTAGGGAAGAAGGCAAGAAAACAATTAAAAGAATTTATTACTCGAGTTTAATGAATTTTTCAGTTGCCTTACACACCCCCATAAGGGTTGCGACTCGAGGACAAGGGTTGAGGGAAAGTGGGCGTGTGGGACAGGTGCAGATTTGCCAACGCAGCAATTTTGATGAGCGAATGAGAAACATTGCGGCCCAGGTGAATGTTAAATTTATATAAATCTCTTGCCTCAGATGCGAGTGTTGAGTATATAAATAACCGTTATCGTCACGTTGTTTAATGAAGGTTTTCTGGCTCTTATTTATTTTTTCAACAAGAAGTTGCGTTGCTTTTAATTCAAGCTGAGCAAATATGCAAAGCATTTGGAAAACGATTTCAGTGTTTTTTGAATCGCTTTCATTTGACTTCGTGGAAATTTGCGTTGGACTGAGAAGGTAGCAGAGTTGCAACTACAGCAAAGGTATTTTAAATGATATAGAAAATCATACGTGAACAATTAAGTGAATATATGAAAGCTGTTATATTGTCAAACTTGTTTCCTTTTAAATGCTCGAAGTGAAATCACAGGTTTGCGTCGATATAAGTACGTGTTTGAATGTTTCTTATCTGATTGTGATGAAATCCTTACAGTTTGGTCATTAACATGTCAAGGAGTATTAAGTATTAATTGTAATGTGTTGCTCTTAAAATGAGGTATATAAATAAGCTTGATCCCATAATCTCTAAGATCTACCTACTCACTTAAATTGATTAATCTGTATGTTTTATGGGGTCGGAGATGCGTCCTCCAGCCTGTTACGTATTTTTGCATAGCTCCAATAAACTCTTTTTAGTATTTTGAAATGGGTTCAAGGTATAACAAATATTTCTATTCTATCTAAAAGTGAAGCATTCAATAAACACTTTTCAACACATTTTAGAATAAAACACTTGCTCAAACTTAATTAATACAAGAAATGATCAACACTTGACAACTAATTCATGAAGCTCCCATTTCAACATTTGGTTTCGTTTTTAATTAAATTTCAATGTGCACGGTCTGCATGGTTATGCAATCTTGGGCGTGCCTTCGATAGCTGCCTTTTCTACTTGTTTATTATTTTGACAAGGTGTGCAAGGCTAAATGTTGTGGGTTATTGAATGGATGGGATGGGTGTGAGGGTTGTTGTGTTGTGCTGAAGCTTCTGGTTTTTGCTGACAAACAGATAAGCACGTTTGACTGCATAAATATAGGCTTCGATGCCTGAACAAACTTCGATAGCCACACCAGCAACGGCCAAGGAGTCGAGTCGACCGAAAGTCATGTGTACCGCCAGTGCTCCAGGTGGCTTGAGAGCTGGGTGGGCGGCTGGCCAATGTTTGCAACGATTACTCCAAGCTGTCAGCAAGTGCCAGTTGCTGTTGTATCCTCTGTGCAGTTCACAGATGAGCAATTTCGAACGTAGTCTGTCAATTTTTAAAGTTCTACAAATTTGTACAAATGAATATTTAATGCTGCTGACCAGTGGAGGATGGTGGGTGTGGCATGTGGCATTAAGCTTTAGTCTTGCACTTGGCTGGCAATCAATGGCGATTTGTTGCTGGCCAGCACACTCAACGCTGGCAGTGCCAAAGATTCGCCAAGATTTACGAGCCGAAGGCCATGAGCCTTGGCAAATTTTCACAAATTGACTTCTGCTGTTGGCCAAGGCGCTGAGCCAGCAGTTGCCATGCAACCGACAACGACTTACAACTGCACCAGCTTATCCGGTCCATAAATTAACAACTATATTATGTCGAACCGAAAAGTAGCAACTGCACCAGAAGTTGGCCATAATGATAGTCTTGAATATGATGATAGCCGGGCAAGCAATGTGGTTTAGAATGCATCCCGCTTTGGGCCGGCTTTTGTGGCTGGCAAATTGCTGCTGCCAGGACATAGCCAAATTAAAATATTGCGCACAAGGACAATGCCAACGGACCGAGCGAATCCCATGCAAGCATGTCACCATCTTAGTACGGGTATTCAAATTCAGAGACTGTTCTTTGTGGTTGGTTGCCTGTTATCAACAGTTATCATAGCAACGGCGCAACGTGAAAATGAAAAATTACGCAACGAATTTATCAAACATCCGCTTCCGGCTAACAAGCAATGAGGCAACGGGCGGCCTCAACTACAAACCGGAAGAGAAACAAAGTAAAGCTTATGAAATTCATGCCGCATTCAATTTGCTGCACAGCACCAGCTACGGGATACACAAATAAAAACAATCAAGCAAGTACACGTCGAATATAAAATACACTTGCTGACCAAAACCAAACTGTTCACATTCATATGACAAGGCAGCATAATAACACTGGAAAGTCGTTGGATTGGAAGGGTTATCTTAGAAAATGCACAAACGAGCATGCGGTCAGTTTTGTCTTTTTCACATTGTACCCTCTGCAGGGGTATCAAAAGGAAAACAAAAGAATATAAATATCAAAATGTGCATCATGCCAGACTAGTAATGCTGGAACACCGAGAACAAATAAATTGGACATAAGCTTAGCTCCTGGTATCTGTTATTATTGTATTGTTTGGAATCAAACTATGTTTAGGAACAAAGACATTATAAATCAATTCCGCACTTTCTTAGACTCAAGTTAAACTTGCGGAAGCTTAAATTTCTTGAACTTAAGGTGAACACAAGAGAGTCCGAGCAATGCAATTTATGTTCATTTAATCAACAGATAGGTGAAAAACAAAAGGAGAAAAGTGGATCAACACATTGAAGGGTACAGTTGCAAGTTGACGTTTAATTTAACCCAGTTGTCTGGAAGATACCACAATGCTCATGTGGCATTTGAATAACTGGCAGACTCGCAACCGCCGCAAACTCAAGCAGGACAATTGTTGGCGTAGATAGTGCATCATTAGTCCAGGAAACCATTTGAGAGGGGATACCAAACTGCTAAATGAGTATGGTACTCACTGATTCTCGCTAACCCCAATAACCAACCAGTCAATCAACGGGATGAGGCAGTCAGCACAAGGACCACTAACAGCTGGAGGGAAAAGCACAAGTGTTGGCAGCAGTGCTAATGGTTAGTAACAGTGTTGTATAGGACCAACCAGTCAGTTAGCCATCTCTTAATTCCAGGATAGAAATAACTATTGACGCTTTGCAACGCTTTCCACTTGACCTGTAACTCATTTAACACTCACCAAAGTCTTTCTAAACCAGTAAGTAGGTTTTATAGCATTTTAGCAAAATATAATCCTTGTGTGAATCTGAATATCGTAATTTACAGTCCTTTGATGGTTAAACATGGCAAAATTAAGCTTACCAACATAGTTCGCTTATCGAAAAGAGTTGCTAAGTTGACGTTGGTTAACATTTATGCAGGTCCTGCAGCCGAGTACACAGATACTAATTTTAACAACTTTTTTTGTAGTTTTTGTATGATGGTTTGTGAAAACGGACAATAAACAAAATAGATGAAATTAACATTTAATATTTACAATATATTCAGCTGGATATTTTGTAGTTGTTGTCAACAATATTAGTTTGCGATGCCTGTCAGAAACTATAGATTACTCTCACAAAATTAGGCAACTCAAGAAACACAATCACACACATCATAAATCGAAATCTCAGTTAAAAGTTGGAGAAACTTGAATTCGACCACATTTGCGCGACCAGGCACACTTATGGCTCATGGTGGATATACCTGGCGTCAGCCGCCGTATCCCAGCGATGATAGCGACAAGCGCTGGATTGAGCCAAGTATGATTATTTTGGGCCAGGATGGGAACGTGGACGCCACAATCAAGCCACTCATGCGTACGTTGTACGAGCCCATCGGCTTGGGACTGATTGCTGCCATTTTTGTGCACGAGACGTTGAGGGAGCAACTAATTGAGAAAGTGCGCAATGGCATGACTGTGATGCATCGCCAGGTGAAAAGTCACGACCTCTACGCTAGGGCATTGCGTCGCATCGAGTGCTTGG
Source organism: Drosophila picticornis (assembly GCA_035043845.1). NCBI lineage: Eukaryota > Metazoa > Arthropoda > Insecta > Diptera > Drosophilidae > Drosophila > Drosophila picticornis. Next base: position 19,944,254 of record JAWNMR010000492.1, on the reverse strand, counting down.
GCGCCGAACTGGTGTCCATGATGCAACCCGACGACATTGGCCTCAAGTACACAATGGTTGAGGGTTCGCCTATCGTTGTTTGCGATTTCAATCAGAGCTACTTCAGTGTCGACCATCCCAGCACCGTGGTGACCCTGCACACATTTCGCCACACTCAGGAGCTGGCTGAGCTGGCCGCCACAGAGAAGCTGCCATTTGTGAGCGCAGCCATCTGGTCCCCCAAAACGGCGGCCGCCTACGAGATGGCTTTACTGCTCCGCGTGCCCACCGTCTACATTAACTGCGAGGGCGTCTCCTTGGCCCCCATTGTCACACAGCATCAGAGGCATCTGCCGTGTGCACTGCTCCATGGCGATCATCACTATGAGGTACTGATGCAGGAAGGTCGTCCCAAGGCCATTGTATTTCCGGCACCAACACAACTGCACCCATTATTTGAGCAGACCACACGACCCAGATAAAGGCCAGGTTCCCATTTATTTTGTTTTGTTTATTAAGAGATTGTAGAGAAAAAGCCTTGGAGGCAAATAAGTGAAATTCATTCTTCATCAAGAATGTGACGAAATATATGCACAATATTTGAATATATATTTTCTTTTGTTCTATTTGTTGGCCATGGCTGCAAATTACGAATTGAAATTGTCAAGCCATCCATGGCTGGCATCACTTTCATATAATTTGTGCAACTTTTTGTTGCAGTCAGTAAATACATGTGTGAAGGTCCTTGTTGTTGATTGTACGATTTGCTGTTCTGTTGCTGAGTTCCTCTTGTTTAGTATTTTTTTTTTCACCACTTTTTGGAGTGCATTTTTCTGTAATCAAAAGCACACTTGAATGCGCCCGCAACACTCCCCCCAGCCCGACGTTGCAACAGCCTTTGGGGAGCTATTTCCTTTCTGTTGTGCTTTCCTGCTTTTAAGCATTTCAGCAGTTGTTGCAACTGAAACCAATTCTGCACCCCTGGCCCTTGACCGCCTCCCACCTTCCTCCATGCTTGAACGTCAAACTTTATGCATTTCGATTTGTGTGTGTGTGTGTGAGCTCCCACAAAACCGTTGTATTTTGCCTCTTATTTTAGTGGAATGTGGCAGCATTGGTTGTTGGCCTGGCAACTGCCACCTCGCCAACCGTTTCGCACGTCCCAAAACAACAGCCTGGCACCTTCATCAACATCTCGTTGTTGAGTGGCCTTTTTCCAACAGTCGTTTTGCGCGTGTTGCACTTGCCTCAAGTTGAGTTGAGTTTAGTTGTTGTTGCTGGCAACAAAATATATTATTTATTTGGAGTCTGTTGCGCTGCAGTTGACCCAGTTAACACTCCGTCCATGTACTGACCCAATTTATAAGCTCTGCCGTCGAATTGGCTCGTTTTGTACGCAGAAGTCTTTTATGTGAAATAATGTTGCAACAAATTCCAAAAGAGTTTAGATAAGATTGCAACGCCATTCCAAATGGATTCCCCAAACTTTAAGTTTCTCGGTTAACTATCGCAACTTGTTCGATTTTCTTTTCTTGTACTACTATGCAATTTCATAAAGTTGTCCTTGTCCAAAGCTTAATCGTACAATATAAAAATCGTTGAAGAATGGATTAGTTTGTTTGGAAATTCAAAGCGAAAACTTTTCCTTAATATTTCTTTTGCCCACCTTTATAATTATGTGATGATGAAAGAATGCAAATATTTTAAGCCAGAATATGAATTACGGAGTAATCCCCAAAAACTTCAGTACTTTCAGTACATAATAAATATATTATAACGGAGGGTCCTTCATAGATTATTCTTCTTAGACCACAGAAAACACTCAATTTACAATTTAACTTGTGTAACCAAGCTTAATAAAAGCAGCAAATTTTGTTGAAAATACTTTAAAAAGTGAAATATCTTCAGCGATTTTAAACCTAAAAAGTTAAAAGAAAAAAAAACAACACTTTGGCTTGCAACTTGAAGAAGATCATAACTGAACAGATAAGAATATAAGATTGATATATGCAAGGCGGTCAATTCACAAAAACTAATAAGCTTTATGTATACTTTTGTTTTTGTATGGAAATAATTGCTTTTAAACAAAGCAGTTGACCGCTTTATTGTTTACGTTCTGAGCTAAATGTACGCTTGCAGTGTCCACAAAGTTTCCATTCAATCAGGAGCTCATCTGTTGAAAGCCCTTTGACCAAAGCTTCTATGACAATTACAGAAATTCAGATTATGCTTATTATTATGCGACACACAAAGACAATACAAGTCGACTTCCGTTTGGAAGGGGAGTTGGTTGTTGGCAGTTGGTAGTTGGTAGTTGGTAGTTAGCTGATTGTTAGAGAGGAAGCAACTCCAACAAGTTGCCTGCATCGGGACAACTGACGACGTCCGCTTGTTGAGCTGAGCTGAGCAGGCCCTTTGCATGAATTATGTTCCATTGTTTCGGCGCTGACAAAAGCCTGAAAAAACACACCCACACACACACACACCCACACACACACACACACACACACACACACACACACACACACACATACACAGATGCATTGAAGAAGATATAGAAGAGGAGTTGAACTTGCTCCGCGCCACAACTTATGCAACGGAATATTTTGTCCGCGTAAATGCGACGGCGATTAAAAGCTAAAAGGGGTAGTTGCTGCTGATAACGTTAGCCTTGGTGTGGACAGTTGGCACACTGCGGCCAGCAACTTCCATTTCAAGCGGAAGACTGTTAACTGACTGACTTTTTCATTCAACGAGTGAATGCCCTACCCAGGTACAGGAATACCTCGTATTGCATTTTACTTTATTCAAGAAAAGAAAAAATGGCGACGTAAATCCAATTTTGTGTTTCTGAATGTGATTATGAAGTCAGGACAACATTAATATGCATTCCTTGTTACACAGAGCGAAGCAAGTAACAAAAGTAAGTAAGAATACATACATTTTATGGGGTCGGAGATGCTTTTTACATATTTTAAACCAAGTTCATGATAGTTTTGGAGGGCACAGCAGCGTTGGGCATTCAGTACAACTGGTAGTTTTTCGCAACGTTGTGCAACTGCGCTCTTTTCGTGCTCGCTACTTGCGCTTCAATAGCTTTTCACTCGATTGACTGCCCAGAGGAGAAGCAGTCTCACTTGTCGGTGCTTCAGGCGGGGATAGAGGTAGGGACGGATTAAGAGTGCAGGTGTTGTTGCAGCTGCTGTTTGGAAAACACTTCAAGTATAAAGGCGTCAACAATGGGCTGCTGTTGCTCTTGTTGCTGCTGCTGTCGGTGCCAACCTTGACGTTGCTGCTGCTGCATTGTAGAAATAATTAATTTTGACTGTTTATTTTGGATGCCGACTGACACTTCAAACAAGGAAGCTCCAAAGTGTCAACCGCTACAAGCCTACCTCCCCGTTGCCAAACCTTGACGTGAACAAAGAACCCACTAAACATACGGGCAGGCATGTTGCACAGCATCAATTGATTTGGCCATTGAGTTATTACCGAGTTGGTTAGTACTTATCGAGAAATCACATCGCTTAACTTGATTTGGATCGCGAAGCTATGTAAAAATATGCAACATGCTGAGCGATGAACAATTAGAATTAGATGTAACTCAGTTGCTGTAGCCAAGTACATTTGCCCTTCCATCGGTTACCTACATTTGAATAATCATTCCACAAATTGGACACGGGCACCAATTTGGCATGGATGTATGTGCGACCGTAAGTGTCGACCCACGATTGGCAGTCTTCTACAATCGGATCACGTACCAAGCCTCCACAGTGGGCCAGGATATGACCGATAAAGGACAGGGATAAAATATATCTAATGAGCTACATCTTTGGTGTAGTGCCGAATATGTATATAGATAATGGTGATTGCCAATGAGAGACGCTTCCTCCTCTGTTCAGCTTCAGATTTCCACTATTTGGTTACAATCAACTGTATCCAAAAGGGCTAATTCGCAATAGCGAATGATCTCAAAGGCTGTCTTTTGCTGAAGATGATTTGTGTCTGAACTAATTGTGCCAATAATAAGTGAATAATAATGGGAACAGTTCGGTATCATTACATTTGCTAGTAGCCACAAAATAACTGCAGCATACTATTATGTGGCAATGTTGGCTTCTGTGTTTGGAATAGCAAATACTATTTGTGGTACAGGCCGGCAGCAGCAGCACCATCAAGGCGACAATGAAAAATCCATAAGCTAAATTAACAAGTCGAGTAAGCCAGGGACGGGGTGGGGCAGAAAGCAGCCTAACAGACTAAATCCCCGGAGAGACCAATGCCGAATAAGCAAACAAATTCCGTCTCTGGGTATGGTTGACCGACACAACAACAACAAGAACAATAATAATAAAAACAAAAGGAACAAGACTACCAAACAAACATGGCCAAAATAGGAAGCTGCTCAAACTGTCGGATGAACATGACCAAAGCAATAAGGCAGCTGCGACAACAGCCAACAAACACTTGAGGCCAAATCATTTGCTTGCAACTTCTTGCCACAACTATTTCAACTTAGCTTTTGATTGCGGAAGTTTTTACGCAAAATACACGAATATATTGTTAGTGGATGATGAGCTGTGACGATAGGAAACAATATATATAGATACAGACCAGCAAACTTTGATCTTATATGCTTGATGATATTATGCTTTATGAATTTAGTTCTTGAATAACTCGTCTTGTTGAAAAAATCGATTATTATCGATGTTTGACCAGCCTTTCGCAGACTATAAAAACAAGGGGCAGCCAGAAGCGAAGAATATTATGCTTTTTCAACATCTCATCGATCTCCCCAATTGGATGTAATATTATGTTTTGAGTTATTCACACATTACAACGCAATTTTCAAGCTCTTATAATCCGGACATCGAACAAGAGAAAAATTAAAGAAAGCCTAAAACACTGTAATGTAAGCCTTATTTTTGCAATTATATAAATATATGTAATGCATATATCTATATTTATTTGCATGTAAGCCACTGCAAGAGCGAATATGTGTTTGCCATTAATTGCATTTTGTATTTTTTTGTTGCTCGCTGCACAAATAGGACAGCAACGCAAAGTGTATTTAAAATGCCATAAATTAAAAGGCAACAACAGGATGGCATTGGATACCTTATATTCTGCGTGGCTGGATTGCGTGGGCTTTCAAGATACATTAAAAGCTGTTTAAATCACAGGCCTCAGCATACCTCACACACATAATGGGACCCGAGCAGAGGTCAAATCCTGACACACACACAAACACACACACACATATGTGCGCTAAGTGCATTATAATCACGCACGTTTTAAGTGCACCGGTAAATTTATGCTTTTATACGTTATCATGCCTTGCATATAGAAATTCAAGTAGGATATAAAAGCTGCCAGTTTCTCGTTTCCTTGCTCTCCACCTCCCACTTGGCTTGAGTCGAATTTGTCAGAATTAAATTGGCTTGAGCCACTTGCTTTACTATTTGCGTCTAGTTTTCCACGAAGCGAAACTTTTCAAGTCCCCACTCAGTGTAAATTCATAAATCATAATTACGGGTACTCATTACGCATTCCTAGCTACACCTTGCAACATCAGAGAGGAAACCAACAAAGCGCAGCACAAAATTACATTAGATTGCCTGTTGGCATTATTCTGGAACAGCAGATAAATCTGCAGAAAATACACAACTATAGCAACTAAAATTCACACACTCAAGCACACACGCATACTCAGACCTCAGCGAGTATATATGCATATTTACACTCATTATACAGGCTTATATGCATGATGAAATCATGTTTTGCATATCGTGCAAAGGTCACTTGAGGGGGTCCACAACAAATTTTGTACAGAATAAAAAATGCCAACCACAATAATGACAACAACTGGAAAGCCACTTTGTTGAGCAAAAGGAGCAAGCCCCGCGGCAGGGAAACTGCGGTGAAAATATGCAGATACCCATAATCAATAAAATAAACAGAAGCAGTAAGGGTGCCGTTGTCTACAGAACCAGACTAGCAGATACTCTGTGCCCAAGTTTTTGATTAATTTACTGGGTACGCAACGTGTGCAAATATTATCTCAAGTATGCAGCGTGCAACGTGCAATGCTGTCGTTCGTCTCTTGTTACCAGCTTAGCAGTCAATCAATGCACATGCCACACACACACACAAGCACACAGAACGACGAGTCGCAACATGCACAGCCAAATGCCTGCGACAAAGTTTTAAGTGTCTGACTTGACATAAATTTATTTTTGGATACTTCAGTTTGCAATGTCGATTTGAACCATTGATTGTCGCATGCGTCAAGCCTTTTATCTGCAGCTGCAATATTAAGTATACGCATCATCACAACTACTCAACTGCCTCTTATCAAGCTGTCTCTATGATTAAGGAAAAAGTTAATTTCTGCTTCGTTAAAAAATAAAATCAATCAATTAAAAGATTTATTCTTCTTTTTACGCCTGCTCGTGACGTTATTCATTCAATTTGAATTAATTTGAGCAACCTCGTTTGGATAAACATATTTATTTAGTTATATGCATTTTCAATTAAACAATCAAAGCCATCAAATGCATATTAAAAAGAGGAAAAGCGACGGAGACAGATCACGGGAGGGGCAGCTGGTTTTTCGAGTAGTTAATACATAGGATATTGGCTGGCTTCTGCACAATGCTCTGGATTAGGCGCTGTACTTTTGGCATATCGAATTTCCAGACGGGGACTTAGCCAAGCAAAGCATGAGAACGAGTCCGGAGTCGAGCAAATGGAAGACACACACAGACTTCAAAATAATAGCTGCTCAAATGACATATGAAAACCCAACAAGAGACAACCGGTGTATTTGAAATGTGTGTTGAATACCCTGGAAGACAACTTGTTATTTAGAAAATTAACAAGCAAAATAAATATCTTCTTATAATAAGACATCGCTTTTTTTTAATTTTATTGCTGTATTTTGCCCACTCACCGAAACAGACTGTGGCAATTTTGTTTCAGAATGTGATTAACCTCTGCAGGGTATCTCTTAGCCGTGTTCTTTATTGACTAGAATACTATTACTGGTATTCTGGTACTAATGAATAAAATTCTGTGCATGCAACTTCCTAATTCCCCAACTCTAACGCGAAACAACAGAGTTAGGCACAGAGAGACTGTCTAAAGGAGGCTGGCAGGAGTAAAAGGTTTTTGAAATCAACAGCATGTAAAGCAACGCATTGTCAATAGCCTTAACCCAGAATACCCATCACAGCCGGTAGTGGCCTATTGTGCTGCGTTCTGGCCATGAATTAACTTTGGACCTTGCTTTTGCTGCCATAGCGGTCAGCATTGTTGTCATTGCCTTTGTGCAAGATCTGGTTGCAACTCCTCCGACATGCAAAATATTGTCAAATGCCAAGTCGACATCGGCCATTTGCGAATTGTGTATATGTCAAAGCAACTGAATTTTAAGCCGAATGCTGATTTGGAGTGGAGACAACCCGCTCAATGGGACACAAATCGAAAACCTGCAGATAAGAAAACTTCAAACAGACAAAAGCAGCCAAAAAAGTGTTCCCTTAATTGTGAGCCCAGTAAATGAATGTGAATTTGAACTGTGAATTTAAAGCTTTGCAGCTGTAACACTCCTGATCTTCAAGGGCCTAGGATATATAATTTAAATTTCAAGTTCCACAAAAGTTGCACCCATCATTTCCGAGTTTGGGTGTTGAATTTGCCCTTTATTGCCATCGTTGTACTGTCTAACGAACTTGCTGTGAAAATCTCAAACTCTTTTGATTCCTGCCCTGCAATCTGTGCCATTTGTCAGACGGTCCAAACTCTTTCCTTAAGGCATTAGGGGTACATGTATGAAAGTCAAGGTTGCAATCAGTCAATCACTTATGCAGTCAATCATTCAGAACGTTACCCAAACAATGCCAGTCAAGTGGATTGCTTGTTTTATTTGATTAAGCAATAAGTACACGCTTACACACACACGACACACACACACACAAAAGTGGACTTCCAAGCAGAGGGTGTGGTTTCGGTTTCGGTTTCGGTTTTTGTGTTTGTGTTTTTGTTTTTGTTTTTGTATGCTTTTAGTTCATGCTTACCGGGCTTAGTGCATTGAAAAACCTTTTAGCCGCATATGTTGCTAACAGCTGTGCGCAAATACACTTGCCACAAGTAGAACAAATTCACTAGACACGCACACGCTCACAAACCAATGCACACATAGCAAGTGAAAATCAGTTATGTGATTGATGCTCAAAATTGCATACAAATATCACCGCCTTCTATTTGAAAATCATCACTGCCCTCCCCCACATGTCCACTTTGCGCGCTTGTTATGCAAGCATACGCATTCACACACACACACACACACACCAGTACACATGCACCCTTATGCGTATACCCAAATGCATACTAATGAAATTCTGTTACATTTTGATAAGCTCCGCATGGGAATTCGGCTTGCCAATTTTTGGTTCTTCGTTGAGGGCAAATAAGCGCCTTAAAACTGAACATGAAATGTGTGAATGTTGGAATACGAATGTGTGCGTGTGTGCGTGTGTGTGTGTGTGTGTGTAAGTGTGTGTGTGCATTGTAACCATCCAACTGATTACAGGCAGTCGTTCGTTAGTCTTGGCAGCAGCGGATGCCACAGTCTACAATCCGCAGTCGTCGTCAGCACTCAGCACTCAGCAGTCAAATGTCAATTGTCAGTTATCACTTGAGTGCCTCATGTGGCCTACTAATGCGCATTTGCACTGTTGCGCTAATGAATGATGCAACTGGAAACTGCCAACCGACAACTGGCAACCAGCCAGCCTGTTAACTGACTGATAGTCGGATGCGAAATGCTTCAAAATGTGCTAGTGAGTTATTACTGGCCTGGCTAAATGCTTCACATAATCCCTCTATTCTATAAATACATATTAGTGCTACTTATTAAAGTTTTCAATTGAAATACAAATTTAATTTAATTACTCACGAAGTGTGGCGTTTTTTATTTTATTACGATTTTTTTTAAACCTTTTAGTGTGCCAGAAAGAAGCGATCCATTAGTGCGCATAAATTGTATTAAACTGCCATATAAAAATAAACATATTTTTTTTAATATGACATTTTATTTACTTATTTATGGTTGTGTAAATATATAATCGTTTTCGAGACGAGATGTTAAGAGAAATACTTAAATTTTAAATGATGCAGGCTAACGTTACATAAAGCAAACTAACTGAATAGCTTTCAGTTGCTTAGACAGGATGATCCGTCTTTTGATTACGCTGGAGTCTGCTGAAGTTAACTGTAATAGGAAACTTTTAAGTTTTCTCCCCAAGACAGTTAGCCCGCTGTCTACAACATTTCAATAATTATTGGCAGGAATCACAGCTCAATGTGCAATTATTGATGTAAGTATGACTTAAGCTCAGCATTGTTATGATCCACATACACATTTATAAGCATATTGAAGCATTACAATTTAAACATATTGGATTTATTTTGCCATATTTGTCTCTGTAGCAATTAATTGCTAATTTTCATGCACATCACCAATGGGATCACCATGCAATGGGAGCGAGGCTGAGAAGTTAGTGCGACAGTAAATTTCTGTTATGTTGCGCTCATAAATACAACATTGTCGAATAATATAATTTTGTTTGGCCATATGTCAATGTCTGTGTGTTTGCCAAATGACCTCGTTACCAGATACACAAAGGGACCCACATGTGAGGTGAAATCAGAACGCACAAAAAAAGGGAGAGGACAGGCAACAAAGATGCCTGGCAACCGTGCAGCATATGTTGCATGGATGTGGCATGAAATCGGACAATGCTATGCGTAGAGGGGCCCATGCAGTGAGATTTGAGGACTTGTTGTTATGTGGGCCCATGGGCCCGGCAGAAGTTGGGGCCTCGCAGTGCGACAGTCTAATTAATGGGTGTATTGGAGCATGCGGCAGTGGCAGTGGCAGTGGCAACAGCATGGGGGCAACAGTGGGCCATGCATTGCGATTTGGCATATTAAATGTTACGATGCAGGTCAGGCTTGCTTTGCTAGCTAGGAGTTCGTGTGCCGATGTTTATGAATATGCCATGGGTATGTGTGTGTGTGATGATCACATGCTATTAAACCGCAATACAATAGCAATTTTCATACAAATGATTTATGGCTCGGGACATGCAGAGTTGCCGGCTCCCGACAATTGCCGATGACTGCAAATGTCATGAAAAATGCATTCGTTATAGAGACAGGGACCAAAAATAAAAAGAAATCAAGGCCCAGAGACGCAATGAGAAGCGGTGAGCTAATAGGGAAAACTGGCAATGTACAACAGAAGCAAAAAAAATAAAAATGCGGAAAGAAACCTCCACGAAAAAAACTGTATAAATAAATATAAAAATGAAAGCAACAAATTCATTTAATTCTTTCCGTCATTCATTCATCGCTGAAATATATATTGCAATCTGAAGTGTTCAGACACATAATTGACAGTATCAATGTTGCCCTGTGGCCGTTCAAGTTGAACAAGCAAATCGGAAAAATCATATATTGTGGGAACATGTATAAAACATAAATATATATCATATGTTATTATTATTATTATATATATATATATATATAGTTCAATCTTACATAGTAAGATAACCAAGGAGAACTGTTATCGCGAAAGGTTTTATTTTATTTTTATCTTTTATCTTTACCTATCTTCTCGATTAGAGTCCTCATTGGTTATCTTAACATTGCAAGATTAAACATCGTGCCCCTGTTAAACGGCTTGCCTTTTAAGGTTGGTTATACATACTTATATATATATATATATATATATATATATATATATATATATATATATATATATATATGTGGCTTTAAAGACACATCAAGATTATCATACAATAAGTTTCATCAAATGAGCAGTGTGGTTTGCATAGATTTACCTAACACAAGCTAAAGCTCACAAGTCGAAGATACCTTATGTTGCCTACCAATTGAAGGGTATACAATAACAGTTAGGAGAGAGCCAGAGCGGGAATGTATGGAGTCAGTTTATGTGCCTGCCAAACGACGCGTCATTAGTTGGCTTTTACGGTTTGCCTGTCATAAAAATTAATATTTTGCTCCCGTTGGTCTATAACAGGCAATAGTTAGCAATTCAAATAGGAAAGTCCTCTCGCTCACACAACTTGCTCTATCTCACTCACTCATACTCTAGCAAAACTTGAACTTTGTCATTCCATGTACTTTTGTAACCCTTGCAGAGGTTTTTGTATATATTTATATACATATATATATATATATAAGATGTTTTCAGTTCTTAAACTTTTGTGTGTATTGATGGGAGAATTTAATATTTCTATATTTTTAATAAGGACATACAAGCTGAAAGCAATTGGGGCGAGGGTACTCAAGGTTCACTGCTCTCAAAGTTGTATTTTCTTTCGTCTTTTCATATTATTGATTTGCATTTTTTCTTCTGTGGGTCCTTTGGGGAAACGTTTCTATGGGTCGCAAATTTAATTTGGCTTGCCCGAAATGTGGCTAATTAATGTCGGCTAACAAATAATTGGTGCAATTGCGGTTAAAAGCGTCCCAATTAATTGCAACTGTAACGATTTATAATTAATGAAATTAAGCACCAACAGCACGTAAAATAAAATGCGTCCACAAAGCAATATGATTAAATTACCACATCCCACACTCTATTATCGGTCCACAAAGACGGGGTTTTCTTTTTGATGAGAGCCATGAAAATTGGCTTCAGCATTTGTCATGGAGCGCGGTCCACGCTAAGCGTTCATTCAATTAGCCACCAAGCGGTTGCTGGAACCGCTCAGCCACGCAACTGCTGAGCCACAAAACGGATATCATTCATGGATGACACTCCTGTGGCTTCAACGCGGCGGCAACGTGAAACGTACATCACAAATGCATAGACAGGGGGTATCCCAGTATGTATCAGGATGTGAGCGTGTTATGTCGGTTATGTGGGTGGTTGACTGAAGCTTGAACTGGAACTGGACCTAGACCTGGACCCGACGCTGACATGCCACAGCTTAGTTGGTGCCTCAAAGTCCCGAAAAACTCATAAAACTTTGCAATTGTTTAAACGTGCCGCATACGCCGCATCATATAACGGCCCCAAAGGTTGGGTTGGGTTTGGTTGGGTTGGGTTGGGTTTGAGGCTGGGTTATGCATTCTGGGCATGCTCCGTTTAAAATCGCTTTAAATGCAGAAACACTTTAACTGGCCACACTTCAAGAGTTGCAATTCCACCAAACTGGCAGAAAACAGCAACGCCAAAAGCAATAACAACAATTTGTTGCCTACTTTTCTGGGCACACTAGAAAACGCAGTCGGCTAGCACTAAAGCAGCCCACAATTCCATTGCCTTATTTGAAGGGCTGCGGGCGGCAGGGAACGTTGGCCATTTTGCGCTGCTTAATAACTTGCACTTGCTGCTGCAACTTGAGCTGAATTGCTTCAGAATTTTTACCATTATTCAAGCGACGAAGGCGCTGAAATATGGCAGCAGAAACTCTGCCAAACACTCGAGTACACGTGTTCATGTGCACACGTGCCACAAAGACTCTCTCTCTCACACACACACACACACACACACACCCATACACACCCTTACACACACCCATGCACACTCACACAAGCACATGGCAACTGATTATGTATGCATGCAATGCATGTTTTCCTGCACCTTTCCCTCGCTCCACACCGTGTGCAAATCGGGAAAAAGAGCAACTGCTTGGCATAGAATTTCAAATGGTCTAATGAAACAAAAAGCAAGCTGCAACAACAAAGCAAGCACACATAAAAATGTCATACACAAGCAACCGTGTGTCTGTGTAAAACGAAGTTATTGTATTGGTTCCCCAAGCCAGGGACTAGAAAAAACAACATCACGCTGTCATGCAATAAAAAAAATGTTTATCAAACAGAGCAACACAAATATTTTCTCGACATTTTAACAGCAAAAATGTCTTTTATTTTACTTACGTGTATATAGTAAATATAAATGTATAAGAATCGATACTGTTATTTATTTCGATTTAAATAAATATATAACAATCGATGCCGATTATTTTGAGAGTTGCTCTCAATTACAATATTATACTAAATTTGATTCTTTAAAGGCGTGATTACATTTGACTACATCTGCGAGTCTCAGAAAGCGAGAGACTTCAATATAATCTAAGTTCTCTTTTACCATTATCGATATATATCGATATATTATTTGTCTTATTCTTGTCCCTCTTTCTACTTTCTACTGCCTGTCATAACAAATGAGAGCACTTAAGTACATTTACATTCGAGTGTTCCAAACGCATTAAAAGGGAGTTCCCTGGTTGACCAAGCAACTAGAAAGTACAGCTGTGTCCAAGACTTATCGTAGTCCAGTTCAATCTATTCTTAATCATTTTAAATTAATTAATTTAGTAAAATAATAAGCTGAACTGAAAGCTCATTTCTTGTCATGTGACAAACATGCCTGTTTCACATCCAATAAGTAAAATGTTAATTCGAAAACCCAAATTTACACAAATTTATTTGCTGCAGAGCGTAATGTGCATAATAGTAAATTTGAGCATAATGGCCATAATAATTTAAGAGCGGACTTGAGGCGACATTTGAGTTAAGACAAACTTGAGTGGTCAGTGGATGTGGAAATTTAAGTTTGAATGTGAATAATATTGCAACAGCTATCAACGGAAACCACCTAGCAAGGACCAGCAGCCAAAGTGGTTTTCCGTTTGGCATTCAGATTGCCTTGTGGCTGTTGTACCGCAACCGCAGTGTCTGCAGCTACAATACTGCAGCAGATACACACACACACACGCACACACACACAGAGATACTCACACACATGTGTGCATACATACATATAGGATATATGTCGCTGCATTTTCAATTTGTGCAATGGAAAACCGGTTTTTATGAGCGGCCTTAAGCGGTCGCAGCCACACAAGGCGGTTAGGCGTCCAGCTAAAGAACTCTTCTATGTTCTGCCAGCATCTAAATTACTTGCTAATTTACTCAATTGCTTGCCACTTAATTAATGCATTGCATATCCGCTAGCATCTTTTTCGTTTGGTTTTCTGTGTGGTTCGGCCGTTTGCTGACTGCAGTGGCTACGGTTCCATATGAATTATGTTTGAAATGCTTTCGAGTCACGACCCACCTTCGACATGCACGTAACTGGAGCAGAAATTGGCACAGTAAGCAGCAACAACAGCCGAAATGAGAGCGCTGCAAATTAGAAAAAAAAAAAATAATAATATATACAACATTAATTTGTATGCCTCCATGGTTGCCGCAAAGGACGCGAAATGCACGAGTTTCCTGAAACGTGAAAGCAACCGGAAAAATTGTACCGTCCGAGAGAAGGGCATAGAAGGGCGTTGTGATTGTGGTTATATATATATATTTATATATATATATGTGTGTGTGTGTGTGTGTGTGTGCTGCAAGCGATGCGTTTCCGGGCGTCGACCAACGGTCGGAGCAAATTGCCACTGACCGAAAAAAATCGAGAAGGCACAGGCGAAAATGGAGCTAAATGACAAAGTGCACTGTGGGGAACTGAAGGGCATGTAAGCGACGGAGTGAGAGGAGAGCGAATGCGCTGAGGCAGGAGAGCGAGTTAAGTGCAGGAGAAAAGAGAAAATAGAAATAATATTGGTTTGACTTTGGTAGCGACCAGCAGTGGGGCCTCACTGCGGGGACCTGGTGTGGCACATAAATTTGGTCAGGCACGTGCTGGCAACAAAGCAACAGAGACATGGGGCAAGCCGAAACTGACAGCTCAGCCGGTATGCAGCCAGAGTGCAACCGAGGCAATTGCTGCTACAACCACCACCAACAGCACAGCCCCTTCTCCCGCCGCTACACTCATGCAACCACGCAACCATGCAACATGGCAGTCGTCGTCGCATTGCACAAAAGTTTTAGTTACTTATGGCAGCACTAGAATTAGCACAGGGTTGGGCGCCTGCAGCTGGCAGCCCTGCCAGTAGATGGGTAATATAACCTTTTGGACAATATGGCCAATGTGACGATGTACATGATGTACATATGGCAATAGCGCTTAAGGCCCCAAAGGGCATGCCGCCAAACTGCCAACGACAAATACATTGTAATTGAGTCAAAACCTCATTGAGCAAAGTGAGACAATGGCATGGAAAAGACAAGATGAATTAACAGGACAGGGAGAAGATAAAATAGAGTGGAATGAAAATGATAGCTACTTGAAGAGTTTGAGAAATAACAACGAAAAGAAAATGGAAAATCTTTGACCCTGTGGCTCACAGCTAATGTTGATCAAAGACTTCCCAAAGCTGTACAAACACGTCATTTGTATAAGGCGAAGAAAGAAATAGAAACGGGAATAAATCATTTCTTTGAAATAAGTAAAAAAACAGATATCGTGAGAGACAAATATGAAATTCGATTTCAGCTCTAGTTTCAATTGTTTTTTTTAGAATATACTACATGAAAAATTGTACGTTGGAGACATATGTCTCTGCATTCATATGCATATATCCAGTTAACAGTATAAACATGTTTAGATGGCTACTTTATATTATATCCTTACTGTCTATTATATTACCAAAATGTATCGATATGCAATAGGCGTGCTCAAAACAAGGGCATGGCAAGAGTGAAGGGTTGCTTGACGACTTACCTGAAAAGATAAATCGAGAAAAGTTGCATTTAATGAATGGAATAAGAATATAAAAGGTGTATTCCTAAACAGGTGTACAGAAAGCAAGATGAAGCAAAATATGGATACAAATGATGACAACCTTTGATAAACAAAGCATGTTGAATAATTTACAATATGCCATTAAAATGAACATCGAAATTTAAATATAAATGCGTATTAATGGTTGGCAGGTGATAAGCTAAATGAATGAAAATTGCTATTAAAAGACACAGAAATATACACGCAAAACCAAACACACATTCAAAAGCACAGAACCGAATCACTCTTAAAATCTGACATTGCATTAAACATATTTGTGGCTTTTTTTGCATGCCAAAGCGTATATTATTGTAAAAGAGCGAGTGACAAAGACAAATGGAAAAAGCAGGAAATTAAAAAGATAACAAAACACAATATTCCACAAAAAGTAAACAACAAATTATAATATATATATATATATATATATATATATATATATATATTTATTTATTTATTTTATTTTGGATTTATTTTCTTGTTTTAAATTGTTGCCCTAACTCATAAATTGCTGTCAGATAAAAGCACTTAAGCATTATATTCTTGCATTCTTATTTGGTAACTTTATTCGTTTATTTAAAACTTTTAAAATAATAATTACATCTCTCTTCAATCTCATCGTAAGCACTCCATATTTGCGATGCAAATTACAAATCTCAGCTGTGATAACAGAATAATGATTGGACGCATTAAGAGACCACACAGATGTGCTGGCTAATCGTATCCATCTTACTTAACTGGGACTTAAAATTACATCATATTGACAGGAAATCGATGTACACGAAACTTGCTAATTCTTTGGTGATTGGTAATTGTATCGTAAATAAATTCCGAAAAATATGTGTACATTTTAACGAAACCTGGGCAAAGCGTCGATGATAATTTGAACTGCACCGGATTCGATTTGAGTAAATCAACAAACTGCAAAAAAACACTCAACCCAAAGATGAATATTTTTTTTTTATTTGTCTGCTGTGATCTTGACAGTTTTATCTTAATATATTTAAAATAAACTTAAAGCTGGAGAACTTTATTAAATTATTATACCCCAACGCGCAGTTGACGAGCTCAAAAGTACACAAAGATGTGAGTGGGTGGAAATATTTTAGCTGAATCTATTCAGTATGTCTAAATTGTACGGACAAAGCCAAATAACTACTAAGGACACTGTTCAACGATGGCACCACATATATACACACACACACACACACACACACACAGAGAGTGAGACGGACGTGCCATTTGTGCGCCTTCTGTGCATTATGATTATATCTTAATGAATGTTATGAAACACATAAATCAAATTGCGAAAAGGCCTCAAGCAGTTGGACACAAGCCCACGACCAAGCCAGGCCGAGACTTCGCTGGTGCCCACAAATAAACAAGAAAGCAAAAACACGCACACCACCAAACTGTGGCAAGCAAGATAGAGCGCTAGAGAGAGAGGGAGATAGCGAGTGAGAGAGAGAGAGAGAGATGGGGAATATTCGCACTAATGTTCTTGTTGACGAATGCAAATTCATAAAAAGGACGCTGTTAGACAACTGAGCAAATATAGAATGGGAGAGTGTGGGCAAGTGGACACCAACAGAGTCATGTGAGCTGTTAGCTGTTAGCTGTTAGCTGAAAGCTCTCCGAGCAACGCTCACCTTTCGACAATTTTAAAAGCTTGGCAAATGTTTGGCTTTGCTCTGATTTAATGTTAATGCTCACCCCCAAACCCCCAGCAACCCCTAACCAATCTCTAACTTCGACACCTCGTCGGGGAGCGTGTGAATAATCTTATTTAGGCCGGACCAAGAATTGTACCTGTTGTCCAAGGCAAAAGCAAGCAAACAAAGTCGACCCAAAAATGTATGGACATGCTCCAATTTATGCAAAACTTTTCCGTTTCCGTTTTCGAGTGCTCTACATTAATAAACTAAGTATTTTATTAGAGATGTGCTCTTCATTTCAATTCAAACCTAATCAACTTATTCAACTGAGGGCGGCAGATATAGCAGCGCACTTAAAGTACCCATCGATAGTGACCAAAATTGAGATCTTACTTAAATAACTAATAAAAAAGTTCATCAAACAAACTCAACCAGCAAGAATAAGGCTATGCTTTACAGCTACAGCTAAAAATACAAATCGGTCAAGGATGGTGCTGGACAATTCCATTACTATAGCTGATACCAGAAAATAACTTTAAGTAGAAGCCATTGACTCTTTGAAAACATTTTTATTTCAAACGCAGCAGCGAAATTCATTCCACAAATTGAAAACCCATGAAAGCCATTGACTATTTCAAAGCATTTAGTTATATAAAATAAAAATATTTATATATAAAAATAGAAATATATATATTTTTTTTTTATTTCACTGTTGCTTTATACTACTTGAGGACAACTGCCTTTGCCATTCCACAGTGTCTGTTAGCCGATTTTATTCCATTCAGTGTACTTTGTGCAGCCAAAATGGGAGCAGCCAGATGTTGTGAGGAGCTCTGAAACAGGAGCATTTTAAGTTGAGAGGCTTGCAATTGCAACTGCGTTGCATCGTGGTTATATGTGCAACTGTGAGTTATTTAAGCGCGCAGAGTTCGGATCGACTTGGCAGGCAGCATTGCGTATACACAATGTTGCCTACAGTCATACGACGAGTTGCACCTAAAATAGAAACGAATGTCGCCAACAACAACAAGAAAAAACTTGCTGAACAAGTAAATAAATGAAAATAAAATTAAATAAAAACCAAAGTCTGCCGCGCGTCGACGTCTGTCCTAGTTGGTGGCTTGAGGGGCATTAGTACAGAGTGGTGTGCGCGCGGATGGCAGGGGAGTGTCATGACGAAATTGCAACAACTTTTAAAACTCATTAAAATTAATGAAAGCCACGCACTTCACGCTCAACCGAGACGGGGAACGAGGCGAGGAGGAGCGGGACGAGGCAAACCGTGCGCCTCCGCCATGTGCGAGGCGAAAAGTGCACTGAAGCACCTACAACGGCGGGATGGAGGTGACTGGGCCCAATGCAATGGCGCCTGTAATTATACAAATGAGAAAGCATACATATTGCAGTCATTGCAGTCGAGGCAGCACCCCAATGAAATCGCATGAAAGTTCATTAAAACAAATTAAAAGCAAAGAGCAGCCGGCAAATGGCCAAATGGCCAAATGGCCAGGCAACCGAGTCGGAAGCATGGCAATAGTTTCGTCGCCAACGGGACAATGATAATGCAAACAGTGAGATCACAGCATAAATAACAGCCATATACTAAATTAAAGGTAAGCCAAGTGAACAGGCCTGCGAAAGTTAATCCATTCATCAGCTCCCAAGGTATATAAATAATTAGTTATGCTCAACGACAACATCAGCACCCAAATTCAAAATGCTGCATTTTTAAATGTGTTTGAAGTCTCTTTTTTTCTCATATTTTCACAAGCTTTTGTACCACTGCGCATCGGAATCGTACGGAATCCTTACCGATTTTCGGAATCGTTTTCGGTTTGACATGTGACGCATACGCCACGTGTGGCACAACAGGCGAATGTTAACCAAATGCATAAAATCAGATAAGTTAACGTTTGGTTTGGTTTATTTCATGAATTGTTGGCGTAAATAAGAATGATGAATGCAGATACTATTTTACATATAGCATTTATTATTATTGTTTGTGCTTGTTGATAATGAAGTTGTACTTGTGCTTAATTGCGTCTTTCTCAACCGCTGGCTGCAAACCGAACCGAATCGATGCCAATTGGATATCGCCACTGACTTGATTACTTGCTCCCAATAGCATCGGGGCAATGACACCAAGATTGCCAGATAGCTTTGACTGCTTCTTGTTTATTTGTTTGTTTCCTACATGAAATCCCAACTGTTCAACTCGAATTTTCAGCTATTTATTTAATTAAATATTTTCATAAAGTCAGGTTTATTGATTGTTCGAAATGGATCGAAAGTATATCGAGGTATGCCTGTATTTATTATTATTATTTTTATGCTGGCAAGTTGAAAAATACACGAAACCTTCCTTAAAAAATCACAGTTGGAAAGCAATGTTCATTTTAATGTGCTAACAGAAAAATGTACGAATTTTATCCAAAGTTGACCAAATACAAAAGTGCACAAAAGAGGAAGGAAAGGGAAATCTGAAATGTGATATGTGTATGTGTGTAGACGTTAAACAAGCTACACTTAGCCAAGAGCTAAATGTGGTAACACTGTTGTTCCTAGTGCGTGGTATTTTGATAACCATAATTACAAGCCAAGTGCATTAGGAACACCATTAACATCAACATCCACATTCAAGAACACCTTGCCCCCACATCATTTCCGGCTTAAGCAGCCGCCCCTTAACTCACCCACATATCTGAGAGAAATGTCAACAAAGCGCATAATTTACAAGGCAATGCCTGCAACAAAGAACAGGAAACGGCAATAACAGCAACTGCAGTTGCAACAACTGGCAACTGGCAACTGGCAACTGGCAACGAACAATGAATGCATTTCGGTTGACTGCTGCTCTGCTTGCTGCTGCTGTGAGCAAAGTGCAAATGGCAGGCAACACTTGAGAACAAATTGTTTAATTATGATAATCAGGGGACAAGGCTAAAAAAAGAGGTACGAATACAATTGCAAAACACAGCAGTACAATTACAAATAAAATGTAAGATTGCTCTGGTCAAGGGAGCAGATACCCTGCAAATTTAAATGAATGACGTTTTGGTTAGCAAGATCTATGTTTCTTATACGATCTTAATGACATGTTTCCGAGTTATTAAGCATCAATTGTATCTGCCATAGTTATCGGAAATCGATTTGAATCGATAACTTGGCTGTTGATGCTGATCAAGATGTACTGAGATACCTTATCAGATCGGAGGTGTTTCCTTCAATCTGTTACATACTTTTGCACAATTCCATTATACCCGTTATCCATTAAAATTTCGTTCAGGGTATAAAAGGGCAAATAAATTATTATCATAGACAGGATTTAAACTGCTGCAGCGGAAAATTCAAAAGTTCCGAGTGAAATAAATGTTTTGAGCCTTTCAATTAAAAAGTCATTTGTCAAGACAAAAATAAATACAATATTTATGCGAGACAAGGACAAGTCTGAGCCAAACAAAGACTTCTTGCCAGAACTCGTTAAATAATGTAAAGCATCAAAGTCTTAAACTATCAAAACAGAAAGATGATGAATGCCCGCTGCCAACTCAGCTCTTGATTTACATTTGGATTCCTTTAGTATAACTTTGTCAGCAGCTAACAAGAAGTGGGCTGAATTAGGGGCTTAATTAGTGAATTACATATAAGCAGTATGCGTTATCCATGCATATTACACTCACCTAACACTTGCTTGCTGCGAGGTCACAAAGGAACCAACAGTGTACATTGTGTAACTATATTGGCCACTATTCAGGGATTTTTTTTTTTTCATTTCGCCGGGTGTAAAGCGAGTTTTATGCCAGTTAATTTAGATACGGCGAATGCTGAAGCCAATTTTCAAAGCACGCTTTTGAACGCAACAAGCATGAAGAACCCACATACACTGTGGAAAATGCGAGCAGGTTTCGCAATTACGATGAGCAGCCAATAACATCCAAAACGTACATGATGTAATGGACAGGAAAGTGCTTCAAAATGCCATACGGAAAACCTGAATGCAGGCCATGAGCATCAAGTACACAAAAAAATATACAAAGCAAATGTTAAAAAGCTCGTTTCAAGTGATTTTTTCCGAATTCTTTTACGAGCGTTGGCAACACTGTTCGCAAAAAGATAACCAACATATTTGTGTGCTTCAAGGAAAAACAGATTGAAATCTGCTTGAGATGATTTTTAATTCAATCAACTTTTTCGCCTGAGTGTAGTACGCACTCGACACTACTGAGGCCTTTATGCGATGTGCGCATGTGTGTGAAAGCTGTGGAGAAGCGTGGATTTTAGCAGAGTAATTAAAGCGTAAAGTGCAGCACAAGCCTGACAGAATTCTAGATACTCTGCAGGAGGCAAGGGCTGCACGACATGGGACACTCAATAGAGAAAAGAAAAACTTCTCTAATGAGCTGATTAGTTTGATTCAAATCGTTGACTTCAAGGCTCTGACAACTATGATAATTAAAAGCCTATGCAATTCTAACTTGAAATAACAGGATATTAGCAGGTTCGGGTGACTCGGCACTTTGTCGGTCCAGAAGCTGCACAAGCAGCCGCACCAACCAGTTGGCAGTCGCTTGCAACACTGCGCTTTAATTAATGTCAACGCTTGTTAACAACAACAATAATGACAACAGTAACAAAAAGAAGACTAACAAAGAAAAAAACATTTTTCTTTCATGTTAAAAAAAAATCATGTGCCCACAAACTGTTTGAATTAAGCCCTCAAACTAGTTTTAATAAGTTTAAGTTACGAATGTAACAAGAAGAAAAAATTTAATGAAAAAGGCAGAACACCTTAAATATTCATTGCGATGAAGGTGGCAACAAATTTGCATTTGTGTGTTATTGGGCCTACTAAATTATTAACCGTACATATGAGAAAATGCACTGTTCCGTTGCTTGGCAACTATTCGCTCATTCCAACAGTTTAAGGAATGCAAAACTTTTGCCACAGTTTGCTGAGAACTACTTCGGCCATTAAAAATGGATTTTATATGAAAACTTTTCAATGGTGTAATGTTCGAGGATAGCACAATATCTGATGCCATTCTTGAATATATGTATCATCAACACATTGAGAGGGGTAACAATGTTTGCAATACGAACCCCTGAGGAAAAACACCAGCATATTTCACGCCGAGGTATGTTCAATAGGAAGGGGTGCGGACTTTAATTTAAAACATAACCATTGCAACAAAGAGAAGGAATCCTCCAAGCCCATCATAGTGGATTGCGTCGTCTTAGCCAGAAAAATATGTGATATCCTAAGGAAACATGTTTGAGCTCGGGGGACATGGAAGCCCTCAACCTGAAAAGGCGCGCATTCATGCAGAAGTTCGAGTTGTTGTGCACGAAGCCCAAGAAATAATAATATTAATAATAGTAATAATAAAAATAATACTAATAATAATAATTATAATAATAATAATAATAATAATAATAATAATAATAATAATAATCATAATAATAATAATAATAATAATAATAGTAATAATAGTAATAATAATAATAATAATAATAAAATAATAATAATAAATAAAAATAATAATAATAATAATAATAATAATAATAATAATAATAATAATATGAATATGAAAAATACTAATAATAATAATAATAATAATACTAATAATACTAAAAATAATAATAAAAATGATAATAATAATAATAATAATAATAATAGTAATAATAGTAATAACAATAATATTAATAATAGTAATAATAATAATAATAATAATACTAATAATAATATTTTTTGCGATTTGCTTTACTACATTCCAAGTCCAAAAGTGAACATCAAGCATCAGTTATCGATAACTGTCGGCTAATTATGAACAGATTTAACATTCTTAACAAGAAGATCAGCACAACAAGCCAAGAAGAGCATATGCCAATCAGAGCTTGGACCTCTGTCGCCGTAGCTCAATCAATCAAATCAAAGTGCACTTGAATTCGATATTGATTTATTCATTTGCAATTTCGAACGAACAACGTTCACTAATCATGTCAGCAACTCTGGGGTAGGGGGAGAGGGAGCGGGAGGGAAAGGATAAGAGGGAATTGGTGGGTGGTGGGTGGTGGGTGGTAGCTTGGCCACTTGAATGTAAGTCGCGTAATCAGCCGTTGCACAAAATGAATGAATGAATGACAGGCTCTATGGACGGCTGATGGTAGGTTGTAGGTTGAGCCTGTTGCCGACTTGTCTAAGTGCCACTAAGCTTCCAGCGAATCGCGCAAAGACGACTGTCAACTGGCAGCTAGAAACAACAACAAGAAGAAGAGCACAACAGGAACAACAATGAGTTATTAATGAGGCTGCTACAATTGCGCCCACACTTAGCCCACTGAGCCAGCCACGAGGCAAATGATAAGAAGATGCCACACAGTTCCATTTCTAATGAACACATTTGCACGAGTCAAGCACAAAAAAATGTCTACACACACGCACACAACAACAGCGAAATCTGCACACATTTTAAGTCGATTCAAGTGATGAATCTTTTTGCTGCACAAAATGTACATATTACATAAAAAAAACCATTGTCGATTACAGTTTATTCTTAGTGGTGCAAGTCTTAATCTTTTTGTTTTTTTTTTCTGAATTTAAATGAACAATGTTGTTGTTTTTTGTTATCCAAAGCTAAAAAGCCATATAAATATTATGTATTGAAATTATTTAAAAAAAAATGATAAATTGATTTAGTGTATTTTTCATATTGTTCTTATTTAAATTGTGTTTAGATGCGCATAGAAGAAATCAGGAAATGCCTACCTTGTGGAAGGCATAAAATGCATTTTAAATACAGATTGGAGACTGTGCAACACATAAATACTAATTTAATCATTATTGACACATATACGACTCGACTTCGGCATTGGAGTCGTCATCGCCAGCGTCATCGGCATCGGCTTCGGTTGGTTGCGTCGTTACTGGTTACATTTATAGCCTGGAGGCAATGTTTATGGTAACAGAGTCACACACTGCCTGCCACCCCATGGGGACAACGCCCCCTTTTATATAAAAATTCAAATTCATGACAACGGCCGCCAAGTGGCTCTGTGTGCGGGTGTGCATTGGTGTGTATTGGTGTGTATTGGTGTGTGTGTGTGTGTGTGTGCGGATGTGTGTGTGTGTGTGTGTGTCAAACAGTGCGCGGCTCATTTCAACGCCAGTCGCTGCGGAGCTGGGGTGGGAGGTGGTGTAGGGTAGTGATAGGGCGTGGCACGGTTGCGAAACAACTTGCAACACACAACTTGAGTAAAAGTTTTGTTCTTCGTTCTTCGTCCTTCGCCTTTTCTCTCCCTCTCCCACTCGCTTTCTCTCTCCTTTTCTCTTTTTCTGTATTTCCCACTCTCTGTGTCTCACTCTCTCTCTCTCTCTCTCTGTCTCTGTCTCTATCCACGTTGCCGTCACAATTTGCGTTTTTCTGTTCTTTTCTTTTTGTTGCTTGCATACTTTTTGGCATTACTTTAACTTTGCAGAACACTCCCCCGCCATGAGTCCTAGTTAGAGCTACACCTTCGCCATCATCAAAGGACGAGCAAATAAATTCAAGTATGCACCGTGTGGCCGCCAGTTAAATAAATTTGTGTCGCTGTATCCTGTACAGAGCTACAGAGCCGAACTCCTCAGCTCCGCCACGGGCATTGGCATGTCACGTGGCTTAGGTCAGGTCTCAGTCCAACGGTATCCCGTCGTTCCCAAGTCGCCATTGGGGTCGAGTTCTCATTTCCTCTGACTCCGACTTCGACTCTGTCTCTGGCTCAGATTCCAGGCTAGCTGCATTGCCTTGAATTGATTATAAAATAAAATTTAATTTACACTGGCCACGTCTCGACGGAGGCATCAGCACGCAAATGAAGCTATTTAAACTGGCGCACAATATGCGCAATGGCCAAGTTGGAGTTTTATTAATGCTGCCCCGTCGAGCAACAGCAGCAAGTGGAACAAATGCAAATCAAATGCATACAAATTACCATATTTCTGCAAATGGTGTGTTTTTGCTCATATTCACACATTTATTAGATTGTCGCCCACATCCACAGCAATTAAATGAATTAAATGACATAAAATATGAAATATTTAAAATTAATATTGAATTTCTGGTCGGGAGTCATCAATCGTTTTACACATGAGACAAGCGATTGATTGATTGTGCAGACAAAATATCTGCTGGAATTTGTAGTTAAATACTCGGATTAAGTTCGTGCTGTGTCGTGAATTAATTGATTGGAAATGCACATTTCATTGCATTAAAATTCTGTTGACAAAAAAATGCACAAACGTGCTTTGGCTACGCAAATACAACATGAAACACAGTTTATAATAAGCAAATAACCTTCGACCGAGATAAACCGACTGAAAATAGAGAAGCCAAACTGCAACCAAAACTCGATTTGTTCTCATGTCCTGTTTTATTCTTGTAAAATATCACTAAATAATATTGACAAGTAAAAAATTGAATCAATCGAGAAAATTAACTTATTTAAACGAATAGTTAAAGGACTTTAATGGATAAAAGTTTACTACGAAATTTACGATTGAGAGATTCCACATTTGGCACTTGCAAGAGATGGTTTTTCCATTTCAAGCATCATTACAAAATGCACAAAAATTCTCAAATCTGAGCCAACCCATTTATTTGCAACAAACACTTAAAATTGTATAAATCAAAAAAACTGTGGAAAAATCAATCTTCCCTTTTATTTTGCAGTAAAATACACATTGTTTTTTTGTTTTTTTTTTTTTGGTTTAACTGACCCAATTTTCAGTGAATAGTAGGCGGAGCTGTGGCAAGGACTTAAAGAGAGACAGCACCCGGGCTCCAAAGGCCAGAGCTGGTCAAACTGCTTTGCTATTTTCCACTGAGTAAAGTCTTTTGGAATTTGGATATGCAATCCTTTTTCCAAACTTGGCAACTTGATCAATTAAATATGTGGGCACTAAGCCAAGATGACTCAACATTGGCATACGCCACCCACTCATCAAATTTGTAGCTGGCTTCTTTGAAATAGATGCACGTGTCAAAAATATGACAGCCGAGGCTTTTTCAGTTGAAACTGACTGATAAACAGATTGGCATCATTTCAGCTTCTCAAATGCAAAAAGCCAAATGCTTAAGTCGCCGTTAATTATGCATTACATAAACAACAATGTGAAAGTCAGCCAAATTTGTATTTCAGATTTCATCGACATTGTTTGAAAATTTATGGCCCGATCATGGTAAGCGTTACCCTTTGTGTAGTCTACTTAAAAAGTATTAATGGGATTTCATTGTGCATTTCGAGCAGGCAGCTTCCTAATGATATTTTCCAGAAAATATAACACATTGCGGTCAGAAGGCACAGAAACTGAAAAGAAATATGCGGTTAGCTGGCTCAGTGCCTTGCGACTTGATTTGTCGCATGCATCTCACGAGTGCGGTGCCGAGACAAAAGAAAATGCTTGGGAAAGTCAGCTTAACGATTGTCATTGCACTGGCTATTAAGCTTGGTGTTGTGGTTACGCTTTCACCACGAGGGTCGATAATAATAATGACTCTCAAGGCAGCAAATGAGCAATTTAGAAACCACAATGTCAAATTGTCAACAGCCCGACAAATGACACAAAATGCTGACAATTTTCAAGCCAAGCCAAGTTCTGAGCGAATGCGACAAAAACTTATAGAAACTTGGTAGTGGTTAACTTATCCCGAAAAGACGAACCCCTTCAGCCTTCAGCATGGTACGCTTAAGCTAACTCGTCAATCAAGTCCTTTTGGTACCCTGTACCCATTATCTAGAAGAGTCTCAGCAGATGCTGTATCTGAATATATATAAAATAAATACAAAATCGACGTGCCTTGTGAAAAGTGACGTCTCTCATGGGATCTGTAATCCGTATTTTCAACTTATTTTGTAAAATTTGACTACATAGTCCGGATGTATTTCCAGCTCGAGACCAAGGTCAAGTTGAACAAATCTCGACTACAATCGAAAGTGTTTTATTAATAAATTTGAATGTGCGTTTAATCAGTTCATTTAATTGGATCAATAATTGCGAGAGAAACCATTCAAGTGGAATGGACTCTGATAAACCCCATTTATTTTTTGCATTACACACACACATTTAGCCAACATATGGCAAATTCAATCGATTAACGTATGTCCTCGAAAATAAAAGAGAGTGCGCAGAAATAGCACAGGAAAATTCACAGGCACAGATCAGAAAACCCTGAAAACTGGGATACTTTTCATAAATCGCTGCTTTGGACTTTTTCCTTCTTTGGGTGTGCTGTTGAAGTCATTTCACTTAATTCGCCTTTTTTTATGTACAGCAGACTGCGTTAACGCTGCCCAAATGAAGATGCCTCACAAGAAATACCAAAGTGGGAGGCGCACAGGACACTCGCAGGACACAAAGGCCTGGCCCTGGTGGCCACCTAAAGCGCTCAAAGTTTGCCTTTATTGTTTCTAAAATATGCCAAAGAAAAATAAACAAAAAATAAAGACAACAACAGCAAGTCGAACAAGATGCGGCGCCAACGCCAGAAAAAGGTGGACGGTGTGAGAGAGGCTGATATCTTGGTTTACGATATAACTTAGGGGGATACTGGGGATGCTGGGTGTGGGGCGTTAGCAGCCGGGCCGGGCCGGGCACTCCATAGGCTAAATTAAAGTTCGGCCGACGCAGCAGCCGGACAAGATATGAAAACATGAACGAACTGAAAGTCAAGCCGTTTTACCCCTTTCCTAACCCCCGCACCACCCCCGTTCTTTACGCAATGCTTTTTCTGCTCTATGTAATTTCTGTGTGTGTGTGTGTGTGTGTGTGTGTTTGCTTTGTGACGCAGTCTTATTTTTATTTTAGCTGTCTCGACTTTTCACTTTTTCTTGCTGTTGCCATTTGTTTGCTTTTCAATGTTAGTTTTTTTAAGGGGTATTCTAATGAAAACATTGCCTGAAAGTGAGAACTAAACAGAAAACCGTCACACACACACACACACACACACACACACACACACACACACTCGCGCACAGTGAAAAAGGGTTTAACTTTTGGCGGCAACGACTCAAAGGCAAACAGAATAGAAGCCGCAGCAGCCGTCAACTTAACAGGACAATGGCAGGACCACAGACAGCATCAGCAGAGGCATCAACAAAAAAAAAAACAAAAAAAAAAACAAAACTTAAGGCAAAGAATGTGCGTTGTCATTTGTTTAAGAGACAACTACAAAGAGAATATGCCTCAGCCAAAGAGAAGGCTCAAATTGCCGTATTGCTTTATAAGCAAACGCTTAAAACGCTTAAAACGGTTAAATATCCTTGCAAAGTAAATATGCTCTAATTGAGAAAACTCATCTAGCAAATATCCTAAGCCCAAATCTTTTTTTAATGAATAGCGATCATTTACAGTAAAAGCTATGGCGTTGAGTTTCTCTTGAAGTATGTAATTGGAAATTATGAAAATATATATTTTTCTTCAGTGTCTCTCAATAGATCTTAATGAAATTTTCACAACTCATCAAATTGATGTGTTGATATACACATTCCCTATTAGAAAGTCATAACGTAAAAGTTGTGTTTTATTTTTATCGATAGTTATCGATTAAATGAATGCAACTTTATATGCTTATATTAGTTACATATTGCCGGCTAGTTAGGGATCGACCTTTCTATATTTGGCGCTGGTGTACAATAAATTGTATTTTGTTTCTTCATAAAGAATACAAAAAAGAATATTTCGCTTAGTTTATTTATTTATTATCCCTTAATATTTAATGTTGGAAATTTCCCTTGGCTTATCATTCTATTTTCTTCCATCGGCTCCTCACCAACTCAAGTTATTCCATTTCGTATTACATTAGACTATTTAATTCACACATTGGCATATTTTCTTTTTCTGATAATAATGCATTCTGAATGTCTACTCATCAATACTCAGTTGGCCGACATTAACCCTTAAGTGAAAATTCTTTTACATATATATTATACTTCATATTAACAATTATTTATTTTACTTAATGCTTTCAGAAGAATATATATATTTTTTGACGCCTTTGGGATCAAGTCGATCGGCTGTGTTTAATTGGGCGTGCGCAAACTCTCAGGTATTTGTGAGGTGCTCCAGATCGTCTTACTGCTCGCTGGATTCCACTCACCTGATCCTTAGCTCAATTGTCAGTCGTTACTCAGACGCATCATAATATATATAAGATACAGTCTATATCGACTACAGCTGATCGACTGGTCTCTTCATCGAGATTAAGACGAAAAATATATGTATATATTTACTGGTATTGGAGATGTTTTCTTCTGCTTATTGCATACTTTTGCACGACTTCGTTACACCCTTTATGCCCCTTTCTAAATGGGTACACAAAAATGATTTCAATGCTGTGTGGACTGACAACAAAAGGCTTCATGCAATAGTTTTCCATCGATTTTCCGAACTTGATGACGGGCGTACACAAATTTTCAAAAGTTTGATGCGATGCCAGCTAAATTTTTAAAATTGGTCAATATTTAAGTGTTCATGGAACTTTTAACACGATGCGATGTGAATGAAAAAGCCAAAAGCAGACTAAAGGCAGAGTTTGCCAGCTGATCGATGCGGCAGAAGTGACACGAGAAGTTTCATATATTTTTCAATGAGCTGTTTTAATTTGAGCTGTTGCCGGCTTCCTGCTGGAAACCAGCGCAAAACCTGTTAGACATTGGCTGTGGCAGTAAGACAGACAGCTTGCCACCACTGCGACCAGCAGGACGACAGCAATCCGGTTTCGTTTTCAGGTGTCGAGTGAGTCAGCAAAAGGCAAAGCAATAAAGCTACTTCAAGCAGAGCAGCCGTTGCCCAATATCCACCTGACTATTTCAAATGCGGTGGCACGCCTTCAACAATCACAAGCACCATCGCCAACACCACCACCACCACCACCGCCATATACAGCACCACTGGGCCAGCACTGCTGGTGTTCCTGCCTTTAATGTTAAATTTGTGCTGTCATGTGTGACGCGTGGTTAAAAATTTGATACCCTTGGGCTTATAGACCAAAACAAAGGACGACAACAACAAAAGTAACAACAACGACAATAACAAATTTAACTATATCCTGCTTTCTCAGCCGCTCGTTAAATGAATGTAAGGGAGCAGGCGCCCAAAGGCCCAACTTATGACAAAAGGAGGCCCCAAATCATTTCAGGCCATCGGCTGCCTTGCTGCCAGTCAATTGACGAGTCGAGTCCCAGCAATCAACTATACACATAGTTATATGTATATATTTGAGTGAGTGTGTGCACATCAATAGTCCACTAAATACATATACACGCTATTTGCTTGGGGCTGGCTTAAGGCTGTGATTTGCCGAACACTAATTGACTTTGGCCATTTAAATCATTGCATTAAGCTTTCAGCTTTAACCTTTAACCTTTACGCTTAAAAACTACTAATCCCCTCTTTTGATATGTGCAGATAGCAACTGTCTAATATTCTATAATAATATTTCCAACGCTCTTAAATATGCAATTATAAAGTTCTTCGATCTTTGAGAGATATCCCTAATAAATGTATTTTTTATCTTCTCTTATTTATAAAACTATTTTCTTTTTTATACGTATTTTCTTATAAAATGTGTATCTATGTGACTATTGGTGACTAAATGCTCCTCAAATTAAAGTGTTTTATGTATATGCATTGCAAAATGGCCAGGAAAATGGGCAACAAAATTGCCCAAAAGGACTAACAGAGACAGAGCGAACAAGAGTGTGAGCGAGAGAGAGAGAGAGGAAGAGAAAGAGAATGTAGTTAGGCTTACGTAAGGGCCAACGTATACGGGTAGTAAACCAGGCCTATCTGCCTCATCCTTAGTCCAGCAAATAAATAATATTTCGTTTCGCGTTGCTGGTTAACTTTTGTGGGCAACCAGGCGACATTGCTGCCACCATGTTCAGGATGTTTCAGCCGGTGAGCAGAGCCGAGCCGAGCCGTGCCGAGCCTTGCCTGGTTGCTCACCTCATCTCACCTTCCTCTTCTGCCTTTTCTGGTGTGTTTTCTATTTTTATTATTTTTATTTTTTTTTTTTTTGTGAATGGGAGCATTGTTGTTGTTGGCGCGATGCGACGCGACGCGATGCGGGGGCGGGTGCTGCAGCGGGAGGTGCTCGCGGTCTTATGGGCAAAAACAGTGGCAGGTTTCGCATAGCGTGTGCAACATAAATTCACTTACCTGTCACACACAAACGCACACACCCAGTTATAGCTGCAGATTGCGACAAATGCGGCTTAATCGGCCGACGTTTTTGTGTAAAATAATCGATTTCATGCGAATGCAGCGAGAACAACGGTAATGCAACGCATACATGCACAAGTGTATCCTCCAGTCCGATAAGAACCCTATCTACGGCTTCATAAACAATGTATATGCATCCATATCAGCTACATTTATTTCTTTCAACATGCATTTATGCATTTCAATGTTTACTTTCTCCAACATTCAGAGCAAAACATTTACATTTATTTTCATTTTTATTACACACAGACACACAAACTTAAATAAATGGATGCTTTCGATTTTTTGATCATTCCAACACAATTATTCCATTCAGTAGACTTGAACAAAGTCAAAGCCATCTTCACGTTATTGAAAAAAATATTTACTTGTTTACTACAGTTACCAAAATTTGAAGGGGGATTACTGGAAACCTGCTGCTACGATTGGCAAAAGCCTATATCTTCCACAGTTTTCAAGCTGTCCCATAAATGATAATGCAATGATTAGGGTACATCCACCCTTCCACAAAAATGTTATTTGTCACCTGTGAGTAAAGTCCCTTTCTAAGCATCACTTTCGCTACAGGAATGAATGAATAAGTAAATGAAAGCCGAATGCATCTTCTTAGTAGTATGCCCCCGTATAATTCAATCGTGTGATTAAGTAATTGTCCATTGTTGCAGACCTTCAATGCTCTATCAGTGCCTATCATGTGTATTTCTTACTTTCAATTGTGCTGCTAAAGCGAGCGCTTGGGGAAACTGAAAACATAATCACAAAACAAAACAAATACAGCAGGAACAATGACGCAAACAATAACTGCAACGTGTCAAAAGCAACGTGCCTACCATATTGGCTTAGTACACAAATACACATAAAGACCAGCCAACACACACACACACACACACACGCACACACGCACATACACACAAGTGCTACGAGCGATATGGCAATATTCAGTTCTCGCACGCACACTACAAACAAAGCCAACATGTATGGGGGCTTGAGTGACAAGCCCGACAGGAACTGACGCACAGCCCATGCTACACTCAGAAAAAAATTAAGTAATCGAAAAATATCATTTCTAAAATTCGAATACATATTTGAGTTTAGCTGTTAGAATTACTATTAGATGCCGATTAGTGGAAAGTCCCTGGACTCGCAACCCAAGAGTTACCGGCTCATAAGTTTTTATATTCAATAATTATATTAATCTACACATTTTAGAGTGTGTAAATGTAAATTCTTAAAACACAAATGTTTACATTTTGAAAGTATTTTTGCTGAAATTAAAAAAACAAAAACCTCCGTTTTTAGAAATATTGTTTCTGGATAATCAGCCGATTACTATTGGAGTCGAAAATATGGCGAATTTCTAAAATTCAGAGGGTTTTTTTTTCTAAGTGTAAGGGTAGAGCTTTAGAACAAGAATACAAATGGGGACAAACACCAAGTCTTGCCCCAAACTCACTCGGCATTGCACTTATACAATGGACAAGAGTTGTTCTTGCGGTCAAATGCAGATTGTGTTCAAATTAAGATGCCTTCTTAATGGACCCATTAGCAGCTGGCATAAAGTACGACCAGAATAGTAATCGTCGGCTTGCTATCGATTACATACCCATGTCAGACGCTTAATGAAGATTTTATGAAATACGCATTGATAAAGTAAATATGAAATGCACGTCAAAGACAACTTATTAATTTAATATTATAGAGCACGTACTGCATTATTTCGTCCGTCCCGACAAATGCCCGTAAATCGTATTTTGTTATAAGCCAGAACTTAAATTTCTATTCGTTTTTATTTAAGACATAACAATTAATGTAAATTTAATTTTTAAATAAATTATAATCTATTTTACGTACAAAGAAAATCAGAAAATGTAGACTTAACTTCAGATGAGATTTCCAAAAACTTTGGAAAGAGTTTTGATTATTATTACAATGTAAGAAATGTGGCTTAGAAGCTGAACAGGCCCTTGAATGAATGTGTCGATGTGGTGCTCTCACTATAGCATTTCATGAAGGCGCGAAGGCTGCATATACATGTGGTCTGCACTCCAAGGACTCTCGGTGGATCGACAAGCAGCCGAGTTCTGCAAGTAGCGTGACGTCGAAGTGGGCAAACTGGTCATGTCATCTTCAATGACAATCAACTGGCTGAAAGTTGCCGGCTTACAAGCTCCACTCGAAGTCGCTCGGCTCTGCCGTCAACTGTATGCCCATTGAGAAGCTGGACAAACACTATTTCAGCCGACTCTGATCCACACCCCCATTGGCCTGCTAAAGCCTCGGGCCAAAACCGTGATTGATCTCACACGTGGAAATATGTTGTGGATATCTGCATTTATCCATGGATGAGACCTTCCATAAACAAAAACTCCGTGGGCTTATATGAAGTAGATGGCCGCACCTCTAATTATTCAATCCCTAACCCCTCCCGTTCCGAAATTTGTGTATTAGTCGCATCCCGACAAAGCCCGAAGATTTCTGATTTTGATTCTCAATGTGATGCAATATTCAATATTCATTTGGAAAGTTGCTGCAGCAAATGTGCATTTATCCATTACTCTCAAATATTAATTTTAGATTTTAGAATTAAATATTGCAAACATGATTATAACTGAATGCTTTACCACTCAAAATAACATATTTTTTTTTATTTAATCTTAATACGTTTGGCATTTATTGATCGAGCTTGTCGTCATTGTCGCGAATGGACTTGTACCCTGGCCCCTCCCGCAATTTTAATAGTCGTTCCTAATCCCTTCCACTCAAGAGGGTTTCGAAATTGTACCAAGCCCATCTCTAGTTGGCAGAGAATCAACTTCAATTGAGGCATCAAGAAAGTAATTATAAATTAGCCGCACTAACGATAAATGCTAATGGATCCGTTTTATGTAAGCACTTTAAACATAAAGACAGAGCATGAAAACTAGAGAAACAGAGAAAGGGAGAGACAGAGTGAGAAGTAAGCAGAAATGGATGTTAATACACTTCGATTAACGCTAAATTATCCGCAATCGACAGTCGCTGCAACAAAGGCCAAACTGAAGCTGCCACAACCGCAGCCACAGCTGCAGCCACAGTCGATGACGACAACATCAAAGTGTGGGCTTACTGCGGGGGTTGGTCTAAAAGAACTGATGCGCTTGCGAGGGCTCGGGGGGCAGAGAACACAGGCCAATCGGGTGGGTGGCACTTATCTAGTTGATGCTTAGCTGGCGCTGAGGCATTGTCAGCGGCGACGACGGCCAATGCATTTGGCGATGATTCACAAAACAATGGATGCAGCCCAGCCGGCGACGTGGTGCTCGTACAAAAAACAAAAAAAAACCAAAAAGATAATGATGGGTAGCGATAAATATATGTATGGGCAATCTCTTTGTAGCTCTCCCTCGCTCTCTCTTTCTCTCTCGCTCTCTCTCTCTCTCTCTCTCTCTGTGGTGCGCAGAGTGTGCTTGTGTCTGTCTAGCGAGCTGACAAAACAAGTCCCTGACCCCAAAAAGTAGGCAACAAAAAGCGCTGGCTGCCTTGTCAGCAATTCAAAATTACGAAAAAAGAGACACACATACACCCCCGCAGCCCCGCACTTCTCCCCCTCACCACCCAACAAAGAACCAGCAACTGCTATGCTAATAACCAATATTTTAGAGCAAGCCCGTCGTCTGCCTTTGAAATTGTCGCCAGCCGCATAGCCAAATAAAACAAGCAAGAATGCTCTTGTCGGGAGCACGACTTGAAAATACCCTCAGACCCAGGTCTTTCCCTACGACACGTTGTACCTAAACTACTCTAGATGATACCCTATGCCCTAAAATTCAAGATGCAAAAACGACTAACCGAAAATGCAATATTTTCTGGTTCTAACTTATTTGGCAATATCTAAACTTAGTAAGTTTGTCAAATGTTAAATATCATACTTATTGGGAAGGATCTATGCCTAGAATATACGTCTGGCTAAATATTAATCCTTATATGTTAGCTACCATTATTGATTAGGGGTATAAGCTTCTTATTCGATATTGCAGAGTATAACACCTGTTTCTTGATACCATTTTAGTTCATACTATTTAAAATTCGAATTAAGTACGAATTTGGATAAAAAGAAAACTTCCTTTAAATCAAAAGCTTAACTGTAAATAGGTATTTTAAAATGATGTTTTCTAAGAATGGTTTCTCACTTACCTTCTTCCAAAAGCTCATATGCTCGAGGTTTAATTAAATGCTCACGTTCAGCTGCGTTTATTTAATGAGGAATCGTTAAATTGAATTTTAGTTTTGTGTGTTTGAGTTTTGTGTTGAGATTATTTTTAGAGAGGAATTTGAAGAATTTAAGGGATAAAAAACACTCTAGGAATTTATATGTATTTTTTCCCAATTCGCTTTCGTGTCTTTTATTTTGTTTTTTTTTTTTATTATTCGTTTGTGATGCTTGAGTTAAGTTCTTTCTTGTCTGGCAACTTATGCTATTTTCGTTTATACATCAAAGTTAACTGGTAAACAAAACGAGGAACGAGCCAACACATTAAAGGTGGAAACTACGAAAATTAAAACAAACACAAGTTAGAACATTAATTCAATATTTAAAATGATATTCAATATTCATTTTCGAATTTTACATTTGATTTGGTTAGTATTTGGTTAATCTTCATACATTAATATTTATCCTGATAGTAGTGTGCAACACGTATGTATGTAGATCAAAAGCATTCGCAAATATTAAATAAATCAAAAATAAAAATAAAACATCAAAATGTATCTCAATTTGGTTTATATTTTGTTTTTAATCGGTGCATGCTTTTGCCTGTTGGACTTGTTGTGTGAGATGTAGTTTAAAGCAAGCTTAGGTGTTCAGATGGAAATTATTTACTTTTTTATTTTATTTATTGCCAATTCGGACACAGGTCAGTAGCCTGTAATTTGAGGGACTTGAAGATCTTTTAGAACGTAACTTTGACAATGATAATGCGAGGGTGTTGAAAAAAGTAGATAGATTTATGTATGTAAAAATTCAGCTACAATTTTATAACTTTGGAAAACTTGTGAAAATTTTATAATGCTTAGATTTTGCATATTTCGTTAGCTCTCTCGAAGTCGAAACGAAAGTTGACGAATACAAAAGTCGAAAAAATGTTGAAAATTTACATATATGTACATAGGTAGATGGGAGAAGGACGAGGAAGTAAGTAATATACATATGTATATGGTGTGTATGCTCTTCAACTAAATTCGCACAACGAGAATTTCGATTGTCAGTCAGATAAGTAAATGTAGAGTGGCAAACATGGAAAATGACACAAAACAACTTGAGCAAAATACAAAAAACAACAAAACTTATTTTAAGGGTGCTATTCGGGTTGGGGTGGGGTGGGGTGGTGTGGTGTTGCTTTGGACTTTGGGTGGCTATAGAGACTATATGGTGGGTGTACGGATGGACCACTACACTAATAGGCGAAAAGTATTTATTCATAGCGAGAACGAGAATGAGAACGAGAACAGGAACGAGAACAGGAACAAGAACGAGAACGAGAATGAGAACGAGAGCTACTAGAAGAAAGTAGAATAGGTAGTGTCTACATATGCATATATGTAGTATCTATCTGTATCTGTAGTGGTTTATATAATTGGAAAAAGTCGCTCACTTTTTGCAAATGTAAACGTTGAAGACATTTTGAGAAACGTCATTAAATTACTTGGTGTCTCGGTTGGAACTGGTTCAAGTTGAATTCAGGCTCAAGCCGGAGTTAAGTGCTGTGCTTTGGTTGCTGTTGCAGTTTGCTAGTAATTGTTGTTCGTGGTTGTATTGATGATGATGGTGGTGGTTATGGTGGTGGTAGTAGTAGTGGTTGTGGTGGTTGTACTATTGGTAAGCGGTGAGCGGTGAGCGGTGAGCGGTGGCTATAGCGGTGAACGGTGGTGGGTGCAACATTAGCGGATCTCATATATATGTATGTACACACATATGCAATAATATCTCTTTCTTTTTCTTTTATTATTATTATTGTTATTGTTATTATTTTATTAATATACTTTATTGTTGCTCGTTTCTTTCGTGCTATTGCTGTTGTTGTTGCTTTTGCTATTGCAGTTTCGCTTCAATGTTTATTGTCACAAATCACGTTAAGGACGCATCAACGTTCTATGCACGAGTTTAACTAATTACGCCTATCGTTTGTTATGTTCTGCTACGATTTGAGTTGCAAGAGTGTTTGTCATGCGATGAGCATTAAAAACATCGCAATGCGAATTGCATAGCTATTTGCAGATCAATATTTCATTAGTGAAACTGATTTTCTTCGATTCTCTCCAAAGTATTTGGCCTAACCAGCTGAGCTCGAGAAAACAGTCAGCCAAAGGGGTGCAAAAGTTTACAAAAAATATAAAATAAAGGACTAAGTGTTGGTCTTGTATGTCTGCCCCTGGACAAGGGGGAGGGAAGCGGGGGTCCGGACGCCAACGCTTGAGGGCGTGAGAGGGCGAGTACGATGTCGATGACGGCGGCAGCGGCAAGTGGTTGAAGTTGAGGGCACAACGTGGCAAAATTTATAAATAAATGGGAAAAGGAAAAGAAAAAATAAAAAAAAAAAGAAAACAACCCTTGCTGCGAACAGCGGGCAGCAGGAATAAGCGCTGACTCAGACTGACTGCGACAGCGCCTGAGACTGCGACTGTGGAAATGGAGGCGATGTACATAATATGAAAGAAGTGCACATGAAATTAAACGGTAAACGGTAAACGATAATTGGCAAATGCACAGTAAAAGCGGCATTGAGAAAAACAAAAAACGTGCCGTTTAACGGGACTCTTGATTTAGCATTTACTTTCATACTTCATCAAAGAGTAGGCAAATTTTACACGCTTCTCTTTTAAGTCAGTCTTCTTCCATTTCCACTTTCAATTGTCGCCCATTTTCATTTTCTTTGTGTAGCATTCATTTCGGCGCCTTTCTTTAACGACGAAAATCGAAAGACAACAACAAATCGACAACAAATACAATCTGCAAACAACGCCAACATCGACATTTGACGCTTCTTGTTTCTTATCTTCCTATTCTTCGTATTTAGCTAATATTTGGCGCGACATTAGTTGAAATCACAGCTTTTGTCCTCCTTGTCACTGCTTGGCTTAACTGAATCATCACTTTGCTTGTTGTTGTTGTTGTTTTTTACCATACGCCGTTTACTGTTCTGCTTGAGTTTGTTATTTTACACAGTGCTTGTTTTGTTACTGTTGTTTTTGCTGTTGCTGTTGCTAGCGCGCGTTCCACACACAAGCACACGCACACACACACACACACAGAGGCACAGAAAGACAAGACACTTTAAAAAAAAATGTTTATTTGCGTACTTGTCAAAGGCGGTTTAAGGACCTTTCAGTTATGCGTACGAGTCAGGACTAAACCTGCAGGCGACATGCCAATCGGATTTCGATTTCTCCAACTGGCTACCGATGACGGCGCGAGAAACGCGCTCCAGAGAGAAAGAGAGTGGGGGAGAGAGATAGAGAGTGAAAGCACAACACGATGGGAGAGCGTGCAAGAGCACGCGAGAGAGACGCTGCCAGCTGTGAGTATTCGCTCTTGTTGCTGTTGTTGTTGTTCGCGACTGCAATGTGCACAGAGCAGGGCGGTAAAATTTAAATGAAGCTAATTGGCAAATTAAACTGCTACTAAAGTTAATCAGCATGCATAAAATAGCTATATATATTAAGATAATGTTAACCAGAAGGCTTGAAATCGAACGATTGAGTGAGCTGAGTGCTGACTGCGCAACTGCCTTCATTTGCATTTTTTGAGCTGGAAACCATGTGACTATTGTATGTGAAAACTAATTCAAAGCTGGCAACATCACCACGCTCAGCAGCGCTGTGGAGAGCGCTAGTCAACAATTTTTTTTGCGCAATATTTTGACATTTGACGAAGGGCAAAAGAGCGCGAGAGCCGTTCACTGATTTGAAGAGCGTCAATGTTTCACTGAAAATAATAATGTATGTGTGTGTGGGTGCTTGTCTTTGTGTATTTATATATATTTATACATATAGATATATATATATATATATATATATATATATGTGTGTATGTGTGAGTGTGTGTGTGTGTGTGTAGGCATGCGTGCGTGTATAGCTGTTAGTGCTTGGGGAAAAAGTGCGAGTAATTTCGTATCTGAGTCAAAGACATGTTGCTACGACGAAAACGATTGTGTGCTGTGTATGTGTGTGTGTGTGTGTGTGTATGTGTGTGTGTGTGTGTGTGTGCATGTGTGTGAATGATATTAAAGCATACTTATGGGCCTGCTTTTGATTCTAATTACATTTTCTCTGCATAAGTAGAGAATCGTCTCTCGACTCACGACAAAATCAAAGCAATTGGCAACTGGCAACTGGCAACTGTCAGTTGACAATACGCAAGTACTCTTTATATAATAAAGTATGCCATATAAAGTCAATAAGAAAGACACGCAAAGACACTCACACACACTCACACACACTCACACTCACTCACACACACATGCAGGCGAGCACGCGCGCGCTTATGAATAGAAAACACAGCGTGGAATTCAATTTGCTGACTTAATGTCTACACGCTATGGTACCAAAAAAAAAAAAAAAAAATTAAAACAATTGAACAAAAAGCAAGAAATATGCACGCGCAATTTATTCGACAAGCGTTTCTTTTTTGTTTTACTCTGTCGTGTTTAAGAAATACCGTTTTGATGTGTTTTGTGTAAGCTGCAAAGTGCTCCAAATGCAGAGAACGCACTGAAACTGAAATTGAAACTGAAGTCATGCCTTTGACATTTGCAACGGTTTAACCTGAAAACGTTGAACTGACGATGACAATATCAGAGAGGTAAAGAGAGACAGCGAGAGAGAGAGAGAGTACAGGAGAGGGAGGGAAACGCCAACGCCGACGCATGCGCCAAAGTTGTCATTGCCACCCTAATGGCATGTTTTCTCTCGCATTCAGTGCTGTATTACAGTAATTCTCAATATGCCCACAAGAGGCGCCAGTTGTACTTCGCTTTGCTTGTCAAGCTCTTTCCTTCTGCAAAAGCTCTGTTATGAGAAGCTCTTCTTTTAATGCAGGCTAACGTGAAGTAATTCATAATGTGACCACCAGAGTTGCTCAAGTCGTAAATAAGCGCTGAAAAGCTGTACGAGCTTGCTTGAGTTGGACATAAAAGTTGCACGAAGCTTTTACGCTTTATGATCAAGCCCGGCCAGCAGACAACTTCGGCAATGGAATAAGCGGTAAGCTTTCCGAAGCTTAAGTGTGTGCAACAGCCACAGATATATAGTATAATTTACCTATGACCATAGAACTTCAACTAGTTAACATAAAAACATATAAGGATATATTTAAAATGGAATATCTATAATAAATATATGTATGTGCATATCTAAAACTATACCTTGAATAGAGTTAACGAAATTTTACGACTTAATTAGAACTTACAGGTTTGCAATTTAAAAATGAAATATATTATAAAGATAGAAATAAATTCAGTAACCGCCAGTGGCACGGCAAATATTTGCAGCTATTAAATTCGTCTCAATATTTGTTCATTTAAAATTACCAGTTTATTTCAGATACTGACTACGATTATGTTCGTTAGTTTAGAATTGAAAACTTTTCGATTGGTATTTTGAAGCTGAACCGTAAGCTTGCAAATGTAGCGAGATGATTGCAACGAGTGCGATGGTCGAGTACACACACACGCACAAGCTCTCGCAAATTTTGTTTTCACAACATTTTTCCACATACACAGGCACACTGCAATACACACACACACACACGCACACACGCACACACACGCGCAACATGCAAATACGTGTGGCGAAAAAGACAGAAGGAATTTTTAATTTTTCATCCCCCAACAAAGAGAAATAAAAAAGGGACACCAAATGTAACGAGCGAAGCGCACGAGATGCGAGCTCCTGAGCCACGAGCAGGCGCAAAAGAGCGACGCAGTCGCCCCATCATCCACAGACGACGTCGACGTCGACGACGACGACGCAGCACTGCCCGCTGCCTGCTGCCCGCATCGACGCTGGCAGAACAACCACCCGCACAAAGAGTGGCACATCGACGACGACAACGACGACTGTGACGAAGGCATCGATCCACCCAGGGACGGGGAGGGTATCGACACACGAAAACATAACAAACCGTAAACCATTGGATGCCGCGTCGCAGCAGCAGCGACGCCAACGCAGGCGGGCAGGCAGGCAGGCAGCAGGCAGCACACACATTTCTTGTCTTTTGCACTAACAGGATGTGGAAGGGAGGACGGGTCAGTGGGAGGCAGGAAGGCGGCGGGCAGTCAACTGCTCCGCTTCCCAGCAGCATTTCACTCACCACTACATAAACAATACTTCGATTTATGACCCGTGTATGTGTGTGTGTGTGTGTGTGTGTGTGTGTGTGTGTATGTGTGTGTATGTGTGTGTGTGTGTGAGTGTGAGCGTGTGTGTGGACGAACTGGACACGACTCCGAATCGGACTCCGACTCGGACTCGGACTGTAACTGTGACTGTAACTCCGAGCGGATGCCGCAACGGCAACGGCTCTGACTATGTGTGCCTTGTGCGCCTTGTGTGTTTCGCATAGACTTTTGGGGATGGCGCCATTGCTTTCGTTGTCCTTGTCCCTTGAAGAACATTTCAAAAACAAAGTGAGAGCTTTGCAAAACTCAATTGTGACCGACTGGCAAATACTCTATTAAAAGCTGCAAGCAAAAAATAAAAATCTAAAATAACAGGTTGAAAAGTTTCAGTTAGTAATCCATCATTCAAATTTGGCAGTGTAAGATTTATCGAATTTAATCGATTTCCACTTTGAGGTATATCAATAACAAGGTTCATCCAGCTTTCATAGTCTACAAGATGACGAAATCTTATTTGCAATCGTTTTGAATAAAGTAAAGTAAATAGACTGCTACACATCATTCGCCAGCTTTCTTCCTTGCAGTGCAGTCAACAATGTTCTCGTCCCCTTCGTCCCCTCCGCGTACAATCGGCGTTTTCGTCGTTGTCGATGTCGTCGTCATCTCAATTCGCGTGTAGAAACACACACCTACAAACACCCACTCACATACGCACACACACACACACGCACACAGTCGCGTTGTCGGCGGGCTCTCTGCATGGCAGACGTCGACGACGACAGCACAGCCGCGACTTGGACGAGCTTTTAGAATGTGAGAGAGTCCCCGTTTGCATGTGTGTGTGTATGTGTGTGTGAGTGTGCCTTTGTGACGCTTTGGCGGCATTGCTCGCTGAAACTTTTTCGCACTCCAATATACAGACACACACCCACAGACACATGCACACATACACACACACACACACTCACACACACACACACACAGGCAGCGACAGAGGCAGAGGCAGGCAAGCGCGCGCGCAGGCACAGACCACAGCCATAGAGACAACATAGAGAAATGGCAGCCGCAGCGGCAGCGACGCGGCAGCGATGGCTGCGACGAGGACATACACATAAATAAAAAGTCCTTCATTCCGACGCGACCAGCGAGTAACGGCATATGAACGCTGCGGAGAAAACGGCGGATTACCAAACACAATCGAAAGCATACAAAATAATAAGCAGCAAATGCTAAATAGAAAAGAAAACAAAAGTTCTTTATAATTAACACAAACAACAACAAAAATCTATAAAAAATTTTCTTGTTTTTTAATAAATTCTTTTGAAGTGAGTGCAAAGCCGTGTGAATAGTTCAATAAAAAAAAAAAAACAAAAAAAATGGAAAACGCAGCAGGCAAATGGCAAAAAGTGCAGCGGCGGTGAAGGCGAGGCGAGGCGTCTAGCACCCCCGCAACCCCCTCCCCATCACACACACATAATAATCCATTGAGAGCACTGTTTCAAGCGCTGAGTGGGTGTTACACACACACACAAACACACACACACACACACGCACAGGCGGACGCACATTAAAAGTGAGCGAGCGACAGGACGGCGAAAAACTAATTCTCGAAAGTCAGACAACAACAACAACAACAAATAACAAAGCAGCTGCCCAAGGAAACTGATAGGAACAACCCACAAAGCCCACAATTTTCCATAGTGTTCCGTATTGTTGTTGTACTTGTAGTAGTTGCGAGGCTTTGTATTTGTTTAAATTGTGTTTTCCTTTCTCTTTTTCTTTCCCCTTTTGGTTTAATTGAAACGTGTGGGAGGGCGTGGGCCAAAAAGCTGCAATTACAAATCGAGGGCTTGCAGTTACAGAAACGTCAAGGAATTTGCACGCAGTAAAACTAAAAAGAAAAACAGTTGTAATATAGAAAAATTCAAAAAAATATTGAAGGAATTCTTTGCTAAATAGGAAAAAAGAACAGTCAGAGGA
Organism: Drosophila picticornis; assembly: GCA_035043845.1. Lineage (NCBI taxonomy): Eukaryota > Metazoa > Arthropoda > Insecta > Diptera > Drosophilidae > Drosophila > Drosophila picticornis. The sequence goes on along the minus strand of JAWNMR010000492.1, from coordinate 19,900,286 downwards.
ACTTTGGCGCACAGCGTTGCCACCCGTTGCAACAAATGCTGTCAGGCAACGATAACGAGTAACGGGACCTGACGACGCTTAACGAGCTTTTCGCTATTTCGTTCTTCTCTTCTCTTCTTTTCTTTTTCTTCTTTTTTTTTGAGTTGGCTTTCGCGCTTGCCAATTTGTGCTGTTCGGCTGCTCTGCTCGCGCGCTCACGTTGCGCTGGCGTTGACGTAGACGTTGGCAGCGCTGTTGACGCAGCTAGCCACATCGTGTGTGTGTGTGTGTATGTGTGCGTGCGTGTGTGTGTTTTGCTGCTGAACACGGGTGTAGATAAAACGAAGTAAACGTTTTCTCTCTTTTTTTTTGCGTCTCGCCCAAAAGTTAGCAACAATTACTAAAAATAAATATCAATAACAACAAACAAACTAAACAATCAAACAACAGCATCAACAACAACAACAGCAACTGCAACAGCAATCAACAGCAGCAACAGCAGCAGCAGCAGCATCATCGGGACAAGCAGACCAACAACAAACCAGCAAGCAATGCAACACCAACAACATACGCAGCAGCAGCAACAACAACAACAACAACAGCGACTGTAGTGTGTGTCTGCGTGCTTGTGTGTGTCTGCGTGTGTGTGTGTGTCTGCGTGGTTGTGTGAGTGTGTGTGTGTGGGTGTAGTTTGCACGCGCGACGTGTGTGCGTGTGAATAATGAAGAAGAAGCAGAAGCAGAAACAGCAGCAGAGGCAAAGAGAGGCGCCACGAGCAGCATCGCCGGCAGCGTCGGCAGCGACAGCGACGGTAGCAGAGGCCGAGAGAGGTGTTGTCAGCAGCAGCAGCGGTTGCAGCAGCAGCAATTCGCGACGCAGCAGCAGCAGCAGCAACAACAACAACAACAAATAGCAAAAACTGAGCAGCGTTCGCCAAAACGCATTCAAGACAAATCTAATAACATCTTCATCGTCATCATCATCATCATCAGCAGCTGTGGCAGCAGTGGCAGCGGCAGCAGCAGCAGCAGGAGCTGCAACAATAACAACAACAATAGCGACAACAACAACAGCAACATCAACTAGGCGTCGACAAGCCGTGCAACAACCGCAGCAACGTCGAACAACGCCAATTAGCGGCGACGGCGGCGGCAGCAGTAGTCGCAGCAGCAGCACCAGCAGCAGCACTTGCAGCAGCAGCAACGACAGCAGCATCAGCAACAGCAACAACAACAACAACAATAATAACCATAACATCCGCAAGCTGAGCGCCGAAAACATGTCGAAAACAACAACAACAGCCGCAGCAACATCAACAGCAACAACGACATCAGCAACAGCAACAGCAACAGCAGCAGCAGCAGCGAACAGCATCAATGCAACCGATTTCAGCGCTTTCGATTTTAATGATAGCTCCGATAATTCCGATACGCCTTTGGTGCCACGAGCCCCATTTCTAAGTCGCGCTGCGGCAGCTGCAGCGGCGGCAGCGGCAGCTGCCTTGAGCGCCAGCAGTGGCAGCAACAGCAGTGGCAGTGACAACGCGCCCGACGATGATCACCTCCCACAAAGCAACAACATTACAAATAGCAGCAACAGCAACAACAACAACAACAATAACAACCTAAGCCATGTCAGCCTGCTGAGCAGCAACAATGTGCGCACCAACAATAACAACAACAACAACAATAGCAACAATAACAACAGCAGCAGTAGCAGAAGCAGTCGCAGCAGCTCGCCAAGCAGCGACGACAGCAGCAGTGGTCCAACAGCGGCACAGGCAGCAGCAGCCGCAGCGGCGGCAGCAGCAACAACAGCTGTCGTCGCTGCGGCAGTCAACGCATTGCACAATGGCAAGCAACAACAGCAACAACAACAACAGCAGCAACAACAGCAGCAGCAACAACAACAGCAGCAACAACAGCAGCAGCAACAACAACAGCAGCAGCAGCAACAACATCAGCAGCAGCTTCAGCATCAGCAGCAGCATCTCTACAATAATAACAACAACAGCAGCAACAACAACAATAACAACAGCAACGGCAGCAGCAGCAACAAGCGTGAAGTGGACGAGGAAGATGAGGAGGAGCCGCTGGATGAGGACGACGATGACTACGATGATGATGAAGATGATGAAAATGACGATAATGTTATGGATCAGCACATTAACAGCAGCAGCAGCATCAACAACAGCAACAATAACAACATCAATAACAACAACAACAACAACCTTATTGCAGCGCCTATTGCCGTATTGCCCACAGATCTGCGGCACGAGCTTGCAACACATCACGATCATGGCCAGGCTCAGGTGGACTATGACGATCAGGACGAGGATGACGATGAGGACGACGACGATGATGATGAGGATGATGATGCGGATGCGGATGCGGATGCTGATGCGGATGCGGCCAGCAGTCATCTCGACAGTCGCACAGCCTTGACGCCAGCACAATTGAGCAGCGCTGCCGCCACCGAGAGCAGCGGCTTGCACATTAGCGCTGTGGCAGCTGCTGCGGCAGCCGCTGCGGCGGCGGCAGCGGCAGCTGCTGCTAAATTGAATGCAGCAAATGTTGCAGCCTCACAGCTCACAGAGCATCACAGTCAGAATGCAACAGCGTCGGTGCTGGATATGGTCAGCAATGCTGCTGCTGCTGCCGGTGGCAACATTGTTGGTCTTGGTGGCAGCAACAGCATTGCTGCGCCGAGCAGCCTCATTGGTGGCAACAGCAACACCAGCTTCTCCACGAACAACAACAGCAACATGGGTAGCACTGTCAACTGCGGCAACAGCGACCAGCAGCTGGTTACGCGACACAGCAGCAATTCACACTCGCAGCAGCAGCAGCAGTTGCAGCTGCAGCAGCAACATCAGCAGCAACAGCAGCAGCAGCAACAGTCGAGCGCTGGAAGCGGCAGCGGCAGTGGCAGCGCTGCCAGCGAACGCCGAAAGTATCGCCACCAAAACTACAGCAAGAACATCTACATCGGCACCAAGAACGCCGAGAAATGGGAGCACATGCGTACTCGGCTGCAGTTCAAGAACGATGTCGAGTTCGTGGCATATCTGCTCAATCTGGCCGATAACGATACGGATCGCCTCAACAAGTAAGTTTTAACCGAAGCGATTTCATACCTTAGATATGAAATAATAAACATGATTCCAAGGAATTCCAAGGGTTTGAACTATAAATCATCTGAAAGTCAGTCCCTCTCACTGGAGAGGGATATATTTGTCAAGTCCCACTGAGTATCCAACCCATCTGACGTAGTAGTCATTATACAGTTGGAGATGGGCAAGGGAAGAGAGTTAGTCATTTTGCTATTTGTGTTAAGGAAGTTCATTACCGGACAGGAAGTGTCAGCTTTGATTGTTTCCCTAACGTCATATTTTCGTTGTTGGACTTTTTTGCTTGCCAATGTCTGGGATAACAAAATAGGAAAGGTCTTAAATCAAGTATCCAATGCTCCTACTTACATAATGTGCTTTAATGAAAAGACAAGTATTGAAAACAAAACTGCTCCATTTTGCGAAAAGCGTAGAATCTTTCCGCTCTCATCTTCAGTTTCTCGGATATTCCGAAATCAGTATTTATATATTTAGTGCAGATAGAAATAGTTGGGCAATCCCGAAAGACACCAATCTTGCAGGAAGAGTTATAACATACATCGGTGAAAACAGTCTCAAAGTCTCAAATGAAATCATTCCCCTGGCATAATCCAATAATAATAACAAAAATATCCACTTTGACAATAACCTCAAGCACAGCAAGTAGTTTTTACGACGTTAAAAATTGATTTATATTGGTTTGCAAGTGTTCTTATTTGTACAAATACTGAAGACATCTTTGTTATCGACTGGAAGGGTCTGACTCTAAAAGTGTGCTCTTTATTGCTATCGGAAATCGAAATGTGTCGAACTGGATCTGAACTTGTACTTTTACTTTTAGTCTCTGAGAGCCGTGTGACTATGCAAGCATGGCTGCACCGACTGGTCTGTTGATTAAGATCTAGATCAAGAATATATGCACTTTATGGGCTCGCAGATGCTTCCTTCTGCCAGTTATCCAAATTTGCACAAAACCCACCTGCTGATCGATCTACAGCTCGCCAAGCTCAGAGCTGCGACGAAATGACCTCTCTAAAAGCTAACGCTTCTCATTCACTCGATGTCCTTTACAAGTGCAACACAAGCGAATATCAACAAAGAAAGCACAATGCATTATGTGGCTTTCTTTCTCTCTTTCTCTTCTTCTCTCTTTCGCTCTTTCTCTGGCTCGCCCGCTCTGCTGCTAGTCAAAGCGAATGCCCGTATAAAGGCACATTGCAGAAACTGCGGCGAGGCGCAACGAGTTGAGCTCAGTTGAGGCGAATCGAGTCGAGTGAAGAACAAGAACAAACGCCGCAAAAGGCAGGCACAGAAGATATGGCAACGCTGCGTTGCCCATGATTGTTGATAGTTTGGGGACGCACACACGCACACACACACACACAGACACACACACACACACAGACACACGTAATAAAGAGCAGGGGGCAACTTTTTGGGCAACACATCAACACAGAAACACACACAGAAACACACACAGAAACACCGTGGGACCACGTCTGCCGCTCTGTGGACTGTGTTTAAGGGGGCGGAGAGGCGGGGCGACCCCAAAATGGGGTGGTTTTGCCGGGGCTGTGGAGGGAGGGGCGGCGCCGTGGCATAAAAGCGAGGCATGTTAAAGCGATTCATGCCTGAGTGCATCAGGCAACTCTCGACAACTCAGCCCAATACACACAACAGCCACCCCCCCCCCCCCCCTCACCCAAGCACTCCCCACTGCCCCCATGCTGCCAGTGCACCCAGATGCCAACGACAAAGGCAGCAATGGGGCCCAACTTGTGCGGTTGCATGCAACGCAGCTTTCATGTTGCCCGCCTGACACTGCCGGAGCCAGAGCCAGAGCCGGAGCCGGAGCCGGAGTCCGCTGTGTGCAAGCGCCAACGATGACGTCGTTGCAGCCGCCATGTCAGCGGAACCGGAAAAGCAAAACACACACACACAAGCAAGCAGAGAAGCACACACGCACACACACACACACACACACACAGAGGGAAACAGAAGCACGCTGTGGCGCACATACTCAAGCAACATTGTGCAGAATGCGGTTGTCGTTGTTGCAACAACAGCATTCTGCATGCATTTGCATGCCATGCTGCCCAATTGCTGTATATGCATCTGCGAGAGTGCTAGTGTATATGTGTGTGTGTATATATATATTTATATATATTTATATATATATATATAAATTTGCTGCTGCCAACAGCCCAAGCCACCCAACCAAAAGCGCGGCATGTTTCCCAGAGTTATTATCGCCGTTGCCATTGCTCTTGCTGTTGCTGTTGCCTCTACCTTGCCACGCCTTGAATGCAACTTTGTTATAGTTGTTGCAACTACTTGGCGCTTTGTGCTCTCCCCCTTCCCCCTCGCTCAGGCCCAAAAATTGAACTTCAAAATTCGTATTCATCTAGGCGACAAAATGGTTCAATTGATTTGATCACCACTGATACAAGATAGGATATATGATATCTGATACAAGGACATATCCAATACACCCAACATAGTCTGCATTATTCAGTTGCAAGTAAATGAGTAAATGGCTACATGTTCATTGTCTCATTGGGTGTTGCAGCATTGATTGTTTCCTTCAGCTCAACTGACAACGATCGGTGCACACATAGATTTGTTGCTTCCCATTGTGGGTGGGGCAGCAAGGTAAGAAACGTCTTCGATCAAGTAAATATGCTTTAATTGAAGTCATAAGATTTCCATGAGTTTCCAAAAAAAAAGTTATATTTTAATTAATATATTATATTTTAATCTTAGAATGATTAAAAACGAATCTATTTTATCACTTTAAGAACAACATCGGAATACAATTTTGTTGCTTCCAGTCTGAAAAAGCATCTCTGACTTCGTATAGTATATATATTCTTAATCAAAATCAACAGCCGTGTCTGTATTAGCAAGTCGTTTTCACAGACAATCTGAGAAATAAGCAAGTTAATCACCACACTCAGATAAGATTTGTCTTAATTTATCGATAATTTCTATGATTTGCGCATGTGGACCCAAATTGATTTCCGATCGAAAGGGAAAACACACACACGCAAGGATGAACATATATATATATATATTATATATATTATATATATATATTACTCCGATGTGGTTTGATAGGCAAAGACTGGCATTTGAGGATCTCCTAGTAGAGTTGTCTCAATGACATTTGGTGAGGCTACAACATTCTCAACTTCGCTTGATGTCTCAAAAGGATCACTTTTAGCGAACACCGCCTTAGAATTATAAGTTCCTGATTAAGTGTTCTTCAATTCTGCACAGCTTTCAACGTTTATTTCTGACTTAAGGGCATTTGTAAAGCAGTTCATGGACCAGTGTCCAATTGTTCATTTTTTCCTTGATTTTATTGGAGTTTCTGCCATTAAATGCCATTGATTGGTATTTGAAATGAATCAAAACTCAAGTGATCAGCAAAGCTCTGCAAGGGCTCTTACTCAGTCTCGCTTAAGCAGGCCTTAATACAAAAAAAAAGAGGAAACAGAAGAAAGTTTATCAGATATGTTGTAATTTTTAGCATGCTTCCCTTGGGTTTCATTGCACATTTTCCCACAGCTAACACACTCCACAGATTCGTCACACACACACACAGACACGAAGAGGGAGAGACAAAGTTGTTGTACAACAATTTGCAATAGCTGTGCCTGAATGTTGCCGCTTCCTTGCCATATCTTTTTCTCGTTTATTTCGTGTTGATTTCGATGCTCGCATTTCGCTCATGTCGCCAATTTCTGCGCATTTTCCACATTTCGCCAAAAAGCACAACAGTGGGGTGTAACGGAAGGGTGTCAAGGGGACTTCGTATGTCTGTGTGTGTGTGTGTGTGTGTGTGTGTATGTGTGTGGGTGGGTGTGTGTATGTGTGTGTGCAGGGAAGAATGTACTTAATGCGCCAACGAGTAACGCACACGAAACGAACGCCAGGAATTGAATCAGATTCCGAATCAGCCCCCATTGAAACCCATCCTCCCACAGCTAAAAAGGCGCACAGCCCAAAGCCCAAAGCCAACCCCCGCGACGCCCTCAAGCAGCACATTAATGGCATTGCGGCGACACATACGTATACTCAGTGAAGGGAATTGCTAGAGAGAAAGCGCCTGCTCTACGGCACTGCAGAAACCGAAACAGTAACCAGAACCAGAACCAGAAGCAAAAGCAAAAGCAAAAGCAGAAACAGAAACACAAACACAAAAACAGCCAAACAGCAAGTTTTAGCCCGCAACGGAGCCAAGAGACGATGACGATGGCGATGACGATGCCGAGGCACGAAAGGGAAAATTGGTTGGGAAATTTGTTGGTGGAAGTGGGGGCGTAGGGGTGCCGGGGTGTTTTTTTGATCTGTAAGTGACAAAGTGGAGCAGAATGAGTGGGCCTGGGATGGGGAGCACTGCTTGACTGCCTGACTGCCTGACTGCCTGCCTGTTGTTTCTCTGGTGCTGGGCGCTGTTTTCGATATTGTTGTTAAGGTCCTAAGGTGGAGGATTTAATGAAGGATAACACAAATAAACAGAAATACACACACGCACACACACACACACACACGCACACACACACACACACACACACGCACACACACACACACACGCGCTCACAGACAGTTGCACCATGTTCGAGTTGCCGCGGACCATGTGCAATTTTCAGCGTTGGCAACTACAAAAACAACAATATCAAAATCCAACGATGAATTTCCTTTGCACGAAACAGTGGACAATAGGTTAATGGCAGGGGCTGTAGAAGGGGCGAACGGTCGGATGGGGAGTGGTTGAGTGGGGAAGGAGTATTGTGGGTGTTTACATATGCAAATGTATGGGTTCTGTACGCTTGCAGTGACCAACTGCCATCCAGCCAGACTCAATGCAAAAATGCAAAAAAAAAAAAGATGCATAAAAAAAGCTGCAAAAAAATGTATGCGCAAACAAATATGAGCATGGGAGTATTGGGAGAGGGAAGGGGCTTGGTGCAAGTGGAAACATTGGCTGCAACAGCAGCAACTAGTTGCGCAGCTTTGGTTGCAAATAAAAATGTGTGTATAATAAACGTTCGAGTAGTTTCCATCGGGCTATTAATAATACCGATAGGATAGCCAAGCGTAGTATGATAGTCCAGTGCGGGTATTCCCTATTTGCTATCGGCAACTTTGCAGCGCATGTTTTTATATACTTGCAAAGAATAAGTGATATTCCTCTGATAATTGATGTGATTTTAGTAAAATCCTGTCCTTAATAGACATGCCAAAAAGTCTTTTCCCTAGTGAGAAAACTCAGTCAAAAGAACAGTTCCCACATATGGCTATATTAGACAAGAAATATAAGAAATAAAACTAAATATAGTCATGCATGCCAACACAATATTGAAGAGCTCTGCATTCGTTTGGAAAATTATCTTTGTGATATCTGATAAGACAGTCCCAAGAGCGATTCAGTTGATCTGTGTGCTCAAAATAAATATACAACGAGTGAGAAGTCCTTAAAAATACACTTTGGGAACGATTAAAGTCGATTATAACAATAAACGTCTAAATAACAGTGTTAAATGTCTAAAAACCAAGAGTTAAATAAAACCAACGACTTAAAATCACTTTTTATTTAGCCCGAAAATTAAGAGAGAATTTGTTCCTTGTTTGTCATACTTTTTAATCTAGACCACTTTTATTTAAGAGCTTCCTAGGGTTTTCGAAAAATACTCAATTGAAATTAAGACTTATTATTATTTTATTATTTATATTTTCTGTCGTTGAAAAGCTTTCCGAGGTTGTGGGTGGGCTTGAGTGGAGTACATATATAATAGAAGTCCTACAGCTGCTGCTGCTCTGCCGCTATCAATTGCTGGCAGTGGTCCAGCTCACATTTTGGCAGTCAGAGTTATGTACACTGGCCAGCCCCTTTGCCGCAAATCAGCGAAATTAATTAAATGCAAGACAGAGAAATCTAGAGAGACAGAGAGAGAGAGCGAAGTGAGAATGAAATGAGACCCATGACTACGATGCCTTCTGGGATGGGGTAGTGGGATAGTGGGGTAAGAACAGGGCAGATCTACGGCTGCTGCTGGGCTGGGCGCTGGAGTTGCGTGAGTGGACGTGACGCCAAGCCATGGCAACGGGACACCAACGCATTTTGTTGACCCACTTTTTGCATTTTTGCAGCACAAATCAATTCTCTAGCTGGGTCTCACTCTTTGTACGCCTCTCTTGCAGCCTGCCACCACCGTCGCCGGCACACACGCCCACCAAGGGATTCGATGGCAACTTCAAGCTGGAGCCGAATCTGAGCGTCAAGGATTTTGCACCAACGTCGGAGAGTATCAACGGCAATGGCAATGGCAGCTTGGAGTCCAGTGGCATGACTGGCGCCCTGGCCACGCCCACACCAACCCAACGCAAACGCTACAAAAAGCGGGTGCAGTTCACCACAGATTCGCTCAACGGCTATGCGGGCGCCAAGGGCAGCAAGGGATCTGCAGCAGCCGCAGCTGGAGTGGCAACGGGAGTTGGCGCAGGTGTCACAGCCGGCGGCTATCATAGCAGCAGTAGTTTCCCAACGACAGCCAAGTCGAAAAAACAGGATGCCAAAGCGGCGGCGGCGGCATTCAAAGCAAACGCTGCCGCAGCGGCGGCGGCGGCAGCAGCGGCAGCAGCAGCGGCATCTGCCTCAACGGCATTGCCCGAGGTGCTCGACTGTCGCATTGCGGAGAAGATCAAGAGTGAACTGGAGGCCAGCAGCAAGGAATCGTTGCCGAGTGCCCTCTGCCTCAAGAAGGCAGCAGCAGCAGCGGCGGCGGCAGCAGCCGCAGCAGCAGCGACGCAGCCGCCCCACAGCGATGAGGATGACGATGACGAGGAGGAACACCATCGTCATCGTCGTCATCATCACCATCCGCAACAGCAGCAGCAGCAGCAGCAGTTGGCGGACAATGCTAATCCCACGACGGCAACGACAACAGCAACTGGCTTGGGTGCGGATGCAGTGGATGGCAGCGTCGTTGCGACCAATGGTCCCGGTCTGGGTCATTTCCATGTGCGCTCCTTGAAGGGTCAGGCCGGCAACAAGAAATCTCAATCAGCCAAAGCAGCCGCCGCCGCTGCGGCAGCAGCGGTTGCAGCAGCAGCAGCTGCGGCGGCAGCAGCAATGATGCCACCGAACAGCTATGATGAGCCCGAGGATGATTTGGCTGCTGGGCCGGGCATTGATGATGACGATGAGGACGATGAGGAGTTAGACGAAGAAGCGCTGGCTCGTGAAATGAAAATGGAGCAGAACTTTGTCGAGGAGGAGGATGAGCATGATATCGCCTTTCGGTCGCAGCAATCGTGCCGCGAGTGCTCCATTTCGCATGATCACAAGCTGTGCCCGCTGCGCAATGCCTGCGGCAATGTGACCGATGCCGTGGATCTGGCCGAATGGATCGAGCGACGTAATCTGGAGGCGCTGGCCAAGCTGAAGGCAGACGCACAGCGTCAGGCGAAGCATGGCCGGCCACGGCACGATGACGATGAGGATGATATGGAGGACATGGACATGGACATGGATGAGTCATCGCAGCTATCGGAGCTGGAGACTAAGCCGCTGATTACATTCGCGGAGGCATCGGTGCCCGCCGAATTCGAGCTGCACAACGTGGAGCCCAATGTGACCGGCGTCTTTGCCCGCACCGAAGTACGGGCCTACACCAAACTGGGTCCCCTCATCGGGCAGCCGGTGCAGACGGGCGAGGTGCGCGAGGGCAGCGACATGAAATGGATATTTGAGATTTGTGAGGCTGGCGCCGATAAGTCCTATCTGCTGTGCTGCGATAATCCCAATGCCTCCAATTGGCTGCGCTTCATCCGGCCCGCCCCGAGCTACGAGGATCGTAATGTGAATCTCGTCTCCATCGATCGACAGGCATATTTTGTTAGCTGTCGCGATCTGCGCAACGGTATGGAGCTGCTCTACTGGAGCGACGATTGCAACACCATGTGGCGGAAGAAGCACACCGAGAAGATAAGTAAGTTGTCAGATAAGCACATACTCTGCCTACACACATGCCCATGGTCATGCAACCGCCTAGTTATTCATTCAAGCAAGTCAATTATTGCTCAAACCTTCTTCCAAACCTACTCTTAACATACTCAATGCTAACAGCTTCTTTAATTGATCTTCATGTTGTGTCAAAATCGAGCTGTATTTAACTGACTTGATGTCAGCTACCAAACACACCTAATCTCTTTTGGTTTTGAGCGGACCTCCTTTGATCGTTATTATATGTCTAAACCCATGTATGTTTATGCGCTCGTTGTATATATTTGACTCATACTCTATTTTACTCTTTGAAAAAAAAAACAAAAAAACAAATCCAGATTGCGGCGGCTGCAATCTAAAGTTCGAGCATCCGCTTTACTATCGGACGCACTGCTCCGTTTTTCATGATCCATCGATGAGTCTCACCATACGAAAGTATCACTGCAAGGTGTGCGGCGAAGCGGTGCTGGGCAAGGACAATATCATGAAGCATGCGGCCGAGAAGCATGACGGCAAGGGCGCCTATCAGTGCCAATACTGCAACAAGTTCTTCCTGCGACTCAACTATCTGGAGATGCATCGCACCTACGGCTGTGCATCGAATCCGAATCGATCGCGGCCCGTTTGCGATTTCTGTGGTCGCAAGTTCTGTCAGCCGCAGAAGCTGAAGGCGCACATTAAGCACGTGCACAGCGGTAAGTTGCGAATGCCACGCCTCTATCGTAGACCGTAAATCGTAAATCGTAAATCGTAAATCGTAAATCGTATTGTACATACATACATATTTACGTAAGTGTGTAACTACTACTTACATGCATTTACGTACATAGCTGTCTGAATATCGTAAGCGTATGCAAGCGTCTAGCGGCAAATATTGAAAGCTCGTATATCGTAAATTATACATGCATACATATTGTAAATCGTATATCGTAAACTCGCATATGTACTACTACCACTACTACTACTACCACTACGTCGTTATACCGCTTCTCCACATACTAATAAACACTCTTAATCGCTCCCTCCCCCAACCACACCCACACCCACCCACCCAACCACTCCCTTCTCCAAAAAACCAAAAAAACAAATGCTAACTAACGAATAACGTATGTACTAATATCGTATAAAATAACGCAAATCGCTTAGTCGTAACTACTAACTACTAATCATTTAAGCACACAATAACCATCACCAATCAACCAATCAACAATCAACAATCACCAATCGATAATCGCCAATCACCACCAAAAAAAAACAACCACAACACACGCATCTCTGATCGCTCATCTTCATGCCTCTTCAGTTATACATATGCCCAATTGGTCGACAACATTTTTATCAACTTGCTTATCATTTGTTTACGGATTTACTAACTTTTCGGTTGATACATCTAACATAATATGTACATTAAACATTACACTGGATGTCATCTAAAGCTAATCACCGATCTCAATTGGCGACCAACTAAGTCTACATATCAGGCAACCCAAAAGTAGCCCAGTTGCACTTTATGTTCAAACAGTTGGATAGTATTATTAGTACTAGTCTAGGCGATAATGGTTGGTTCTTACGCGATAATCTGTCCATCTATCGGGGCTGATAAAGAATTTTCGCTTAATCCAACAAAACAAAGAGATCAAATTATATAGTTAGACTAATTTCTTTAAGGAAACCCTTTTATGTTCTTCTAGCTTAGCAAATAAAAAATGATCAAATAATAATAATCAGTTTTTGACGGCTTTAAGATCGATTATAAAATCTAATTTGACTATTCATTCATTGATTAGTTCTTCATAATACAGATGCAATAATACTGCCTTTAAAAACAACTGCCTTCTTCAAACGATTGTTATGGATTCAAGACACATTGGTGATTGTGCATTGTGCAGGCCCTCAACTTTAGAATACTATTTGGCAATAGATCCTCAATTAGTTGGGCCACTCAATAATACCATAATACAACTGTTGAACAACCACAACCACACACACTCCACACACCACACACAAACACACACCAGAAGCATCAGAACACACTCGTAAACTGCATCATTGTATAATCGCTTTTAGTGAATGATTTGCTTTGTGTTTTTGATTTTGTTCTTGAGTTCTTCTTAGTGCTGACTAGAGCAGCATTATGTAATATATTTGTATAAATATATATTTATGATTTTATTATTCGATCTAGTGAGTTATGCTTTTTGTATGTTTCGGCTTAAATTTTGTTGTGGTTTGTATTCGTTTGCTGTTGCGTTCGATTCGATTTACCTATGAATTTTCTGTACTCACTAATTTTCTTTCAAAATCACCACAATCCGAAAATTTCATTTTCTTCATACAATTTCATTTTAGATATGGCTGAAGTTTTACGAGATTTTCAGTGTAAATTATGTTCAAAACTTCTAGGATCGCGTGCGGCATTGCAGCGCCACTCGAAGGAGGTGCACAGCCGCAACTCAACAGTGGTGAGTTGTCCGCGATGCCAGAAACTCTTCCAGAATCGCAGCAACCTGAAGATTCACATGCTCACGCATTCGGGGGTCAGGCCCTTTAAGTAAGTGCTTCCAACTCCCATTCCCAATCCCAATCGCATTTCACAAATCAAGACCCATTTCGAACCATTAAACATCATGATGCCTTTTACAGGTGTGCGGAACCGGAGTGCAATGCTGCCTTTACCACAAAGCAGTGCCTGCAATTCCATTATAAGAAGGTGCACAACTACACCCAGGAGCAGATGCCAAAGATTGAGCGCAGCGTTGCCTACACATTCGATGCCTATTCGGGTGGCATGAAGGTCGACTTTTTGGGTAAGCCAGTGGGTCAGGCGCAGTTGGCAGCAGCTGGCCCTAACGCTGCCCTCCTTCCCTCCCTTCCCACAGAGCAAGCACCGCGACGTCGGCGCAAGAGTCTCGAGGATCAGAACCAGAACTCCATGCTCAGCAGCTCGATGCAGAGCGACACCGAGTACAGTGACGACAACATCTTCGAGGCCATCAAGAAGAGCGGCAAATCCATCAAGGATCTGTGTCGCAACGAACCAAATCTATCACTGCTCAGCTCCAAGATCTCCAGCATCTTTGGTGAGAAGGGTCCGCCCGTACCAGTTCCGGTCAATGCCGTTGGCTCCTCCGTCTCTGGGCGTAAACGCAAACGTAAGAAAGAATCAACAACATCGCATGCCAGTCAACATCAACAGCAGCAGCAGCAACAACTGCAGCAACAGCAGCAGCAGCAGCAACACGCCCAGCAATGCCACCAACAGCAGCAGCAGCAACAGCAACAACAGCAACAGCAGCAACAACAGCAGCAGCAGCAACAACAACAGCTCCATGGCGGACATTTGGATCAATCGCCTTCTCATCTGTCCCATGCACATCAGCAGCATCAACAACAACAGCAGCAGCAGCAGCAACAGCAGCAACAGCCTCAATACCATGCTCACAGCCATACCCATGCGCATGCACACGCCCATCAACAGCAGCAGCAGCAGCAGCAGCAACAACAACAACAGCATCAGCAGCAGCTGCATGATGCGGACGAGGAGGAGGAGAGTGTTCGACTGGAGCAGGTGCGTCGCAAGCAGAATGCGCAGCTTAGCCTCGTCGAATCCTTCCTGACCACAACGGCACAACGTTTGAGCGCCCAGCAACAAGTGCAACAAGTGGTTGCCGCTGCTGCCGCCGTCTCCGCAATGGCGGGTGGGGAAGATCCCGCCAAGCTTGGCCATATGATGGGTCACATGGGTGGCGTAGGTGTTGGCCTTGACGATGACGATGATGACGATGAGGATGACGATGAGGCCACAGCGCACCATCATCACCATCAGCAGCAGCAGCAGCAACAGCAACAGCAGCAGCAGCAGCAGCAACAACAACAGCATCAGCAGCATCATTCACATCAAACGCATCCGCACCACGCCCACACGCATCCACATCAGCATGGACAGCAGGCGGGTCCACAGACGCACAGCGATGCCAGTTATCGTCATTCGAGCAGCATGAATGCAGCCCTTGGTCAAAATCTGGTCGTCAGCAAAGGCAGCAAAAAATGGATCGGGGCCGATGATCGTCACTTGAGTGATGGTGGCGATGTGGGCAATGATGCCGCAGTCGGTGGTCCAGGTGGTGGTGGTTCGGGTTGTGGCCAGCTATCGAGTGGTGGCAGTGCTGGCCAGGATCTGGGCTTCGCCGTGCCCCCGAGCGCTGTGGATGAGCACAGTAAGCTACTTGGCCAGAATCGGGATTTCCTTGCGCGTCTCATGAGCAGCGCCACTGCCAGTCATGCCAGCCATCAACACCAGCATCAGCACAGCGCCCACAGTCGCGAGGAGGATGAGAACAGCTCCTTCCTGGATGTCGTCGAGTCGAATAATAATGCAGCAGCTGCTGCTGCTGCAGCTGCCGCGGCCATGTCACAATATCATCACAGTGCTTCAACGAATGGTGGAGCACCTGGTGGTGCGGCCTCCACTGGTGCGAGTGGTGGTGCTGGCGGTCACACGCCCACCAGCTCAGTACCCGCCGCCGTCGAACCGCCGCAAATGCAAATGAACTCATTAAGCCACTCGCAATCGTTCATGAGCTCGTTCTACAACAATGCCAATGCAAGACTGAGCGGCGCCGGCGCTGGCGTTGGCGCCAACTCCTCCTCGGCCAGCATGCTGGTGGAGGCTGCCCTCAACTCCGTTGGCAATATGATTGACAGCGAGAGCAATGATCTGAAGGTGAGTTTATGTTTCTTATCCGATGTGCCCAAAAAATAAAGCACGAACAAATTACACGTGGGTTAAAGGGTACATGTCGCATCCCTCACATATATATACGTATATATTCTCGATCATCATCAACAGCAGAGTCGCATTTACTATGTTCGTGTGTCTGTCTGTCTGTCTGTTCCTCTGTATGAATTTCGCTTCCTATGATCTAAGACATTGAAGCTTTGAAGATATGTTCGACTCTGCCTGAGACAAGATAAAATGTATGTCAATTTATCGGTGACTAAACCCGTTTCCCTAAGATCAAGCGTCCCCGATAACCGCTAGCAATATCAGTCCACAATTTGAAAGATAAATCTCTTCAATATATTGGTATAATATTGATCAACTGTAGACGACTTACTTAAGAAGCTTAGCCAAGTGTTTTTAACTTTGAAGTTAGAAAAACCAATTGTCGAAGTGGCATTTTCTAAACGAATCCAAAACGATTTGCAAGCCCAGATTAGCCAAAATCTCAGTAGAATCCAAATCCTGACATTGCGGAATCTGGCATTTATACAACCAAGCTGCTGAAATTGCTTTCGCCTGCTTCTATTAAGCATTTAAACGGTTCTTGTCATGAACAGCAGGCAAACAAATCAGTAGTCGGTCAGAACAAACCGTTTGATTGATGCACGTTCTTTAAATTTGTTAACCAACAATTTAATAATAAAATGATTTGGACTTGCGATTTGCGATTTGCCAGGTACCCACCGACAACCACATAAATAGCGATAGTCCGATGAGTGCGCATGTGGATGCGGAGGCGCAACGATTTGGCAGCGGCGGTGGGGGCAGTGGGGCGAATGGCGCCGGCATTGGGGGCATGGACAACCTGGAGAACGAGCTGAAGATGATGAAGAATTTGGGCAGCTTTCCCATGCAGATACCGCCGTTGCCTATGTTCCAGGGTGCTTGTCACATATCGCCCAGTGCGTCGACGCCCACCAATCCGCAGAGCAACCAGAACCAGAACGATGTGGATGTGGATGCCGGCAGCACACCACGTCCCCAGCATCCGGACTCCGATGGCTTTTCCTCGTCGCATCACCGTACGCCGCCGTCGCCGCCGCCCATATCGCCGGGTCGTGACTATGGCGGCATGTTTGGCGCCGGCAACGGCACTGGCGGCCCCGGCTCGAACAGCACACCGGCTGGCAGTTCGAGCGGGGGCGGCGGTGCCCAGTCGGGCGGTAACAATCTGTCCGCATCGTCACCACTGCCGGCCCTGCAGCCGCAGCGACGTAACGCGTCCAGCGTGAGCAGCACATATCCCGAGCATGAGCTCATCTCGCCCGCCTCCTCGCCGAGTATACCGCGCTACAATTTCAACGGCGACATGATGCGTCACAAGCGGGCCGTCCAGGACCAGGAGCAACAGGAGCGACGCCACAACATCTCGCGGCACAATCAAATGTCCAGCGACGAGGAGAACAGCATCATGCCACAAAACAGGTAAGTCGCCGAGCAGAGTCTCGCACATTTGCCACAAGATTCACGACTTCTTCTTCTGCAGCGCTGGGCAAGATATGCGCATGAAGTTCCCGCAATCGCAGATCGATCTCATGTATTCCAAGTACGAGAGCATGGCCAGCAATCTGAAGTACAACAGTCAAGACCTGGACTCGCCGGCCGAGTATCGTCAGAGTAGCAACAGCAATGCGGCAAGTGCCGCAGCTGCTGCTGCAGCGGCGGCCAGTGCTGCCAACGATATGTCCGATCTGCAGGGATTGGACATGAGCTCACGCTCGAATGCGTCCAGCAACTATCATCACAACTTCCAGCTGCCGAGTAGCCGTTACCATCATCACATCTATGACATACTCTCGGATCGGGAGCAGAGCCAGCAGGCGCAGGCGCAACAGCAGACGCCCGCTTCGGTGGTGCACCAGCAGGAGCATGGCAGCCATGGCGGGCACAGCAGTCAGCTGCAGGCCATGCAGCAACACCAGTCGGCTGCCATGCACAACATGCTGACGGAGCAGTTGGGCGAGCAGGAGCACGACCAGACCACATCGGTGGATCTAAGCCGCACCGCCAACTATGTGGTGTCATCGCCGCCACAGCTGCCATACAATCATCCACATCACGATATGCTGCGGATGGCGTCGCTCGATCTAACACCAAATACGGCCAATATGGCGGTGGGCAACAATCGATCGTTTTTGTCGTCGCAGATGCAGCACCAGAGCCGCGAGAGCCTCGAACATCATCGACTGCTGTCGACGGTGGAACAGCATCGCATACTGGCAGCCTCGAATGCGGCAGCGGATCAGCATCGTTTGCTCGTCGATCCCACCGCCCATTTGCTGATGGAGCAAAATAATCGACTGCTGGGCACAGCGGATCAGTCTCGTCTCCTGGGTGAATCGGCGGCTGCAGCTGCCCAGAATCGTCACATGGCCAGAAGCTTTGGTGCCTACCATCAGGTGGCATCGAGCAACTATCATCCGGGCGTGCGACCGCCGCCTGTGTTGCCCTCGGCCAATCATCATGCTTCCAATCCTTCGAATTATCATCCATTTCCCGCCTACTATTAGGTGGCGCCACCTGGTGGCCAGCACTGCTGACTCCCATAGATACCAATCTCTGTCCCCAGTTATCTAAGCTATAATATATATATCTATATATATATACACATATATATAAATATATATATGTGCTCAAACAACATATTTGCGAGATAAACGATTTTTTTTTTCCTTACTTTTCTTGGATTTTGATTTGAATAATTGATTGCCACCTGCCAGATGAAGCGACTTGGAAGGGGGAGGACCCGTAGCGGACCGGGACTAAATATGTGCAATACAAAAATCAGATATTGTTTTACTAAGACGCGCTCCTCGCACTCAAATCGCCTGGCAAAACGCTTATGTACGATTACTATCCACGAATCCTTGATTTCACATATAAACATATACATATATATATGTATAAATATATATATATATATATATATAAATAGTTCAATTCCAAATGTATGTTTCAAACGTAACAATTTTTGGTTCCTCGGTTTTCTTCGCATGCAATTCTACTAACATACCACAAATAATTTATTATAAGCTATAAAGAAAAAACAATTAAGATGTCATTACGTTTAGCTTCTTAACTACTACTTGGATTATATGTGAAAAATTATAAGCACGCATATAAAAGGAAAAATTGAAACCAAAAAGCGAAAAATAAAACTATAACAACCATAATGTGTGCCAATATGTTTAGGTGTAAATTGTTCTTTTTTTTCACTGCGGCTGGCAAACGACATTTATATATACATTCACACATATATTAATATATATGTATGATTCCGTAACAATAATAATATGTATAGATGTACATGTAAAAAGGACAAACTTTAAATATTACATATAGATGGAATAAAAAACAATGGAAATAAAAACATAAATTTAAAATATAAATATAAACATAAATGTATAATTTTTAACAATTTGCGGCTGAGTTTGTATAAAATAGAGATTGTATAAAAGCTGGATAAACAAAACAAAAAAATTACACAATACACAGAAAAAAAAACATACATTGCTATTTTTACACCGGGAGAAAAATCCAAGAAGTCAAAAATTATAAACGAGTACAAAGTGTTGAGCAAAATTTGAGTGAAAGGCCATTTCAATAAAAAGAAAAAAATGTTTTAAAACGAAAACTCAAATATCCAACAGGCCACTACAAACTCAGCGATAAAGAAAAGAGAGGAAATAATAAGAATAAAAATACCAAGTTATATTATTGCTAGCTAAAACACTCATTATAATAATTGAGGTACACACACACCCTCATACCTACATAATTGTAATAATACACACACATACAGAATATTTTGACAGATCAGGAAATTAGCTCAAACGACTTTAACACTTAGACTTTCTTATTTAAATACATGTTTTGTTCTGGTGTTTTATGCCTTTCGAAAAATGCAAGATTTGCTAAGCGCATGACATATATATATATATATACATATATATATATAGCTACATACATTACATACGTACATGTGTATATATAAACGTGTAACACAGATACATACATTCCTATGTACATCTGCATGTGTGTGTATATACATATATGTGTATACATATACATATACATATATAATATATGCATGCATTAACAGATACATACAAATAGCAAATAAATGAATTGTAAAGGTAAATACATATAATTTCATGTAAATTATTTAATTATAAAGATAATGATAAAGATAAAGATAATGATAAACGAAAGAAAACAAACAAACCAAAAAAAAAGTCAGAGAAAAATAACACACACGCGATATATATACAAACACACACATATACATACATATGTGCATCCCAATGATAATAATAGTGTGCGGGATGATATTTAACAAGCATAAATAAAGTGCTGATGTGCAAAATCGCCAGTAAGCACATTGAAAACGCTGATAAAATTATATTTACATATGGTGTAATAAAATGATCGATTATTAATAAAATGGAAATTATTTGAATGAAAAAAATACATACATTTTTTTGTATTACTAGTTTCATTTCGCCATTGATAACAGTGTGAAAGTTAATTAAAATCTAAACAAATACAGACCTCCATCGAAAATAACTTTTGCTATAGTTTGAAACGATTTAAATTAACTTTGTCTTTGTCTTTGAATGATTAGAAGTTTTCGTTAAAAAATTAAATATATACATACAATATTAATATAGATATATTAATATTTTTAAAAGTGACACATACATTCAACTAATGTGGAGCAAATGTGCCTTGGCATTAATTTCGAAATTCTTGTTAAACAAAATGCACAAGTTATTTTGCGCATGCCATACAGAGTTCTATATTCTATATATCTTAGCTGAACTGAAATTATATCAAGCCAGACCCTCAGAGCGCTAGTAGTCGTATTCAAAAACGATTTCGATTGCGATCCCACAGAGCGATTGTTCGCAATCTGGCAGCACTAGCGATAGCAAGCAAGCATTTAAGAGAGGCTGACACTGTGCTACCATGACGCAATAGCCAATCCAATGAATGAAATAGCAACAATCACAACAATCGTTGGGAGCACAGCACGTACATAGTATACATGACGCCGACGCCGGTGGAGATTGTAGTAGCGACGTTGACGCCGCCGTCGCACAGAGCACATAGCGACAATGATGCCGAGAGAGCGGCGGCGGTGTTATCAGCGTCTGCGTCGTTACCCAGTGCGAGCAGCCCCGACCAGATTTCGCTATCTGCTACTAGTGAGGCGCAGGCGTTGCCGGCACAGTCGCGACCACCACCCGACGTCGGTGTCAGCAAAGTGGGCAGCGACATACTAATGCTCTCGCCAGCGGCAATCGCCGAAGCATACGAGAAAGCTGTAAGTGATGAAGAGAAACGGCTAAACGATAGTAAAGAGAGCAAATCGCGATTTACTCTGCCGAGTATTCTAAGTATTTTAGCAGCGGGCCGCAGCTTTCGCGACAAACTGTTGCCGCTTGTAGGCAGTTTTTTGACATTCATTTTGCACTTAGACATGCATGGAGGCGATACCGGCAACAACGTCAACTTTGTTGCGGGGCTCATTGACTTTACAGCCGGCTCGTTGGGTAAGTCCCGAGTAGTCCCAGCACACTGCTAACCAACCAATACAACTCGAATTTTTGAGCAGGCGGCGCCGCTCAGGTTTATGTCTCGCAGCCATTGGATACGGTCAAGGTGAAGCTGCAAACATTTCCCGAAAAGTACAAGGGTATGTTTGACTGCTTCGTTAACACATATCGAAAGGATGGCGTTATGCATGGGCTATACGCCGGATCGGTGCCGGCTGTTGTTGCAAATGTTGCCGAAAATTCCGTACTATTTGCCGCCTACGGTGGCTGCCAAAAGTTTGTCTCCTATATGCTGGGCAAGGAACTGACCAGCGAACTGACAATCGCACAGAACGCATGCGCCGGTTCATTGGCCGCATTCTTCTCTACGCTCACCCTCTGCCCCACCGAGCTGATCAAGTGCAAGCTGCAAGCCCTGCGCGAGATGAAGCACTTTGTGGAACCGAGCCAGGCAGCTGACATACGTACGCCATGGACCCTAACACGCTACATTTGGCGCACCGAAGGTAAGTTGTCATTCTCCATTGGATTTTTTGCAGTGTTTTTTTTTTGTATTTTCCCTATTTGATAAGATTATGTGCATATCTCGCTCTTGTATTTCTCCGTTACCCCATAATTCAAAATTAACGCGAGGTCTGCTAAAACGCTGTACAAAAATAATCAGCGTGTTTACCAGCTGCCCACTTTCGACGTTGCCACCTAGCACCAAATGTTTTGAACCAAACGGCTTATATCCATTTCAAAAGGGGGAAATTGTGCAAATGTCTGCAACGATAATAAGAAGACATTTTCAATCTCTTTAAATGCACTTGCTTAAAGCATTTGGAAACATTTCAATAATAATAGATCCATTTAGATGTACGTGGGTGCAGGTGTTCATGGATTTGTAATCTTCGACGAGAAAGAGATAGCACGTTTTTTTGAGTACTCTTGCCCAACATTAAGATTAGAATTCCAATAAATAAACTAAAATGAATTGAAAGATAGTAAATAGGTAGTAATCGTATAATCAAGCTAGATACGTAAATCAATACGTTCTCCCCTCCTTGAGACGAGTACGCAGTTCATTCAATTTGTATTTATATACATACGTACGTATGTACATATGTATGTGTAATCACAATTTATGCGTGTTCTCAATGAATGAAGAATGAAGCGTTAAGTAGTCGTAGTCACATTATATATGGATAATATCAGTAGTAGCATTTTTATGGCTGACGTTATCAGTCAAGTGGAAATTTTACACAATCTCTTCTTGATTGATTACCAGAAGGTTTTAACAAAACCCAATCGATGTTATTGCTGTGATGCAGTTGTTATGGCCTTACACACACATGCATACACTATGTGTGTACGTATGTAAATAAGCATTGACGGGGAATGTTGTTGTGTCAGATTGCTCTTGTTGTTATTATTATTGTTTCACTCGCTTTCATTCGCGACTGGCACGCAAGCTGCAGATAAGCAGCGGAGAAGAGCCAGTGGCCGGCCTCACGTGCGGCATACTGTTATTTTCCACGCGACGTCACACCTTGAAAACTCAGTGTCATTATGCATGCACACGTACACACATGCATGCATACATACATACATACATACATACATACATACATACATACACACATACACATACATAACCTATACATATGAACGACCTCCTGCTCTAATTCATTTTGTGCTCTCTCTCTCTCTCACTCTGTGTCTCTGTCTCTATCACACTCGCTGTTCGTGTTGCAGGCATACGCGGCTTTTATCGCGGCCTGTCCTCCACTTTCATACGCGAGATGCCCGGCTACTTCTTCTTCTTTGGCAGCTACGAAGGCGCACGTGAACTGTTACGTCGGTAAGTGCATTGTGGAGTATGCAAGATGATGGTAAAGTTGATCACACACTATTTGCTTGCTTTCGATAGGAAGGATCAGACGAAGGATGAAATTGGACCGGTTCGCACAATGATCGCTGGTGCCATTGGTGGCGTCTGTCTATGGACATCAACATTCCCGGCGGATGTCATTAAGAGTCGCATACAGGTGAAGAACCTCAATGAGGGTATGTTGCAGGTCGGCGCGGATATTGTGAAACGGGAGGGCGTTTTTGCTCTATACCGTGGACTATTGCCATCTGTGCTGCGGACCATCCCAGCCACGGCCACTCTGTTTGTTGTCTACGAGTATACCAAGAAAGCGCTCCATGGTGCAATGTGACCTGTGACAGTTGTGACCCATGCATGGACGTGACCGCGGGCGGTCATTACCAATAACTCTCATCATGTTGCTGCTAGTGCTCTATTATATAATTATTTTCGAACAGCTCTGCTCTTGTTATCATTATTCTTAGACTTACGTTACGGCTACGATTATTATTAGTCTCTACTATTATATTACAACCATAATGTGTAGCATGGTTATTGTGGAGCTCCTCGCCCGAATCAGATGCTGCCTCTCTTAGATGTTGGCCGCCTGCCGAAGACGTCGCTTTAGGAAGTCCTGTCTGTCTGCGGACGTTTCCAGTTCGCGCCATTCGTTCCAATAAGATCTGTGTCGAAGATGGTAGTGAAAAAACCAAAAACAAAAACAAACTTGGAATTAGTTAGGCATTTCATATTTCCATGGCTACAACGACTGCCATTTTCTGTAAAGTGACAATAAAAATGATGTCAAGCAAGCTTTTAAAGCTTGAAAATTACCAACTTGAACGTAGCATGAAGAATACTAAGTTAACGACTAGTTTACATATATAATTAAACTATTGAATCCGATTCTGTGTTTTAGGCAGTGCTCAAACGAGACTTGTGAAGATCATACAGATCAGTAAACATACGCAACTATGAGTCCTGAAAATGCATCCATGTTCAAAATTAGTCAGCCCAAATCATGAAAGCTGAGCCACAAGCGGACCACAGCAGTCAGCGTTTTAACTCAGTTCGATTCCAATTACACCATCTTAAATGTAGTCCTTCATATTTCTTTAGAACAGTTTAATGTCCTAATAATGTCTAGTCGGCTACTCACCACAATGGGCTTGTGTCCCAGCTGTTGCAGTTGCTTTAACTTCATGGCAAACTGTCCCGTGTGGCGTTCGCTGTCGCGTATAACATTATTCCAGCCGGCGATCACAATGATCAGTGTGTCCACTTGGGGCGCCTCCTTGCTGCCGAGCAAATGCTGGCGCGTCAGCAATACGCCACTGTAATCCTCCGGACAGCCGCTGGCATTGAAGGGCACAGGGCGTCGCTGCTGTCGATCATAGCAGACGACCAGATCGCAACGATCGTAGTGGGGCAGTATATGCTTCATGGTGACTGTGGTGCGCAGCAAACTACTCACCGCATCGCGGACCTCGACGAGAATGCGATCCGTGCTGGTGAGCTTGAAGCGTCCCTCCTTACGCTCTGGCATATATTGCGTATATAGTTTGCCCATCTGCTGACGCTGTCGCTCGGTGAGCAATGGTCCCGCATATTCGGAGCCCAGGAGCTGGGCAAAGCTGTCCAGGTGGAAATAGTCACGGCCGGGCAGTTTGCCGTTGGGGTGGGCATGACGCAGGAAGCGCGGCTCCAGGGCGACGCCCAGCAGCTCGACATCATAAATGCCGCGCATGGTGAGAAACTGTAGGCAATTGGAGTAGCAACGTGGATAGCGCAGAATCTCATCGATGCGATTGCGCAGCATATCCGGCAGACGCTGGCAAAGGCGTTGTTCAACGCCGCTGGCGGTATTCAGATTGAACAACGCAATGACCAAACAGATGCGCTCCAGATCCTTCAGCCTGGTCGCATTCAGTTCGCGCTCGAAGCGCAAAAGAATGCGCTCCACGAGGTCATCGTTGCAGGTCTGCAGATCGCTGCCAAGCAGCGCCATATGCAGGCAGCTCAACAGCGAGACGCGCTCCACCTGCGGCTGCAACTTGACCAGTAATTGATTTAGTGCCGGCACCTGCGGCAGTTTGCTGCTGTAGCGCAACACTTTGAGCATGGCTACCAGTGTGATATCCTCAACGGTGTCCAGTTGCGCCTCCAGGCGCGTGTAGAGCTGCTGGAGTAGCTGGGGATTGCGTATTTGCGTCTGTGTCTTGAAGAAGCCCATTGCCATTACCCCCAGCTCTTGGAGCGTCATTTGCTGTACACACTGCGCCAGATTCTGCTCAAAGTCGAACATCTCGAAGATGGGCCGACGCAGCAGGTTGCACAGGAACATTGACTGCACCAGCTGTTCCGGCGGCAGCTTTCGTACTTTGCGTCCAAGCTTGCGCAGCGCCTGCCACACAAATTCGCCAATGCGCGCCAGGCCCAGTTGATACCACGCATCGCTTACCAGCAGCAGCTGTGCGGTGGGCCAGTGCTCGATACGACTACAGCACTCAATGTCCAGGGTGTTCCACAGATCCATGTAGTTGGCCACCTTCGTGGATGCCGGCGTCGGCAGCTGTTGCAGGCAACGCAGCGTGCCAAGCAACTGCTCGTCACTCAGCTTGTGCACCTGCTTGCAGTAGGCGCTTATAAAGTCAGTGAATCGCTGCTCGCTGATCTGTGTGCCCAGAAGAGCACAGTGCTCGACCAGCGACAGCAAATCCGCGTACAATTCATCCGGTGTGGCATTCTGTGCCGGCTCCAGCACACGTTGAGGTGTGGCTGCACAGGCTGCATTGTCGGCTTTTTGGCAATCGCTGTTGCGCACTATCTGATATGGCTTCAGGGATGTGGAGAGGATGTTGTGCGCGAATTGATTCTCAAAGTCGACGAACACTTTGGCCTGCAGCGCCGACGAGCTGCGTATCTGACGACGCAACAGCAGGCGAAGCGGTCTCTGCCCCATGGTAAGGCCACGTTGCAGGCATCTCGCTGTTGTCGTTAGCATTTTAGCCGCAGTTTAATTTATAAATGACCAATATTATGGATTCTATTGACGTTATGTCAGGACAACAAAAACAAGCGCGCAAAAGTGCTGCAGCTCAGCTGTTACCAGCGCTGCCAGATGTGTGCAATGTTCAAAACATGTGCTCACTGGCTGAGAGTCGCACTTCGATAACTTATCATCCGAATATTCTTGTTTAAAAAAATCGGACGGTTTTTTAAACGAAAATTTCAATTTCAACATTTGCGAACAGAAATGCCATTATCGGTGTGCCACAAGTGAGTGTTCCTTCTTAATATCTTTTTATTATGTAAGAGTAATTCATAAAGAAAAGCATTTTACTTTTTTGTTTTATATTTATATGTGCAAAAAATATATATGCATTTTTCTAAAATTTCAAAGACGATTGAATGACTTTTGTTTCGTCTTTGTTTTCAATGTAGCACATCTGCGTAGACGTAATAAGCCGTTATACATGCATACATACATAACTTTAACGACTGGTCATGAATAATAATAATAAAGTTATGTGTTTCTTCTTTTCATGAAAACATGTTTTTGTCACAGTTTTCTTATCTCTGTTGGAACTACGTTACTGGCATGGATACATACATACATAAATGACACATAGAGATATAACTACGTAAAAGAATTTGAAGAGTGTAAAATGTAAATTTGATGTAAACAACAAATATTGGGCAATTGACCCATGAAAATAAGCTCTATTTATGCTTCGAAATTTTCTCTCATAATCAAAATAAATAATAATAGATGTTTTTTTTTATTCATATTACGATTTTAAACAAAAAGAATTTAATATAATTTGATATTGAAATTTACTGTATTCGCATAATACGTTTTAATTAATCGCCAAAAATTCAAGCATAAATAATTATGTTTGTATATATATGTTTTTACCAAGCATAGAGAGTGTTGAATATGGTGGCATAATGATGATTTCGGCTATGGAGTTGCTGTCAACTTTCCCAGTATTCGCATTTTGCCATTAGCATAACAATTAAATGTTAATCGCTTTTGATCAAATGTAATTGAAATTCAGCAAGCTTAATTCATTGTAATATCGATAGTTATATAAGATTTGTTAGAAGATACGTACAGCAATGATCCCAAACATAAGCAAGTATTTCCTAACCAGCAACTAGGGCAGCATGATTCAAACTTCTTAAGTTTTCTATATCGTCTTTAAGTTCAAAGCCGCTTTCATCTCGAACTTTCGTTTGACGAAATGCATAGCACAAACAGTTTTCGGTTTCGGTCTTTTGTTGCTGCGACTGTTGCTGCTACCGCTGCGGCTGCGGCTGCGGCTGCCGCTTTTTGCTGGCGGCTACAAAAATGTGTATGCGGCCGCCTGCGACATATTTTCAATAATAATGAAAACAAAAGTTTAAAACAACCGCTGGAACAACACAAACAAGAAAGAACAGCCATCTTCGTCGTGCTGACAACTGTATACCCTTAAACACATTGAAAATACAATTATCAATTTGAAGATTGCTCGAGCTGTGTGAGCCACATTAAATATGGTCTGGAAATCTTGTAGTTGTAGTAATTTTGACAAAAGCACACATGTATTCATCTGTATTCACCCAACTTGTCGTCGGGTTTTTATGCAGTTCCCTAAATTGTTACATGTTTAATGAGAAAATCATAATAACCTTTACAAGCGTATAAAAACAACCGCTAGCTGCGCACAAACGAGGGCAGAGACAGAGGCAGAGAGAGACGCGGCGTACGCATGAGGAATGCTGGGGCAGATAGATCGAAACGGTGAAAGGGGTAAACGATTACGACAAGATGCTCCTCATAATGACATCGATAGTTTACAGTTGCTCGCACTACCCTTTCCCTAACAGTCAAGCCACTTTGTGCATATGTTTGCGCTGCAACAAAGTTCACTCTTTCAAGCTATAAGCAGTCATATCTATTTATTTTGTGTAGTAAAAATCACAATACGTTAATAAAAACAGCGGTCATCTGGAGATATGATAATTTTATAATAAAAATACTGCTATAATTTGTGGGCCCATTATTATAAAGATTTTTTGTATAAATATAAATGTTATAAATATAAATGTATTGTGCGTAGCGTCAATGAACATTTTGAAATGGAGAACTAAATCCGAATTTCGACATTCGTTTAGCGGTATTTAAGCCGGAACCGTTAATAAAATTAACTGATTGAAATTGAGATTCGTGTTGATCACTGGCTTTGCAAAAATTAGTTAGAAATGTGTTTAATGCAAAAATATACTTCCCAAAATTTTTAGAAACAAAAAAAATGAATTGATACAAATATAAATATTAACTTGTACTTAATACACTGGATACTTGATACCATATATATATTGGATATATATATATGCACTTGCGTAACAATTTTGAACAAAAAGTTAGGGCATAAACTAGGCGTTGTATCAATATTGTTTTGAATCTTACCATTTGAGCTGCGCAGTCGCCACCGATGCTGGTGGTATATATTTTGACAAAAGAAAGATTTCGGTTTAAATCAATATTGGCAATGCGCGCGGCCATAAAGTAACAGCGCGAGAGCAGTGAACCAGACCCAAAAGGCCAAGAAACCAACAGCAAGAGCAACAGCTCCAAGTATTTAGCAGAAGATGCCGAAAGTGATTCCAGGCTTACTGCTGGCATTAGTGCTGCCGATGGTGGTGTCGGCTTTTGGCAACGAGTACGTGCACATTAAGGTGCATGTGCCCAAGGATCAGGCGCCGAGCATTGCCATCGATGCGGAACCGGTGCCGCCGCATAAGGTCATTCATCACTATCACCATCATGGGACACCGCATCAGAGATCACGGGTACATGCCCCACCAAAGCCACAGAGCAGCCCGCTGCTGGAGAGCGTCATACTGTCCGATCTGGATAAGCCGCTGCACATGAGCGAACATGCGGACTATCTAAACCATGCCAAGGAGATCGCTGAGCATCTCAGCGAATCGTTTGCGGCGAAGAAGATACCGCCACCGCCCAAGAAGAAGGTGAAAACCTACACGATCATCGAGGAGAAACAGCGGCCAAACAGTTACGAGTACTCGCCTCCATCGGACGATAACGTGGATACGTATCGTGTGATTAGTAGCAGGCCGCAGTCCCATTATCATAGCCACCAGCAGTATAATCAGCCCGATGACGATGTCAACGAAGTGGGTTACAACTATCGGCCACCAGCACGCTATCATCGCTATAAATCCTCCTCCTCATCGTACCTGGGCGGTAGCTATGCGGAGCCAGCGCCGGTTGAGGAGCCTTTAGACTCAGATCTGGACTACACTTATGCGGCACCATCCTACGCCAACATGAAGTCCGCCCGAGCGCCTGCTTATACGCTGGAAGCACCTGAGAACACTCATTATTCGTACGATTTCCGGCCATCACCGGAACTGCACTCGGCACCAGAACCATACGAGCAAGAAGTCGATTCATACGCAGCCCCAGCGCTATCTCAATCTCGCCGGCATCGTCCCAGCCCAGTGGAATGGGGTAGCGAATCGTATAGTGTCCCTAACAGCTACCATGCTGGGCATGTGCAAGGCGTGGAAGGGGCCAGCAGTGGATATCAGTATCCCGGACCCTATCTGTAAACAAAAATATCAAATTTAATGCTAATTTATTGTTTGTTTTGTTTTTCTTTTTTTTTATATATGTAAATAAGTCGATTAAAGTTGAAAGTTATAAAATACACTCAACGATGTTTCGCGAATATTTTTATTTAAATTGGAACCATCTGAGTATAATAGAGATCTTCTCAATTCGGAACACTGTTTAAAATTTAAAGTGCTATTATATATTTTTTAATCTTAAATGATGAATTGCAAGAATTTCTATATGAAATTTTAGTTGTTGACAGTTACTGACTAGAAAGTTACGCTGTGTTCAACGTTATAAATAAAAGTTGGATACAGAAAACCTCCTCCTCAACGATTTTACATACATGTATTAATATACAAGGGAATGACAAAGTAAAGCGTGGAGATAATCGAAAATATTGATTTTCGTTAAACGTCTACCTTAGTTAGTATACTCTACCCAGATGCAAATCACAACGGCGAATCGAATGAGCTGAGTTCCTCAGTTGGTAATATCAAAACAAATGAAATTGGATTTTAAATTTGACACAAAAGCCCAGATCTTATTTCATAACAAATTAAATAACATACTTATATTACTATAATATATATACATATACTATATACTATACTATATATGTACACTATACTATACTATACCTATACCCTACACCAACACCAACACCTACACCTACACCTATACCTATACCTACACCTATACCTATACCCTACACCTACACCATAACTGTATCTATATATATACGTGTATTTATATAGCTGTACCTCTGCACAACCAGTGTGACAATAAAGTAAGTGTCCTTGCTGTTATCGTCACGCATCATCAGTGTGTACAGTGAAGCATGAGGTTAGGATGGCTAACTGCGTTAAGGGTGTCCGATAGCATCATCGATTGGACTCTGAGTTGTAGAGTTGTGGTCAAACAACGATGAGTTGCTGCGTTGACCAGGTGCTGCATTATCATCTGCGCTTCTACCAGCTGCTCGGCATGCACGGTCTGCCGTTGTCGGGTGACGTGTATCTAGAACGAAACTCGAGGATATTACCTCTCTGGGCTGGCTGCCTACTGATGAGCTTCAGTGGAGTTGCACTCTTGTGTCTGATCAGTGACGATGACTACCTCTACCCGGACGATGCCTTTAGCTATTTCAATGATGCAATGAAGTTTGGATTTGCTGAACTGGCTATTCTGAGCATCTATGTGGAGACGATGTGGCAGCGTTCCCACCAGGCACGCTTCTGGAAACTGTACGCAGAACTAGCCACAACGACAACGCCAACGCCTCCAGTGGGCAGTGTAGGAATACTGATGAAACAGCATCGTCGGTACCTTATCGCATTCTAC
The DNA here is from genome assembly GCA_035043845.1 of Drosophila picticornis. Classification (NCBI taxonomy): domain Eukaryota; kingdom Metazoa; phylum Arthropoda; class Insecta; order Diptera; family Drosophilidae; genus Drosophila; species Drosophila picticornis. Next base: position 19,869,022 of record JAWNMR010000492.1, on the reverse strand, counting down.
GGCACTTTGCTGACGGAGATGGTGCTGCTGGGCATGTTTGCCCTCCTACAGGAAATCACACGTAATCTTCTGCTGTTTTGGGCCACTTTTCAGCCGTTTGTGTTTGTGGTGCACTTGCGAAACACACAGTTTGTGCTGCATCTGGAGGTGGTCCGTCAGCAAATCCGCCAGCTGGATTCGGAGCTGGAGCTGTTGGTCGAGTACTCAGGCTTTGCCAGCAGTGCGGCAAGTTTTCCCGGTTTCGAGGATTATCTTAGAAGACAACTGCGCGAGAAACAGCTAATCTATGAGCGCATCTACGAGATGTGCTTCAGTTTCAGGAGGTCTTTTAGCTACTCCATGCTCACCGTTCTGCTCATGATCTATATACGCATCGCAGTCGATTGCTATTTTATGTTCTACACGGTCTACAATAATATTAGCAATATTGGTAAGTCTCTCTCTCTCTGTCACATTCTAAACCGCCATCTCTATCCCCACAGACTATTTTCTAATACTGCCAGCGGTTCTGCACGTAGTTGTCCTCATCTACGCATCCCAGAGTTGCATGCAGATGGTGCCTCGGATTGCCTATCACCTACACAATATCGTGGCCAACTCTCCAGCCCTGTCCCTTCAGGTGCAAACAGACAATCCTCAAAACCAAGTCGCCTTTTAACGGTCCCGATTCCTCACCCCAAACAGATTCAAAACTTTTCACTACAGCTGCTACATGAACCGGTGCGTATTGATTGCCTTGGCATAATCATCTTAGACAGTCATCTGTTAACACGGGTAAGTGTATGCTGCTCCATTCCATTACAGTAGCTGGCAACTAATCTGCACATCCGCATCCAACAATTCCAGACTGCGTGCGCCGTTTGCACATACGTGCTTTTTACCACACAACTTATGCCCAAGCTGAGTGGTCCTTCTGTATAACAAAGTTCAATTCAATTCAATTCAAGTCGATCAGATTCGATTGAGAAGGAGAAGCGCAAGCGACATTGATCAATGTGGTATATTATATTAAAGCTTTATATGTAAATATGTATCGTATATTCATTAAAATTATATCAATGATGCCGTCAAATGATAGGGTATAAGCATCGATCTGATGGCGTGGAGGGTCGAGGCGGGGGTGGGGTGTGCGGATCAACGGGTGAAGCGTCGTTTTCTATTTACACGTGCGTTCGGGTTGGACGGGCTCTCTTTGGAGGGGAGCAAGGTTAACTACAAACTAAACATGATTCATCCCAAAGCCTACCAAACATCCACCCATTATCCCAACAGCTGGCGATAGTTGGAATTCATCTGGCTTAAAGTACGATTGCAGTTATGTGCGTATCCTATACAAACATAATTATATAAATGTATATCATTATTTATATATAAATATATATACATATTTATATATATATATATGCGTGTGTATGGTGTTTTCTCATAAATCTAATCGTATTCATGACTTGACTCTCGTTTCGCAATCAGATTGTCGCGCTCATCATCGTTGCCCTCAATGATGGTGATGCTATTGGAATGGGCCGAGCGATTCAGCGGCTTAATGCGATGCACCGACGCTGTAAGGCCGGATTCAGTGAACACCTCCACCTCGTCATCCTCATCATCGTCGGGCACTGTGAAGTATGGGTGCGATGAGACTGGACGGAATTTGTAGCCTGTTAGCACAAAGAACACATATGTGGCCATCTCCCGGAACATCTCATCCAGCCAGGCATACTGAAAGACAACGGTCATCTGCAGCAAGTCGACAATGATGCGCGTAAAGTAAATGTAACAGACAATCATGATATAAAACTGGCGGAACAGCTTCAGTTTTCGCAGATTAATAGCTGCCTTGCCGTCTGTAGCAGACGCCTCATGCAGATGGCGGATCGACCACACAATTGGGAAGAGTATGGCACCACAGCAAAGGAGATCCACGAAGAAGAATATGTTATGCCAGGTGCGGAACTCGGCGTCGCTCTGATCCGATTCGTCTGTAATGATTTGAGCCACATTTGCCAGAACCTAAACAAGGTTTACATACAATTTAGAAATTTTAAGGCTTGGTGCTTTGCAAATTTGATGGCCAACCTGAAGCGGAATGACAATCATGAAGATCTTCTTATCCTTATCGGATAGTATATGCTTAATGAATGTCCAGCCGGTGCCGATAAGTACAATAGTTATAAAAAGTACGGCGCCCTTCAGAAGGTGAGCGATATAGTAGAGAATGGCCCAGGTTTCCACATGCTCGCCACGTTTTTCGATGAAATGGTAGTTAATGGAATGGAACATAAGGGAAAGCGACTTGAGGAACACGAGAACAGCCATCAGGTAGTGTATCTTGTAGACGGTGTGCCTGCACACAAAATCAGAAGAAAATATATATGTTGAAAAGAAAATGTGTCTGGTTGGTCCAATGGCTGAACTTACTTGCTCTTTTTTAGTATGAACACCCAGAACAGGCCGGACAAGAAGAATAGCAGACTCATCATAAAGTACAGAGCTGGCAGCGGCATTTCACCTGCTGACAAATAGTTGCCATTGTTATTCTCCTCAATGTCCACCTGAATTGAAATTGAAAGAAAATATTTCTCTTTGAGACTAGCGCAATGCAGTCGAAACTTTAAAACTCACATTAAACGACAATATCTTGGGGCGATCGTAGTTTGGACAGGCGTGGAAGTATAAATTGTATAAGCCCTCGTCGTGCTGGGTGGCCACAAACATGGAGAAAGTAAAATTGTAGTAGTTGGTGCCGTCGATCGTTTTTTTAATTAGCGGCAGCGTAAAATTCTTGCACAGCTCTTCTTGCGACTGCCTGTACGAGTTGGAATCGTAAAAGTTTGGCACCACTCCCGCAGAATTGTCGACGGGCAGCAATGGTTGTAGTTCCGCATCGTCATGTTTCTTGTTGGTGTTGCTGGACGAGGAAGATGCTGGGGCCGCTATGGCGCCATCATCAGCAACTGAGCCAGCACCGGCCTCAAATTCAAGTGGCGGCTGTGCAGCAACTGGTGAAGCACTTGATACTTCGATTTTTGGATGAACAACAGCAGATTTGGGTTCCTTAACGACAGCAGTCTCCGCATTCTGCTCTTTAACGACAGAGTCCAACTTGGGAGCTGTTTCAATTTTGCCCGCAACAATCTGTGAGGACAATATGGGCTCTTCAGCCGAATGATCCATATCATCGCCCACCTCGTCTGAACTCACGGGCAACACGGCACGACGACGACGCTGTTGCATGAACAGCGCAGTATCACTGACCTTTGCGATATGAGAGTTTCGCTTGCGACGGTACATCACATCCTTGTAGACATGCTTGTTAACCCATTCCGGTGAGCACTGCACACGCACTCTGCAAAAAGAAAAAAGATAAAACAGCAATGATTAGCCAGTCCAATTCGATTAATATCGATTACAAACTGACTTTAGCTCCTTTAGATCCAGCACAAAGAATAGAATTGGTCCACTTTTCTGATTGGACGGCGGCTCTTCCAGTATGCACTTATTCTGATGCGAGTCCAGGTAGGGATTCAGCTGATCAATGGTAGTCTTGTCTAGCGAAAGACCAAACTGCAATCACCAATAAAATATATTAATTAGGAGAAATGCTATTAATTGCAATTCCATTGAACACACCAAATCCGTCGACTGCTCATCGTCAATTGTTAGCATGCTCAGCTGGACGTCCAAATGTCCGTTTGTATAAAAGCCAAATGTGCTTAGAGCAATATACGGGCGCATGTCATTCTGCAAGTATAATAAACAAATACACACATATAGTTTACACTTGGATACACATAGACGTAGAAACGGAAATATGTATTTAAGGGAACTCGAATCGTAATCTGATCATGCGATGCCGGCTGCTATATGAGCAACTTACTCGAACTTCCAAGTGATGTTTGCGCGTGAGGACCGCATTGGGTGCCGTCAGCAGTGTGGCGATTACAGCCAGAAATATTGATTTAATATTTAATATGTGCAATGGCGCTAGCACACGCATTTTGATTCCTTTTGTTTATTTTGCGACCCCTTTCGTCGTCTGTGTGGCACTTTTTTGCAGGTGTCGGAATGCTGAATGAACGTGATGGCAACGGATGGAAGTGAGAAACTAATGTTGCTTTGATTTCAATTATTGGAATTTGATTTACTGCGACTGCCGTTGCTATTGCAATTCAATTGTTCAATTGCTCACACTTCAATGGTATCTTTTGCTTTGCGTTTGTCGTTTTCTTGCACACAGTAAAATTCTTAGCTGCTTCATTGGTACCAGCTAGTGATGTGCAAAATATTTATCGATAGGCCGATATTCTTATTTGTATGAATACGTGCGTGAACTTGTATCCAATTTGAGTTTGATTCTGTTTATCCAACTTGATGTTTAACTGGAAATTTTCTTATTGGTGCGAGAATTTAAATAATTGCCATTCAAATTACGATTATTATTATTAAATTGAATTGCACAGCATGTGTAAAAAAGATTAATCACAGATGGACAAAACTAATGCCATAAATTGAAATAAATACGTTAAAATATTATATTAGTGGTTTATGTATGGCACTTAAAAATTGTTCACATCTTAACCCTTATCTAAGATACAAGTCAATACTTATCCAGAATAGTTTCAGGATAAAGAACAAGAGCGAAGTTAAATTATTTGCTAGAGAAAATCAAAATTTGTAAATCCTATTTTTAGATTAAACAATAAACTCTATTATACTAACTGGTCGCAGAAAATGCAAATACTTATTTATATATTATTTCTATAAGAAATTCCTCTTCTGCAGACTTGAAAATTAAAAAAATAAATCAATTCCGTCGCACCAATTTATTTTTCATTGAATTAAATACTAAAAGCTATGCGAAATGGACAAACACAGTCAAGCAGATAATCAGGTAAATAATGTTCATATTTGTATTATTACTTGAAATTATTGTTCGTTGTGAATATAATAGTTTATTCCAAGTAGTGCATTTCCGAATCTTCTGCGAATTTGTCGTGGAGAGCTACGCGGAGGCGGGCCTTGATCTTGCTAGCGCCCCGCATGACGGAGTTCGGTTTTATTTCGGCTCGGGATGTGGCAGCCTCAAATGATGGTGGCGGCGTCCGTTTAGCAGTCTTCTTGGCCTTTTTTTCGTCTCCCTTAAACTTGTCCGTGGTGCCAAGCCAGGCAAATTTGGTCGGTTCATCCCCGTAAATCGGTTTAACCTTCGTAATCAGCGCCAGTTGTTTTTTCTTTTTCTGATAGTAAAACACCTCAAAACCTAGCGTGCACATGGCCAAGACAAGGCCAACTACTGTCGCCATAAAAACACCGCCAAGACTGTTCAGAGAAATGCCGTCTTGTTCATCGAGATCGCCACAGTTGCTATTGTCTTCATTCCAGTATTTCTCTTTTAATTTCTCAAAAAGGCGGTCCTTCTGTAACAGCAAGATCGCATAACTTAGCTCATCCTACAAGAAACAAAAGAACGTTGATAATAAACATCTTAGTCGGTAAAGAAAGTAAGATATTTTTAAAAAAAGATTGTTGCACAAATTTTTTTAACAACAAGAAAATATTGTCTTTCATAGGCACGGTTGTATGCCCATTTTCATCGAGACAACTAACTGCGAACAGACAGACAGACGGTATATCGACTCGACTTGTGATGCCGATCAAGAATATATATACTTTCTGAGGACGGAGTTGTCGCCTTCAAAGCACTACAAACTTCACTACAAAATGATAACATCGTCTACAAGGGTAAATATAAAAATAATCATAATCTCAATTTGCTTTAATATAGAAGAGGATCATTTACCCCCAGATGACTGCCTTGCTGCACGGCGACGGCATAGGGCTGTTCGGCAAAGACCTCGCCAATCTCCGTTAGATTACAGTTCTTGCTGATCGCATACTTAATCTCCGCTGAGTCGTGTATGAAAGCATAATCGGCATTAAGGTGATCCTCCACATTTTTAAATCCCTCGCTGGCATTGTGCACTGGTTTTGAGGTGGTGATGGCAGTCAGAATTTTTCCAAACTGCTCCTTAATCGGATAATCCCAAACTCGATATTTATGAAAGTCAGCGGATGCATTCAGTGCCATCTCCTTCCACATGCGATACAGCGTGTCCTCGGCAAATTTCATGTTTATGAAGTAGTGGTGAGTGTCCGAGTTATTGACCACCGTATAATTAATACGCGATTGTCGAGCCAGCTGCTCCAGGGACCGCACAGGCACCTGCATGCGCTCCACCGTGAGAAACGCCGCCAAATTTGCCGTAAATGTAGCCAGCATAAGCACCACAAATAGCCAATAGGAGGCCACAAGGAGGCGCCCGGACAGTGCCTTGGGTGCTTCACCACCACCTTGGGGCGTGAACGAGGTCAACGCAAACCAGAAGCTCTCCCTCAACGTAAACTGGCGACATTCGTATGGATAGGCATCGGGATTGTTGCGCGAACTGTATGGTGAATACTTGTCCAAGAACCACATCAGCAGTCCCGTTGCTATCAGGGCACCAACAATGCTCAGCCAGACCTCTGGCCGCAGCACCGACATAAACTTGAACAGCGAGGCGTGGCGCAACGGTTTACGCATCACAATTGAGATGCCCGTATGGGAGAAGTAAGGTGGCAGAAAGTCAACAACTTCCTCGCGCTCCGAGTACATTTTGAGGGCAGCAATGGCAAAGTCAGTTTGACCACTGACCAAATCGCCGATGACACCATCCCACTCACCCAGCTCATTGCGCTCACCCATGTGCCCCTTTTGGGGCCCCACAATTTCGTAGTCAAAGTTGAGTATGTTCGCCAGCGCTTCAATGAAGTCAATACAATAGCCCTCCCAGATGGGCGCGCCGGTTTGTGTGCGTAGCAACTCGCCGCTATGTGGATCGCGGCGATAATAGCTCCAGGGCAGACTCTCTGCGGTGCCGATGCGAAAGAAACGACGAGTCGGACTGATTGTCTCGTTCAGCAGTCGCAGCTCTCCAGACAGCCAGACGGCGAGGTCTGTTTTGGCCTCGTGCTCGCTGGAATAGAAGCCAGCCGATATGTTGGCCACAAATGTCAGTTTCGCCACCGGATCCTCATCGTTCGCCTGCTGCGGCGCGTAGCCCACAAAGTTACTCCATTGAACATTCTGAAACCAGTTGCTGTTTGTATCTATCGCCTGTGTTACCTCGCTGCTCGCATTGCAGTCCAGGTAAGCTGGCTGTGGAAATGGTTGGCCCACAAGCGCCGCATCAATCAGGCTCCGCATCACGTCCAGAAGCAGCCCACGTTGTAACTGCAAGAAATTTAGACTCGTTCGATTACTATTCTCATACTAAATTTGGTTTCCACCAATATTTTGAGGATACTCTGAGGTCTATCAAAATAAAAAGGCTTCTTTTGAATATAAAAAAAAAAATATCTCGACTATTATTTTACACTGGCGCCGGACTTCTTCATTTGCCATGTAATTTAAAGCATTCGTATGCAAAAATTTAAGCTGATTCAATAATACAATTATAAATTAAGCTTCTTTATAAATATCAAACTAAAATGTATACCACAAATTATAGAGGAATCGATTTTGCAATAGCATTCCACAGCAACTGCCAATTTCTCAAGCTTACCGTAAATCCACTGCCACAATAAAGATCTCGCATCTGCATTGACCGACAAATGGCGCGTGCATTCAGAAGGAAGCGTGTGGCAAACTCCACATTTCGCTTGTACTTGAAGACGCGATCTCTGGTGTCGAGGAAAACAAATTGCCATTCGGTGGGCCGCCGGAAAAGTTTTCTCTTTTCCACCTGCAACGCATAGGCGAAACAATATCGACTACTGGCAATCAGGTCAGCTAGGTACTCACGAGCTCAAAGATTCCATTCATGGCGGCGCCTCGGGCAAAAATGGCATAATAGGTGGGTGGGGATCGCAGTGCAATTACACGCTCGGCAAAATCTTCTGGCTGGGTATCGCTGGCATTTAAGATGAGCGCGCGAAATGGATAGCCGTCCTGCAGCTGTAACATGGCCTCCATGGTGTCGCGAGCACTTTGAAAGATCATGACCACATTGTTAGCGCGCTTCTGTCGCATAAAATCACTGAACATGGTCAGAAATGGACGCATCATCCTGTCCAGACGCACATAGGCAATGCCATGGGCGCGCGCCAACTCGTGGCCTTCAGACCAGAAATTATAGCTCAAGTCCACAACCACTGTGCTGCCCACACTACTCAGAATCTCGCAAACTGTGTTAGAATTAGTGTTGACATTAATGGTTCAATGGATTTAAAGGCGACGATTGTCTTGTGCTACTTGCAATTTTCCATGTCTTGCTGGTCATCGGTGCGCCTGAGCTCCAATACGGCATCGCTTATGGTCACACCCAATTTCAGTGAATCCAACTCCTTAAGCACTGCCGCAAAATCTGTTCCAAACTCTGCGCGCTGCACTGGCTCAATCCAGAAGACTGCAAGCGGATTCAGTAAGGCGATCAGTTCGCTGTCGAAAGATTCCTTTTATCACACGAAACACATACTTATCTTAAGCTCTTGTCCGGTTGTCAGACTGAGGCTAAGCACCAGGTGCACGTACAGGTAAAGTTTAAGTCCCATTTCGACCGTTAGCGACGAGTGTTCCAAGACAATTGGCAAAGGCTACACCACAACTGTTGCCAAATCCGCGTCCGTAATATAATTGCTCATAATTGGTGTCCATCAAATGGACAGTCGTCATGGCATTATGCATTCTAAAACAGCTGGCCGTTGTCAATTTGAAAGTCACATTAAAATTGAATGCTTTCGCAGGACATACATCGTTAGACATCGTTTTTATTTTCTTTTTACGTAAGCACCCAGAAGTTGACTGGAACCCAGCAAAGAAGACTAGGCACCCTTACAGACACATCACTTTGAACATTTTAATATTGTGGTCTAACTAAACGTCAATTGTATGTTTTACAGCAGTTTCAGGTAATTTTGGCAGGGATTTCCCAAAAATATCTGAACTAAAGAACTCATCTTTGTTTAATGGGAAATAGCTTTCAAAATAAAAGACCATTTATTGTTTCAGTTTTTTATCTCAAAAACGTACTACTTCATTTATTATGTTTAATTGACTGGAAAGAAGGCAAGATTTATAAATATAAAATTTAATTGATTTTAGTTTGATATAAAGAAAGCTTACATACCCCACTTCAGTGCCTCCAGCTGACATACACTATAAAATCGACTTGTTCAGTCGTGATATTTCTATGCAAATTTTATACTTAAGCCCTTGTACCATGCCACAAGTGCAATGGGTGAGGAGGGCTGGGGTAGACGCATGTATGACATGCAGATTACATATTCATAAACAATATCAAGTTGGCAAGTTGATCTAGCCACATGTGTTACTCATATACATAAATACATAATTATATCCAGCCGCTGATAGTGGGAGTCAAAAAAATACTGGAGGATTACAATATACAGAAAAATAGCAAACAAAATGATCATGAAAATTATGTAAATAAAAAAGAATGTTTGTAATGAACGTAAACTGGTAATATTAATATTTCATACATTTGGAATATCCGATAATTTATTAATATTAAACTTTAAATAACTTATGTAACTTACAATGCACGCGTACATAAACCAAAATTAATGAAATGAGAATAAGAAAATTATTTTATGCATATATATGTATATATGTATAAATAGATATACACAAATGTTTTGGGTTCAGTTGAATTTCAATTCAGAAACTGATGATGATGGGCGTTGTTATTGCTTTTGTTTGTTGATTCTGTTGTTGTTATGTGCCATGCAAATGGGAAAGGATCGATTCAATATCCTCAATCTGCACGCCGGCATCGTGCGCTTCCATTTGCTGCTCCTCGCTAGCACTGTCTTTCATTGCCGCATTTCTGCATTCAAATAGAGAATTTCGAAATACAAAATTATACATCAGAAAGAGAGAGAAAGAATATAACAAGTTATGTGTTGCACGCTTGCTGTTTATCTAATTTATGAAATGTGTAACGCAGTGAAAAATACGTCACCGACCCCCTAAATGTAACATATATTTTTTTATCAGTATCACTAGCCGATGTCGATATATATATATGTATGTCAGTCGGTCCGTCTTTATGTCTGCCTTACTTGTAAAGCTATCTTGGTGAGACTGGCAAAATATGCGTGTTATTAAGTTGATCACATTTGAAATCATAGCTGCGATAAGAAAAACCGATCGAAAGATGAGTTTCAAGTTGTGCGATTGACTTTTTGATACAATACAACACATATTAAAAATAATTAGTTCAAGGCCAGTCGTATACACTTTTTTTGAAATGTACAAAAATATGATAATATTTCGAAATCCGAACAAAAACCAAATGAATACAAATTTAAAGGGTTTTTGAGACACATGGTTATGAGTACATAATATTGTGATCAGGAAATCAGTTAGGCGTTGACTTACATGGCCATCACTTCCAAGTCGTCATTGTCGCGCTCCACACTCTGCGCACTTGTGGCCAGTGGTGTAGATGAGGCCATTGGCTTGGCTTTCTCCACATTTGGTTGACCTTCTTTGGCGTCGTTGTTAAATTGGATGATTCGTTTCTTGGGTATGTTCCGTATGGAAGTGACGCTGGCACATTCCTCCTCTGCACTTGGCAGCGACTGATGCAGAAGCTGCGGCTGCGTGATGCGCACATTGTGAATTTCACTATCCACCATGATGCGCATTTGAAAGTTGTTAAAGAAGTTGGGCGACTGGCGGGGCACGGATTGTGCCGGCTTGCTGCCGCTGTTGGCGTACGTAAAGTTATAGGTGTTGCCCACTTGATTGGCACTCCAACACATGTCCAGTTCGTATTCACCACTGGTGAATGAGGACGCGGCGGACGGGGGCTGGTGATCCGGCAATTGCTGCGTTGTGTGCGCCTCGGCGAGAGTGGTCAATGTTGGCCCGGCTGCAGACTCCAGGCGCGCTTCAGCGCGTTTTTTGGCTGGTTTCTTGGTGACTTTGGCAATGGTCGATGTCTTGGCAGCTTTCGTTGCCTCAATGCCGCTGGGCTGCGGCTCCTCTGGTGCGGGTGCTGCGCCAAACGAATGGGAAGATTTTCTATTGGCCATAATTGATATAATAATCAGTCCGCGTCCACTTACTCTTATTATCAATTAGTCGGGAGGAGCGACGCATGCAACCGCGCGTCGGCTCTGCATTAGTTGGCTTCTTGGGTCGACCACGTCGCTGTCCGGTTGATTTTGATGGTTGGGCGGCAATTTCTATTGCGACACGTGCTGCTGGCTGCTGCTGTTTCTTGGCGCTAAGATTCAATGCAATAAGAAGCGCTGGATCGAGATCACTGCTAGACGACGACGGCTGCTCTACGCTCGCATTGAGTGCTTCACTCAACGGTGGCTGGGTCGTCTTTACGGGTCCATGTGGAGTTGGAGTTTCCAAACTCTTTACTTGTACTGCTTCTAGTTCTGGCACTGGTACTGCTACTGGTACTGCTACTGGTGCTGCTGCTGGCACTGCTGCTGGCACTGCTGCTGGTTTCCCTTGCAAAGCTTTATTAGGTGTTGTTGGCTGTGGGATTTGATTCTTTTTAGGCGTTTTGTTTGCATTTTTCGCAAGCTGGGCTGTCTTGCGCATGACTGTGAGCATCCTGTTGAGTGTCTTGGTCCGAGACTTGGGCTTTAGCTGGCTCTCCTGTTTAAACTTGGCCTTGACGCGCTCGCGCACTTTGGCCAGATCCTGCATGCGCTGTTCCACGTCCTCAGTGCTCTGGTTGTGCAGCTTTTCAGCAGAGTTGCGGGTCAACAATGTTTTCTTGCAATTGGCTGGCGACACTGGGACAGGCGGGGCCATTGCGCTACTGGTTTCTGCACCCGCATCCTTGCTGGGTGTCAGCCAATTGCGCAACGGGTAACGTACCTCGCCATCCTGGCTAACCAGCTGTGTCGGTTCACTTTCAATGGCCAGCGGTGGCGCATCCAGTGAGCCACCGGCAGCAGCAGCCTTTAGCCACTCCTCATCCTCGGTGCTACTTATATCGGACAGATTTTCCATATCCAACAGCTTTATGCTTCTTGCCGGCAGTACTCCGCCACTCCGAGCCACCTGGCTCGACCGCGCCAAAGAGGATGCGGCGGACGTGTTGCTGCTGCTGGTGGCACTACTCGAAGAGCTGGAACTGCTGGAGGTAGTTGTGGTTGAGCTACTCGTGCTCGAGCTGCTGTTTGAGTTCTCCACGACCACATCGGGCAGCCCGGCCACGAGTTTATAGTGCGGTGTCTCCACCAATGGATGGTCCGCATTGGCAGCCAGCGCCACGGCGCCCTCGGCACTGTCCACTGCCTCGCAGCCAAAGGAGCGCACGCGACGCAACACCGTCGGCTCCACGGGCAACCGCTCAGCATGTAACTCGATACAGGTGGCTGTGAAGGTTGTAGTTGATATCTGCTTTGATATCTGCTCCACGATATGGTCTTCTTTGAGCGGACTTTCTGTTGGCTGCAGTCCACACTGCGCATTCGTATCCATATGCTCGGCCTCATCTGGCCGATAATAGGAACTGCATGAGGAGTGATCAGTTTTGGCGCCGCTGCTGTGCGGCGTGCCCAACGAGTGGCCAAAGGGTGTCGTCAGGTGCACGCCCGGCGTTATGGCCATCAGCATGGGCGTGTCCAAAATGCTCTTTGCGTCGCTGCCAAACAGAAACGATGCCGATGGCAGCAGCAGCTGCGAGTAGGGCGTTTCCGGTGGGGGCATTAGTGTCGGTCCTGGCGTTGGCGGCACATCACCAGCTTCTGATGGCGTCAATTTGAGCGGCGTCTCCTGCAGCGACATCGGCATACATCGGTCCATGCGACCTGCAGGATTTTCTTTGATCTCTGGCCTTGAAGGCACTGCCTCCACATTCTGTTGCTGCTGTTCCTCCGTCTTGTGCTCTTGTTCCTTAATTTCCTTAGGTTTCTTTAGCTCACCGACCACCTCAGTTTCCGAGGTATCCTTGGGCTGCCTCAGCTCTTGACAACTGACAGTCGCTGACTTTTTTGGTGTTAGTTTCCTCGGTGTTGCTATTTTTATATTGAACTCGCCCTCGGCGCTGCACGTCTGCTGATGTTGCTGCTGTTGCTGTTCTTCGGACAACAACGGCTTTCGCTTGCTTCTCTTGGCACGAAGTGGCGGTGATTTCAGTTTTTTTTGCTTGGGCGCCAAGGGCGTGAGGGTTTTCTTTTTACTGGCGGCAACAGGACGTATGCGACGCGTTGACATGCTGCTATTGAAGAGCTCCTCGCGCTTGGCGTTTATTGCGCGCAAGCGCTGATCAAGATCGGCGCTGGTGCCGTGGATTTGACGATGCCAGGCGGCCAACAAATCCCCTTTTTCGGAACCGACGGGCATCTCGAGCTGCTCAATTTGCATCCTTTGATTCTCCTTGCTATCGTCCAGCGAAATTGTTGTGGATGTCACCGGCTTGGACTGTGTCTGCTTCGTTTGGTTGCTGCCGTTCTTTCCAGGATTGTCTTCGCTGCCCAATCTTACCGCCTTACTAGCTTTCGCCGCTGCCCGACGCTTCTGTTTGCGCTTGAGCGTGGCCACCATCGACGGCGTTTGTTTGGATTGTGTGGTGGTCCGCTTAGATGAGGCAGCGACAGCCTTGATCACCGTCTGATTGCTGCTCTCCTCCATGGCAAACAGCGGGGGCACGCAGCTGTTACTGTCATTCACGCTACCATCGGCGGCCCCTGAAGGCGTTGCTATTTGTAGACCGGATGCGGTTTCAGCGCCTGTACTGCTGCCAACAGCACTTGGCAGTATCTCTACATTGTTAATAATAATTAGATTCTCCGGTTTTACGTCTATTTGTGTCTTTTGCTCAGCGTGCTTTTCCTTTAGTGCATTCACCTGTACTCGTCGCGACAGGTGCTGCATACGTCGAGTGGACACGGGAGTGATATGTGTGTTGTGTGTAGCTGCCACCTTGGGTGAGAAGTTTAGCGTGCGAACGTGGGATGCTCGCTTGCGTGGCGTCGACAGGCTGCGGAATGCCTTAACGTTGACAATACCAGACGTGGAGGGCGTCACACGCTCCAGCACCAGACGTGATGAGTCCAGCGAGGCGGGCACTTTATTCCCTGCTGTCGCTTTCACTGAGTTTATTTGGTGCTTCGCAATGAGTTGCGCTGGTGGCTCGATTGGAGATGCATCCAAAGCTGTCGGCGACTGTTTGACGGCGCTGTTGATAATTATCGAATTGGGCGGCAGCTGATTGGCGGTAACTATGATGGGCTCCGGCAGGGGTATCTCAATGTGAGAGACATTCGGGTTGGCGAACACATCGGAACGCAGCTGTTGCGCCAACCACTCGTTTTTAACCAGAAATGGCAAGTGCGATATCATCCCCTCGTTTGAGAACAACATGGGAAAAGTTAGCTGGCCGTTAGTGGCGTCCACGCACACCTGGCCACCGAGTCCAGCAGTAGGTTCAACATCTGGCAGACCTGAGCCGCCATCAACTCCAAAATTTAGCAGATTATCGATCCCAAAACTTAAATTTCCAGACTGTGGATGGTGCTTCTGTGCGCTCTCATTGGAGTTAAGCACTATAAGCTTGGATATACTGAAGTTTGGATCAATGAGATTGTTTATGGTGCTGTTTGCATTCATCTGTATAACAGCGTTGGCATTTCCTCCATTCGACGCGTTAATGTCTGCGCCGAGCACAGCATTGGCGGAGGCGATTGCGGAACGAATGATAAGCGGCGTCTGTGGCTGTGGCTCCGGTGCAACTGGTGATGGCACTGGTTCCACTGGTGCCGCTTCCATTCCAACCACTTCCTGAATGATACGATCAAATGATGGATCCTTTTCAGTGGCCTCCAATATATTTCGCACCAGATCATCGAGTACTGCCTCCGAATTCACCGACTCCACTGTTGGTGCGTGCACCGTTAGCGATTGCAGCGCGACGTTGATGTTAGTGACCAGTTTTGATTGAAAGTCTTCATTGGTCATAATGACCTGCGTTAATTCCTGTAAATATGTTTGCTTACGTTAGAGGACTTGCCACGACAGACACAACACAATATTATAACAACTAACTAAAAACTGAGAGCCTTAAAGCTGCGACCATATATTGATTTATACGCAAATAGACCAAATTGGATTCTAAACACAATGTGTACGCAGGACTGAAGACTAAATGCGGAACTGAGCCTGCTAACGCTTCAAAGAATTTGTGACTAAGTGTGTAATGGTGGAACATCTTCCTTCATTCATGCTTACCGGCATTCTCTGCGGCACTGGCATTATCACATCGGGTTTATCGCTGTTGGCGGTGCGAGGAGTGGAATTGTTCTTGGGTCCATGACCACGAAAAGTGAGCACCCCATCCGTATGGCTGCTGGCGATATCGGTGCCAGTGGTGCTGCTGCTGTTCAGCGACTCGCTATCCTCCACAAGGTCGCAGACATTGCGAGGGCTAAGCTCGACACTGCAACACAAATGGGGGGCGAGCACACGCGTACGTTTGCAACTGATCTGCTCCGCTGACGAGCTTAGATGCTCGTCCTCCGACATTGTATTATCGTGACTGTAAAAAAAATCAAATCCAATCAAAACCAATTTAAAAGAGAGCTGCACTTAACTTGACAACAACTTACGTGCGTCGCCTCTTGCGTTGCGTATTAGAATTAGCATTTCGCTGGCAGGCAGTGTCTCTACTACCGACTGTGGACGACGTGGACTTCTCATGTTTTAGCAGCACGGCAACGCGTTCCGACAACTTGAGCTGTTGCAGACGATGGCGTGAACCTATCGGCAATTTCTGCATCGCATTGGCCACTGCAATGTTTGCAGTACGGTTGAGTTAAGTGAAATATGTTGTGGCTTCGCTTGCTTACCGATGGTTGTGACTTTGACATGCTCGCGTATGATATCCTCCAGGCCGCCATTGAGAAAGTTGTGTGGCTGCAGTCCCTGGCACAGGGCGACGAACTCCTGTTTCAGATGCGTTGATGTGCGACAAAACGTTTGCGCCGCATGCCTCAGATCATTATTTAATAAATAGCCTAATAGATGCCGAATTTGTCAAGCACAATTTATGAAAGGTTGATCAATCAAATCAGCGTCTGCAAGAGACCCAGATTACTTACCTAAAATTAGACGCGCTATGTCCGAATGCAGTACAATGGATTCCATTCTGCTCGCTTATTGCGTACTGTGGTTAGTTGTTTATTCGATTGCAAATTGCATACACAATATTGCACATATTTACAGAACAAAACAAAAAGTATGGTTTGTTTGTATCTTATTTTATTTATTTACTTTTTTTGTGTCTTTTTTTTATTGCTTTTGCGTCTGTTGTGTTTTCGACGATGTCGATAGAGTGTTGATCAAACTTTATAGGCGTTTACAATTTGTATGTATTTATGTTTGCCAATGTATACAATCCGGTAAATCGTATTCACGCTTCCCAGTAAGTAAGTTAGCTTAGCTCCACCCGGCATTTGCTTACGATGTTTGTAATTGTTCCGATTTCCCTTGCACACTGTACATATCTAAGCAATAGCATCTGTTTGCCGCCAAAATGTTAAGCAGTAGAGCTGCATTGCAACACTTACCATCGGCTATGTTTGCACTTATCGAACGAAATCATTAACTCGTATAAGTTTCATATGATTGAGCTTAGTCTACCGTTATGGGTCTTGATAAGTGCATTTAGGTGAATGCTATAAGCCAACATGACGTTAAATCAAGTTCTTTTTTTATGTTTTAGCAATTACATTCTATTTCATTTCGAAGACCGACCAAATTCTGCGAAAACCAATACGATATATTCAAGTTTCTTATCGATAGTTCTATATCATCCGCTTTGTGGCATAATATTAATAGGTCTGGCAACGCTGTCATCATTGCACACTTTTGTTTAAAAAGGATTTGTTCGGGCAAATGGCTGCTGAAAAAAATGATGGCCCAGAGCCTGCCAAACATGATGCAGCTAACACTGGAAATGATCAGCCTGAAGGGGCTGTCGCTAGCACGGAGACCACAACGGCCTTGCTGCCAGCAAAAAGTGATACTGCAGGACGCAAGCGCAAGCGGCACCTATTGAATTCCATACGCGCACAGATGGAATTCTACTTTGGTGACGCGAATTTAAGCAAGGACCGCTTTCTGCGTCGCTATGTGGAGCAGGATCCATGTAAGTAGATAATGCACTTTTGCTTACATTTTTATATTGTTGGCTCTTCTTATTATTGCCGATTGAAGACGTTCCGCTGGACATATTTCTGACGTTCAACAAAATCAAGACACTCACACAGGATGTTCAGCAAATATCGACATCGCTGTCAAATTCGCAGCTGCTGGAGTTGGATGAGAGCGGCCTAAAGGTGCGTCGTAAGACTGAGTTGCCGAAACAACGAGACGTCAACGATAAGACGTTGTATGTCGAGGCGCTGCCAGCGACGGCTACTCACGATTGGCTCAAGGAGGTGTTCAGTCGCTATGGACAGGTTTCGTATGTGTCACTGCCGCACTACCCGGGCACGCGAAAAATCAAGGAGTTTGCCTTTATTGAGTTTGAGAAGAGCGGTTCCGTGGATAAAGCTATTAAGGCATTTGCCCAGGTTCAGGGTGTTCTATCGGTGGAGCACACAGATCCTGCCGACTTGGCGAGCATACGCTCGTTTCAGCAGCAATCGCAGATGACAAGCAGCAGTACGGATGTGGGAACAGAATCAAATGTTCGTATCAAACAACAGGCAATCAAACGCGAAAGCGACAAGGATACTTTGCAGGAGACCGTTGCTGCTAAGCGCATAAAGCTTGAGCCGCTGCAGGAGCCAAGCGAGACATCCGGCCCCGAGACTACCGACGCAGAGCCCTCACAGCAAAGCGACACGGACAACAACAAGGACGACAACAGCAAAGCGGAGGGGACCAAGGAGAAGAAACGTCGTCGCAAGCAAAAGAAGCGCATTATGGCGGACAAACTGAAGCCGAACATAACACCCAATGCCATGGAGCTCAAGATACTGCCCAAGAGCAGCTGGTGCAGTCTTCGCAACAAATATCTCAATCTGCAGCGGCGCATGATCAGTGAGGCGAAGAGCAAACTGTGGCGCAGTTCTCAGGCTAAGCAGCCGTCACAAAAGTGCACAGCGATGCAGCACCAGCAGCTGCAGGCTCAACAGCAGCAGCTGGTCGAGTCCAAGGGCAGCTGCAACAGCGGCACCAGCAGCGGCCACGAGGACCCCGAGCCACTCAGCGATGCGGGAGAAGCAGCAGAGGTACCAGTGCCATCCAAGCGTCGCAAGCGCAACAAAAATGCTGGTGTACACAAAATGAATATGAATTTTTATGGCGCCGGCGGCAGCGAGGCAGACGATAGCAAAATGACAGGCAAGACCGAAGATGCGGCACAGGAGCGATCGCCACTCTTCAAATACGAACCGGGCCTAATTGTGGAGTGCACTCTGCACGAGCCCTGCGTTAATGTGAAGGACTTCAAGACGGACATGCGTCAGTACTCGGTCATTAAGTACGTTGACATTAAAGAGGGCGACCAAGTCGCACATTTGCGTCTGGTTACGCCCACCGCCGCCGAGGATTTGGCGCGTCAACTAAGCTGCGCCGAAATGCAGTTCAAAGTGCTGCGCGGCCAGTCAGAAACGCAATATTGGCGCAAAATCGAGGAGGATCGCGAAGCCAAGCTATCGAAGAAGGTGCGTGTGCAACAGAAGCGCGGACGCGAAAAGGTGGCCAAACTTTTAGCCAAACACATCAAGTTCGATGATGCCGACGATGAAACATTGATTGTTGCTGGAGGCGCCAACGCCAACGATCCGGTTTCTAGCGTCATCATCTCAGCGGACATCTAGCCTGAGCACATCCCAGCAACGAGCTTCAAAGATTTTCTCTGCCTCGGCAGCGGGTTGGCAAAATGGACAAATGAAAAGATGTATTTACCATGTAAAACATTATGTGATGTGAATCATAACTATAATAGCGTTAAGCATATATATAAATATATATTTAAAAAACACGATTGCAAAAACATTGCTTCGAAACACAGAAACAAATTGCGCGAAAGTGTGTTTGGCGAAGCACTTGATAAGTTTCCTCAACTTGCAGACGAATTTGATGGCTGTTGTCATCCCGATCTCTTGGCAACTACAAGCTTAGGCTTGAACTCGGTATACATCGGGGGAATATCCAGTACGTTGTACATTGCTGGTGACCTCCTTTAAAGGTCGTCACAAAAATACATATATATGTATAGGCCAAAAAGTTGTTAAAATGAAGATGACGCGGTTGGGTTTTTACCGAGGTTGGTTATACAAGGCTTCTTTTTTATTATCCAATAAGACATGCTGAACACAATGTTACCTCCCTGTTCTTATTTCTAAAATGCGTATGTACAATTTTTGAACCCAGATATTTCAAAAATATTAGACTTATTGTTTCTTATCTAGGTGTGTTATTCACATATGAACATGGGGTTGAACTTGAATGTGTTTCGTACATTGACTTAGGAATATTTTTCTAATGGTTAACTTAAGACTTAATTTTCAGCTTTACATCATTTTTTATAAATTCCACATTTTACTTTCATTGACTCTTTTCCTCCGATGAGTTTCTCGTCAGTTAGCTCGGTAATGAAGCATTATAAAAAATGTTTAATGCGCAAAATTATGAAACGCATCTTGATCAATATACATGGACTCAACAATCCGAACGGATTTAAATGTAGAGTGAGCCATCAGCGGGGCCCAGATAGTGCATAGATATAAGCAGCACATCGATGATCGTCCAGACACCGAGGCCACCAAAGCTGAACAGTTTGCCAATGCCTTCCTGCCAGTGGCCCAAGTAGAAGCGATCGGCGCCAAAGCCTCCCAAAGTCAGGCTGATCAGTAGTGCCGTGATCCAGCGGTATCCCTGCGTCCAGTTGCAGCGCAAATTTCGCGTAAACGAACGACTGCCCAAGCACAGCACATCCTGATGCACCGTGCAGTTGGTGCGATAATACTTATCAGCAGCTGAATTGCAATTGGCGTGTTGCTCGCAGCTCTGCTGCCACTTCTCCGTTTGGTAGCAATAGCGACAGTTCATTTGCCGCTGGAACGAGCGCTCGCCCTGACACTGCACATTGCTCACAGCCTCGCAGGTAATGTTCACATCGCGACCGTACAGGCAATTGAAATTGTAGGTGCAACGTATGCATGGAAACTGCAGCCGTTCGCATTGCGTTTCCTTGTCCTGGGGGCACAGCATGTTCGTGGTGCTATTGCTATTGTTGTTGTTATTATTGTTGTTACTGCTGCTGTCGATAGCAGATGATGATTTGCTAGCCATGTTGGCCAGCGCAGGTACGAAGACTTCATTGTCGTTATTATTGTTGTTGCCAGCATTGCTGTTGTCCTTCCGTTGATCACTCTTTACATCCGTTAGATCCATTTGATTGCCCCCACTGGCTGTTTCACTATTTCTTATGCCGGTAAGCACGAATACGATAATTAGCACTATCGCTGAACGCATATTGACGACAATGCATTCTCGCTGCTGTCCCATATTTGATGGAAGCGAATCTTTCTTTGCCACAGTTTCTCAGCTGATGAAGTTGTTTTGGTCGTGGGAACTACAATCATTTACCGATTACCCATATTTTCGATATCAGACGATTACTTTTGTATTGCTTTGTATCATATCGATATAACATCTATTAAAATATACGGAAATATCGGAAACATTTGACCAACTGTCGTTGCCACTATTTGTTCACTAAATACATAAATAGCTAAGGACATTGATAATCCAAATTGGTGCATTGAATTATAAACACGGTTTTTAATTGAAAAATAAGAATGTCAACGGGGGACTTAGGTGTAAACGTGCGTCTGCACAAACTGGGTTCAAAATTCGATGGCAACTTTCCCCGCTTTAGCCGGCCCGAGCCAATTGGCTTTTATAGCATCAATGAAGCAGGGGAGTTCCAGGACAATGACAGCAATGTGACCTACCTACACCTGCCACATACAAGCACTCTGCCATTGGACCTCAATGCTGGCATTGAGAAGGTGCAGCTCAAGCGCAATGACTCGAATGACTACGACATTCACCAACTATGCCAGTATATCTATAGCCATCAGGAGCTATTGCGAAAATCTTCCACTGGTCGCCTGGTGTTGTCCGCCGACTTCATAAACTGCCGCGGCGTTCTGCGCCAGATTATGTGCACACCATACGAAAAAAACGACAACTATCGGCTAATGGCCACACGATTGAACGGCACCATTTACATATCCAAGCCGCACATCGAACAGGACCAGCGCAATAAGAAACATATTGCCATGTCCCATTGGGGCTTCAAGTTTGAGCAGTACTGTACAACGCCTAATCCCGCAGTTGTGCCCGATACAAACAAGCCAGTTAATGAAACCAAGGAGTTCGCATGCATTTACCGTAGCAAATTAAACGGATTACGCCTGATGTACTGCGCTGAAATGGATTGCATTAAGAGCAACGTTCAGATGTACGCTCTAAAAGCAAGCACGAATAATCTGTTTGCTACATATACACATCCATGTACAACTTAATAAAATTGTCCAACTTGCAGGAACTTGAGCGACCCAAAACAATTGCGTGCTGCCGAGTTTGTCGAGCTGAAGACAACAACGATCAAAAATAATTATTATTACAGGCGCACTTTCGACAATTACAAGTCATGCAATTGGTGGAGCCAGTCATTTCTAGTTGGCATTGCCACAATTATTGCAGGCCAGCGCGACGACAAGGGGCTGACCCATGCCATCCAAGAATATAACGTGGGCGAATTGCATCGCAATAAGCCATGGAGCCCAGCAGCGATGACCACATTCCTCTCCGACTTTCTGCATGCGCTCAAGACATTAATGGAGCACATTGACGATCCGCACGCTGTTCTCATGCTGGACTATAATATTGATCAAAAAAAATTTATGTACACGGTGATAGAAGGCTACCCATTATTACCCGAGTGGTATCGTCAACTGATGCGCGGAAAGAACCAGACCTAAGCTAGGATTTCTTTAGTACAATTGCAGCGTAAGACAGTATATTTGTATATTGACTTTATTCTTATATCTCTTCTGCTTAAATTACAATTGGGTTGCTCATTTCAGATCGCTGGTTTCAAGCAGTGGTACAATTGTGTCTGTTGTCGCTTTTTCCGCATATAGTGGTATTTCTGAGATGGTGGACTGTGAGCTAGTGGGTCGTCGT
Source organism: Drosophila picticornis (assembly GCA_035043845.1). Taxonomy (NCBI): domain Eukaryota; kingdom Metazoa; phylum Arthropoda; class Insecta; order Diptera; family Drosophilidae; genus Drosophila; species Drosophila picticornis. The sequence goes on along the minus strand of JAWNMR010000492.1, from coordinate 19,846,776 downwards.
CTATCGGTGATATTGGTACCCATTACATGGTGGGTGCTCGGTACGCCGTTGCTTTCACGTTTCTCGATGACACAGTCAAGGAAGCGTGATAGCTTAACCGCATCGGTGGTGCCAGCAGCCAAGCTGCGTGTGTTTCGACAATTCAGCCAGATCTCCTCGGCGCCACATTTGTCAGCTGGAAGCCAAAAACCACTTAAACATTTCACAAATGGGCAGCAACAGAAACGATGCGGTGCAGATAATGATACTAACCTATACCGCCGGCCTTTTTCACAGCTGTCTTGGGTTGACGCTTTTCATCGATCAAGTCTAACTTGGTGCCCATTACCAGTATGGGTATTTGAGTGGAGCCCAAAAATTCCTCGAGATCGAATCGCATATGGGCATCCAATGGATAGTTTGGCTGTGGCGAAGGCGGCATGGAGCTGCACCGACATTTGTACGTATCCTTGCCATCCTTGTTGACAATCTCATAGAGCCAGTCCAGCAGCTGCTCCTGCGATTTGCCGTTGGTTAGATCGTGTACCAAAATAACGCCATGAATGCCACTGTAGAAGACGCTGCGCGTGTTCTTGTGACTCAGCGAGCCACCAATATCGAATAACTCAATAAAATAGGGGCACTGACGAGCGGTGCCCTCTTTAAACTCGTGAATCTTCACCTGTATATTGCAGCCCACTGTCCAACCCGGCCGTGTCAGCGATTCATTGTGGGCAATCAGGTGCGTTAAACAGGTTTTGCCCACACCTACAAGAAATTACTTAGCATTTAAGAGATGTTATAATTTCATCGATGCATTTATAGTAAATTACCCGAATCGCCAACTACAACAATTCGTACACGATTATTCATTCCAAGTCGTTGCGGCGTCAGACAAGCGCCACAAACAACTATTATTATTGCATTGCGTATTATTTTGACTGTTTCCAGCAGTGTTGCCAAAGTCGCCTAGGATCTGGCGATTCTTAACGAAGAAAATATTGAAAAAGTATTTTTTTTCCAAAAACTCTAGGCGAAAAACAAGTTTTTGTGCTGGCACCGTTCGTCACCGTACTGATATTTTTTCCTTAGATATTTTTTTATAGTTAATTACTTATCAATTTTAATACAAGTGTTTAGCTACTTTTGATAATTGATATCTGGTCGCACATTTCTAAGAAGTCTTAAATATCGACTAAGCGGCACTTATCGATAATATATATTTCGATAAATTATTGCAACAGGTTGTTGTGCCGCCCTGTCGTTTGGATGCTTAGTTTATAAATTTACACTGACGCTGTTTGTAGGTACTTAGTGCTCGTGCATACGTAAAACTAAAAGTAATTAAAAATACATACTTAAGTCGGACAATAGAAACAGCGTCGTATTTTTTTAAGTTGCCAACTATTTTAGGAGATTTTCCCAATAAATAATAAGCGAAGATGTGCAGTTAACTTAATGAATTTGTATTTATTTTTATACATAATATACATACGCATAGTATATACTTATCTATGATTACTGAAAATAAACATGCATACGTATATGTATGTATGTATGTATGTGTACGTGTAAGACGTTGCGCTGCAATTTAAACTTTCATTTGTTTCTTGTACGATTGATAATGTGCATATATATACATGTATAAATATATATAAATGTGTGAGTGTGTTTCTTCATGTGTGGGTGTGTGTTGTCTGTTGTGTGCGGGGGTGAGTGTGTGTGTGCATGCAACATGCAACCATTTGTTGATGCGCGACCTTGCATAAAGGGAAAAGTTGATCAGAAGTGAATATATAAGAATCAAATACAATCGCCAACACTCAAACCGTTTGACAAAGTTCGTGTGTATATTGGATCCCATCAGCTATGAAATCGCTTAAGAATGTGTGCTGGCTGTAAGATGAATGACTCAGCAGCAGAGAGTGCTGCTGACTACGAGTGAACTACATTTACGCCTACATACATTTGTGACTATTTCTACATTCTTGCCAGAATACTCATCTTAAATTCTTAGAATCTATGCACTCAGTTTACAATCACTAATTAAGCAGATTTAAATCGTACCGTGGCCTTATGCTCAACTTGCTCAAACGTACTTAATCAAACCGACAAACAGACGAACTCTTCGTAGACAACGTGGCCACGGAGCGTGACTCATTCCTCGTTCGTCGTAATCCAGACTCGTAGGAAAATAGGCTGTTGTGATATACATATGTATGTATGTATATTAACACGCACACACACATTTGTCCACACACACTCACATACACACACACCTTAAGGTAAAGTAGTTTGTAGCGCGTTTAAGCTAATTACTTTAATATGCACAGCTGGTATTAAAAGTTGCGCTCTGCGAACGACTACGAATATTGTGAACTGTTAAATGTAACCCAAAATTGTTGTTGTCTGTTGTTGTTTGTGTACAATGTGAGTGACACCTAGGTAAACAAACACGCTCAAGCGTCACTAGAAATTTGCTCGATATATAATTACTTAGATAGATATGTATATGCATATGTGTCTTCAGCCAGCTTTCCAAGCGCTTAAGTTAATCAATTCCGGTTAGACGAATTTGGCCAGTTAAAGGGATAGCCCTGCGCTGACAACATCGCCGACATCGGACGCTCTGTTATTATTTAGTAAGAAGATTTATCAGTTACTTATTTTAATTACTTTACTTACTTTATTTTAATTACATCAAAGTTCAAGTTGGCAATAATACCACAATGTACGTAGTATCGAACGATTCATTAATTAGTTTATTTAAAAAATATATACATATATAAAATATGATATATCTATATATATATATATATATATATATATATATATATATATATACATAAAAATATATATGAATTAAGTATAGCAATTATATTTGGAAATACCTATCACGAAACATATTGTGTATTTTTATCATCTTGTCTGTTAGCATTAAGAATGTGTTTTGTTTAAGTATTATTTATATTTACATAAATATTTCCATTTTCACATACATATGCAGTGATAAAGTTATGCTAATTTTTAGCTTCATGTAATAGCTTCTGTATTTAAATTTTTTCAGTATTGAATCTCAAAGGAATATCCTAACCCAGTAATCTCATTTATAAAGAAAACTACAACATGTATCTAAACGTAAGTAAAACATTACAATTAATTAAACAATTTAAAATTAAATTTTACAATCAGTTATGATAATTTTTCGATATTTTGCATGCATAAAAGCTCTTATTTTCTAAAATCTCTTTTCAACATTAATATATAATACGATTTAATACAAGAGATCGGTTAACGATAGTTGTAATTCTTAATAGTTCCTAATAATTCTTAATATTATGTGTTGCAAATAGAACAAAAACCTGAATATTACATATCCTTCCAGATTGGAGTCCGTCAGATCGTATTCACACAAATTTATCTATTTATTGTGGACTAAAAACAGTCCAAGTTTTTTAAAAAGGTTTTAATAAATAATAATTTCAATTTAAATTTAGGACATGAAACCAAAAGGAAGAAATTTAATTTAAAATTAAAGAAAAATGTGGAAGTAAAATGAACTACATACCAAATAAATATTTAGGTATGATAATGTAAAATAGCTAAATTTTCTGGGTTTCCTGAGTTTCCTAGGAACCTTTCTTCCAAGTTTGGTAGCTGTAGCCCCAAAACTGCGGGAAGTAAAGGCTTTTATCTTTTTTTGGTGGCGGATGTGGGTGTGGTACAAAATTTTTTTCTGGTTCTTTGAAAGGTGTTACTACAACATACGAGGTGTGTTCAAAAAGTATCGCGAATTTTGAATTTTCGCGGGTTACGTATATTCGAATTTCGATTTTTTTGTAGCGTTATGTTGGTATTCATGTCTCTCACTTATGCCGACAAGCTCGGCCATTTTGAATGTTCACTTAATTGTTGACAGCTGCTTTGCTTGCACGTGTTTTGGATCGTCTTCGATTTTTACCTATTCAAAAAAATGGATCAAAGAACCTGTACCAAATTTTGTGTGAAAAAACGAAATTAAGTGCGCGGATGCATTCCGAATGTTGATTGTGGCCTACGGAGAAGCTACCTTGGACCGAAGCAACGTTTATCGGTGGTACAAAATGTTCTCAGAAGGCCGAGAAGATGTGAACGACGAAGAGCGTGCCGGACGCCCGAGCACTTCAACAACAGACGAAAAAATTAATGAAGTGAGAAAAAATGGTATTGGCCAATCGTCGAATCACCGTTAGAGAAGTTGCTGAGGAGCTAGACATATCGATTGGCTCATGCCATTCGATTTTTATCAATGATTTGGGCATGAGACGGGTCGCCGCGAAATTCGTACCAAAATTGCGCAATTGCGACCAAAAACAGCATCGCATGAACATTGCTAATGAGATGTTGGACTCTGTCCGCGACGACCCAACTTTGCTCCAGAGGGTCATAACTGGTGACGAATCGTGGGTTTATGGTTACAACGTGGAAACCAAAGCTCAATCATCTCATTTTTTTGAATAGGTAAAAATCGAAGACGATCCAAAACACGTGCAAGCAAAGCAGCTGTCAACAATTAAGTGAACATTCAAAATGGCCGAGCTTGTCGGCATAAGTGAGAGACATGAGTACCAACATAACGCTACAAAAAAATCGAAATTCGAATATACGTAACCCGCGAAAATTCAAAATTCGCGATACTTTTTGAACACACCTCGTACCTTTCAAATTTGGTGACTCTAGCTTTGAAATTGTGAGATATCGTTTTATCGATTTACACAAAAAGGTGTATCGGTTTGGGGAAGCGGGGTGGGCGTGGCCATCCAATCAATTTCTAGCTCTGAAAACGCATATGCCGATCTTTGAATGAGCTTACCAGCAAGTTGCCTTCGTTCGGTGACTGTCTTTAAAATTGTGGGAGGTATGCGTAAAGAGATGTTCTGATAAATAAACTTAGTGATTGAATGAAAAAATTATAGTTATGAATTTCGGACTGTTTGACAACCGCCACAATAATTACAAAAGCTGTAATTTTTGGCTTGTCGTGTTCTTATGAAACGTTTGCAGGTTTTGATAAATTTTCAAAATAATAATAGTTTATTAAAAAAAGAAACACCTTTCGCTCACTTGTTTAATACATTTCCAATATAAAACGATTACACTATTTTCGGTATGCACAAATGTACATAAAGTTAGTTTTATGGGCATCCAATCAAATCTTTACGATGAACAAAGAGATTTGTCATCGACTTGTCTAAAACTCAATGTCCCAATTCTCGTTGATCGAGGTAATGCAATGTATACTTCATAGATAGTAACAAAATTCTTACAAACTAGTACGTCCTATAGCTGTGTTGGGCAAAGCAAAGGAAGAATCAAAAAGAATTACGGACAAGCGTACTTATATTAATGTCCACCAGCGTACTTATATTAATGTCCACCTGTGAGAAAAGTAAGTGTTTATTTATTTATATTTTTTTTGTTTTTTTTTTTACATGTTTTTGTAGGGCAATCCCACTGTATTAGCGGCTCAAGGATTTGACCCGGTTAAGGACGCTCATGACTTGCGCAAAGCAATGAAAGGTTTCGGCACCGACGAGGATAAACTCATAGAGATCATCTGCCATCGCAGCAACGAACAGGTCCAGGAAATCCAACGTCAGTACAAAACTCATTTTGGCAAGGATCTTATTGAGGATATCAGATCGGAGACGAGTGGAAATTTCCAGAAACTGCTGGTTGGCCTTCTTCGTGGAATTGTCGATTACTACTGTGCCGAATTGAATGACGCCATGGCTGGTATTGGCACCGACGAGGAGGTGCTCATTGAAATTCTATGCACACTATCCAATGTGGAAATTCATACAATCAAAAATCAATATTTGCGCCGTAAATTTCACTTGATATGCGCACTTCATGAACAATATATACATGAACATTTCTTTAGTATACGGCGCCCATTTGGAGTCTGAGCTTGCATCGGAGACATCCGGCAATTTTAGGCGTTTGCTCGTTTCACTATGCAATGCCGCGAGGGACGAAAGCGGCCGTGTCGATCCCAACCAGGCCAAAGAGGATGCCAGGGAGCTACTGAAGGCTGGCGAGCTACGCGTCGGCACCGATGAGAGCATGTTCAATATGATACTTTGCCAAAGAAATTATCAGCAATTGAAACTTGTGAGTTAAGCAACTTTATTTTCTATGCAAATGTATATGTATATGGATATATATTTATTAATTATTTATATGATAGATATTCCAAGAGTATGCGGACATGACTGGCCATTCACTGGAGAAAGCCATCAGAAAGGAATTCTCTGGCGATATTATGGAAGGTCTAATTGCTATCTACAAGTGTGTCACAAACAAAGCCGATTACTTTGCTTCGCGTTTGCACAAATCAATGGCTGGCATTGGCACCAACGACAAGCAATTGATTCGCGTCATCATCACACGATGCGAGGTAAGTAAAGATCAAAGAATTGCCCGACATTACGAATATCCTAAACCCTATGTGTGCCAATTTTCCTTGCAGATCGATTTGGGAGACATTAAGGTGGCCTTCGAGCGTTTGTATGGTAAATCGTTAAAGAGCTGGATCAAGGTTAGCACATGCAAACATCCATATATTGAAATATATCCAAATTATTAAAACATTTCATATTTTATGCAGGGCGACACATCTGGTCATTACAAACATGCTCTGTATGCGCTGGTGGGAGAACAACGCTCATCTTAAACTTAAAATAACTGTTTTACATTTTATGTATCCTACTTATTTCTATATTTATATATGCATACGAAGTAATTATTTTTATTTAAATTAGCAACAAATATTCAATTCCACAATATTTTATGGTATAATTGTTTATTAAAACATCCCAACGCAAAAACTATGTAATAGTATTATCTGTGCCTCAAAAGAAACCCTACAACTAATGGAATTGCATTTATGTTAAAGACCAAAATAAATATAAAAACATTGATTAACCGTTTATGTATATTTAAACATGGAATTTGTAAATCTCTCTTTTGTAATGTCAATTTAAATGACTTAACATTTTTTGCTTGTCTTCGTATGCATTATCTAGCTTATACAGTTTGTATTTTAAATATATACATATATATATATGTATTTGTATTTTTGTATTTTATTAAAGGCGCATTATCAGTAAATGATTGCCGTTTCCTTTTTGTACACATATATACACATTGTTTGATTCTTCGGGTCAATGAAATATTGAAATAACATATGTATTATTCCAACACGACCTTAACGAACGTTCCGCAGTTAAATCAGGATTGTGGCAGAAAGCTGGATAAATTCGACAAGACACTTCTGTTGCTTAGCTGCCTATCAGCTACTTAACTTTTGGCTAGTAACTAAACAATTGGTGAACTGCATCACTTCAAGACTCGCACCTCGACAAACAGTGAGTCGTTGCGTAGATAGTTGCGACTGGTTATAACTTTGTGCGGTATATGGAAATATTGATTGCTTTGTATGTAATCATCGCTTTTCTTACGCACAAAGATCGTCTTCACATAATCCTGTACCTCTAAGGCGCCACTCTGATCGCGTATTATGATTTCGGCCTGCAAGCGACATGGCCACGTCAGTAGTGGATCGTATTCGCCGGATAGCACATTCAGGCATGCAATCAAGTTACGGCCCTTCCAGGTGCCCTTGCCATTTAGATATATGTCCAGCTGCAATTAATACATACATTTTTTTATATTCAGCTTGATTCTACATTTTGGAACTTACGCGCAACGCATAACCAAAAGCCTTGTTTGAGAACATGGCACTGTGCAAGATTGTATCGTATTGTTTTGCTTCCTCCAATTTCTTGGAGTAGTCCTTGATGCGCCAAATTAAGTGACCTGAAATTGAACCAGAATATTGGGAAGTACTTTATCTATATACATATATATGGTGAGGTTGATCGTCGAAAGAAAATCGCAAATAGAAGACATAAGTGCAGCTAAGCTCTCTAAAACCTTGGGAAACTTAATTTTTTCACTATAATTATGAAAAAAGAAGCTTATATTATGTCTGCATATTATCATTATTTTCAGAAATCTAAATTTGTCATCTGAACTTTGCACAGATGGTTAAGAGTACCATTCACAAGGTCGAAAATCTGTTTTGCTTCAATTAATCCAAATCCGAAACGATACTCGTTAACGTACGTTTGTTTATGTGCTTATATATATATATATATATATTATATTATTGATTTAGCTCACCTCTGATATTCTGAACACTGGCGATACGCTGTTGCATGGCCAGTTGGTTCTCAATGTCCGAAATGCTTTGCATTGTTTGATGGAGCGCCTTGTCCAGATCTTGCACCATGTTATGCAGCTTATCGCAGCGATCCTCAGTTTCGCAGATAATGCTCTTTACATTTTTAACTTCGTAATCCAAAGTTGCTTGCTTCGAGGGGCCAAAGTCGCTGGTACTCAATTTGGTTTTGATATCCTCATTGATCTCATGCATAAACTGTTCGATCTGTACAAACTTATCACTAAAATATAAAGATTAACTACAATTTTGTGGGTACTTGGATTGTTAATGCATTTACCGATTCGATCTGTCATTTTCGAAAACAATTTCCTCCAATTTGAGAATATTATCATTCAGCTGGTTTTGGTAGAAATTCAATTCGGAGGACACTTGATTCAAATTCTGCTGCACATCATTCATTTTCATTTCCACTTGTTCTTTCAAAGACTAAAATCAAAATACTTTCGGCGTATATACATATTCCTCGACGTACCTCTTAGGATTAATGTATCAACTTACGTGTGTCATGCTGCTACAGTACTGAAAGTCGGCTTGATTTTGTTCAGCGGCAAAGGAACGCTGTGCACCCTCATCCTGGAGCTGGCGACGCAGTTCCACAATGACTTCGTCTGTGTCCCGGGTCCAATCTTCGACCACTTGATTGTGTTTGCGTATGTTGCCCACATCAGTGATGAGGTGCAAACGCTGTCGGATTTCCTCGTTGAGCACTGAACGTATTGTGGCAATGTCCTGTTCCAGAACCTGCACTCGATGATCCGCATGCTGATCCAGTCGTTCCATGCTGACACTCAGACGCTGCATTTGTTGATGCTTGCTGCGTGGACACTCCTTTAGATGGGATCGCATCCGGATTCGTGGTATGAACACATTGCAACTATTTGGGCATTCTTCAAGCACCTGGCCACAGTGAATGAGGTGCTCCTGCATGTGATATAAAGATATGATTGGCATTCACTTTAGATCTGCCAAAAATACGTAACAATCGTAACGCACCGTAAAAGTTTGGGCGTCAAACCATTCATTGCAGAACAGACAGGAAGATTTCTCATATTTGACTATTGTTGTTGATTTCGGCTGATCGTCACCTATTTTACCATTGAGTGACATTATTAAATGCTGTTCGTAAAACCGTTCTATTCCACGCAAATACGCAAAAATTTGCCGTTACGTGAACCGTCTCTAAACATACTAAATTCGGCCGAAAAAAAAAAATATGATTAAGAATTGCTTTCGATATATGTAGTCATACATTCACATACAGATAACCACATATACGGAATAAAAAATATCTACTCGTGCGTGTGTGTGTGTGTATGTGTGTGTGTGTGTATGTGTGTGTATCTGCATTCGAATACGCAGCTATAGATATGAGTTTATACATGTGTGTGTTGCATCAGCGACGATGCCCGGGGGCGTCCCTGAAAAGCCAAGCTGCGTGGTCTTTATGTGTGCATGTATATGTATATGTATATGTATATGTGTGTATTCACAAAATGTGTACTTCATTTATAAAGAGAGCCTCTAACCGGAGCGTGCTTTTGCAACGCTCTTCACGCACTACTCTACTCCAGATTAAATCAGCCAAGCATTTTGTCGCTGTCTCCAATTAGGTGGGAACAGGTAGAACAGCAGACACACACACGCACACACACACATACACACACACACACACACACAGTCGAAGAAAAGGCAAGATATCATTATCAATGGAAATAACTGTATAATCAAATATTTTGGTATTGCAACAGCGACAGTAATACCACAATAAAGATAACATTTAAGTTGGCGTGAGTCAAATGCGAAATCCAATAACACTGCCACTTTGGCTCACATTTATTTATAATATTCAGACTTGTTGACCATCTTTGTTATTATTTGATATTTGAACTTACCAGTCAGGTTATGCTTAATGCTTCCGTTAAATCGAGCCTAATCTAAACGTTGTCAAATTTTGCTTAAACATGACAATTTGAGCACGATTTTCACAACTTTTCGGACCGCGCTGCCATAATTTTTGAAATGAAACCAAGACTTCTTATCAGTTAGCGTTGACTCTGACGGAAATTCGAAGTAAACAAGAAGAGGAAGAACAGTTGTCATTTAATTTTCATTATTTATTAGCTTGATAAAGTGGAAAGCTTTTTGCATTTGTGAACACAACACAAACATTGGAAGATTCAGAGTTGTTTTCCAGAAATGATCGACCACAATATACCCTAATATTTAATACACAACAGTTGAGGAATATGTATGCAAAATGACATGCATTTAGCAATACAAGTATAAATGTATGTTTATACATACAGTATACGCCCAGTACGCCCCTGATTAGCTCAATGCGATACTCATAATTGTATCATCCGTGTTGGTTTTCATTATGTGTGGCTGCTCGCAGTGAAACTGCCAAAAGTTGTAGTTACGAAATAAATAAATGGTGCACAGTGTTCAACAAACAATGTTTTTTCTTAAACAAAAAAAAAAAAAAGATTGCTATGTACACAGATACATACATACAGTTGTAGATATAAGAGAAAAATAAATAAATTAAACGTATAAAAAATATGGTCTAACACTAAGTATTATAAGTAGGTCGACTCAAATTTTTTGCGCATTTGAAGTTTTCGTTGCTTGCCCGGATATATGGTGAAACTCTTGATTTTCAAGGCTCTTATCAGCATACGCACTGTATAATCGGGCAACAGACTGGCCACAACCGCCACGAAGATGTACAGCCAGACGGGCAGGGAGCACAGCAATTTGTTGTATGCCCAGTAAATATCCGTATCGTAGTCTCTGTAAAACTCGATTATTAGATTTCAATCAATATCGAAATAGAAATTGTATACAAAACTTACAAGTTGATTACGTTGTAGATGACGGTTGTTACCATAAATGCAAGTATCGAAAAAACTATGCTCCCAATAAACCAATAGGATAGGTACATTGACTCCAGCAAGATCTTCAGGTTAACAATGATGACCACAGTCCAGATGAGTAAGGTGCCAAAGCAGGAGAAGGCCGCCGTCTGGCCGCCATCTAATATGACGTTATTGAAGGAGAAGATGCAGAAGGCAAAATAGAAAATGATAACCGAATGATAAATCGCAAACAATGTCCACAAGAGGATGTAGGGCCAATGTAGTTGTTTATTATCCGTATTTTTCTTATAGAGTTTCGGGTTCCTGGGTAAGTGAAACGAAAGTAATAGTTAATATATATATAGCTAATAGTTCTAAAAGTAGATCAATTTCTATTTTACACACTCTTCCAATTTGGTGCTTGTATATCTAGTCATACTAGTTATAAACACACAAAAGTTGTGAAGGAACCAAGCCAAATGTCAGTTTGCACAAAAACATTCTTATATTCATATAAAAAATGATATACATGTAAATATGTGTACAATGTATATATAAATTATATGCGCAGTCAGAAATGTAATTTTTCAAATCGTTTCAAGGCTATTGCAACTACTTTAAGCCAATAATACACACTTGCATTAATGCTAATTGGTACTCACTGCATTAGCACCTCCTCGGTGTAGGGTTTCTCGGATAGGGCAATGAATAGAATCGGCAAGGATGTGTATAATACATTGAAGAGAGTCAAAAATAGAGAGTCGTAGACGGACGATGAGGAGAAGAGCGCGTGGAATTGAAATAGAAACATAATGCCCATGAACACGATGTTCTTGTAGAAGAAATAGAGCACCAGCAACGATATCCGCACACTATGATAATGACCATGGACCAACAGCAGGCGCTTAAGCATGCAAAATTTGGCAAAGGCAAAGTCGGCGCAACGAGCAGCCTGGCGGCCCTCGCGTCCCATGATGCCGATGCCGACATGAGCTTCCTGGATCATGGACACATCGTTGGCACCATCGCCAATGGAAGCGGTGTTGTAGTTCTCATTGGATGACTTAATCAGCGCCACCACCTCGCTCTTTTGCAGCGGACTGAGGCGACAACAGAGGACCGCGGAGCATTTGACGGCTATGTCGCGGAATTCCTTGGGTGCGTCGGACAAAGCAACGGCCAAACTCTTGCCATCGATGAGCAGGGCGCACTCCCGTCCAATGCCAAAAACGATCTCCCGTTCGAGCACATTCAGATGGACAAGTAGATCATCGCGACTTTTGCACTCCAGTATGATATATTTCTTGGCATCCGGCCGTATATGTCCGCAGGATAGGGCGATGTTAAGGGCTGTTTCCACTTTGTCGCCGGTGAGCACCCAAATTTTGATGCCAGCTGCTTGCAAGGAGACCAGCGTATCGGCCACATCATCCTGGAGTGCATCCTCCACAGCTGTTGCGCCCAGCAAATCGAGATCTAATCGAATGATTTCAAATAGTAATTCCAAAAATCAATTATTGTTTTACATTATTGCATTGTACACTAACCACTTTCAATCTTTGAATAGCATTCCTCGCTCAATTGCTTTCGATTTTCTAAGGAGCTGTTTGCCAGTGCCAGCGAACTGACAAACTCCTGATATTCCGGCTCGGAGATCTCTCGCCTAGCTATCGCAAGGGTGCGCAGACCCAAGCGAGCAAAGTCACTAATATGCCCATCGGTCTTGGAGACCAACCCGGCCGAGCTGTTCGCACATAGCGGAAATACATAGCTCTCGGCACCCTTGGTGTAGATCCACTTCTTGTTCGCCTCATCACGGACGATCACACTCATGCGCTTGCGATCGGAGGTGAACTCGAGAACATGCAGACGATAGAAGCAATCCTCTTTTTGTTTTGCGTTATTTATTGGACGCTTGTAGTCCACATGTGGCGGCACAATGCACACACGGAGCACTTCATCATCATCGCCCATATAGACTAAACCCAAATTGGCACACGCCTCCACAAGCGCCTTCTCATCTGGACTGGAGGCCTGATAGTCCAGTATACTAAGCAATACACACATATGCACGAAAAGATATTAATACACTTTAGTAGATGTGGAAATGCACACTCTTCTTTTGGAGAAGAACTGGCCAAGTTAATATTCACCTCAGTGTCTGCTTGATTTCATTCTTTCGACGCTGGGACTCGGCTCGTATTAGTATTGTGGGCTGGCGGGTGAATGTGGGCGCTGCATAGGATTCGCGCGATGTTGTGCTGGCGGCACGGAAAATTCCACCCACTGGTGGCGTCACGATTTCAACGGGATTGGAGAGGTATGCATTGGGTGCACCATAGGAGTGAGCGCGTCTATGGCCCAAGGTGGCCTCACTGTTCGCCTCGCCATGCTGCTGCAGATCCCGTTCCGAGGTAGAACGTTGAAATTGCAGCGAAATGGGACGCATTATTTGGGCACTTTGGTTGGGTGTATCACATCCCAGCGGAAGTCCATTTCGCTCAGTCGTGCTGGTGAACCCTGTTGCATCGCCCGTCGATACAATGTGCACCTTATTGGATCTGGCGAAATTGGGACTACGCTTTACCACCTGCGGTCGCTTGCGCCGCTCCGTTTTATAGCTATCATCGCTAACCAGCAGTGGATTCACATCAGAAGATGTAGTCGTGGCATTAACGCCATTCGGATGAGCCGTCAGGGATGTCTCAATCGTGTTGCTCACATTAAGTTCGGTGTGTAGACTAGAACTGTGACTCTCTTCGGTGATATCGGTGATGGAGTACATGCCCGGTGGTCCCGACTTGTTATTCTCATTCTTAGCGGCAACGGGGGCATCTGGGTGCGTCGCTGCTGCCACTTGCACCGTGTGGCATACGGCCAACGCCTGGAAGAACACCTTTTGACTAATCTGTTGGGCAAATTAATTTATCAATATTTAATAATTTAACTCGAATTTAATTTATGACTCACGTTAAATTTGTTAATGTCAATTAGTGCTTTGGTCTCCGCATCCTCCAATCGGGTTTGCTTATAAATGAACTTGCTGCCAGCTATTGAACACTGCTGGAAATTCATTTCGTTCTTGGTTAAGGTGCCCGTTTTGTCCGAGAAAAGGATGTTGATCTGACCGAGTTCCTCGTTCAAGTTCGATGTGTTCACAATGCACTGTTGATCTGTCTCCTTCTCATAGAGCTCCATGTCCCATTCCATATAGAAGCCGCTAATGATACGCTGCAGCTCAATCGTCACATACAGCGATATGGGTATCAAATAGTTGAACAGTATCAGAAACGATAGATAGTCCTGCAGGAACTGTTTAACGCTGTAGCCATCCGCTGCAGGTCCCAGATAGGTTAGTTTTGGTATCACAAATAGCTCTTCGTAACTGTATTAAATGTAATTTATAAATCAAATTAAATTGAATTCGAATCAAGCCAGACTTAGACAGTTATAGATTTAGATATAGATATAGATATACATATCTACTCACCGTTTTAGGAAATAGAGCAGGGTAACTATGGCTATTAACGCTACGAGTACAACTATTAGAAATCGGTTCACATAGATTTCACTCGATGCTGTCTTGTTGCGGGTGAGTCGACTGTTCAATTGCAGCTTGGTCGTCATTCCCGTATAGATGGCACAGCCAATCACACACTCGGTGTTCTTAACACGGGAGCCACGCAACAGCACATTGTCGGCAGAGAGGGGCAGGACTCGACCCTCGCCACCGGCTAGCTCGATCTTGCCATTAAAGCTGTACAGATCAGTGATGGCACTTTCGCACTCGATAACGCCCAGCTTATGCATCTCCTCAATGGGTACTGTCGGCAGATCTCTGGGCACCATCAAGGTCTTCAGATTCGACTCGCCATCCAAGTTTGCCGTTGTAATGAAGCACTTGCCATGGGGATCTGTTGTTCGCAGCAACAACAAATCGCAGGGCACATCGCAGTCTCGCTCCACAACAACCAGATCGCCGGGAGCCACATTCTGTGACTGTATTATTGCCTCAACTCCATTCTGAATCACGGTTACTACAGTGTAAACGAATAATTAGTTGATGTCAAAATATATGCCCCAACTTTGGACACATACCTGGCGATCGGTTGACCACGTTATCAGTTCTATAGCGTAAGATGTCTTCATAGGCCTGTTTTGCAGCCGTAACAGCAATCACAAATACTAGCGGCAGTAATGACGTCATTGGCGATACAGGGCTGTCTGTAGGAAAGAGTAATACGTATTTGTAATCCATACACTTAAAAAATACGCCAAAGCCCAATTCGGTCTTACCAATTAAAAGCGATATGATGGTCATAACAAGAAAATAAAAATTTGCTATGCGACGAAATTGTTCCAATAAATTCAACGGCAGAAATGTGATCAATGTATATTTTGTGGACTTGATGCAATTTTGATTCTTTGGCTTTTTCTTTTTGACATCTTCTGCGCCGCCAATTGGAATTTGTAGCCAGTCATTTATTGTACTAACTTTGGAACCCTATAAAAAATAAAAAATTAAAAATAGTATTTGTTTTTATTTCGAAAATATTAGTGTATTACATAAACTCCATTCACATTGATTGTGATCAAAGGATTTCAAAAGAATCCACAGACTTCAGTAAGGCCCCTTAATAACCGAACCCCCCCCCCCCCCTCCCATCCCCTCATACATAACATATTTTTCATACAACAGGTGTACGATCGAATACAATTAAAGTAGATTTGCCTTATCTGAACAACTTGCTAAATCTATAGGTTACTTTCACAATATTTATTCTGTCTGACTTTAAATATATTTTTTTTAATTGTTTCCAAGCAGTCATTTTTAATATTCAGAAATTGACGAATAAATAATAGTAATTTTAAATATTTATTCACGGCAAATTGTCTATCATATTATGCTCCCCACTCTAATGGTTATACATATCGTATATTTGAATGTCAATGCATAAGGTAAGCCACTGCTTGAGAATCTTTTGAATTCAAATATCGTTGGCTAAAGGTTAATAGGGTTAATAAATACACATAAAATATGTATGTATGCATGTTTGTACACAGTTTCATGATCTTTGCGTTGGTTCAATTGTTTTTTTTTATTTAACTAAGTTAGTTAGTTTGGAAATTGTTATATTGTTTGGTTCAATTGTGTGACGCACCTTACTCCGTCTCCATAGAAGAGATTCCTTTAGGTATAACTGCGGTTCCTGATCTATCCAAGTTGGTGTGTGATAAGTACCAATAGGATCAGTGCGTCGAAAACGGCTTTGATAGTCATGGCGAAAGAAATTCATTGTCCAACACGTGGCTGGCATTCAATATCAGATCAACCGTCTTTATCCCATACAAGTTGTGAATGTGCATCTTTCCTACAGGGCTCTGTACACAGTGGATGGAGAAACCGAGGGCATGCAAACCGATTGATAGATCAGATTGGATCGTATCAAATGTAACGAATCTTTATTATTTTTCTTTGATCCGGGATGTTCATTTCTATTTATTTTATTTATTTTTTTGTTTTTGCGCAAATGAAGAGCTTTGAGAGCACCTGATGAACTTTCTTGTTGTTTGTAACGTTCTGCTATTCACATATATGTATTCATGTACAATCTGCATACGAAATACGTGTGACCATAGCTATGTATGCCTGTATCTGGCTTTTTTTCTCAACACATTAACAGCTATAACCTTAAAAATATGTTAAGTGGGTAATTTTAACACTTCAATTGAACACTTCAGTACGTATGCACACATGTATGTCCATATATATTGTTGATATTTTGGTCGTATTGTATATCAGTGCGTGGTATTTGATTTTCACATTTACATGACTTTAACTTAAATCTTCAAGATATCAATTTGTATTTTTACACGACAATGAGGTCGGGATCACGTAATGAGTTGAGGAACTCCACGATGTCATAGGAAGATATATATATAAAAATATATATATATATATATATAAATATTTTTTTTATTTATTTATTTAATTACAGTCACGAAAGATCATTGAAGAAAATCAATTGCCGAATTCAAGCTAGTGTCAAGGTACTAAGGCTCAATGGAAAGGAAAACTGAATATACATATACGAATACAAATACAAATGCAAATGCAAATACAAATACATACATATTCAGTTGAATATTTATATACAAATCCACATACATAGCAATATTTATTTAATTAAATACACTCAACTGTTGACCGCCGCGATGTGCACAACTTAAAAGCCGTTCTCACACTGAGAATTAGATCTGTTATGGGGCACTGGTGCTGGTATTCCCATACGCATACCCATACAGATGCAAACAGCATTTCCAGTATCCAACTCACATACAGCTCACGAACCAATATTTGTAAAAAGCTCAAAAGTTATTGACGAGCTACCGAGTAGTTTCCAGTGCTCGTATTCTCTATTTATAAGTTCAAAGTGCATGCCTAATTTGTCAGTTTTATCAAATTCGTCGATATTTGACTGAGCGCACACGGGAATGTCTGTTCTATTATTTATGCATATGAATGCGTTGAGTGCGTCGATAATTGAACGAAAGAATTCCCTGGAAGTGGTATAGCCATGTAGGCTATGCTTCTTGACTTGGCGACATATCTAAGTTTATTAAGTGCACAGCTAATATTTGTTTGTATATCCATTTCAGACACTCTTTGAGCCAGGTTCAGTTTATTTTTTTATTTTTAAAGACTTCATTTTAGAAGTAACGTGAAACGTATTTCCGTCTGTACACTAATAACTCTTCAAAGCTATTCGATACCCTGTACCCAGCTCTGAACTATATATAAATTTATATTTTTATTTGTAGCTACCTAAATGATTTACGTACATGAATATTTTTGCACATACTGCAGTCTGTGGGCTCTGAAGTGTATTCAATTATGTATAATCGGTCATTGGTTATCCGGTAATAAGCCCAGGAAAACGATCACTTTATTTTAATAATGATGCTTAGAAGCTCGTGCCTTTACTGCAGACAATATATATGCGAAAATCTGCTAAATCAGACCAATATTTTTATAGCTTGCTAAGGAAGATAAGCTATGGTGTAAAAACACGTATTTGTTTACCAAGACATATCCGCCCAACTCAAACATTATTAACAACACTTAAATGCTTGGGCAAGTTCTCCAGTCTCAACGTCTCCGTTCTTTTAGATATTGTCGTGAAGAAGTCCGTTACAAACAGCGAAAAAGAACCCACGCCAACGAGCCAGAATTGTGAATAAGTAAATAAACGTCTATGTGGAGGTGTGTCATAGCCATATAATAGCCATTTTAGTAAGAGATAATACGTAGATAATAAGTAGGCGGCTATGTGGACATGTTTGACATAATGGTTTCGCAACTTCGCAATAACTTTTGAACTGAATACTTCATTTTTTCTGATTGGGATTGGGTGTGGCCGAAAATAAGGTTTAAGAAGGATTCCTAGAGATCTACCTCTTTAGTTTGGTAACCTTAGCTCTAAAATTACGGAAGAAATAATTTTAGGGGCCATCTAATTTGCGTTGCAGGTGTTACCTTTTTTTCAAAATTTGGTCGGTCTGGAAATTTATATGCCAATCTTTGAATGAGCCTACCGGTAATCTACTTTTTTAGTGTTGTGACTCTATCTTTAAGATTTGGGGAGGTATGCGGTTTCTAGCGATTCAAACTTAATAAGTAAATATTTCATAAATATCGCTTTCGGGGATAATGGGGCAGGTGTGTGCGTCATCATCAAAATATTTATTCTTTACTTAATATACGTCCCAAATTTGATAGTTCTTACTCAAAAACTGCAGAATATATAGCCATTTCCGATTTTTAAGTGCTGGTGCTTGGGTGCGGTAGAGGTGCTGGTGGACATGGCCAATACCGATCTTTGAAGGCCAAGCTTTAAAATTGTGGGGGATATGCGGCTTTAGCAGACGTGGGCATAGACCAGTATATGCTGCTGCTCTAAGTTTCAAGGTCTTAGGATGTCACTCGTACGGACGGACAGACAGCATGACGGATATTGCACAACATTGTCTTGATACCTTCGGTATCAGAGTATTGGAATGAGTTCACAACTAAATTTAGTTCACAATGGTTGTTCACAATGTTCACAATACTTATGTATAGTATTTGTATGCCTATTTTGGATTCCAAATGCAATATGAAACTCACCCGCTTTCCAAAAATATTCATTTTGATGTACAATACGGCCTGTGGTTTTTGTTAATTTGTAGTTATTGTAGTTATTTAAGTACAATGTGCCTCGGAGTCGCTTCAATCGAATACTACTGAGCGATTTGTGTATCTCCGAAAACACAGCGTTTACCTCGAATTGGTCTCAGTGCTTATCGGGAGGGCCTTTAGAAACCAATACATAAACGACTAACGGTCACCGTTAATACTATCAACCGTCAATCGATCTGGGTCCGTGCCCATATACGAGTATATATACATATATGATATGTATGTATGTAAGCCAATGCGCGCGTGTTGTCAAATGAGCACATACATTTTTTAAGAGCGTAGACGCTTTTGATTGTGCCAATTGATAAATACTATTTAAGGTGGTTTACTCTTAAATCGAGATCAACTTCAACTGTCTGAAATTATTATTTCTTTTTATTTTTTATTTGTTTGGCTTTACGAGATACACTCAAAATTCAACTTTAGCAGCACGCCGAGTGCAGCCGACCACAATTTGTCTGCCTATTCACTAAGAGCACTCTGCACTGGTATCTTCATGTTAATATCGCTAATCTAATATAACCGGGTTGTAACTACGTTGCTCCTCAACTATAGCCGCTCTCTGCGAAAACTTTTCTCTCTTGGGTCAATCGTGGTGCTCTTGGCGAGAGGCTTTCTCATATCAGTACAAGCACTGTCAAAACTGATAAGATTATAACAATGTTATACCGACGCTGTTGACTAATACAGCTAAACTCAAATACCAAAGCGTTACTTCTAGGAATTGATCGAGACATTTGCCCATTACCTATATACATATATATATATATATCGTTTTATGTATATATGAATGTCTAAATATACCCAAAATGATTGCTTTCATTAATATGCACCCATCCACAGTTAACGAGGTCAGAACAGGTACATTGGAGTACACCAGCACTTGCCATTTGTGATTGATGGGAAGGTAGCAGAATCATTGCTCAATTTTCCAATCTCTCTTGAAATTGCCGTACCCAGCCGTTAATTAGACAACATTATCATGGATATCTAATTGCAATCAAATTGTTAGGAAGCTTACCAATTGTGAAATAGATTTTTGCCCTATTTAGTGTAGCATACGTTGTGGGGATTATGATTGAAAACGATATTGAAACCGCTTTGATGCAGTATTTGTAATAGTTTAGTATAATTAAAAAAAAAAAGAAATGAGTGCAATGCTCGGGCGTAATCGACTGCGAAATACTCTGACATCAATGTAATAACAGCCGATAACAGGTGGCAAGGAACAGACATTTGATTTTATCGTTTTTGGCCGTAGCTTTGATATTGGCGGAGGTATGTGACTTTATCAATATATGACATGAGCTTGATCGATTTCCTACACCCCAGTTTACATAGCACCCCAATTTGAACACTTTGTATGACGCGGGCATAAACCCAAACAAATTGCGTTAAATGATACAAAAGCCAAGACAACACAAGCCATACAAATAAATATATATATATATACATATATATGTGTATGGCAATCAATAATTTCGATTTGTATAAAAATTCAAAAAACAAGTCTAGAAATCCATTAACCAAAATAATCTCGAGCTGCGCGTGGTATCAGAAAATTCTATTTCAAATCTTCAAATTCAAATATGAAGCTTTTATAATATCTGAAATCGCGTTGTTCAAGCGGACAAAGAGACAGACAGACACGGAAAAACAGGCAGTTAATGCTGATCAAGTATATATATATACTTTATGGGTCGAGAGACGCTTAGTTGTGTCAGTTCCAAACATTTGCATGACACTTTTCAAAACTAATCTAAAACCAGCGAACACGAACAAATTTGTTGTGATAATCGGAATGTTTATCTATATATATATATATCTTTATATACAGACATGGGTTGTTTATCTCTTGTTTTTATCTTAAGGAGATTGAACAGCAAATTTGAAATTCATCTTTGCACATAAACAATAAAATGTTATTTTTTTTTACATTTTGCACTTGTCATTGTCTACAATGGTATGCCATAAACTGAGCTTTCTAAATATAGTACGGCAAAGTCCGGTCCACTTATAATATCCAAATACGATTTATAAACACACCAACTACATTTTATATATGCAAGGAATTGGTAAAACATGTAAACGTACCATTTTGTTGATATTGTTGTCATGGATTGGATTTAAGTATGTTAATTAATTGGAATTAACTTCTATCCTGGCAAGTGTATGCAATTGAAAATACGAGTATTCCAGAGCAAAACAAAATATACATTCAAAATTCACAAGTGCCGAAAGGAAGGCAAAGCCTTCCACGCGCAAACTGATCTATTGGCAAACTGTCGAAGAATTGTTGATAGCGATACTACTAAAAATGAAATGTGCGACACACACACACAGACATACGCATATGCATTCATGTACGTATACACCTAGAAATGGGCTTAACTACACGTCATTAAATGTGAACGTACATATGTATATATATATCTAAGCTTAAATGCTTATAAAAAAAAAATTGCACACAAATTCAGAGTATCGAAACATTTTGATTCTCTGGATCAATAACCTAAGAGACCGTTATACATACAAATATATATTATCAGATGGATGTAGGTCTGTATCAAAATACCGTTTCAAGCTATTGAGATAGAGGGAGTTATCTCCGGGTCTCCGGGAAAGTAACGCTCGCTTTATTCTAATGTTGTTATACTCTCTTAACCATAGACTGTCACGAGCGAACTGAGCGAAAGTGATATAGTCGGTAGCCATATCTTATCTTAAAGCATTGATTCATATATACACGCAGACATACACTACACACAAACACCCCACAGACTTGACTCACGGCCATTGGTTGTGTGGTGGGTCTCGTCTGGGTTCCGAACTCAGGCGATGTGTTGAATTATTTCCCATAGCTCAAGAAATCATAAAACACACTCATATATATATTGTCATGTACATACAATATTCATATATATATTGAACTTATCTGTCATATTATGCGCAAAAAGATTGCGTAAAATATGGGCCTAGACTATGACAGAACTATAAGCAACCCAAACAATTATTGTTTATATTTTATTGAGTATGAATAGTGAGTCATCAAATATATTTGAAACATTGACGCCATTTTTAATGTGCTTTCCAGTATGTAAACAACGAATTTGTTAGAATCTTAAAATCTATCTTAATCCCCAAACATCGCATGCACATATGTATTTTGAGTAGTCAGTTCGGAAAGTTCGAAATTCATAAGGCAAATATAAATGTTTTGGAAATTATGTGTAAGATACTAGTGTGAACCACCAAATACAAATCTGAGTTACAAGAGTCACCGATATTATCATATTTTAGGCACTTAGTCAGCTATATCGGAAAAAAGGTGTGTAACTTCCCAATGCATCAGTAACATATATATCAGTAAGCATTATGTTTTAGGCAAATACGGCACCCATTGAAAACTGCAATGGGCCCAGCAAACCCTTATTGATCTTAGGCGCGTTTCCCTTCACAAGGCACACGGTGAATATTTAGGTGCATACTTTTCTATGTGGATATGCACATACATTTATATGTACATATTTCGTTAAATGTTTAAATGTAAAATTACCCTAAATCCCGTAAAAATTTTCTGGCTAATGGCAGTAATTTCTTAATTAACCAAAACCTAACTCTTAAAATTATAAAGGCTTTGGTCCAATTATTCACAAACATATTTCTTCATCATAGAAAATATTTCTAATAACTAGAAATACAAACTTTGAAATTTTACGTTTTTTAGTTTTTTAGTTAACTCTCTTTGCTTGTTTCGCAGTAAAGTAAGTTCTTTTAAATTAATTTGTATGCATTCTTATATACAATCTAAAATCTAAAACACTGAAATTTAATACTTATGACTCAATAAAAACACTGGCTTTTAGAAAGACATAACCCTCCCTTTTAGACTTATACTTTGTGTATTATCAGCGGAGTATTCGTTGAGAATTTTTTTGCTTATCTAAGTAAGTATTAATTTCAAAGAAAATTTGCGTACACAACATTGAAATATACCTACCCAAAAATTGGCATACCATCGAATTACCCATTTTCTAAAATCCTACTCACTTTCGCCTTTTTAGTTCTCATGCTCTGCTCAGTCGCCTATCGGCTATTGCCAGCCAGACTAGACATAAATATATGTATTTGCTGATAAGCGAACAGTTGATAGAGTTGACAAGTTAAGCATTTCAGAACGATTACTTTTTATTATATCTAATCTATGGCTAGTGTTGATCAATAAAAACGATTAGCCAAATTTAGCCATAATATTGGTACTCCTTTGTGTATAATTGCAATAGCTAATGCTTTGTGTACAAATGGTTCATTCAAAAAGACTTATTTCTAGTGACCAGGATTAACAGTGTTTGTTAGTGGGGGTTCCTATCACAAAGATTCGAAAATAACATTAACAATCTCGATTCGATAATACACGAATAATGTTTGCCCAGTTTTAGTCGCAGTTTAGCATGGCAAGATAACACTTCTGTGCTAGCAATAATCCATTAAATTCAGAGTTCAACGCACACTCAAGAAAGGTTAAGGAGGGTGAACGAATTAGTCCACATAATGGCAAAGTCTAGCAATAAGGAGAAGAAGCCACTACGGATATCCATTGGCAATGTCAATCCGCAAAAGAACTTGCCACTTAACCGAGTTACAACCACCAAATACACCTGGCTTACTTTTATCCCATTGAATTTTTACGAGCAATTCCGAAGAGCCGTCTACTTTTACTTCCTCGTTATCACCATTATAGCGTTTTTCGTTAGTATGTCATTTAAATAGTATATGCGTGTGTGCATGAATACAACAAATAACAATCGTTTATTCCACAGATATTACTCTTTCTCCTTTGGTATCACTCCTGCCCCTGTTGTTCGTGATGATCGTAACGGCACTTAAGGAAGGTCTGGAGGACTATGCTCGACTGAAAAATGATAAAATTGTTAATAAATCTCAAGGTTTGTAAATATGGTCACCTTAAACTCTGAATATTATTAAAAACATATATGTATATCTTCAATTGTGTATTTTCAGTGACCGTTATACGCAATGGCAATGAACAATGCATCAATTCGGAATTTATTGTGCCGGGCGACATTGTGGTGGTGACTGGTGCCAGTGATGTAACATGCGATTTGTTATTACTTCACACACCTGGAGCAGAAAACATGTGCTTTGTCAATACAGCTAACTTGGATGGCGAGACGAATCTGAAAGCGATCCATGTTCCACCCAACTTTACATACGATATTAGTGGACAGAATCTAGACAAGGCTTACATTATTTGCGAACCATCGACAGCCGATCTTTATCGATTTAATGGACGTATTGAAATCGAAACGACAGCGGGAATTGAAAGCAATCCTGGACCAATACCGCTAGAAATCGATAACCTCTTGTTGCGTGGTGTAAGAATCAAGGGCCAGGGCCGGGTCCTGGGCTGTGCCATTTACACGGGCATGTCGACAAAGCTGCAGCTAAACAGCCGTTATACGGGCAACAAGTCAGCGTCAAGCGAGAAATACATTAATAAATTTATTATAGCGCTCATTGTGGGAATGGTAGCTGTTGTTTTTATACTCTATATGATCGAACGGTAAGTCCTCTAAATGCTTCATAATAATACATATCTAAACAAGTTGATTTACATTATTTATCTGTATCTGCTTAACGAAGATTTAAGAAAAATAAAAAATGTAATTCAAATGTAAAATCTGTAAAGTATCCTTTAAAATTAGATCGTTATGTAAAATATTCATGTTTATTCAAAATTTAAAACGACTAATAATTTTAATAAGACATTCATGATTATAAATTTATGCATTATTTTCAGGCAGAAAGCGGCTAAGGTTTATCCGTCTATGTACTACTTGGGACCACCAATTGACTACAACAAAATTTTGCAAATATTTGAGGACTTTCTATCGTTTCTTATTTTGTTTAACTATATGGTACCGATTTCGATGTACATGAATATTGAGTTATATCGGGTTTTTGGCGCTCTCTTTATGAAATCCGATCTAGAACTCTACGATGAGAAGACCGATCAGCCCTGTGCAGTAAATGCATCTAACTTGAATGAAGACTTGGGCCAAATTAATATACTGTTCTCGGATAAAACAGGCACTTTAACCAAAAACCAAATGATATTTGTTAAGTGCTTCGCTGGTGGCAAAAACTATCATTTACAGAACACCCAATTGTATTGTCCCGATGATGATGAAAACCATGAACTAGGCATGATGAATGTAAGTAGTTTTAATTGTTGATCCCTTATGTCGTCTTATATTGTGATCATTCTCTTTTTAGAACGAGGCTATGGACTTTTTTGTGGCATTGGCTCTGTGCCATACCGTAGATATTTTGGACAGTTGCGATGAAAAATCGGGAGAAACCCTGCCTGAACTCGAAAATCTAATACCGAGTGATACTATTAGTAGATACCAAGCATCTAGCCCCGATGAGAAAGCCATACTGGAGGGCTGCGCCACATTGGGTTTGATTTTCAAAGACATTACCGATGACAAGATTCGACTAGGTCGTATCTTTGGAGGCACGGTTGCCTGCGATTTGCAATTTGAACGCCTACACGTGCTCGAGTTTAGCTCGGAGAGAAAACGAATGAGCGTTATCGTTCGGGATGAGTGCGGTGTGATCTGGCTCTATATCAAAGGTGCCGAATCATCGATTCTACCGCGCTGTAATCCAACCACGCTAATTGCTCAAACGGATGCGCAAATCACTAAATACGCCAAGGAGGGTCTTCGTACCCTTGCTGTAGCCAGGCGAACTCTCACCGAAAGCGAATATGACGCATTTGTTGCATCCTGCAAAAATATCAATATTCAACTAAGCAATCGACAAGAACTTTTTGCAGAATGTTACCAGAGCATTGAAGTAGGTAAGATGCTACCAATATGTACTTGCATACAAATCTTCGACTTAGATACATTTTCAAGGCTTTCCTTTTTTTTATATATATTTTGCACAAAATTATGTTTATGATTTGTAACATCGGTTTCTGTGGTATTTATTTACGAGTAAGGCAGAACACTAGTGCAGATCTTAAGCTAAATAGGAAAAAAGTCAAAAATTGAATCAATGATTTGGTCCTTGATAAAAATCGAATCGAGCTGAAAAACACAATTGAAAAGATAATTCGAAAACCTATATTGAAAATGGTACGGCTTCCACTTTGAGAAACTGTTTACTAGTAATTTATTATTATATTCATTTTGTTTATAAACCGAAATGACTCCTCTTCTAGAACTTGATCTGCTGGGTGCTACGGCATTAGAGGATACACTAGAGGATGAAGTTGATGACACATTGACTGCATTGCAGGAAGCTGGCCTAAAAATATGGGTACTAACGGGCGACAAGGTGGAAACGGCTTTTTCCATTGGCATGGCATGCAAACACATACCACAAGTGGCTGAAGTACACTTTCTTATTAACATAACCGATCCGTCAGAGCTGGAAAAGCGATTGAGTCAGCTTGAACTGGGCATCGCCTCGGCCACGTCTAAGCCCACTTGTCTGGTAATCGATGGAACAACTGTGTCTGCACTTTTATCGCACTTGCCGGAGCAATTCACTGAAGTGGCACTAAAATGCCAGGCTGTGCTCTGCTGTCGCCTGAGTCCACTCCAGAAAAGCGAAATAGTCATGCGTATTAAGAAGACAGGCACACATATCACAGCAGCCATTGGTGATGGTGCCAATGATGTGTCCATGATCCAAGAGGCCCACATTGGCATTGGCATATACGGAGTGGAGGGCAAACAGGCAGCTCGAAGTGCTGACTACGCAATTGCCAAATTTAAAATGCTTCAGCGCTTATTACTTGTACATGGTCATTACAATACGGAGCGACTTGCATTTATGGTGCTTTTCTACTGCTATAAAAATATTATTATCACTGGTTGCATGGCGCTATTTCAAGTGTATGACTTGTATTCGGCTACTTCTGTGTATAACGAATTGTTCCTATGGCTCTTCGATATTATTTACATATCCGTTAGTTTCACTTATTTGGCCATGTCCGACAAACACTATAATGAAAAGACATTGTTACGGTGAGAGTCTACGAAAAATAACGTTTGAAATATATGAATTACAATTCAAATTATGATTATTTCAGATTCCCAACTCTCTACAAGGGAATTTCCCACAACCAGCTAACCTCTTGGAAAATATTCACGGTATGGATTATTAATGGCGCCCTTCAGTGTTTCACTATATTTTACTTTGCGTATGCAGTTTTAAATGACAATAATGTTGTCTTCAACAACGGGCAAACTGCCGACTTTTCAACATTTGGAACTATGCTTATAATGGTACTCGTTATTGTGGGCAACTTAAAGATTGTTCTGGTTTCACACTACATGAGCTATCTGAACTTTGTATTTATTGTTGCATCAATATTTGCATTTGTCTTAAGTACATATCTCTACAATTTATACACTGGCAGCAGTCTTTATCACGTCTACAGCATGTTTTTAAGCTCACTGCCCATATGGCTTTATATTATCATTTGTACGGTGACATGCTTGCTGCCCGATTTTCTTATGAAGGCTGTTTACGATATGTTTTTAGATCCGCCCAAGTTGAAAGTTGAAAAGCTGAAACGGGTAATTTAAATAATATAAATCAAATCGTCATAGATAATTTTACTCATACATCGCGTAATCGTTTCGTTTTCTTAATATACATTTTAAAGTTGATGATTTCCCTTAAAAGAAACAAAGACAACTTTGAGCAATCGTATTAAAAACGACCACAAATTGTTCAATACCTTATCAACTAATCGTATAAGAATCAATTGATTGTATCGCAATGCTGATAATCAAAAATATTTTATTAAATATGACTGTTCATTTCTTTTATTTTTCATAAATAGAAACAATAATTAAAGCAACCGCTGCACCTAGGCGGCAATTCTTTATAAATATATCGAACGTTCGCCGCTCGCAGTGATATATCGATATCAACGATATTTCGATTAGTTTTGTACATAATTAAATAACTGAAAATTGTAAATTGTAAATTGGTTGGTACTTAATTGATGTCAGCGTCAAGCTAACGGATCAAAGGATCATGAGGATAATCTACAGAAAGCAATTAAAAATGAGTGGAAAATTACTGGTTTCTAACGCCACATTACATAATGGAGCCACTTAACTTTACACATGTGAAGTGCTACTTTCTATCTGGGATTTTCCTGTTCTCCAGATCCAGTCAATGGTTGGGACTGCTCGAGTAAATTATTGGTCATTTTGCGTGCGATCATTATTGGTTATCTGAGGAATATGTGATGGTGAACGATAGCAGTAAGCATTAAGCTCATCTGGGATGCCGGATCCCAAATTTAGATCAATTAAACTTTCTCCTTTGAGGCTTCCAGTTGTAGGCATTTGTGTTATACGTTGGGCTCATAATGTGGTTATGATTTACTTTCAACTATCTACAACAGTTGCCCTCGCATTTAGCAGTTCTTAAAAAAGATTTTACAGCTATTGTTTTTACAGAAGTGCGTTAAAAAAAATATTATGCAATTGTTGGCACAAAATGTATATTTAAAGTTCATGTTGTCAGTTTTCGTATTCGAATTCTACACACGTCGTTTGCTGCACTCTTCGCACCCCTTCGACTTGTTATCACTTTCTTGTCGTCTCAGTCGTATCCATATACAAGCAATTGTAAAAGAAAAGAACGCTTCAAAATTGAAATCACATGGATGATTTATTGCAACCAATGATCGTTAGTAACTCATACAAAGGTCTTCATTTGCATGAATGCATGTTTAACTATAATTGTACACTAAAAGTCCGATTTTTGTATGTGAATATACTCGCTTGTAGTGAGCTCTTTAAAGGTATGGCTTGCCAGGATATGCACCCAAACAAATAATATTTAACAAAATTGCATTCTGCGATAAATTACTTCAATATTTACAACAGGTTTGAAAAAAATAATATATGTATGACTTTTATATACTTATGTAAGTTTATAAGTATGAAATAGCTTCGACATGCCGAAAACTCCGCTTTTGAGCAATTACTCTGATTTTAGTGGTGCTGACACAAATCGTAAATTTAATTAGTCATTGTCCTATTTTGATTATTTCAGTCGTCTTCAAGAAAAATAACAAAAGCATAAAACAGACTAGGATTATGTCGTTAGATTACGTCCCTAAATACTCTAAAAATGTAACAGAGAACTAAAAATATGTATTGCAAATCAGAGTCAAAGATAAGCAGACACACCCACTTGTTGCTTATGATTGAATTTGATTTTTGGTTTTGAGCCTTGTAAGTTCATATGTAACTTATGGGACAATTAAATAAAGTTCGTTCGAAATCAATGAATTGTAGCTTTGGTTGACAGCGTTTTACAAATTTGAGGATTATGTACAAACAGGTTAGTTGCTTTTTTTAACGTCTTTACTGTCGCCATCCTTTGCCTGGCCGCGGCCCAAAATTTTCGCCAAACTATCCCAAATACCACCAAAGAAGATGGCACAGCACAGATTCTCCAATGGCAGGAAGGGATCATGTATGCCCAGTAGGATGGATGACAGTTTAAAGTACACCAAGAATATAACAATGCCGAAGTAAACTAATGCATGTGGAGCTGAGATCCAATCAGTCTTTTTGTCCAGCACGAAGATAATTGAGGCTAGCAATGACGCTTTCGTGTAGCTGAAAGAAAGAAATCGTCAATACAAAAACAAAACATTATCGGCTCTCGACAACCATAGCCAATATTAAAATTGATCAACTGCGCTTACAACGTTGGCTGCATGAATTCCATTGCGGTCGGTGTCCATGCGCCTCTAATGAGGCGTTCTATCAGCTTGGTGAAACCAGCGCCGTTGCCCTTTAAAGTGCCGATTATGATCATGATTATCCATGCATTCGGATACAGTTTGGCAGCATGTCCGACGCCGTCATACACTTTCTTGGCACGGTAAATTTCCTTCATGGCACTGGCGACAATTTTCACCGGGAGAAACTTAGCCACCTTGTAGCCAATATCAAAGGGTGTATAAAATACAAGATACCTGCAATAACGTTATTCGTTTATTATATTATCCCTAAAGTAGTTGAGAGGAATTAGTCAATAATAACACTTACCACACAGCGGTGCCAACGAACAGCTGACCGGTGTTCTTCAATGGAGCCAATATGGGCTCTCCGAGTAATCCATTGGCAACCATGCCACCAGCGAATATCACCAGCATTGTGGATAGCCAGCAGGCAAGGGGATGTTTCCTGGAGAAGGCCTGTGCGTTGGCGCCCAAATCCTCGCGCACGGCCAGCGCGGCAAGTAAACTGTGCGCGATATCAAAGAACGGAAACATTTTCAGCTTGATGACCTGATTGGCCACATCCAAAAATGCTTCCGGGTCCATGATCAGAGCTGATCTTGTGTCCTGCCTTCACAAAGTATGTTCTGAAAGCGATAAATATATCATTGCGGATTTTGATTCGAATTATATGGACTCATTTTGGTTTTTTTTTTAATATACAGTTAAATAAAACTATTCAACTGTTTTTTTTTCGTTTTCTTGATATTTTGTTCGACTCACATTGCGAAATATTATATTACAAGTCTTGATATTCTCAAAAGTTATATAACTGACACAAATTTAAGCGACAACTAACAATTTGTGCAAAAATAATAGCTAAAACGTCATAAAAGATTGTTGCAAAAAAAAATAAAAGAAAAGAAAAACAAAAAATCCCATTTAAATAGATATACACAAGTTGTACATTAAAAATGTTAAAACAACATATATATATACATATATATATATAGATGTATGTATCTATGTATGTATAAATATGTGCGTTTATATATTTGGCTATATCGGTGTACATACGTATTTTAGATGCACTAGTTTTACTTTGTCACACTTCTGATTTTACAGTATGTTCAATTGAAGCTCTTTGAACCCGCACTCGCATCGAAATACCGAGAGATGTAGAAGTTGTCGAACTGTATGTTAATGTCGAAAAACATAAAAACAAATTCTAAGTCTAAATAAAAGTGTTGCTGCTTTGCCACAGCTCCAAAAATACATTTCGCTGATGAATCGGTGAGGGCCGTTAGAGACGCGAACCCGGTCCGTTGCCTGCCCTTCCGTCCGGTCGTCGTCTCTCTTTCGTCCGTTTCTACATATCTCTTGTTTGTGTCGGTGCCTCTGTTTGTGCTTGTGTTTGCGTGCACATGTACGCCCGTGCTCTGGCGCTGACTATTTTGGAGGTGTGCATGTATGTATGTATGTATGTATATGCACACAATATTTTCTTTGGCTGTCTCACTCGCATTTCCGGTTGAACATCCTTCAGGATTTCTCATTAGCTCATTTGTGAGCACGTGCTCAGCATTATATATTAACCTAACCATGCAGATAATGTATGCAATTTGTGTATTTCTCTGTAGACATGTACATTCAACTCCATGTATGTACACTGCTTACACTAACAATAAAAATAAAATAACAGAAAAAAAAAAACGAAGAAAATCCAACAAATTACCTACGTAAACGCGCGACCAACGGATAGCTGAGTGCAGCACGTACACGGGGAGACTGGGCTCGAAGCTGGCCCGTATATTACATGCTCATCTTCTTTCTTTTTCGATAATTCTAGTCGCTCTCGGGAATATGTTATATATTTAGAATCTGCGAGTCTTTGGTACAGAGAAAGAAACCACAAATTCATATGCATGTACATATGTATGTACTCGCATGCGTAAAAAGCTAATTAGGCGGCTGAGATGATTGTGTCTCATAATTAGAAGTTCTGGTCTACAACACTTGAGGAATACACATGTTTGCATGCAGGAGAGTGCTTGTTTGAATGTATTTGGTTATTGGCACATACATGTATATGTTGCAAAATGCAAAAGTTCTTTTAACACGTCAAGAAGATGCTTTCCCTTGGACCAATTAATACAAATCCATAATCTCCGGTCACATTGTTTCTCAGCTGCTTCTTGCACTGATAAGAGTTGAATTGGATAAGAGTCTTTGGCCAATCGATAAGTCTTGAGCTGGATACAATCGATACATCGATTTGTTTTACAATCAAAATTTTTATGTTTTTTTGACATCCCTAATCTACACTATTTTTTTGTGATCTTACAAATTCCAATTAAAACGTTGAACACTTTGGTGAATTCCTTTTTACGAGTCCGTCCAAGACAAATAGAATCTCGGCTACAATCATAAGAAATTCCTATCAAACATACATACATAAACTACAAAACTGAACAATACGCGAATGTATATGCAAACTTATTGTTTGCACAAAAAGTGGTGCATATATTACATTACCTTTAACAATAAGATAGGAAAAGGTAAGTGGGATTTGCAGCTCAATTGCAACGATACTTGAATTTACCAACAAACAAAACCTGCTATCTTCTCATTATATTGTTCATTTGCACTCAAATAAACATACATATGTGTATAAGTTTATATTAACAGTCATTGATCACACACACACACACACACACGCACGCATACATACATACATATATAAATATATATATGTATAATATACTTACATACACACACGCATACGCACTTTTTGTGAATCTTAGCTTATTTGGATGAACTGGTTTGCACATTTAAAGTTCGCAGCTGAAGCTTGTTAAAATGGGAATTTTGGTTGAAGTATAATTAATCGCGGATAAGCCCCAAAAATATCGCAATATTCAGTAATTATCCAAATTTGCATGTATGTAAATACATATATATACGTACATATGTACATAAATCACCCATGGTCCCATGCTTGTCAATAATCAAAAGTCAACCTAACATATGCAATATGTAAATGATTGTACGTATGTATGTATGCAATATCGCGTAAAGTGCTTATTAATAATAACAATAGCTATGTGGGGATCGCAACCTTATCGATTGGATACATAATTCTCGATTCCCGAGAAGCTGGATCAAATTACAAGTTGAGAAATACAAGCACGCAATGCATGTGTATCTATGATGGACTGTTTGTAATCTTTGAAATGGGGCATTGATTTTCAGATGTCTTCGAATTCATCTAAAAAAAAATCGTCTGGTTTGCGCATGCTGTGGATACCAGGACGAAAAAGTAATCCGAAAGGTCGATTGAGTTCAACAAATAAACACATCTCGTACTCGCCAGCCCAAAAGAAAAACGAGGTGTGGACCTTGGGCGGCAGGCGGGCCCAAAGTGAACTGATTGACTTGTGAGTATACCCCTATTGCAAATTCTCAACATACAGGCGAACATATTTTACAATCAACAAGTACAATTCACGCTATATGAATGAAAGTTGAGCGGCCATTAGCTAACAGCAACATCAACATCTAATGAAACCCGACGCTCACGCAAGCACTATTTGCAATTGTTATTGTTGCATCACGAATACCAGCAAATGTGTGTATGTAATGTACACACATATCAGCAGGCCAAGCAAATAATCAATGTATTAATTATATGTGTTTATTCGTAGTGCCTACCAAATACGTTCATATATATCACATACCTTTGCAGTCATATATACAAGTATATATATTTCATACGATAACTTCAACGTATTCTTTTAGGCCCTCGACGGAAATCAACCTTGCTCCGACATCATCATTGGTGGTACTGGGTACCATGTCCTCAACGCTTGTGACTGGTTTGAAAGCAGATTCACTTCGTGATAACAAAACGCCAAATGATTCAGTTGCTGCTGTCCCAGAATGTGTCACATTACCTACAACTCCAGTTGCCACAATAACTCCAAATTTGAATAGTCCACTCTCGGAGCTGGCTCCGTCGACACCCTCAACGGCAGCTATGCCATCCCCGATATTGGTTACCACAGTTGAAGTAAGTCTCTCAAATCAACTGAGTATGTACCAAGCGCTTAAATATTTAAACTAATGATCTTACCCGAAAATCAGCACAACATTTTCAATTGTGATGAGTTGCCGAAGGTGCCATCGCTCGGCGAAACAGATTTGTCCACATCAGCTGCCGTATTGAATAGCTCGGCTGGGACGACAGCTTCGATAGCAACCAATTCATCCCCGTTGGCCAACCGAAAAGCCCACAGTCAGCCAGCAGCCAATAACAAATCCCCCCAGAAAAGCAGATATAGGAACCACAACAACAATCAGGTTAAGCAAAATACATAATACACATCATGGTGTAACGTAAAACTATAACTTTTGTGTTTGCCATCAAACAGGATGACATAAATTCCATCGAAAGCATTTGTAGTTTAAATCGAATTCAAGTTAGCTCCGAATTCGATTGGATCGATGAAATGGTGCAAGAACGTAACTGTAACGAGCTGAAGCACAAAAATAAGCGTAAAAAATCAAAAAAGACACTCCACAGCAACGCATCAGATCAATTGGATGGATTTAAAATAAAGGAGAAGAACGATACAAAATCAATGAAACCCTACGATGACAATGATGACAAGGTTGTCAAGTGTCTGTATTATTCTCTCATGTGCTGCGACTGTACAATATCATAGATATAGATATAGAAATAAAAAAAAGAAACGGCAGAAAAAATTTGCATATCGGTTTACATATGCAACTGTATGTACCACGTATGCATTTAAAAAACATCTCAAATATTTTGAATGTATTTAAAAACTTGTACATTTTTATACGGATCAGAAGATAATTTGTTATTAAGTTTTTCTATACGTACAAATGCTCTGTTCAAACAAACCGTGACCAAGTATTCCATTAGATTACATAATATCCATAGTTAATAATGCATCGAATTTGTGCAGCGCACACATTTTGAACACGGTCAAAACTGAAAATCGAAATACTTACGAAATATAATTTTTGTATAGATGTTTACACATGCTCGCGATAGATATGTATTATATACGCCTATTTGATACTATTGATACACATGCATATTTTTTGTAAATAAACTAAAAGCATTTTTCTACTGATATCTTTAAGTTGCATTTGTCACGTGGCCAAATCTTTTATCGGTCATCAAGAGGCATTAGCCAGTCACATTTCCATTAATATCATGCATATCTCATTCAAGACTCACATGTACATTAATATACCCATTCAAAGTTCCTTTAAATACAGCTCCTGTTGCACAGGATGAGTACAAAACAAAAAAAAAAGAAAACACTCATTGTTCAACTTGACATAACATTTTTCATAAAAATTTAATACAAACATTAAATTTACAAATATATATATATATAAAAACAATTCACAATCACATATAAATTTCGGATCATTTATCATTTCGGATGTTAAATATTTCGATTCGCTACATTCCTCAAGTATGGTTAAAATTTGCTAGTCCAGAGCAGAAAATTCAGGATCAAAGTTATTGGTGTTGCTATTGCGGCTATTGGTGCATTCACATTAGATTTATCAATGAATCAGCTAAGAACGTTATTGCTTTGCCTTTTGCTGCTTCTACTGTTCGTTGCATGATTCATATACGTGGGATTGGTGCATTCGGTGTTTAAGTTTATGTTCGCATTGTAATGGGAATCGAATTCTGCACCTTTGTTGCACTGAAACTCGATCGCATCAATATCATTTGTACTTTTAATCAAAATTTCGCTTCCATTCATTGGACCATTCGGTTCGTAGAGTACCTTCTTTCTTTCGTTGACATCTAAATCGTCATCAGTGTTATCATCCGTATCGTCACCGTTTTCACCCACATTGAATATAAATCTAGCTTCATTACTGGGATCGCTCTTGTGACTGCCTGATCTGCTATTTATTTTCCTGTATCTCACAGATTTTCTCGATCCATGATTACTATTGCGCTGCAAGTGAATAAATAATGTTAAGTTAATAATCTAACACTTGGCTGGACTGAACGTGCGTGACGGCGCCGCTGCTTACCTGCAAAACTGCAAATATTATGGAGAATATCGTAATTATCAGCAAACAGATGGCGACTGCAATTGCTGTGATGGCTGTCAGTGGTGAGTCGAGACGCAAAACAAATTCCTTGCTATTGCCATCGCCGTTGGTTTCGCCTCGATCCATGTTTCTAAATATTCTGTCGGAACCCACCACTGTGCGACGCTTTCCAGCTGTTGAGGCAGTCTTACATTCACCTATAATTTACAGTTCAGTTATGTCGCTGATCTCTCAACTCGCCTCTTGGCGGCTAATGCAATATTTACCCGTCTCCTTGTCACAGTGACAACAGATTTCAGATTCAGTTTCATTGTCGCCGCCACCACTTTTGTTCTGGCAGCACGGCACACACTGACTGTTCAACTGATCCAAGTGGAGGGGCGGAGCGCATGTCTTGCACGAGTACTGGCCGGGGCCAAAGCAGGAGCGACAGGAATCGTGGCAGCTCTTGCACGTCTGTGTTGTTGTATCATAGTACTGAGAGCTAAGGCATTCCATGCAAAGGCCGCCATCCAACATGAAGTGTGGGGGGCATGATGTGCATGCCAGTGGGCCAGCGCCTAAAACAATTCAAATCGGTTAATAGTTGACCTTATGCATATATGCATATGCATATATTAACCGTTGCAGGTCTTGCAGTAGTGATGGCATTTCTGGCACCCAAACTCCGATTTGTAGAATCCCTCGGGGCACTCCGGATGGCATTCGCCAGCTGCCAGCTGCCATCCAGCCGGGCACTGTACGCACTGATTACGACGGGGCCCACTGCAAGTGTGACAACTAAGATAGCACTTGGCACAGATGCCGCGATCGCTGTAGTAGCTGCAAACATAGATAGATAAATGCATAAGACAGGAAAATAGATAGATTCATAAGATAATTAAATATAGATAAATACCCATCGGCGCATGTTGTGCGACACTCGCCGTTCTGTAGTTCAAGTCCCTTGGAGCAATTGCTGCAATTGGTGCGGGATACGCACTGGGTGCAAGTATGCAAACAGGGCGTGCAGACGCCCGTCTCCATATAGAAGCCATCTTGGCAACCACTCACACAACTGCTCTGCTCCAGCAGGCGATTCTGATGGCATGACAGGCAATTCGATGATAGCGGCCCGTTGCAAGTCTCACAGGAGTCGTAGCACGGCATGCACTTGCCCTCACTGTGACTATAATATTCAGCTAGCAAGTAAGATGGGCAGTGGCAGTAAAATGGGTGAGTAACAATCAAACAAGTATTACACGGGGTGGCTAGTCAATCAAATTATAAACTTACATTCAAAGCAGCTGTCACTGCCGGCCGCAGCGCATTTGTCCTTCTTGTTGAGCAGCCAATTTGGCAGGCATTCTGTGCAGATGCCATTGCTGCTGCACGACTTGCAACCATCGTGACAGGGCAGGCATTCCAGGCGCTTCTTATCCGCATAGAAGCCATCCGGGCAGTTGTTAAGGCACTTATTTTGCCAGGCATATCGACTAGGTCGGCAAGTGATGCAGTTATTTTCGGTGGCTCCGTTGCATGTGGCGCACGAGGAGTGACAGTAGGCACATCTGAGTGTTACACGCAACAAGTAAATAAAAGCAATAATAATAATACTAGAGAACCTTACTTGTTCTCCTCCGTTTCGTACGTATCCAAGGGACACGCTGAGTAACATTTGTTCTCATGCATGACGAGGTGATGATCACAGCTGGTACAGTACTCGGGACGGTCCTGACATGACGCACAATTAGGCTCACAAGGCACACACGTTCGATTCTTAATATCTGTGTAAAGTGATGAATTGATTTCGAGATATTGGGAATTGAATCGCTCGTTCTTGGTGCTATCGTGCTTATGACATACCCTCAAAGTAACCGTCGGGACAAACTTGCAGGCAAACGGCGAGATCAGTGACATGCAGGTGTGCCGGGGCACAGGTGAGACAGCTGTCTGGACCAGCGCCAGCGCAGGTCTCACAAGAATCATGGCATGGCCAGCATGTGCCAACTTGATTCGGGAACGAGCGCGGCGGACAACGGCTGACGCAAGTGCTGCAAACGCAAAATAAATAAAAAGAAAAAAAAACATTAGGGTACATTAAATATGGGAGATATTCTAAACAATTCGGACTGATCAGAAATTGACGCACAGACGGATGGTGCTGCTTTGAAAGAATATAAAATGAGTGCAAAACAACGATTGAATTAACGTTGTTTAATCCAATCGGTTTCGACAGCATGCAACAGTCTTGATCCTGTTGGTCCCTCTTAAAACGAAATTGGCAAGGTCATTAATGCTAGGTGGCGTGGCTTGTTAATTGGCTTACTTATCCAATCGATAGTGGCTGCACGCCACACACTGTGTGGGTCCACGTCCGTAGCAGCCAAGGGAATCGCACTCGGCATCACAGGAATAAAGTATGACTTTGTTATCACCATTGGCCAAGGCATTGGGGGTCTGAACAGGTGCTGCTGCTGCTGCTATGGACACATTGTGGCCGTCGAGCGTTGCAGTTGCTACTTCGGGACTGGAGCCAGCGCTGCTGAATATGTTTTGGTAGTTAAGATAGCTGGCATAGTTGTCCGTATTGAAGTTGCCACCTTCGTTGGCCGGTTGCCCAATATTGGAGGCCGAGGAAAATAGGAACGGATTGTTCGCAACGGGATTGTTACGCAATTGTGTGTTCAACAGCTCCGATTTGAGTCGCATTGGTTGCGTTGAGGTGCCATAGAAGATCAGCTGCCATTTCGACAAGATGCCGGGCTGGTTGACGCGTCGCCGACCACCATTGATCACCTGCAGTGTCCAACGGCCCTCGGCCTTCTCGCCCCAGTAGTGTACACTGAGGAACGGCCAGTCATCAAAATTGGACTTGACAATGTCACGCGGCCGTTCGAACAGCAATGTGCTTGTCGTGCCCATGGGCGATGTTAGCAAAATACGTAGATTGCCGCGTGGAAAGAAACGTAATGTGATGCGGCACTGCACGTGCTCCAGATAGCGGACCTCGTTGATGGTGCCGGCGCAGCCATTGACGTCCATGTGCGTTGCTAGCGTATAGCCGTAGGCACCCTCAATTTTGCGATCCTCGTTGTTCTCGCGTGACTTGCATATATGCTGTGGCGGCACCGAGTTCCATTGCTCCGCCAGAGTTACCATAGCGCCCGCATCCATCAGACCGTAGCCGAACTTATGACTGTATTTGCGCTTAACGCCGTTCTGTGTCCAACCGCTCTCCTTTTCGAGTGGCGCCGGTCGCGATGTGTAAACAACCAAATATTGCATATCGCGCCAAGTTAATTTTGGATTCGCCTCCAGCGCCAAGGCGCAAATGCCAGCCGCCAGCGGTGCCGATGCCGATGTGCCCGTATGCTCCACCGTGCAAATGTGATCGGGTCGCAGGCGTCCGTCCATGTCCACGGTCGCCACGCTTTTGTCGTGACCCGGCGTTCCCGAACTGTAGGTCGTTGCCAGAGTTGAGGAGCACTCCTCCAAATACCATGGCTTAAAACTGTCAAATAAAATTGAAATGCATACGTTAATTGCATGCAAAACTGCATAACTTTTTAGTGTCTTTGACTAACTTACCCCGCTTGCGTAGCACTCGAAATGGACAGTGTGAAAATGGAATTGGTGTAGCCATCGCAGTTGCACGAATCGGTATAGCGACCGCCATTGCCCGAAGCCCACACAAATATGGAGCCCTTGCCCTGACGTCCACTGGTTACGCCATAGATGAAGGCTCGACGCGCCAACGGGCCGGGCCCATCGACCGTAGAGCCATCATCCTCTGGCCCCCAAGATGCACTATATATATCGATATGCGATGGATTCAAACTCAATGCCTGTGCCTCAACCACATCATTCACTTTGCCATCCAGCATGCGCACACCTGCAAAGCAGAACAAAGACTTGTACACATGCACACTACACATAATATATATATA
The DNA here is from genome assembly GCA_035043845.1 of Drosophila picticornis. Taxonomy (NCBI): domain Eukaryota; kingdom Metazoa; phylum Arthropoda; class Insecta; order Diptera; family Drosophilidae; genus Drosophila; species Drosophila picticornis. The sequence goes on along the minus strand of JAWNMR010000492.1, from coordinate 19,806,572 downwards.
CATATATAAAATTACATAATCAGTGGTAAGATGATACTTGATGATGCTTGTCACTGACAGGACTTACCACCAATGCTGGCATTATATGCTACACCAACTCCACAATAGTTATTGAAGGCAACTGCGGCCACCTCTCCGGCGCATCTGGTGCCGTGCTTATTGTCACCATTGTCCTGAGGCGTTGGATCCGAATCGTTGCCATTAATATCAAATGAGGCGTCCGGATCCTGCAAGTGTATGTTTCAATTATATTATAGAATATTCATCAATATCAATATCAACATATACAATACATACATAGTTTTGAGCCAAATCCGGGTGATTAGTTTGAATGCCGTCATCTAGAATGGACACAACGACACCTTTGCCCGTGTAGCCCTTCTGCCAGGCGGGACCGATATTCATGTCAAGGCCATCCTTAGCTCCGCCGTTCTTTCAAGGAGACACCAAAATACAAACATATTTATGAACTTTCGGTTAAATACATTATTAAGTAGCCAACTCAATGAAATGGATCTCCAAAATAAGTTAGATTCAATGGATCCAATAGCAATACCAGCTCCTGTGTAAGCCATTAATTATGTTATGTACTGCGTGGGTAATATATATATATGTATATATATATATATATATATATATACATATGTACAAATCGGTCCCTATGTGAATCAAATTAAAATTCGAGTTTGTGAATTTGGTGTTAGAGTAAAAGTGGTCGCCTGAATTGATTTACCAGTTTTTCAAATACTGGTTATTCAAATTTGTGGAATTACCGATGTTAATATGGTTTATGTAATTTCAATGACTTAAATATATCCGTTTAAGGCGTCCAATGGAAATTCTAATTTTCGCGACACCCTCATTATTTTGAGTTTTTATGTAATGCACTGATGTAATTATATATTAAGTAAGAGGATCAGTTTCGGATCATATTTAAAATATTGTAGATAAGATGAAAGACATGAAAGGCATGATGACATACTTTACTCACCAAATACCACTGTTCCTTAAACAACGGATCAGAGAAGAGAAGATGCGAGGTGACGTCACGGTACTCGAGGCGCGGTGAATGCGTTCCAGCCAAAGATGATGGGTCTGGGGAATATGAAAAATGCGTATTCGTATGCGGATCGATAGCGTAGTCATTAGTCTGGCGCAATATATTGTACGGACTGTAGGTGGGTATGTCTTGATAAGGGCCATCCCGTTTTTGGCGGTTCTTCTCGTGTTGTTGCTGCAGCCATTTTATCTATTAAGAAAAACCCAACAAAAAATAACAGAAAAAAATGTATTATTAAATTTAATTAAACGTCAATCAAATGGATCATTAAAGACAAACAAGCGATGAAGGTCAGAGATCAAGGTACATATTTGGCCATCCACTCACCTCGAACTCCGAACTTAAGGCACTGTGATGCTTGCGACTTGAACGAAGCGAACGCTTTGACAAACGATGATGCTGAAACAGATAATAGTCGTCAAGGGCGCCAATCTGTGAAAGATAATATTTACCATATTGAGTGCCGTGTTACAATGTGTACATACTTATCACAATTCACAATTATATATTTGAAGAATGTACATATGTGTTTTGTTTTGTTTTCTGTTTTTTTTTTTTTGTACCTGTCCCTGATTGGTGAAGCCGTATTTGTCAGCTATGCTGTCAGCCACATATTTGCCAGCCGGTATATGGACAGCAAATTCATTTGTGTAGATGGGATCGTCGGGTATGCTATACGCACCAAATATTTCAATATCGTCTAAATGATGCTTCTCAGTCTGTTCAGCGTTCTTCTCCTTCGGTTGCTTCGCACTGGTTGTTGTATTATTGTTGTTGTTGTTGTTGTTGTTGTGAGTATTATTAGCCTCAGAGTCAGTCTCAGCGATGATCAGTGTTGGATGTTTAGTATTACGATTTCCAATTGATTTCGTTGCTATTCTTTTGTATGGTTGTTGGTATTTCGAGTAGTTATTGGTTGGAGAGAATTCACTGGCGCTCGCATCAATACCGAGTATTCCAGCAGAATGTTGAGTTTCGCTTACGCTTTCAATATTATTATGGTTGTTATTATTATTTTTATAATTTGATGTAATATTATTTTGAAAAGCAGCACTAGTATTTCCTAGACTTAAGATCGCTAAAACTAATACAAAATATATACAGCTTGTTGCCATTCGATTACATTTGCATAAATAGATTTTTCTAATGAGTTTTGCATATGGATGGCATCTGCTGGCCCTCCGGTTGCCCAGTTTAGCTTTTGGCGTTGAATATGAGCAGCAGGATGATGTTAAACTTGATGATGTTGTAAATGGTGATGCTTCTGGCCGTAGGTTGTTACAGTCGTTGGCGCAATCCGTACACGTACGCTCCACAACAAATGGTAATTCGACGGTTCTTTTGTCAGTGCCTGTATCAAGCATATTTAACTCGGTTCAGCTCCAGATTTATTTGTATTTATTTTGAGATTGATCCCGACCCTTCTATTTGCCTGTGCGGGTTTTTGTGCGTTGCTGTCTGTCCTCCAGATTTCATGTATCCTCATAGGTATTTAGTGTAATTGTGAATTTGGATTATCTGCATGAATAGATAGAAATATGTAAATTTACAATGTGAAGGCGCACTGGGTTCGAGTAAGCATGGGCTAATTATTGTTTGGCAAGCGAGCATTTAGCTCCACTGCATAACACTTTTTGTACTGTTTGTACTTGGGCTTGTAAGAGAAAAATTTAAGATAACTATACGAAAATCAGTCGCCGGAAACGTGAATCACGACCCATCTCAATGCATACAGCTTAATTACACATTTATGCATGGAGTGCTCTCTATTCTTTGAATGTGACTCTCATTGAAGCACTTAGTTATCATCATGATTTTTTTTATTTGTTATTTCGCATTCGAATTCGCAAACGTAATTGTTATTTTCAAGGGAAATTGTGTGTTCACAAATTGATATTGAGTATCGTTAAAGATTGAAATTATCTATGCAAAGTCATCAATTTGCTTAAGCTATTTAACTCTGTGTATGTATTTATTCTCTCACTCGAAGTTGCCATAAGTCCGAGCTTCTCTCTCTTTGTACTGGCTGTATTCGATTGTCTAAAGGTACTTCACCCCTTTAAAGCCGATTGGTCAACAAGTTGTACAAATAATCAATAATCAATTATTCACAACAAATTTTTTTTTCTTTTCTTTTCACGCTAACTGAGAAATTCCCACAAATCACAAATGACCATAACACTTAATTATTTATTTATTATTTATATTAAATATATATTTTTTTATTTGGCATTATTTATATGTATATGTCATAATTATATATATGACACAATAAATATATATATATATAATATATATACATATTAGACTTGGGTTTTTTAGAGATGGCTTAACTAGACTTGCGAATTGGAGGGGAATTCCAGGAATCTCGAACGATTTTTTTTAAAACCAATTTAATTGAGAATAAAAGATAATCACAGCATTTATTTATAGTTTGAGAGCGGCCCTGTGTTCGCTAAATACATTAATCACATTATCAAAAACCGCGGAAGCATGACAACAAAACACGAACTTAAGGCAAATATTATAAAAATAAAAACGAAATAAAAAATAAATGTTGATGAAATAAAGCTTTTTGACGTTATACCAGTATATGTCCCAGTCGGAAAAAGTACCAGGGCAGTCATATTTCCAAATTAATATTAAATAGATTTGACTTCGGATTCAATTGAAAACACTTCGGGATTAAACATGGTATAAGATTTCTGTTTCGTGTCGGGTTGGACGGGTTGAATTCCCGTTGCCATCTCTTGTGTCAACATACATCAACATACTTCTGCCAAACACTGCACATAAAAATGCATACATACATCCATCCATCTGCATCTGCGGCATGAGTAAAGGGGTATGAGTGGATTTGCATTGTTGCAAGTTGTGATGTACACACTCGTATGTGTTGTCTGCTGGACACAAGTACATTGTATAATGTATGCATGTACATACAATTATGCGAATGAAAAAACAATATTATATATTGATTCCGGTTTCTATTTTACTGTGCCATTCGTTGTCCAACAACAAATCATGAAAATGTATGTATGTTTGTATATGTACATGTACAACATGCTTATGTATTTACATAGAGACATACATATGTGCTAATGGTTCACATGTATTTGTTTTCTTTTATTATAAATTCACACACGTTCGTTTTTGCCAGCATTTAATCACTGATTTTTTCACAGACACAGTGAAATATTTCGCACTCACCATACAAGCACAAACACAAAAAACAAGGCAAAAAAAACGGTAACAATAGCTTTAGTGTGTGTGGGTGAATTGTGCAGGCACAGATTTTACACACAAACATAGATAAAGTTTGGTATATAAACTAAAGGCCTAAGCGCTGCATTTTGCATTGCATTATACATGTGCATTGCATTTTACATGTGTATGCTCTTATATACATTATTATTTACACACATACATACACATTTATGTACAATAAAACACGATTTTGCACTGACATCCGCATGTTCATACACATCACAAATATGTATGTGTGTAGCATAGATGTAATCATACATACTATGTTTGCAAGTACCTATATATGTATGTATGTACATATATGTTGCAGTCACTATTTTTTTTTTTTCGATTAAGCCAAAAGTAGTTTATCAACAGCACTGAAGGAAAAGGTGCTTACCATGAGGAACTAACCGAACGGAGCGGACCGACCGAACTAGCAAACGACGCAACCTCGACTGCGCTCCAGCTTAAACTGAACTTTATTTTGAAGTTAAGCATACACCGATACGTACATGTGTATAAACGTACATATGTATGTATGTATGTATGCATGTACATACAGACATTCGTATTGAGTCGTCGACTATCTCTTGCTCACTGGACTTGATGAGCTAGTGGTAGTACGTACGTACATACGTACATACATATTTATGTACGCCTGTCCGAACATTAATACTCATGAAAGCACAGCTTATGAGCTTTCAAAACAAAATAAAATGCAAAACATAACACGCAACCGTGCTGTAACAAAACCCAAACTAATTAGTATTACGTATGTACATATTTACCAACACACTTGCACACCGTATATCTCTATGCAGGTATATACGAGCACACATTCAAGACAAGTTTCGTATGCAACTTAAAGCCAACTTACTCACACAGGCACACATAAAGCTGTGCGCACGTACACACACACATACACACTCCCGCACACGTACATGCCTATATGTATTCATTTGTATGACGCTCTCAGTGCTGACATTCAAAGAGGTAGCGTCTTTAAAGCAAGGTTTTTTTATTGGATAAACAAGATAGACGCTGGCGAAGTGTGCTTTTTTTTTGCTATTTGCTAAATGCACATTAATAAATGTTTATTATACCTGTTACTAAACACTAACATATTTATTTATTAATGCACATCGTAAAATAATAGCATTCAATTTGTTAAGCGTGTGCAGGCTTTAGATGGCGTTGCAGTTATACAGGGTGACACAAAACTCATAGTTTGTCCTTGTTCAAGAGTGGTTCATCAAGTGGACAGCTGATTTGACGACGCGCATACGATTGTTATCGAACTTATGACTTGACCTATCGCGCGTGCTACTGATAAGCTACCCCTGTTGTTATGCATGTATGGCAAATTATCTATACAAATTGTTTATTATGTGCATATTTTAGCCATCTGAAATTGTTTGTAACCCGCTACCGTTAATATCAGTCATGGCCAAAATTCGTACTCCACACGCACACATTTTTAAACAGTATGTATGTGTGCATACACACACATACACACACAGATTCATATGTATCTGCTCAGAGCGGAGCTCGTTTTGCTCTCAACCTTTTCAGCATCGAACGACGGAACAATCAGCAAGCAATTATGGCGGTTGTGCGGCTTAAAGTATCTCACACCATCGCAATCAAAGAGTTTGTGTGTGTACATATGAAATGTATATGGGAGAGTAATGCAGATAGTTCAAGTTAATTAAATTGCGTCACACATCGGCGCCGAGTATTGGTTTCCTTTTGTGGCCAGCATCCATCCACAAGCGGTGCCGGTCGCATTAAGAGTACTTTTTTTGTTTGCTTTTTGGGTTTGTGTGCCAGTTTCATCGACGCGCTTCCGTCGTCTTAAAATTCGCACCTTGATTTTTGGAAGCGAATGTGGTGGAGTTCCTGGAAATCGTAGCGAACCAATTTCAAAATCAAAAATACTTTTGCTTTATTTGGTATAAGATCAATGTTTTATTGTTAAGATGCAAAGAATGAAATGATTTTTTGCGCGAATGGGCAAATTTTAAATAAAAATTGTCCACTAAAAAATTATTCTCGGTTGTATACAAAAATCTGCTCTTCTGGCCATTCCTTGGCATCCCGATTGTCCTTGATTCCTGTAAACATAAAAAAACGTTAGTCCAATGTCTCCTCATTGCAGTATAATATCAGCTCAAATGGCTGCAGCAGAAGTCAACAAAAGCCTTTCGAAGCAATCGGTTTTCAGCCAAAACTAAACAATGTCAGTACGAAACTGTTTCAGATTGATTGATTCAAGAAACCTTCGATTTATGCACATGTATATGGTTGATATAACTAGACACAATCAGTGAAACATAAATAATTTTATAGCTTCCAAAAGGCAGGACTGAAAACGATCTGTCAAAAAGTTTAAAGGCTAAATGGATATTGGAATAAATATGGTTCAATAGTTTAAAGTGGATTATGACCAATAGATAATAATGGTATCCTCTCGGTTGGATACAATATATTTTATTGGTAATCTGGACTTTATTTATTGAAATTGAATACATTCCATAAAATGATTTTTCCATGTATATTTAAATATGTTCGTTAGACTCAATTTCATTACATTTTACATTTTTTTTTGGGGTTATTTATAAACAGTTGTTAAACAATTCAATAATACAACAATTTTGATATTATATCAATAATATACAACAGCTCCTTGCGAAAAAAATAGCACCACCACGAAATTTTTTGCATTGATCCACAATCAAAGAATTAGTTGCCAATTTTTTTTTAAAGCTGGATTTTGGTATGTTTTTCCCCACATACGTAACAGGTAGTACTGTCCTTGAAATACTTATCAAAATATTTTTTTTTCAAGGGAAAAGCGAGGTAAATAATGATGGACCCTGATAGTTTCGCAGATTTGTTTGTACAGAAAACGTTTGTGCTAAGAGATTCGGCTTTGATTATTTTTTTTTATCTAATCATTTATTATTTCTCTCATAAAAACTCAAGATAAATCCAAAATTATCAATGCGTGGTGGAAAAAAGTGCAGAGTGAAAAAAGCGATGTATGGATGGAAATTATATTGAGAAGTTAGTCGATTAGTTGGGTGATTGATGGACGCACAAAAGCTATAAGGAGGAAAATGTTGACAAATCGAATCGGAATTCAGCCTTCAGAGCAAAATTAATCCATTCAAAACTGCAGCTGCTCTAAAAAAATGTACATTAACAAAATTGCGACTGTATAAACTCTTCACGTCTGCAAACATTTAATGTCTCGAAGAACATAATTAAAAATCATGCAGAGTAAGAAAGTTGCCGCTTTCGAAAGTCGAAAATATTTGCAATTGAATGAAGTTCACAAATGAACAAGTAAATTATCCAGTCCAATTATTTAAGGGTATTTTATGGAAAGATAAATATAGTCGTTGGGAGTCCTCAAAACTCTGAATCTAAAACACACCCCAAAAGTTGTTGTTAAATATGGAGTAATGGAATAATAATCTTTATTATAATTGATATAAATCAGTTTTTTTTTATTTTTAGTTTTTTATAGTGTTAAAACGTTGAAAACAATAATTAAAAAATTATATTTTTTTTTTCTTTTTTGCTTTCTTATAAATTTATCTTGAAATATATTCATAAATTCCTTAAACTTACAAATATTAGACAAGCACCTTTGAAACATATTCTTGTGAGCATGGTGCTATTTTTGCTATTTTTTCGCTGCTGTAGATATTACATAACCATATATAATATATAGATAACGTTCCTAGGCACGTCCATTTAAGTCTGATCAGAAATGAATGTCGTATTCAGTTTAACAATTATACAATTGAGTTATACAAGAAGAAACGGCTTGCTCAGCGTATTGCATTATAATATTTGCTAATTTAAATTTCGTAACGTATGCCAAATTCTGATCCTGTTTAGAGCTCATGTGAGTAAAATAGATTCTGTACAGTGTTTGAAAATAAAATGATTACAAAAAGATGTTTAGATTTACAGTTCTTCCAGCATTAGCAGTAGATGATTTAAAATACAAAAAACAACAGAAAATTTGCAATTTCAAAAATATATATCGTTCATTAAGCAAACATTCTCCACAAAATTCTGGTGAAATAATCGCAATCGTTTGACGCCTCAAATTAAAGATGTACAAAAGTGTATCACAATTTTCTTTTGCGTAAGATAACAGAATTCCCAATAAATGCTACTCGCTGCGCAATTAACAAAAGAAACAATATTAAGTACGTGACTGTAATTCCCAATGAGTGTTGGACGACGCAAATGCAAGTTACCCAATGAATATATATCGTACAAATACATACAGTTATAAGCATTATACATACACATACTTGACAAACAAATTGAGAAGCTAACTCGCTGTGGCTGTAGAAAGCTGAACCTGGATTTTATTAACTCGCGGTTACTTTTTAATTACACTTGGATTGTCAGAGTATTTTATTTCTCATTAAAATAAACAACGATTTGTGAATTTCATTACTAGAAACTAACTGTTGAAAAATGAATGAATTAATAATGCCTAAGACCAGAACTTGCGCTTGAAATGTACATTTTATATCCAAAACAAATGCACTTTTTATACGTTTTCTTTTATTATTTCGCCATTTAAATAGATGAGTTCTATTAATAGTCGAGGTAATTTCGATAACTGCTCTTGGCAATCGTGACAATAGAATATAAAAGTCAACATGGCAAAAAGAAAGAGCAGTTTACCTACACGATGATTAAGACAGACAAAGCCAAAATACAGACGTCGATTTGTTTATTTTCATGTATATATATATATATATATACTTCCATTCAACGACCTCTGCAAATGTATAAAGTAAATATCAATAAATCTTCTATCATCCACAACAGTTTCTGTATACGCACATACACACATACACACATACACACACACACGCACGCACACTCAAGCACACAATATTTCAGCATTTCGTTATAAACCAAGTGTTAATTTCGTGGCACATTAGGATAGTGAACCGTACATACCTTTTGCTAAATCAGGTTTTTACTCCAAGTTACAATTCGAATTCTCGTGTTGGCATCTTTAGGCCAACCTAGAATATGCTGCTGTAGCGATCCCTTGTACATCATGGTTATATATATATATATATATAGAGACCAGAAGTGCCCAGAACATTGTTGGAATACTTTCCCTTTGCTTATATCCCACAAAACTTGTTCCCCCCCATAATCCATAGATAACATTATATTCACTATGATCCCCAAAACCCCAAAGTCAAATGATTTATTATGACTTACCAGCTATATTTTTTTTTAACGGTATATTTTCACTTTATGAATTCAAACTATAGTAATTTGCTAAATCATCAAAAATAGAATTGATTGTTATCCGTAAATCTAAAAGCTTAATGCGTTTATACGCCTTATACGAGGTGTGTTCAAAACGTATCGCGAATTTTGTGTTTTTTCAGATATTATTTATTTATTCATGAATATCTATTTTGTCCCCTTCAAAGTAATCCCCATGAGATATTATACACTTGTGCCAACGGTTTTTCCAATCTTCGAAGCACTTCAAAAAATCTTTTTTTTTTATCTTGTTCAGCTCCTCCTTCGATCCCGTCTTTATCTCATCAAGCGTAGCGTAACGTCGTCCTTTCATGGGCCTCTTCAGTTTAGGGAACAAGAAAAAGTCACAGGGGGCCAGATCTGGGGAATACGGTGGCTGCGGCACCATTAGTGTGTTGTTTTTGGCCAAAAAGCCGCGCACAAGCAACGATGTGTGAGCAGGGGCGTTATCGTGGTACAAAAGCCAATTTTTGTTCTTCCACAAATCCGGGCGTTTCTGGCGGATTGCTTCGCGCAAATTGCGCATAACTTGTAGGTAATATTCCTTATTGACCGTTCTACCCTATGGCAAGAACTCATGATGCACCACGCCCCTGCAATCGAAGAAAATTGTCAGCAAAACTTTCACATTCGACCGAACTTGGCGCGCTTTTTTTCGGTCTTGGTTCGTGCTTCCATTGGGATGATTGAGCTTTGGTTTCCACGTCGTAACCATAAACCCACGATTCGTCACCAGTTATGACCCTCTGAAGCAAATTTGGGTCGTCGCGGACAGAGTCCAACATCGCATTAGCAATGTTCATGCGATGCTGTTTTTGGTCGCAATTGAGCAATTTTGGTACGAATTTCGCGGCGACCCGTCTCATGCCCAAATCATTGATAAAAATCGAATGGCATGAGCCAATCGATATGTCTAGCTCCTCAGCAACTTCTCTAACGGTGATTCGACAATTGGCCAATACCATTTTCTCCACTTCATTAATTTTTTCGTCTGTTGTTGAAGTGCTCGGGCGTCCGGCACGCTCTTCGTCGTTCACATCTTCTCGGCCTTCTGAGAACATTTTGTACCACCGATAAACGTTGCTTCGGTCCAAGGTAGCTTCTCCGTATGCCACAATCAACATTCGGAATGCATCCGCGCACTTAATTTCATTTTTCACACAAAATTTGATACAGGTTCTTTGATCCATTTTTTTGAATAGGTAAAAATCGAAGACGATCCAAAACACGTGCAAGCAAAGCAGCTGTCAACAATTAAGTGAACATTCAAAATGGCCGAGCTTGTCGGCATAAGTGAGAGACATGAGTACCAACATAACGCTACAAAAAAATCGAAATTCGAATATACGTAACCCGCGAAAATTCAAAATTCGCGATACTTTTTGAACACACCTCGTATTATATAAAATACAATTTATTTGAATGACCACTGCAAAAGGTCGATGTGCATACAAAATCAGAATCATATTTTGTGAACAGCGGCTGAGATCAACTTTTTCCAATTTCTTTTACAATCTTTAAGCATACGATTCATATATATTTTTTTTTTGTACTTGTTTTTCCATAAAATGTTAACAAAAAAATATTCAAACTTGGAAAGAAAACACCAAAAATTGTGAAGAAACTCCATCATATTGCTGGATCACCATCGTTATGAATGAAAAAGCAAGAGATGTGCAAGATGTGAATGGATCAGCATTCGAGTGACATGTTTTGTGCTGTTTGCTAAATTGTCGAAGCAATTTGAACATTTTATAACATATTTATAAGAATCCTAATCGCTGATCGTTACCGAGAAACAGAATGATTAACAGATATCAAAATTAGAAAAAAAAAATTAGTCAAATCTGTGATAATGTTTGCACTCCTCTAAAGCATATAAAATGCAAGAACAGACAAAATAAATAATGCAACCTATTTCCCTCCCCCCACCAAGACAATTTTATCTGTTGATCTGTAGATCTGTAGTTATGTGTACAACATATCTCCCCCTTCCACATACTCCACGTAATCCAACCCCACCAAGCCCTGGAGCCAGGACTTCCACTCGATACTCACCATAATTTGTTGCTGCACAACATTGCACATAATCTTGGAGAAGATAAGACCATTTAATCTATGAATGTATGTATATATACATAGACATACATATATATAGCATATACTTATATTTGAGAAAAATTATCAAGACATGATGGATAAGAAGGTTAAAAAAAAGAATACTCAAAAAGAAGTGTTTTACATATAAAAATATCCGTTTTGAAATTGTAGATATGTTGTGTGTGAGCACATATACAATTAATTACTTGTCGCCCAATTATACATTTTTCGAACTCCATTCGTGGCGGATGTTTTGTTTTTTATGTTGCATTAATTTTATCTTTCATCTTAAAACTACACTTAAGGGTGACATAATTGAAAAATTATTACATTAAATCATAATAGATGATTGTGGATTATATATATATATATATATATATATATATATATATATATATATATATATATATATATGGTAATATTAGGTATATTTTTGTTATTTGTTTTTGTTTGTGTTGTAGTTGTTGATTTTTTTTTGTTTTTTTTTTTTAATTTTTTGTTTTTATATGCATATTCACAGAATTGTGAAGAGTCAAATGTTCAACGTAAATCAATAAAACTGCCGATTTACGGATTATCCATTATGGTCCATTCATTCAATCGGCTGTCTAAAAACGACGACGTCCCCATGGAACATTATTTCCGCCATTATTTCCACGTTGATTGCCGCCTTGGTTCATATTGTTAACCCCAAATTCAAAAGCAGCGAAGGAGTCCTATTCGAGCAAGGAAAGTACAATTGTTCAATTGAGTTGTTACTGTTTTGACTGAGTAGCGAAACCCAATTACAAAACCAAAAATAATAATAAGGCATTATAAATAACAATATCAAAAGATAGTACCCCGCATATAGTATTATTATGTCATTCACCCCATTCCCCTCACCCAACAGCGCAGCGCAATCATTTGTAGGTCGTCCACCCATAACCGGCTACTGATTGATTAAATATATTTTGATTTGGTGTAAGAGATCACTTAACTCCACACTCCGCCCGCCCTCTCATGTTAGGTTAGGATAACTGTAAGTGTATTCCAATGTTTTCAACTTTGCAGCCTTATAAGAGATGCAAAACAACGACACTTGAGAATAACTCATACAACTTGAAGCGTTTGCGAAGCATTATTTCCAAAAACAAAAAAAAAATTATCATAGATTCAGACACCGAATCGAATAATGCTGAAACTACTACAGCATACCAAAGAGAAGAAACAGTTTTCTGAATTCAGTCTCAAACATTTAGGCTAGCTTCGTCATAAGCAGATACGTTCGTAGTGCAGTGAAGAGGATGCCCTCGACTCCACATAGCATTTATATTCCCAATCATAAGTCGGGTCGATATAGCCAGGTCAATTTTTTCAATGCAAACCAATCCATCATTTTTAAAGTTGTCTTAATGAAACTTGGCACAAGTCAAAGCCAGCCGGATCGGATAACTATATTATAAACCTGCTCTAGGAACGATCGGTTAAAATATGTGTTCTTGCACAAAGATATTATTACGGATAACGGACTACTATTTCATACAGCGTTCATAAGAAAAACAAGTCCGCTCTTAGTCTTTTATAGTAAACAAGCTACAAGGGTATGTAATAGTCGTTCTTACTTGTTTCAATTGTTTTTTTTTTATACTTTTGTTGAATTTTCTGTATTGACAAAGCGATGAGCCCTTCTAAGGCAACATCTGCAGGCAGCACACTATGTTGATTAATACTAAATCGATGTCGTATCTATTCTGATGCTCTTTTAAATCTGAATTTTGCTGAAAAAAACTGTGATTTTGACTCGAAAAATGGAGTTTCTTATTTCCTATTTAACTAAAAAAAAATTGAAGGTAATTTTAGGGTTTAAACATCACATCACAACGGAGCTTCAGACCAAAAAAAAAAACAGGTAATTTTTTGCGTATGACATAGTTTATATAGGGATGCGCTTTAGTCCCATCGATTAACAATAACGGAGAGATGCGAAACATATATTTTTGGTCTTTTTGTAATTTTCAATCAGCCCTATTTATACATGTTTAGTATGAATGCGCTAAAGCGCAGCCAATTTTGTACTTGACTAGCCAAAAAAAAAATAAAAAAAATATGTACATAAAGTTCTGGCACATGGTATTTTCTAGCTCTCTCCCCAACACCCCCACCCGCTCCCTTCTCCATCTATATGAATCAGAATATTTATTGAAATTATATAAGAGTGGAGAGGCAATGTTTAAATTTAAATGGTATAAATAAATATACCCTTAACCGGTTCGCACTCGAACCGTAAATTAGTTAGTTGCTCAACACAACGTTTTGGTCGTGGCGCACATACCTGTTGCTGGCTATTTGCCCCGGGTCCGGGTCCGGCATTGTTGCCAGCCATGGATGAGTTGTTGTTGCCTGCAATAAATAGTGTTACATTAAAAATGTTGTGCGTGTGTGTGTGTGTGGGTGGATCAAGTCAAGTATTTACCTCTGAATATTTCGAATGGCGAGTTGCTATTGCCTCCGAAATTATCAAAATTGGAGTTGCCACCACCGCCGCCGCCACCGTTGCCACCGCCGCCCCCATTGCCACCACCAAAGCCTTCCTGTTGATCAAGCAGCGAGTTCAACTGCTGTGCCTGCATGAACAGTGTGTTCTCCTGCTGACGACGACGCATATCCTCTTCCTGGCGTACCATACGGCTCTGCATTTCGGTCTGGTGGCGACGCATAGTCTCCTCCTCGCGCTTACGCATGTCCTCTGCCTGCTTCTCACGCATTTCCCATTCCAACTTCTTGCGCTCATTGTCAGATTCGCGTTTTCTCAGTTCTACAAAAGTCGATTAGTCGAGTATTAGATGACGAGTTAATTGCTTTGCACTTTGATGATTGATGCGATTGGCCGGGCGGGCAAGCACCGACACTTATGAGCGCATTGACGTGAATTAATTATCATATATACAATCATCAGACACATGTGCATTTTTTGATTGAAGATAATGGAGGATGTGCTTGGGATAAAGGATCACTAGCATGTGTCCCATGTGATCCCAGTCGAATGGGAAATCTACGATATCTAAATTACATAACATAAATAATATGCATGTCCACGAATCCATCTTTATGTTGGATGGGAAAACATTATAAGAATCTTTAGTTGTATTCAAGATATTCATCGAGTAAAAATACGACTTTCTAAACATTTGTGTTTAACACAGAATCAATTTTATACTGAAATAAGGGAATTAGCAACTTAAGATCATATACACCTTAAGTCCTGTGCTCCATGAAAATGTCCAGTTTTGACTGCAAGGCCTATGCATTTCGCAAAGCATCACTTAAACTGGCCCAAAGAGAAATTGATAAATCTTTTGTGAAATACAAATTCGTGGCTAAATATTCGCCCTTAAACCATGCACCTTTTTTTATTAGGACACATTTCTTTAGTAATTCTTCGAATTGTTTAGTTTTTTATCTTCAAATTTTTACTACTTTTTGTGTTAGCATCTAATTATGTAAAATATATACACATTTTTTTTAAAGAATCAAGAATTGGTTTATAAGAAGTAAAAGATGTACGAAATAGCCACATCCAAATATCTGTCCATGATATATTTAGATATGTTTTCTGTATATTTGGGAACAAGCATCCTGCTTAATTCCCCTCCAATGCGCGTTTGGCAACCCATTTGGTTTTTCCTTTCATAAATTAAAATACGACAGACTTAAATCTGACGCGGCTCATTTTGAAAAATATATTTTAAAGACTAAGAATGTAGAACACGTAAACGAGTGGGTCACAAATTTGACTTAAAGTGTCATCATTTTGTCCCCAAGTCGTACATAAGCCGTTAAACACAAAAACCGTCGAGAATCTAAATTTATGCCCACACAAAAGGTTTAAGTTAACGATTTGCTGTCAGATAAACCCCCTTAAAATATATAATATATCCATACATAAATGTATATGGGTGTAAACAAGTCTATAATTGCAAGTGATGGTTTCTTTTAGTTTGCCGCACGTTTAATGTTCAGGAAAACAAGAATTGCACAGGATTATGAACAAGAAGCAGTTCTGCGAGAGCAGTTTGACAAGTCAGTGACCGTTTTTACACCCAGCGACTGATTTTTCAAAAACGCATTTTACTCATAGACAAGGTAATCTCATTTATCGAATGTCTGATCCGAAAATGGAAATGTCAAGACTCCGTCGAACGATCGCAATATTGTTATTCAGCCAGTAGAAATATTAAATAAACTGGTAGTAATACCACTAGTGAAGTAAGAAAATAAATATGTATAAATAATAACAAAAACTATGAATACTCTTCGAAATGTTGTTATCAAGTACAATTTTAATTAAAGTACCAAAAAATTGACTCTTTTGTTGATAGAGCGAGACAGAGAGAGAGTGAGAGAGATAGATAGAGAGAGATAGATAGAGAGAGATAGATAGAGAGAGAGATAGATAGAGAGAGAGAGATAGATAGAGAGAGAGAGAGATAGATAGAGAGAGAGTGTGTAGAGTGTACAGATAAAAGTAGAGGTTGGTTATAGTTAAGCAGGAGGAACCGACGTTAAATTTGAAAATCTTGTCGGTGGAAAAAGGAGTTTTATCGTGTCCACAAGAAGGACTTTTCCCGACTTTTCATTGCATACTATTTAGAAGGCAGATTAGCCAGCAGCGGGCAAAACGATATATCTTAGAACCCAGTAATGTCTGTTATTTAAATGGCAACAGATTTTAAAGCAGTCGGTTACGACCGACGGCAAAAGATTCAATCATTTGTATTTAATTTTCTATTGATTTGTAAGATTTGAGCATGTAGGGAAGGAAAGCAGATTGAAAACACTGAAAAGAACTTCGGCTAGCCAGAAGATAAATATGTATTTTATACTCGTATTACCCTCTGTTATACTGACCTTGGCGTAAAAGCTCTGTTTCTTGCTCATAGCGAGCATACTCCATCTGAGCTTCGAGCTTCTCTTCTTCCATTTTGAGCTCACGCTTGAGAGCATCTTGCTTGCTTTTGAAGAGATCGTGCAACTGTTTCCATCGAGAGCCGTACTCGTGCTCAAATGAATTTAGATCGGCGAAACGGGGACCAACGCTGCGCTCCTGATTGAACTCTTGCAGCTTCTTATTGAGCGCCTTCTCAGGCAATCCATCGTTATCATCGTTAACCTCCATCGGTTCCACCAGGCATGGACGCAACGAGGCTGTCAAAAATAAGCATTTCTCATTGCACAAACGCAGACAGGCGCTGGCCGATGATTTTTTAGCAAACTCAACGGTGCCCTCGCCCAAATGTTTGCCACGATCGTCGACCGTGATGCTGGCGCGCTCAATGGGTCCAAATATTTCGAAGGACTTGTAAAGCAGCTCGTTGGACACAAATGGTGTTAGATTGCTAACACGCAAGATGGTGGCATTTGGTGCAAAACGGACGCGCAATTGGCGACCCTTCCGCAGGGAGCCGTCTAAAGCACGCTTGGCCTTTTCGGCATTGATGTGATAGTCGACCTTAAGGAATGTGAAGTTCTTTTCAAGGTTTGAAAATATCTCCCCTATTTCGCCGTACGGCTTGAACATGTCGCGCAATTCCTCATCGGTAATGTCGTTGGTCAAATTGCCAACGTAAAGACGATTGCGGCCAGAGAACTTTGTCTCCTGGGCGACCTCGATTGGCGGTAGCTCGTGGGTGGGGCCACTAATGCTGCGAAGACGTTGGGCTATAAAGAAATCATCGCCGCGCTGTGTGTTGTTACCGCCGCCAGAATTAGGTCCGCCGCCGCCTCCGCCGCCACCACCACGGGATCCGCGATTTCTATCGCGTCCACCGCCTTGTCCGCCTCCGCCGCCACCACCACCTTGTCCACCGCCACCACCACCACCACCACCGCCGCCTCCGCCACCACCACCGCCTCCGCGAACTCTAAATGCTTGGTTTTGAGCTTGAGAGTGCGCATGAGCTTGAGCCTGAGCTTGGGCTTGAGCCTGAGCTTGGGCCTGAGCTTGAAGTTGGGCTTGAGCTTGGGCAGCTTGATTTAAGTTTGCATTGCTGTTAGCTTCGATAGCTTTCTCATTTAGATTTCCTCCTTCCACTTTTGGTGCTTCTGTTGCGGATTTTAGCTATATATGTGTGTATTATACATATCGACGTGAGTATATAAAGAAAGAAATAAATGTGATTTACACTACGCAATTGTTCAACTAGAGTTTTCATCAAATTTCACTTGGCTTGACTATGTATGTACAGTGCTGGCCATATTATTATGGACACCCACTCTTCTTCATTATATTATATATATATTTCTTCGAAATGAATCATATTTATAAAATTAAATATCCATTTATAAACAATAAATAAATAAATATGAAAATAATTCTTTCAAATTAAAAAAAAAAATTTTTGCTTTTCAGGCCCAAAATTATTGCAACTCCAAAACAAACAAAAATTAGATGTGCAAAATTGTTCTGTATACATTTCTGATGTACATATGTATAAATGTATATGTAAAACATCAAAGAACAAATATATATATTTAATTGATGTACATTAAAACAGACTGGAGCACATTGCAGAAAACATGCACGTCCCTTTTTTAGAGCAGATAGTTGCAAAAATGTATGAATAGTTTGTTCAAACAGCACCCAAAAATAAATAACTTAACAAATTTTCCATTTAAGACCCTTGTTGATCTTTAAATTTGTTTCCTGCCAAAGATTTAACCCCGTAAACATTTAAAAAAAAAAAATAAGTGAAAATCTCTCTGAATTTTATATATTTCATTAAGAAAAAAACTTCAATAAATGTTATCTCGTTTATGTATTCATAAAAAATGCACAAACATAATTCTTTAGCAAATGTTTTATAGTAACAGAACGTGCAGCCCTTGTCAACTTATATGGTACAAAAAAAAAAAAAAAAAAAACTGACATAAATTTTGTTGAATAAATTCAATATCTGAAAAGATAGCTTTCAGATTTAAAACATGTTTGAAGCTTAGCAATTATAACCTGCACAAAAAGTTTTATACTTTGTCCGACCCGAACAAATTACATAAAAAAAAGACATGGTTGTAGTGTTATATCCTACTAGTAAGTATAAATGTCTAAAATTTCCAGCATTATGCTTAGCATTTGAATGGAAAATGCAAAACACATTCTCAAAGTTAAGCTTAAATTCAAACTGCAAAAATATGCAACGCTTCCCCCATAACCGGAATCCAAAGCACCATTGGTGCACGAACATATTTTGTAATGTAAAAGTTAAAGACACATGCAATACGATGAATAGATCGCCATGGTCGATCAAGAATTCCATTTCAATGGTTTCACATTTGAAAACGAACAACGTCAATCGATTGCAAAAACTGTCAATATAACCACAAACATGCATACATATATATTTTCTTCTTAAAATTTTAAGAAATGTGTTACCCAAATACACCCTTTTAAACCCGATTTTTCAGGTAACGATTATACGATTTGTTTCAACATAATGATCAGTCAGTTAAAAGTACAAATTGCCCAACACTGGAGCAAGATTTTACAAATTCAAACAAGATGGCAACGCCGTAGTCAAAAACCTATCCGTCATTGGAGGTCTCAAAAATGTGTTGCATACATATGTTTGACTTTTACTCTATTAGAGTTCAACAAACCATCGATTATTCAATATTCACTTTAAGAACTATTACTTTATCTTTTATCTTTATTTTCATGCTAATTTAAAATGCATGTTTTGCTTTTTAAAGACAAGTGATGTCAGTGTACTCATCATGTTGAGCATAAGTACGTACGTACATAATACATGTGTACTTACGTACATTGCCCTGAAGCAAAGGTACGATATGCAATTACATGGTCACCCTACGGCACAATAGTGGTTGATTGGCGAATTCTCAATATGGTATTGATATCGTTTGCCGGTTGTCAAAAACACACACACACACAAACAATTAACGCTTCGAACTGCAACTACGACACAAGCTGATTTACCTAAAATCCATTGGTGCGAATGAGATAAATAGTATACATGAACATACTGTACGACGCACACGTACACACCATACACCATACATACAAGCACACGCACACGCATGTGGGTGCATAGGTTTGTGTATACCAACATACATTAAATTAAGCAGTTCAGTTTCAGTATGCTGAACACAATACCGAAAAAAAAAACCAAAATATTTATATGCATACAGTTTTGAAAATTGACTTTTCTACGGGACTGCAAATTGTAGGCATACGTATGTTTATCTAAACATTAATGTCTGCCACGTATTTATTGCATTTTCAAATTACACAGCATAAGTACATTTCGCTGACCGCCATTCTAAATGTACACACTTGTACTTTCCGATTGTACACACTGTTCATACACAGCGTATGTTTGTAGAGTACATACAAGTAGATTTGTAAGCTCGAACATTTTTTTCTACATTCTAGACATGATCCACTTATATGGAATTAGCGAATTGTCGCCGGCAGTATTTAATCGGATATAATGCAACTTAAATTTTCTTGTTTTTTTTTTTATATTTGTATAATCTACATGTACTTACGTTTGCATTATTCTGATTTTGAAAATTCGACCTATTTTGATTACCGACACGATTGCGGTTGCGATTTCCACCTCCACCAAATCCACCCTTGTTTGCAAAATTCTTATTTTGATTCGGGCCGCCGCCGCCTCCACCACCGCCATTCTGATTATTCTGGCCAAATCGTTGTCTTTTTTCAGCCGGGCCCCCGTCTGAGACACCTTCGTTTGGCTTTTGTGGACCATGTTTGCCGATATTCTTATTTGGCTGAGTGTTAGCTCTTGCTTGGCGCTGTGGCAATGGTGTTGAATTTTCCATTTTCACTGAATTTTCCATTCCAATATCGATGGAAAAAAATTACTATCTTTAATTACACAACCGCCCAGCTGCGTTCACAAACTAAAGCGTAATAAAGTGAGAATAAATGTGGAAACGAAACAGTTCTATATCTGTCAGGGTTGCTTATACCGCATCGACCTATCGATATATGCAGCTGGTCGCATAACATAATTATATTGATAATGAAATGAAACAAGCATCTCATAGAGAGTCACTGAGTGGAACGCATGAGATATTTAATATGATATGCAACCTTTTTACACAGACTGGTGATGCATGTATATTGTAAAAATTAATTTTCGACACTGCCAAATTTAGCAGAGCATTATCGAAATTTACGCCTGATGTTACTTTGGGTGAATAAGCACAAAGTATAATACGCACTAATGATGAAGGACATTATAATTGACAAATTCATAGGATGATTATCATTGTAAGCGATGATTTGCTAAACTCTAATCTCTCTCCTCTAATGAGAGATAGGTTTTTGGCTAAGGCGTTCCATATTATCTGAATTAAAACCTTGCTCCAGTGTTGGGAAATTTGAACTTTTAACTTACTGATCAATTTATAAAGACAAATCGTATAATTGCTGCATGATTGTAAAAACAATTGGTGAAAGTCGGAGATGGAAACGAGAAAAAATTATTCAAGTCTCGCAAATTCCGAAATACATTTTTTATATTGGGTAATATCACTAAGCAGATAATACATAGAGGCAACAAAAGCGTGCATCATGTTTTTTCTGTGCCTGTGGGTCCTTCTCTGCCTCGGATAGAACTGAAGGCAACGCGTCGAAAACTATGCAGGCCTCGCGTGTCGAGCAGCGGGGCAGTATTTTACTTAACTTCGCTGCGACAACTTTTGTGGTAAAGTAAAAAACACAGTCTCTTATGAGCATGCGTGAGAGCAGTGGGTCTACTTAGTGGCAATATGTACCAATTCAAAAAAAAAAACAACTGCAGATTAAATCGTTGACGTTACGTTTTTTAATCATTTTAAACTTGAAGCTTATATACAAATATTAATATTTCAGAATTTCGATGCGTAAAAACTAATTGTTTTTGGAGTGGGATGTCCAGGACTCTTAGGGAATCTAAATCAAAACAAAATATAAATTTAAATTGATACAATTGAATGGTTTGACTGCTTACCTATTTCATAAAATCCTTTTCTAAAGTATTTAAGAAAGATTTCGATGGGAAAATTCAAAAGCTTGCGACGGATAAAATCTAGAATCGCTAATGTGGCAGAAGTAAGGGCTTTTAACTGAAAAGATATGTTTTATAATACAATATGGCAATTTTTACATGACATTGTTACGTGTCCACTTACGGTTGCAAAAACAACATAGTAGACAAGAGTAGTCGGAAATAAGAATAATATTGCAGAAAAGAAAATCGTTGCTAGGTAAAGCTGTCGATTCATATAGTTATGGGCTTCGGTTCTATCTGAAAATTTAAAAAGACTTTTTATTAATATATGAAATGCGAATTTATTTTGATATTTTCTTACTTCTTAAAATATTATAACGATTGCCTCGTACCACTTGCCATAATACTGAAAGTCCTTTTAGTTCAACATTGTTCAACCTAAAATAATTGGTAAGCTTCAAATAGTTTTTTGTTCTTGTTTTTGTGGCCACAACTCTTACACTTTGGTATAAACGTAAAAGCAATGGGCATGTAAGCCAACAATTGATATTAAGTCAGCAAGGAGTGCTATTTGATAAGTAAGTCCAAAACATCCAAATGCAGCAATTGCAAGAAAAATTTGTCGTACAATTGGCTCAATTAAGTCTGAAATACAAAACAAATTGATTGATTTAATGGATAAACACAAGTTTCTATTTAATTCATACCCAAAAACGTTGACCACAATTCGATGTGATATTTAAAGCAATCAAGAAAAAAATTATTCAGGTGTATGTTTAGCTTCAGGCCGATAGGACTCCCTTCCAAAACTTTCAGAAGGCTGTATAACTGATTTATAATGATCTGTAAAATGGTATATATTTTAGCGTACGACATCTTATCAATTAAAACGTTAAGCTTACGTGGGAGATTTGAATAAGGTAATCACCTGGATGCGAAACAAGCATAAATAAGGTAAGCATCAATATAATGCCCAATGCTCGATCTATTATTATGTTACTCAATCTAGAACTGGGAAGGCAAATAATAATCTGGTTAATATCAGAATCAGAAAAAAAAGTTTTGTTTAAACTCACCCATTTGCGTATATCAATTGCCATTCCTTATAATGCCTATAGACAACAGTATGGGTTATTATACTATTCACGAATGTATTGCCGATAATATTTTCAAGCAACTGCATTGGAATATTTGCAAGCAAACACAGGGGTCGACTTCCATAGAAACATAAGCCAGCCGAGTTGCGGCAAACATCTGGTTTGGGTTGGACCAAATGAGCCAGCATATAGAAGTCGCATTCATCATGACCCTCTCTTGTCCATTGGTTGAGTGTGTTTTGTCCTTTAACAACAAGGCTGCGCACTATTTCTTGATCATAAAGTATCAGTTTGATTGGCTTTAGACATTCGGGTGTTATTCCAGTGAAGATGAGTGAAATGTTTGGCGAGTCCTTTGTATAAGTAAAGCATAAGATCATATCATGTGAACGGCAATAGCTTGAGTCCGCAAAGGAATCATTGCATAGGATTGCTCCCAAGAATCGAATTTTATTGGAATCAGAGTCTGGCTTATAGCTGTCAACATCCATCACATAATATACGACAACATTGTCCTCGCTGATGTGTAACTGTCCGTACAGA
The DNA here is from genome assembly GCA_035043845.1 of Drosophila picticornis. Classification (NCBI taxonomy): domain Eukaryota; kingdom Metazoa; phylum Arthropoda; class Insecta; order Diptera; family Drosophilidae; genus Drosophila; species Drosophila picticornis. The sequence continues at coordinate 19,783,185 of JAWNMR010000492.1, read as the reverse complement.
TTGCAGGTCCGTTTTAGATAGAAGTATTCGGTAGGTAAATATATTTTTATGCTCATTATTTACAGCGAAACTGGCATTAATTGACTTCATAATATAAAACAAAAAAATATTAGGACCAGGCGAATTATCTCGATTAGTATCGATACTTTATCGAAATAGTTTTAGGAAACAATCGATACATCGGTATTTCTTAGAGGCAATGCAACCGTGACTGCGTTCGTGTTTCAATTCATTCGCAGATATTTATTGACATACACATTCGCATTTTGAAGAGATACATATTTCATCGGCTTTTGTTTTATAGTAAAAAAAAAAAAAATTCGTTTAAATCTAGATTGTTTGTGTAAATATCACCATGGGATATGATGGTAAGTAACAACATTTAAGTACAATGACAAGCCTTGAAGTTACGTATCTATCAACGTTCGTAAGTACGGGCATCGGTTAATTTACACATGCATGTATGTATGCATGTACATAAGTTCACATAAATAGAATACACGGATGTATTAATGCCTGCAAATTTAGACTTGACATCTGTACTTAGGAAAACATCATTGACGTTGTTTGTTTAACAGTTATAAAACCATTTATGCATTTGTCGCTTTTACAAACACTCACCGGCAGACATATTGTGAGCTACATGCTTATGTATGTATGTATGCACACGCACCCACACACACACACACACACACACACACAAATATGCACATGTATACGTATACGTGCAAATGATGCATGTATGATTGTTGAGTTTTGGTTGCTTGCCTTGGGCTGCAATTGCATCTTATCCTGAGAGCAATGAATACATATGTATGTATACATGTATGGATATGTTTCCCACCAAAATAACCGCAATGCGTAGAGCATTGGGACAGTTTTTACCAAAAGGTTAATATGTATGTACATATGAGTGTGGGGATGTATGTACAAAAGACATGTATGTGTGCAAATCCCCATGAGTATACAGCGCACACTTTTGAGAGATATGCTTATGTTTATGCATATATGGGCATATAAAAAAGTTACCGTGTGCTGTGCCTTCTACATCTTTTGTGGACGTACAGTACCTTCAAGATACATCAGCCCTAAAAGGCTTAAACTAAAGCGTATCCTACCTCATTGAAAATCCATCGTGCACATTCTGATATGAGTTTTCAACAATATACCAGCAGTTAGTTAGTCCAGGAAAGATACTTTTATTTATGTGTATGCACACTGATTAACACTTTATGCTAACAGCTACCTATTCGCACTTCATACATGCATTCATCAGTGTTAGTTAATGAATACATCACCATTCATATTAATTGCTTTACATTACCAACTATTGTTGATATACATATATATATATATATAAATGAGAAACATACTGTTCTGTTACCACAGATCGTGACCGTGACCGTGACAGGCGTCGCCATCGCTCCCGTTCTCGTGACCGCCATCGTGATCGGTCTAGGGATCGTCGCCATCACCGCAATTCGCGCCGTAAGCCATCATTGTATTGGGATGTGCCACCGCCAGGATTTGAGCACATAACACCAATGCAGTACAAAGCGATGCAGGCGTCGGGTCAAATCCCGGCCAGCGTCGTCCCAGATACGCCGCAAACAGCTGTGCCCGTAGTGGGTTCAACAATTACGCGACAGGCGCGTCGCTTGTATGTGGGAAACATTCCGTTCGGTGTCACTGAAGAGGAAATGATGGAGTTTTTCAATCAACAAATGCATTTAGTTGGTTTAGCACAAGCCGCTGGCAGCCCGGTGTTGGCATGTCAAATTAATTTGGACAAGAACTTCGCTTTCCTCGAATTCAGATCTATTGATGAGACCACCCAGGCAATGGCCTTTGATGGCATCAATTTGAAAGGACAAGACCTCAAAATAAGGCGCCCACACGATTATCAACCAATGCCTGGCATCACTGACACACCTGCCGTGAAGCCTGCTGTCGGTAAGTATTTTGTCAACGAAATCTGTTTACTGGCTTATATTAACAAGAAAGAACGTTGCAGTCGAGCGTAACCGACTTCGAAATACTTTAATACTATACGTAATACCAGCTGATGAAAGGTAGCCAGATACAAGGTGGGTGTAGCCAAGAAATATTGTCCAAGTTGCCTTTGAAATTGCGGTAGATATAAGCTAGTAACGTTCCTTCGGAGATTGGTAACTGTAGCTCTTAAACTACGGAAGATGTGGGATATTTAAAATGTTTGGGGGCGGGTGTAGGCGTGGCTAGAAAAAAATAATATAGGCAGTTCCTACTAATCTTCCTTAGAAGTTTGGTAACTGTAGCTATTAATAGCGGGAGATATGTTTCTTGGAAAAAAAAAAATTGTTGGAGGACGATCTTAGTCATATTCGTTCCAGGTTTAGTAACTCTTGCTCTTTAACTGCGGAAGTGGGCGTGGTTCAACATTTTTTTCCGGATTTTTTAAGGGTGCTATTTGCAATATACCTTTCAAATTTTGAGACTATCGATTTACACTAACAGATGTATGGCTGGTGGCCGAGTGGTCGTGGCCATACAACTTTTATCGATCTCAAAGGGGAGTTACTGTGTATATTGATAGCCAAGCGGAAAACAAATCTATCAGTCCGATGTCCGCAACAAGCTGTCGCAAATCTCTACACGAAATGGCAAATCAGTTAATGTTATTAGCCCACTTTGGGTGGCTGGGCATCACTGACAAGGGAGAAGCCACTGGCTACATGCAAACTCAAAATCAGAGAAAAGAAGAGACTCAGGTCAAACGACAAATGGCTAAATGCCATGGGGGCGACGGGGGTGCGCGCGGCATATGGCGATTTTTGAAGGGCATCGCCAAAAACCTACAAAATTATGTAAGATATGTGGCTTTATCGACTTGCGAATATCGATTGTTATCGATTCCGCAACCCCTTAGTGGACGTAGTACTCCAATTGTTACACATACAAAAACACAAATGTCTATTTAACAGTGTCCAGTGGAGTTATCTCAACAGTGGTACCCGATTCACCACACAAAATATTTATTGGAGGTCTACCAAACTATTTAAATGACGAACAGGTATGCTTAGAATCCACATAAACTGATGACACAACTAACCAAAGACAACCCAACTAAGAAATATTAAAATTTATTGTATTGCAGGTGAAGGAATTGTTGCTATCATTTGGTAAGCTGAGGGCTTTTAACCTTGTTAAGGACGCTGCAACTGGCTTAAGTAAGGGATATGCCTTTTGTGAATACGTTGATCTTAGCATTACTGATCAGGTAAGTTGATTCCTGCTCTGCTCCTTTTCCTTCGACCATATTTGTCTCATGTTATTTCATCATGTGTACTCAATGATTTTTTCTTCTTCAATCAAGTCAATTGCTGGATTGAATGGCATGCAGCTGGGTGACAAGAAACTGATCGTTCAGCGAGCCAGTGTGGGTGCCAAAAATGCTCAGAACGCAGCTAATACCAGTCAATCGGTGATGTTGCAAGTACCGGGTCTATCGACAGTGGTGACATCTGGTCCGCCCACTGAGGTGCTTTGTTTGTTGAACATGGTCACACCCGATGAGCTGCGCGATGAAGAGGAATACGAGGACATATTGGAAGATATTAAAGAAGAGTGCACGAAATATGGCGTCGTTCGCAGCGTCGAAATCCCGCGTCCGATTGAGGGCGTGGAAGTTCCTGGTTGCGGCAAAGTGTTTGTCGAATTTAACTCGGTTCTCGATTGTCAGAAGGCACAACAAGCATTGACTGGACGCAAGTTTAGCGATCGTGTTGTTGTTACATCATACTTTGATCCTGACAAATATCATAGACGCGAATTTTAGATAAACTTTCTACGTATTTCACACATTCACCAATATGTCCAAAAAAAAAATAAATAAAAATGAGAAAAGAAAAGAAAAAAATCACATAATAAAATAACAATTCATGACTTTAATCCAATATACAATTAGTTTGATCTTTCGCAATTAATAAGGGGATTATTACCGGCGAAGGTAATTGTAGATGCGGCATTCTCGCAATTTTCAGCATATTGAGATAGACGACAATAAATTTGATATCACTTATACGGTATAAACTTTATTTGGCATTGAAAAACAAAGGAAGACAGTATAATTTATGTTTTTGTACACATGTGCATGATAAATACATTTATAACATCATTAACATTCAATTTCTAATTAGTTTAAAAGCAAATATATATATATGTATATATATAGATATATTTGTATAAATTTATTTATTTAGATATAAAACTTTTTGTGCTGGCTGACTGATTTATTTGACCAAACCAAAAGACGTAAGTTAATTCTAAGAAGTGCTCTATAAAAATGCCAAATTGGTGGGAAAATGTTGCAGGAAAATTCGTGTTTTTTATTTAATCAACTTAACTCATTTTCAAAGGCCCATGTCAAAATCTTTGTTCGATTGGTTTAAGACTTGATTATCAATGCTCGACACAATTAATAATTAAATATGTGATTTTGGAAAGTCGAAAAATGGGTAGACACAACATTTTTTATTTAAGCCGCCTCAAACTCATATTCGAGTATAATTTTGAGACATTACTTTTTTATGAAAGTAAAAAATAAGCTTCAAGCATTTAGTGAAAAATTTAAATATAAATTTGTATGTATGTCCACCGGGCAGAGCCGTGTAGTACCTTACAGAAGTGCAAATAACTTAAAACAGAAATGCATAATTAGTTAAGTGATATGCAAAATGTGAATGTGAATGTGTAATGTAAATGTTTCTAAGCTCATATGTAATGTTTTAAGATGACTATATTTAAACCTGGCTTTGGAATTTGGAATTCCAAAAGAGCGCATGCTTGTGTAACCAAAATAAATTGATAGTCTTCTATCGATAAAGAATTAAGTAGGCAACGCCACACAATTCCATGGTCACATAATTGCAAATATGGTTAAAGCATAGTTTTGTTTAGATTGCAGATGGTATTACACTATGATTTTGTCATGAATATCGTATATATACTCTTGATCAGTCGGGTTCATTCGTATTTTTTCCATGATAGCTAGCCTCAGTTTTAAAACTATCTTGATTCAACGTTGTCCATATCTGTACAACTTTCATATAGCTGCCTGCATAGGAAACATGAGTTCTTGAACAAAACAAACAAAACTATTTATTTTTCCAATGTATGTTAATCAACCTAACGGGTTATTGACTTGAGACTACAATAGATATCATAAAAATAAAAAATCATTTATATTTTGAACGGAAGACAGCTGTTCTTTCCTGTTATGAAATGAATTATCCACATAACCAAATCATAAATCCTGTAAATCATGTTCCAGCCAAAAGTAATGAAATGCATGGGTATCACATAGGCGTGGCTTGATGCATACATACATATATAAATATGTGCAAATATGTATCTCAAATTGTGGTCTGCCAAATTGACGATGACTTTGAACATTTGCTAATGGAATGCGAAAATCTTCCCATGGATTACGCGCGTTAAGAATGTACATAGTACATATGTACATACATACAAGTATGTAGAATGTAGGTAAATAGATGTGTATGCATGTGTGCGTGCTGCACACTGCAGATACAGATACAGAAACAGGCACAGAGATGTATGTGTATTTTTTTTGTGTTGTGTTGTGTTGTGATATGTATGAATGTGTTGCAATTTTCCAGCAGCGGGGGTTTTTGCTTTAGGATGTGGCCCGACTTGAAATTTCAATATTAACTAGTAGAGAAGACAATTCGAGCTCCTCGCTGAACTTATTGCGCAAGATGACGCTTCGATAGCCCTGGCGAACGCAGGTCAATGGATAACACGCCTGTGCTATGAAATGCGTTTCGGCAAACATATCCTCGTCCTGCACCTCAAAGCGCAACAGTGCAAAATGCGGATTGTGCACGATGAACTCAAAGGATTCGTTCCAAACGGGATTGAAGCCATTCTCATTGACTTTGCTGCGATATTTGATGCCGCTGTCGTAGCTAGCGCCAACGATTTCCACAACGATTTGCGGATTATTCGATTTGCCACCACGGAACAAATGACGTGCCGCAATAATGCGCATCCTAACCATGACTTCATTGAGTCCATCCGATAATAGATTGTTGGGATTGTAGCTTTCACATTTCATAAACGCCGGCTTCAGCACGTAGCCGCATTGGCCATTGTTTCGGAATTTCGCCTGATTGAGCTGCATGGCCTTGTCGCCCGTCTGATAGTTAAGGGCTATCATTTGCGATCCAATGTTCCAAAAAGGTACCGGATTAAAATTGGATGAGTCCAAGCGCTGACCCTTGGGATAAACGCGACTAATTTGATTGCGATGATATGATAGGAATATGGCCATATTCTGTTGTATAAACTGCTTCTCGGCTTTCGTTTCGGGGAAACTGGACATCTCTTGGAATATCCAAGAGTGATCGCGGAACGGTACACTGCGAAAATAGATTATCAAATCAGACATCTCCTTGGCGACTCGAGCCGTACGCTCCTTTTTGCGTCGTTCCGTTGCTAATTGACTAGCGATCAGTGCGGCATCCTGTATGGCCTTGATCCATTCGTAAGCCGTCTCCTGATTGTCGCAACCAATTACGAAGGGATTTTGCATCGTTGGTGTTTGTATCTGCAGCTTAAATATAATGCCAGGTTCATTCGATTCAAAGAGAGACGCCACTGCTCCATAGATTTCAATGGAATCGGTGCGACCATCGTTGCCCTCATCGTTGACCGAATTGTAATCCTCCGTTGCTGAATCGATCACCTTACAAAACAAAACGCATTTTTTTATTTGCAAATATTTTCGGTTATACGAAAATGGGTAATTAATAAGATGTTTGTGTTTATGTTTACCTACCTTGACATAGTTGGCCGGCAGATGTTGTTGTATCATGCCACCGTAATCGCCTTTCCACCACATCGAGTTATTCCTTTGCACATTCGTAATAATTGCGTGCTTTGGGAAGGAGAGCTCGTCGGGCTTGTCGGCTTTGTAACTGTAAAGAGCTTTGCATGTGACATATTCCTCCAAATTGGCGCCCATATAATTGGAGGCACCGGTGCTATCATTATTGTTATGCTCCCCATGCTGCTGGGCATTGTCAATTAGTGTCTGCCGCAACAGCTCCTGTGAAACGGGATGGGTCAACTTCACGTTGCGATATAGCGGATTCCTCATATAATAGTGGATAAGCGATACCAAGGACTCGAACTGCATTGTGTCAATGGCATATAGCCGACCCTCCTGAATGATGCGACAGTGTTTAGTTTTGCGATGTATCGTGAATGATATGACAAACGTATTGACACTCTGCACCGATGGCCGCACCAAAAACGATCCAATCTCCAGCTTGAGCAGCCCCTGCTCAGCCTGCTCCTTGGTGGTGTTTTGATGGAACCATTCCTGACTCTCATGCTTCTTTGGCTGTGGAACTGGCTCCTTGAGGATAATCGAAAACTCCGAGCTACGTAGCATATTTTTGCGATAATACACTATCAACGAGTACAGCGAATCAAATACAAAGTTCTCGACCAGATAGTATTTAATGGATCCATTCTCGTGCTTAAGCTTAATGCGACAGTGATTGGGACGATTTCGACGCCAAAAGGATAAGCTGTAATCCCCAACAAACGTTGCTGACTCGCGTACCAAGAATGTGCCGTCGCCCAGATGCTTATACTTTTCCAGCAATTGATCCGCTTCTTGTCTTCCACCTAAAAGCAAATGACATAAAACCGAACACTTTAATTGAATCAAAAAAAAAATTCACTTCAGTAATAATCCGTATCAAAAATTAACCGATTTAAAATAATTTATATAATATAAAAATGTTTAACCTCCCGAAAGTTTTTACTATCAAAAAGTGCTGGTTGCGAATGGTTTCGAAATCTCTCCCAAATATGAATTGAATTGAAATCTGAACGTACCCTCCAATTTTCCGTGAAACCAATTTTCACCGAAATGCAGCTCATCATTGGCCGATGTATCTTTCTGTTTCTGTTGCATGTTGCTATTTAAAGTACAGGATGACAGCCCGAAATCATCATCTTCCGAATTGCCATTGCGGCATTCACTAATTTCGGATGTGTAGATAAGCTCCTGTTGGGTAAGCACAAATTGATAGAGGTTCCACGACTTATCGACTGGATCCTTAAAGTACAGTAATCCCTTCTTCAATATTTTCTGCAAATTTTCATTGTCATCGGCCACACCGCCCAGCGAAGATCGATGGGTAAATGAAGCGATCGTTCCATTGTTACCAGCTGCAATCGATGGTATATTTATAGCACTAACATTCTCATCGAATTGCGGCAGTTTTTTATGCTTTAGCATTATTTTGCGACGCAGCTGATTGGGCGATGGCAAATGTAATTCGTTTCGATCACAGGGCTGGGTGAGGAGCATATCTCCAAAGACCTGCAGCAAATAAAAGTACACAAATTAATCAATTGCAGACAGACAGACAGATAGACAGACAGGCAATTATTTGGCATTAAATATAAATACGTTTATGTGACTCACCTCAATCAGGGCATGTGCCATATTACGCTGTTGTTCGAGGGAGCAATTCTGTTCGATGGACAAGATGACGGGGTACTCGGATGTTGCGAATGCATAATCCTTAATGGTCTTGATGACATCCATGAATTTGATCTTTGAAGTCATCGTGTGACCATGGAATATGTAGGGTAAATTGTCGGGACCATTCCAGCAGTCCAGCTCGATGCAGCGGCAGCCCATGCGCAGAGCACGAGCATATGCCTCGCACGAGGATTCGCTCGAGAATTGATCGCCCGTTAGATATGTGTTGTGGGATGAGGCGATCCAGTAGGAGGACAGCGGCTGGTTCATGTCCATGAAGACACTATCGTATTTTGTGTCCCATAGATCATTTTGTTTTGAAAAGAGATAATCAACAAACTCGGAGATGGTCAGATATGGTTCTTGTACGTCGCGCTCCACGTCCTGCACAAAGTCGCGCATGAACCCGGATATGATATTTAGTTCTCCAACATTATAATCGTGCTGCTCGCTTTCCAGAAACTTTTTAAATTCGATGGGTCGCACGACTTTCTTATCCTCCGAATACGCAAATTCGGTACCCCCGAGAACATTGACAAAATTAGCGGGCAGTAAAAGCTTCTGATAAACACGCGAAAAGTCGTCAAATTTCAAATCGTGTTTTCGCCTTATATCATCTGTGAAGCATTCCATAAATTTACTGGTGCTCATTTTACAGCTGACGCTGCTCAGGAACGTTTTGAAATCCTTGATAGTCACTTGTGAGTTCTGCTCCGATTTGGCCAAGTGCGAGTTGACGTTCTCGAATGAATAGTATTCGCGTCGCAGCCAGCGATCGATCTGTAGGGGATAGGACGAGCTAATCGTGTCCTTAACCATATACCTTAATCCCCGCACCCAGTTGTCTGCCTCAATCTCGGAGAGCGCAACAACCGAGAAGCTCTTTAGCTTGAAACTGTTGCCATACATAATGACAAAACATTTGCTATTCTCAAAGCGCTGGCAGTCATCGGCATGCAGACGGAACTCCTTTGAGTTCTTTCCAACGCGAATCTCTCGTATCTCCCGTAACTGGATCGTTCCCTCATACTCAGTGCGCGTCTGTGCGGCGACTGTCGACCATAACAGCTGACGAGTTTCTCTGATAAGCATTAGATGTCGTCGATCGGGGCGTCGTTGTTTTCCATAAAGTTTCGTTACAATTGTTCCACGCTCTAGCATACAAATTGTCTGCTCCATTTCCCCCAACAGGGGGGTATTCATTGCACTGAAACAACTCATTGCTTTTTCTTGATTTATTATTTTAAAATCACTAAGCATGCATAAATTTGTACTTTTGTTACAATATGTTTCATGTATGTATGTAATTTAGATATGTTTGGCGTTGGCCCTTTAATGTTTGAAGAGCATTGAATGTATTGTGCGATGATTCATTGACGTTTTATTAATTCGACTCAATGGAAATTGGTTAATTTTGTTATTGATTACAATTGCACTTGTTGAATGGACTATTTTTTGTGGATTGGTTGTACTTTAAAAAGTATCGATAATACCGATATCGACGTCAGCACGTAAGCTACTATGGCACGTAAGCGGGACGTAATCCAACTATGTACAGAAAATGAATGAGAGCTAAAGAGAGCACAGACTGAATCAAACAAGCTTATAATAACAACATAATAATAACAAAGTAATAAACTAATATTTGATAACACATTGCGGTGGACTATAATCTCTGTGAGATCAATCAATCAGCAACCGTTTCTAAGGCGCATTCACTTTAAATAAAATAAAAAGATCCAGATGAGTGTTTCCGTTTTGCCTCAAATTTCCGTTAATTACTCAATTTGTTTGGGAAGAACGATTTATCGAACACATTTTTCGATTTTTCCTGTTAATTGCCATCATATGTTCGTTAATCAGTGTTATCCAATGGCACTCATTTTCAATTTGATTGTTTCCAGCTTGCTTTCTTTAGTTAATATTTATTTAGAGAAGTGCGTAAGCGAATATCCAATCGAATCGATTTTACGAACAGTATTTAAAAATGGATTTCCAACAATCTGCTACAGAAACGTTAAACTAACAGATGTAAAGTGAACTAGTGTTTTTTTATTCAATACGAAGTATGTTGACGTCACAGCTGAACAGCTGATTGATAAAACAGAGATAACGAGCCTGCGCAATGCGTTGTTACACTTCGTCCATTCATGAGGGGAGAACATTTCGCTCAATCGATGTTAACATGAGAGCTATTTGATGTTGTAGAAAAATTAAAGCATTGTGAGTAGACGTAAGAATTTTTGAATAAAAAAAAATAGTTGCGAGACAAGCGCGCGCGTGGACAAACAACGTCGGCATCAGCGTGGCGTACAAATTATGCTAAGAAGCATCAACGCTGCCGTCAAATATGCAGAAAACAAATACAACAACGCCACCAACAGGAGCATCGCCAGCGGCACCAATTTCAGGAGATAGCGTCGCAAATACTTTGATGGCGACGCCAACTTCAGCAATCGCATCCAATGCTAGAAGCAATTGTGGCGAATGTATTGACTCCAGCGGCGGCCCAGCAGTAAGTTTTACTCTGTGCGTATGTGTATCTCTCTCTCTCTCTCTCTCCCCTTCTCTCTCATTCCCTCTATATATATATATCTATCCAGCGCGCGCTTGTGAGAGTGTGAGTGTGTGCGTGTGTGTTTGACATCGAATTGGTTTTTCTTGGATAGAAGCTGTTTTTTGCCTTTTGTTGCAAGCGTGCAGCAGTGTGTCCTTAGCATTATATAACTTATTGAGAGCGCACGCTTATTGACCTTGCCCCACCTTCCGCTCACATCCACCCACAGCCACAACAAAAACAATAAAAAAAAAGTAAATAAATAAAACAAAAAAAGAAACGCAGACGTTTCGAGCTTTGGCATTTTGTTATTGCTAGCCAATTTTGCAATTTTGTAATTTTCCGCTGCCAGGTTGTTCAGCAAACGTGCCTCCGCATCCGTCCAGCCATTAATCTTAAGCACTGCTGCGCATGCCGGCGGCCAACTTGGGCCCCTTTCCACCTACCCTACCCCACCCCTTATCACGTTCACGTGAGAGTTGCGTCTTCCTGGTTTCTCTTGCCTTTTTGTCTGCTGCCAACCCACTCACATATTGTACATAATAAATATATATATGTATATATTTGCAACTGTAATTGCTTTCTGCTTTTTGGAATTCATCATTTAACATTTTGTTTGTCATTTTGTTTTGAACAGTTCGCATTTGGCGGCATTAATCAATCTTTGGTGCTGCGGCTTACTTTCTTCTGCACTCTTTAGCAACTTCTCAACCGCCTCCATCTTTATTGGAAAATGTCCTTGTGTCTTACGTATATTTCATGCACCTCTTTGCCGCTCTCTGCCGCTGATGCACCCCCATCGTCACCTGCTTCCTGGCCCATGTTCGGCCTTCATCGCGTGGTCCTTCGTATAGGTGCCTTTCGCTTCCTCTCACTCCCTGCATCCATTAGGAAAGAATACATGCCTGTAAATATTTATTTGGGATCAGGAGCAACAGCCGAGTTGATCTCTCTCTTATGCCTTAACCCAGCACTATCAGCAAAAATGGGAAACGCGTGGCAACCTTTTCCTCCCATCCAATTCGATTGAATCGCAGTATGAATGAACAAGCTGTTGCACAACTGTTTTCAATAAGCAAAATTACATGGTAAATTTATTGGCATATTTGCTGCTTGGTGTTTGCTTTGCTCATTTAATTGTGCCACAATCAATATTAATTATTCGCTGCTGCACTTTAAGTGTTATGTTAATTAATTAATTAAATTAGAAGAAACTGAAATAGTTGCAGTCCAATTACATCAAGGTCAAGGTCGTCAAGGTCCCCTCTCCCCACCGCACACACACACATACACACAGCTTAGGCTTGTGGATGACTATTGGTGCCATTAATCCTTATGCAGTAGCGTGATGTGCCGTTCCATATTTTCATATTTCCACATTTCCGCATTTTCTCATGCCCACAATTTGGCCGATGCTTCGAGTGAAACACGATTCGCTTTTGCTCTGATACCAAAAATAATCGCACGAACATTCAAATTTTCGCCCCTTCAAACTTAAGCACCCAATTTGCACTCACAGACTAATCACAATGTGCTCTACAAGGTTATGCAAATTAGGAAGTAGTTTTAAATGGATCGAGAGATTTGTCTAAGGAGAAAGTATCGTAAAACGGTCGCTCTTAAATATTATATATATTTTTGGCTATTTAAATATTTTACGCATGCATTGCTAAAGCTTATTAACTAAATTATTTTTACTTGCATTTACATCATGAATAAATACAATTGGTGTTATTTCATTTCAGTATGATTTATTCATAAATGCATTAATTACTTTTAATTTAACATTTTACATTTTTGTATACGCTGTATTTTTGATTTTATATATAAATAAATATTTTTTCTTTTATCATTTTATTATAGAGCTTTATGTTATTTTCGCCAGTGTCTTAGCGAGGTAAGCGGCAGATCGCCGAACTGTGTTAATCCAATTAACCCAATTAAATAAATGAAATCAATTGATTTAAATTTCAATATATACACAAAAGCATTGATTGATTCTCGTTTGAACAGTATGCAGCATCATCAAAGCAACAAGAACAACAGCAGCAGCCAGAGAGAACTTCTAGTTTTAAGCAACAGCAATTGCAGCATGAGCAGCCGGCAATCGCCATACATTATTTGGCCAGCTTCCATGAGATTTGTGTGGTAACTGCTTTGCTGCCACTGATTACGCTCTTCACATGCTTTGTGACCGCCTACGTCTTCCAGTACGACGATGTACACGAGACACATTGCCGGGTATGGGCATGGAATGAGCATGGAATGCGTTCAATAGCTAACTAATAATTATTAATAATATTGGTATTGCAGGTCTATAATATAGTACCCTCGATAAGTGCCATTACTGGCGTCAGTCCTCAACGTTATTTCTGGCGTTTCATCATTGCGTTGCACATCGGTCCGCGCATACCCATTGCCTTTGTCTACAAGAACTATTATCGGGCGCAGCTGGCGCGTATTGCCCCAGCATTGGTGCCGAAAACTAGCTGGTTAATCACACTGATTTTGGTGCTGAACTGCATTGAAATTGCGGCACTGGGCGGAGTCACCTATATATCCAATCGCGAGAATTATCGTAAGCTACGAAAATAATTACCACAATTCGACAGCAAGATGCATTAATAATATCATTATTTCATTTGCAGCTGTTCATGAACGGATCTTCATTACTTTTATGATATGTTCTCTGTGCTACATGCTGGCTACCATTAAGCTGAATGATATTTTATATGCACGGCAAACGCTCACTGCACAGCAACGTCAATCCATCAAATGGAAAAAAATACTCTTTGCAGTATCCATATTGAGCACTATGGGTCTCCTGGTCTTCTTTGCCAAACATCGTTTTTATTGTCACGATTTGGGTAAGCTTCACTAATACAACGTATAAACGAGTTTGGCACGTCAGTGGTTTGTCATAATTGGGTTGCCAATCATTATTTGTTCACACTCTTTGAATTTGTAAAGATTCATGCATCCAAATACGCTCACAGTGATAACGCGGCCAACTCTAAAGCATTAGCTAGTCCTATTCGATTGGAAACATAATCATAATAACGTATCTTGATCTATTTACAGCTTTTAGTTGGTTTGCATTTTTTGAATATTTGATTGCCATTGCCAATATGCTGTTCCATTTCACCATTATCTGGGACTTCCCATCGCAGTTCATGATGATTGTTCAGGGACCGCGCGATAATCTGATGCAGTATTTGGGTGCTAAGCCGAAAACCAACTAAACCCAGTTATTCTTATTTATATATATATATATCTTTCCTAGTTTATTTGTATATGTATATCGTATTGTTTTTATATTTATATACTGTATAAACACACACAGTTTTACTGCACCAAGATATAGAATGCGACTCGGAAGAAACGTATGATTATATAATTGAACATCTTGAATATTTAAAATTAGCGCTTCCATAACCAAAGAATATTAATTAATAATTTATAGTTCTCTCCAGTTCCAGTTTGTTAATTGATTAAACTCGATTTACGATTTACGGCATTATGTTAACTAAACGTACAAAATTCAAAACCTTCACAATTCCAATTAATCAAGTTATAGTAAATAGTAAATAGAGAACACAACAACAAAAACAGCATCCATGTATGTAGATATATCGTATGCGAATGTGTGGACTGCTCAGATGCACGAAGATCTTTTGCAACAACGTTAAAAGAGTGCAATTTGTTATTAAACACTATTCACAGACTATATATGGATATGTATGGATATGTACACATATGTGCAGTTTAGGGACATTTGTTTTTATCTCAAGTAAACTAGATCCATTAACTCTTATATGTTTTGCCTTACTTACCCATAATTTATTCATTTATGATTCAGTCCTAGAAGTCTAGTATACGATAATGAAAATAGATTAAAAAGATTGAGACCAGTTTGATCTTGGCGATAATTTGAATATGAAGCTAATAAGGCACCTGCGCCTTAATTGGTACACCAATGAATACAAACAGAAAGCTTTAGCAAAAGAATGAACATTGAAAACTTGGTGTGACTAACAAACAAATATATCTAGATCAAGAATAAAATTATGTATATACTGAAGTGAGTCCTTCTCTACCCACGAACACCCTCCTTTTTTCCTTTCAAAATAACCACACAACTGCTAATAAATGTTCTCTCAGATTTCTACACCAATATTTATCTGAACACTTTTCAAATACATTTCGATTTTCACATTGTGCTCGCTTGTGTTCTAAATTTCCGTTGCTGTACTTTGATGATCTCATGTCAATTGTTATTTATTTACTTATTAACATCCATTTTAACAGCAAGCATAACTATTTAATTTTTAAGACATTGCGTTTAAATGCAAGATTTGGAACTTCAATGCATAAGTTCGTATTAACCTTTTAGCTAGCAGAACATATCGTTTACACATGTGCATTGAATATATTTTGAAGTCGAAAGAGCGGAGTGGCATTTGTGGGGCCTATGGTTTATGTAGCGCTCCTCGACTCACCAATGTACTCAAAAGTATTACACACGTATTCTAAAATAAAAAATAATATATAAAAAACAACATATTCAGCCATAGCCATTTAAGCTGGATCAAGCAACGAACATCAAATTGAATTCATAGACATACTTATACATTCAACAATAAAAATAAAATAAAATCAATCAATACAAATAGCAATTAGACGACGATGGAGATAAATCACTTAAGCAAAATGAAAAATGTAGCAACAAAAACTAGAGTATCAAATGTATTCAGTAATTGTAATGGGAAACCCAAATAAAACAGAAATGCGCACATAAGTTTGTAGTTTTTAAATGAGATAGAACGACGTGTGTTCTCGGCATGCCGAATATTACATACCCTTGTACAGCTGAGCCCTTAATTACTAATGACATAAAAATCCTTTCACTTTAATTTTTATTTTGGTTTTTAACGTATTCAGCAGAAGATTAGTTAATCATACAAGAATTTCTCATACGACTGATAGTTCCTAAACTCCTATGATATGGTGGTCCGATCTGGCCGACTAAAAAAAGAAAAAAACATTTGTAAAAGTTGCATCAACTGAGAAGCTTGTTTGCTGGTATATTTTATGCCTGATATTATCTCTTGCTGATCATTCAATGCATTACACACATTGTGACAAAATTAGAATCTCTGCAAGGGTATGAAAGTTAATGAAACATTGAAACAAAAAATAAACATGAAATGTCAGCCAAAAAAAAAGTGGTATTGACATTTTGCCATATGCTTTTGTTGATTTCATAAAGTTTTATTAACAACACCTATATAGCTAACCAAATTCTTAACCATTAATGTTAAAAGTAATTACAATTTTTTTTCCCAAAATATTTAGATGAATTTAAAATCGAGAGTTCAAATTTGAAAATTACATAAAAGCTATTACTATACACGGCATAAGAACATATTTTATTGAAAACTATGTATGTGTATGACTTATTTTCACGAAAATAAGAGGTCAAAATTGAAAGTAAAGCAAAACTAGATATCGTAATTCCTATTGATAATGTAATGACACACATTGTTATTATGCGACCCACAACCAAACGAGAAACAAACAAACACAAAAATATATGTATCTGGATACAGAGTTTAAACACCCTGGAAGTCTATAATAAATAATATTTGAAAGTATATTTTTAATTTGAAAGTACATTAATAGTTTGTTGCCACTTGCACTACTAACGAAAACTTGTATTACGTTATAACGTGGAATATGATGTCAGTTGAAAATTCTGAACATGCTGTTTATGATGACTTTATTCATAATTTGAAGTACTTTCCATTTATTTAAATTAACCTTATCAACTTCTCATTGAGTGCCTCTCATCTATTCCAACGACTATTCGGATATGGTTTTTGATATTACGAACCAAACTATAATACGAAATTTATACTTTTTAATGTGCAACTTTTTACCTTTGCATAACTTTTTAGACAACACATCGTAGGTTGATACAAAAACAAAATTTCAACAAAAATTGTAAAACTTTGTAGCTTACTAATTTTAATAAAGATTAAACATATATATTTTCAAAAGTATTTTATTTGGACATCTCTCACAGAAGCAAGACCTGCGCTATAGTGGGCCAAAACTATTATACGTATATGTATATTGCATGCATTATCGAAAAGTGTACATCGTGGGTCAAAACTAATATGTTTGTACATAAATACAAATTGAGTTACAATTTGGTTGTGCGCATCATCCTAACGCATCACCCTTTCCAATATGAATACAAAAATAAATTGGAAGCATTTTGTTGGTTTAAGTTTTGCATTGTTAGTTATTTACAGGTATAATTAAAAATGTTTAAGCCGTTAAAAAACATATGCATACATAAATATAATACTTGCACATAAAGAGGGTAAACGATTTAAAATATTAAGAAAAATTAAGTTACAATATTGCCTGATTTTAAATACGTTTTATTCGAAAAGCAAAAACTATATCGATGTATATCCAACGTACGTTTCCATGCGTGTGGCTAAATTGTTGTTCTAAATTGTTATGCACTTTGGATAGAAAAGCTGCTTAAAAATAATACGGGCCGAATATATACATATACAGTTATTATATGCGTGCATATAGTGCACATATTTATATATTTTATAACATATATATATAAATATGTTTACACATAGCGGGCGATAGGAAGGACTTACAAATTAAATTCAGTTCGAATTAGCTACGGCCAATGTTTACATAAGTAAAAATAAGTGTGTGTGTGTATGCGAACGCCTACAGCTAATCACCTAACGGTAGGCGTGTATAAATACACAGATACATACATATATATATATATATATATATATATGTATGTATATATGCATATACATGTATGTAAATACGTATAAATATATATTTGTGGTGTACGTGATGACATTGCTAGCAACGTTAACCATTATTAATTGTTGTTGTGCGGTGTTAATCATTATATTCATCTAATCAGGCAAATCAATGCTGATGAATGGCACCACCGGCTTTAAAATATCATTCTTGGCCGCTTTCTTGCTCTTCTTGTCGTGCTTGCTGAACTCGTGCATCGCCTCTGTGGCAGCCATGTTGCTTGTCGATGATGAGGATGCGTCCAGCGGCACTGATTGACCCGCGTGGCTTTGCGTCTCTGCATGATAGCTAATGTTGCCGTACTCCTGCAGAAACGGCATGGCCGAAAGCAGAAACTGGCTAAACGATTTACGAATACCAAACCACCACATGTTGCCGCCCTTGGCGGTAAAGCTTAAAATAATGAGCGCAAGTATGGAGACCAGCAGCGGGGCAAAGACCACAATGTACGGAAACTTGATTTCGCCATCCAGTTTGTCGCAGATAACCACCTGAACGAATGCACAAAACCATATTAACATTGGAGATAAACGGCAACGCAGTGAGATAAGAGTCAAACGGACTTACCTGAAAGCAGAGCAACGGAAGAACGGTGCAAATATTGCCAACGGCTGCATTAAGTGCAGCTTTCTTCTGCTGCAGCGTCACTTCCGGTGTGCGCATCATAATGCCACAGAATATGATATTATAAAGGACGCTAACTAAGCTCAAACAAATGACAATCCACATGGGCACAAACACCACGTCCCAGTTCCAGTAGACAAACTTGTCCAGCTTAAGTGGCAATGATACGAATTGCAATGCGTTAACAGCCAAAAACAGCTCCAGCTCAAAGGAGCGATCATGCTTAACTGCCCACACACAGGCACCGACACTGACCACAGAGCCAAAGATGAGTGGTATAAAGACGAGCACCCACAGATGACGCTCCGACGTAAGCTTGTCGCAAGCCAACAGCTCGAACATTAGCAATATCAGATGCAGTGACAACGATATGAGCATCGCCTTGAACTGTGTGTAGGAGTCGCCTTCAAGGCGATAGTGTGGATAGCGGCACCAGACAATGGCACCCACTATGGCACCCAATATGGCAGTGCATTTCCAGATCCACAACGGTGTAAAAATCGCCCAATAGGGCCAATCTGCAATTAAACATGGATATTAGTTAAAGGCCCTGTTCGCCCCGCCTCTGAGTTGATTGCCATACCTATGTAACCATCGAGACGCAATGCAAATAGCGTTACGAATGTAAATAGGCTGCAGTGCACTATAAATTTACTGTAACAAATGATCAGTTTGGGATATACATAAATAGAACATGGAGCGTTTTGCAGATAGGTTTTTGCATTGCATTGCTTACCATGGATTAAAGTCACGAAATAATGATTCGAGATTCATGTTCCCTCAACCAGAATACAGAATATGTGCAGCTGCTGCTGTGGTTAGCTTGTTGTTTTCAAAAGATTCAGATCCTGATGAAGACTTCCGCCACTAGTTGCACATTTGCATATTGTTGGCCTTGTTGCCCTTGTTGCACTGTCAGCTGACGTGAGCTCTTCAACTGTCACTCAGCGGAACGTTGATCGAACAATTATTTGTTGAATATATTTTGAACAGTTTCCTATTGATTGTGGAAACACTGGGATACTATTACAAAAATTGCTATGTATTTTTGTTGTGTTTATCTGTCTATCAATAAGGTATCGAGAATCGATGACGTTTCTTTCACTCACTGATAAGTTATCGATACGACAGAGATGGGTATTGGTATTGATTGGCTTTTGCTCCGATATTTCGAATTAACTGCTTTCTCCTGTTTCGTTTTGAATTTATTTTATAAAAATGTATACCTTTACAAGGAGAAATGAACATAAAAACAATTGCTTGCAATGATTATACATAGTCGGAGCATGCGATTCCAAGCTAAATACTTTTATCACTGTGAATAAGTCGCAGAGTGCCTTTAATATCGCCCATCTCTAGTTGATGCACATGCCTGACGAAGTGTCCGAATCTGACTGCTGCGGCAATGGATGCACGAACTGCATTCTTGACAATAGACCAGCACCCAGCCAGCGTGCACTTTTGGCTGGCAAGCGTAACGTCATCGAGAACTATGCCAGATTCCGACTGCTCAGCAATGAGGCAATGAACGGAGATGCACAGGTGCGAATGTTGCACTTTGGCCACACTTTGACTGAGAATGAGGACGAAGATGACAGCATATTGGACATTCCGCCTGGCCATCATATAATGTTGCGCGCTGATCTTGCAGGCCATGCCGTGTTGCGACCCTACTCACCCTACTGGACAGACTTTGTGGGCAAACAGTTTAAGATTCTGGTCAAGCTGCGAGCCGGCGGGCCCATGTCCGAACACTTGGCAGCGTTGCAGCCGATGCAAGCGCTGCAGTTTCGCGGACCCATTGGCAACTATGCGCACGACGCAAGCCGTGCCAAATGCATATTCATTATAGCACAGGGCGTGGCCATTGCGCCCACGCTTCCACTGGTCGCCGAGGTGCTGGACAACGAAGATGACACGTGTTGCATACGGCATTTGATATGTGCACAGGATCTGCAACATGTCTACTTTCGGGATCGTTTGCTTGACTTTTCCCAGTACTGGAATTACAATCACTGCCTCTATTTGGCGCATCAGCGATGTGACTTCTGTGCTGACGGTTGTGATGCGTCATGTGAGCAGCTGCGCAAGAGTTTGCGATACAGGGAAACGGTGCACACCGGGCGTCTGGACGCCAACCGCTTGGCATCACATCGTCCAGTATCGTCATCGCCCAGCAATGCGGCTGCTCCCATTGTAATCATATCCGGGCATTCAAGTTTTCAGCAGGCAATGCGAGAGACTGCAGCCAGCGTTTTAGCTGTGCCAGACGAACATATTTTTCTACTCTAATTTACACATTAGTGGAAATTAGAAACAGACTCGTCACGAGTCTATTTGTGTGTATTGCAGCAGCCACAGTTTTAAAGGGACCCCATCCTCTCTAATCGATTCGTTATATGGCATTTATCATTAATTATTATTGTTGCGCCTCTGTTGGAATTGTTAAAATCAGCGATTCAAAAATGCATTTGACTCACTGAAGAACCTTAATTGATTTTGAAAAAAACGCCAAAATACTAATTGTCTTTTTTAATTGGGATTTTGCTTGTCCAAGTCGCGAGGATCTCTCCCGCCCTCAGCAGTTGGCAAGATTGTCCATCATTTCGTTTTGCACCTATGACAACTTACAGTTATGTTACCGGATTCTTTGAGTTCCCTTCCTATAGTGGCATAAGAGTGGCGTTAGGGCGGCTTTCGTTAAATTTGTAAGCACCGTTATCAGCTTTTGACCGTTGCTTCTTTCGTTAAGTTGCCATCGTTGGAAGTGCTTTCAGGTTGCACATTTTGTTCAATGTAAAATATTAGAGAGAAATAAATTATATTCTTCTTGTAGCTGAATCAGTAAAAAGCCGTTGAAAGCTATTCTGGTCAACAGCTTTTTAAAATTTTCAAATATGGCTGAAAAACTAATAATTTGTAGCAAAGAGTGTCAAAAGTTTATGGATTATGTTGCACATTAACTGTATCGAATCAACTGTAGTGTATTAAAATATAAATTTTGGTGTAATCAAAAATCTCATTTAAAAAAGTTATATTTCGGATATGGAAAGCACAATTGCTCAACAGAAATATATCCTCTAAAGTTGGAAACAAAATATATGAAAATGAAAAACAACAGAAACTGAAACCGGAAACCTGAACTAATTAAAGGTAACAAGGAATAGCTTTAAGAGAAGAAACTCCTGCGTACAGGTTACAGAATAAACATTTAGAATGATATACAAACAGAAGCGGTTTTTTAACGCGATTTAAAGAGTCATTAAATGATGGTATATGCAATACTTTTGCTAAAAAACTAAAACGAAGTGGCGCACGGATTATTTTCATTGATCGACAGTATTTATTTATTTATTGCTGCCTGTGGAAATGGTCATTAATCTTTACTTCTTCTTCTTTTTACGGGCCTGGGTGCACCTGAAACAAAACCATTTGCCCTTCGGCTCCTTTTTGATACCCAAACAGGCAAAGTGGAACCACTCAGTGGGGCAATCTGGATTGTCGCAGCAAATCATATCGCCATAGGAAACCTGGTTGCATACGCAATATGTTGGCTCGTTTGAGATCCCCGACATGTCCATGACATCGTTGGCACGCGTTGCAACCGTGTGTGCAACATGAACCGTGTTTCTGCCTTTCTTGGACTTTTTATTCTTGCTAGCAGTGAAATCCGCTTCACTGTCACTGTCCGAATAATGGTCAGTCTCCTCATCTGAGGAAGATGATTTTTTCCTTTTACGCTTCGCCTTGCCAACCTTGGTTTTCTGGCGGCCACCCTTTTTGGCAGCCACTTCCTCGGGCTTGGCAGACGTGGATGGGGCCTCCCCTTTAATTTCGGGTTCATAGCGCGCCAAATCAGCGACGAGTATTTGCAGTTGTTTGTTCACCAGTTCGTACGTTTGTACAGCCAGCTGAGTTTTTTTATCGCTACATTTCTTGACCTGGGCAAAGAATGCGTGAATGTTCGCCAAGCGTATGTTGCGCTGCTCCTCGCTCATCGAATTCCTCTCATAGCGCATAAGATCCTTTGCATGGCTGTCGGCGCATTTCAGGGCAGTCTGTGCCCAATCATCTAGTTCCCTCATCCGCTTAAAGATCCGCTCCAGTTGGCTTGGCAGCGCTTCCAATTTAGGTAGATAATTTTGTGAATTTATTTCTGTTGACATTTTATATAGTTAATGCTCGGTTCGTAATCGTTTCTGTTTCGTATTTCTTCGATTATTCCTAGCGTCTATTTTCGACTCACAGGCTGCTGTTTTTTAAGGTTAGGCGCCAAGAAAACCTAGTCAGAGTAAAATAACAAAAAATATATAAATTATGCAATCAAAACTGAAAAAAAGCAAAATTAATCAGTAGCATTTTAATTATAAGTGATGAGTAACTGTACATCATTATAATATTATTTGCTGCTAGCTGTGCTATTGATTTTTCACACGCAGAATGCAAAAATAAATAAGCCGTTTTAAAGTTATCATTTTAAACTAGTTGCGTGTTCGTTAAGTGTTGAGTAATTTCGTTGCGTGTGGAGCCAATCGTATACATATATATATATATATGTATATATGTGTTTGTGTGGTACTCTGTTGGTCAGCTTATCAAGTGTTTACGCGATACCGCAACAAAAAAGTACTCGATATTTTCGATAGTAAAACAATGCAAATTTCGAACGATTGACGATGACGAACGCTTAAGGAGCAATAAATAAACAAATTGATTACATTATTAACGAATTTAAGTGCTTGTGCTCGTGCGTGTGCATTCATATCCATCCATTGCATTTAGGCCAACTGGCGCTGACAGTCGCGGCTCGAATCACCCCACAACTGCATCATTAGTTGCTGGTGGCAATCAAACCAATATTTTGTTTGGAGGCGTGTGGAAAGATGACCGCCTCGGACAAGTATACTTATCAGCGGACTGTGCTTTGCTTGGCCCGCGTACTCGCTGGCATACAGCCCACGCCATGGGACAAGGTTGGTGCCGCGTGTAAAGTGATGGGATGGGATGGGTTGGAATCGGTGAATGTGCTGTGACCTATGCGTATCGACGGGGTTGCAGACTGTGGACTGGGGACTGGGGCTGAGGGGTAAGATAAGGTCTAAACTCTGACAGTGAAATTAAAAATCGAACTTTTGCGCAACTAGCGTTGACCTTGAAACGCGTCAGACATGCGTGTTCTATGCGAACGGAGTGAGTGTGGGGTGGTGGGTGGTGACGGGGGAGGGGTATGGGGTTGGGTAGGCTGTTATTGTTATTTGTTGCTGAATTTTGATATCTTTCGTGCAGGTGCAAACCCTATTCCGCTACTGTCCGCAGGAGAATGCGTCGGGCGTATTTTGCTTGGACTCGAGGGCCCAGGATGCGGTCATTGCATTGGGCATTTACTTTCTGGAAGGTGGCTGCCAGCACGAATCACAAATCGTGCCCTATCTGCTGCGACTGGCCAAGAGCCTGCCCAAGGCCAGAATACACGATGAGCGCAGCAGTAAAGTGGAACGTGAGTCTAAAGCCAATTATAATTTGCAATAATTGGCCCGATTATCAATTCCAAATTTGAAATTCAATCGATTTGCTCAACGACTTGCAGGTGTACGCATACCCGCAGCGGAGAAGTTTAGCTTCTGTTTGAACACACTGCTATCGGATATAGCAGCGAAATGTCCAGATTCGCGCGAGGAGATCATACTGAATCAGGTGGAGACGCTGGGCACACTGGCGAGTATCGTGAAGCCGGGCAAGGATAGCAATTCGACGCCATCGCCAATGGTGTTGTGCAATGCAACGGTGCCGCTGCTATTCGGTTTGGCCAGATCGATGGGTCGCTATGCGAGCAATGATCCGCCGCTGTTGTGCCGCATCTTTCCGCCGGAACAGCTGCACATACAACGTGCCAGCGCTGGCGGTGGCAATGGCAATTACAACAATAGCTCCTTCAGCAGCAGTGAACGTCTGGCGACCACCCAATTTCGTCCAATCATACCGCGTTCGATGTCCGGCACCTTGGCGAACCATAATCACAACTCGAATTTGGATGACCATCATCATCGGATGCGCCCATTGGGCTCTGGCAGGCAGAAGGCATCGTTGCACTCGTATTTCTCTGTGCCGTACGATCCACGCACACATTTCTTTACACGCTACGGCTCCAGTTTCAATCAGTTCCCACATATGCGTGTCAATCAATGCGAATCCCCCAGCAAGAATGGCCCAAAGCCATTGTATCGTGTGCCACCGTTTCCCATCCAGCATTTGCAGACGATCTTTGCGGTGTCCAAGAAGCTGCTGACCAAGGACACCCTCGACTATCTGGATGAGCTGGGCAGCGATATATTCTCGTTGCATTTGAACAATGGCAATTGCTACAAGAGCTTCTCGGAGATGCTAAATTTGGTGCTGGTCACATTGTTGCGCGAACTGTTGCAGCACCAGGTCGATCTGCCCACACCGTTCACCAAGGATGTGCAGGAGTTTGTCAAGCGGCTGTTTCTCAACGGCCAAACGGAGCTGCAGAACAAGCAGCAGGATCAGGAGCGCGAACGACGCGAAGAAAATGGCATCGCCGTCGTCAACAAATACAAGATTAATGTGATGGCAAATGCCGCCTGCGTGGATCTATTGGTTTGGGCCATACGCGATGAGACGGGTAAGTTTATTTTTCACTTCTAAATAATAACCAAAAAGCCAAAAAGAAAAAAGAAAAAAAAAAACGAAAAACTGACACTCACACAATGAAAAATACGCTCTTCATGGAAATTTGCTATATTTGGAGTATTTATTGCAGTCTTTGATTTGACACCACAGCAGATAATTGAGATTCAATTCTGATGCTTTGCTCCTGTCAGTGATTTGACACCACAGCAAATAATTGAGATTCAATTCTGATGCTTTGCTCCTGTCAGTCTGATTTATCGAGTGTTTTCTGACAAGTATTCGAACAATGTCAAAGTTTCAGTCGAATATTTGTTTTAAGCAAAAATCGAATTTACAAATTGATTGATTTATTTTCGAGTTGCTTACAGCATTTGTGAAGAAAATACATGTTTCGAGCCAGAAATTGATTCCTGCTCATGAATAAAAACCAATCCTTATTGCTCAATTGTTCGTCTCGACATGATATATGTATATATATATATATATTTATAGCTTATTCGATTTTTATTGTATTATGCCGCCTGGGTTTATGTAGCTTCGGTGTCGGGGTCCGAGGATAGCTTTTATATTATTGGTTTCGATTTCTATTTCTATATCTATTTTTGTGTTTTGATATTTGCAATTGTTTTTTTTTTTTTTTTTGTTTTCGTAAAACAAAACGTAATTTTTTTACAGTTGATGTCGACTATAACGTGCCATCATTGCAAAATGGCCTGCATTTTTTATTGAAAAAAGGTCAAGAGCAGTTCGTACCCCGCCCCTTTTACACAATTGTTAATTATACCAATAGTTTTGTTGATTTCTGATTTACCTGATTATTGATTATTGATTATTGATTCGTTTCTGTTGTTTTGTTCCGTGATCATTTCTATCATACTCAATATCGATACTCAATCGTGGGAATCCCATTGTGTTGCATGCAGCTCCATCCAAAAAAAAAAAAAAATATAATAAAATTAAAAAAATGTTTGAGGTTGTCGTTTTTTTTTTGCATTTCCGTTTCTGTTTTCCCTGTGCTATGATATGATGTCCATGAACTGTTTGCTAATCGTTTCAAATACCACATCCCACAGAGGCGGACAAGCTGTGCGGACGACTGTCACAGAAGCTCAATCTGATGCTGAGCCACAAGATCGTGATGGATCACATGCCGCTGCTGATGGTCTGCTTGGAGGGATTGGGCAAGCTGGCGCAGAAGTTTCCCAATATTGCCGGCACATCGATTTCGTATCTGCGTGATTTTCTCGTCGATCCCAGCCCGATATTGGGTAAACTGCATACGTATGCAATGCAAACGCTTGCACTCCAAAAGAAGGAGAAGGAACTGACGCCATTCAAGATTGTTGTCCAGCATTCGGATTCGCGTTCGGTTGTCGACATCTTTGGCGATAATCAAAAGCAGCCGGGCACCGGACGCAGCGGTCATGCGGCCTTCGAGGCGCTTCGCGATGCAGCAATTGAGAATCTATCGATTGCCCTGCGCTCCGCTCACACGCTGGACCAGTTCTGTGTGCCCGCTCTGGTTGCGAACGTCTCCAATCGCCTGTTCACCGCCGAGAAGCACGAGAGGTGAGTCGCAACTTATTGACTGTTATTATGCGATTGTCATTGACCATTGGCTAACCACAAATTGAAATCCGCAGTGAGTCAACGCTGGTCAGCTTGAACATCATTGTGATGCTGGGTCACGTGGCCGTCGCACTGAAGGACACCTCGAAGACGACGCAAAACATACTGCAGTTCTTCATACAGCGCTTCTGCAAGGTGCCCTCGGAGCAGAATGCATTGATTGTCGATCAGCTTGGCTGCATGATCATCTCGCAGTGCGAGACGCACATATTCGATGAGATCATGAAGATGTTCTCGCGCGTCACCGTACAATCGGCATCGCTGGCATACAACTCAGATCCGGAGAATCGCAAGCAATTCCATCATGTCTCCGATGCGGTTGTGAATGCATTGGGCAACATTGCCGGCAACATTCAGGGCGATGCCGAGATGCTTGAGCTGCTGGGCAAACTGCTAGAGCTGTTTGTCCAAATTGGACTCGATGGCGAGCGCTCATACGATAATACGCCGGGTGCCCAAAAGGCCAGCTCGCGTGCCGGCAACCTTGGCATGCTTATACCCGTAATCGCTGTGCTCATGCGTCGTCTGCCGCCGATCAAGAATCCGCGCCAGCGTCTGCACAAGCTCTTCAAAGATTTCTGGGCGTACTGTGTTGTTATGGGATTCACAAACGCCCGACTCTGGCCAGCCGATTGGTATCAGGGTGTGCAGCAGATAGCGGCCAAATCGCCGCTGCTCATCTCGCAGACGGCACACAAATCGGATATGCGGGAACTCAACTATACGCTGGCCATCAAGAGCGACTCGGTGAATGAGCTGCGCAGCCAAATACTGGTGCTGCTCGAGCACTCCTCGGACAATGTGGCTGCTTGCATCAATAAGCTCAGCTTCGCCCAGTGCACCTATCTGCTCAGCGTCTATTGGCTCGAAATGCTGCGAGTCGAGAACGCCGATGAGCCCAGCCTGGAGCCCATTATGAGCTACCTATGCGATACGGCTCTGCAAAAGGACAAAACCAACATTTGGCAGTGCGTTAAATGGTAAGTCATCCAACGTTTATAGCTACACTAATCCATAAGCAAGTTATAACCATGGGAAAGAACAGCCTCAGGATGCTTATTGACAGGACACTGTAGACTAAGAAGTTACCTAAATAAACCAGGTATATGTCTACAGCGATCGGTGCAGGTTTTGTGAAAGAGAGAAGGATGCACATCCTAGCAGAATGTGTCGCCTTAACTGGGAGTAGACGCGGCATCCTAGGAATGCATGCTATGAATTTCAGAGACATAGAAGACCCCAACCCAACGAAGATGCTTACATTCGTGCGTGAGCTGGGACTGATGGAAGAGCCATAGGCTCACAAGGGGGCACAATAGATCGAGTAGGTCGCGGCGACCTCCTCCTCCCCCCAAGATATCTGACAGAAGAACCATATAAATATATTTAAGCAGATTTTAATTGTTTTTGCCATAGCTATTTATTGCTCAAATTGATACGATGTCGATATAGATTTCGATTCCGATTTCGATGTCAGCTGCTGTGAGAGGCAGAGACTTGGTAGTTGATACATCAGCTTGAGTTTGAGGCACATTCAATTGATGGGCTCAAAAAGATAATTCAGTTTCGGTATTTGGTGATCAGTCGTTAATAATCCGACTCCAAGTTGGACTACTTTTGCAATCAGTCGCAAGATGAGACAGCAAATCCAAGCAATCGATTTGAGATCTCGTCTCAAGTTGGCACTTCTAATCGAGATCTAATCGAATGATATCTTTTTCAGCGTTGCGGATCAGGTGTTTGAGAAGTTTCGCAATGTGCTGTTTGCGCACGACGAGATCCGTGAAAAGGTGCTGGAATCGCAGGCGACGCTGCTGTTGGTGTACTTCAATCACATCCATAAGCAGATCCAGCTGGTGGCGGATCAGTATCTATCGCAGCTGGTCGATCGGTTTCCGCATCTGCTGTGGAATCGTCGTGTGCTGTGGTGCATGCTGGACATACTGCAGCTGCTGGCGTACTCATTGTCCCTGGATCCCAACGAGGAGACGCCCATTTTGCGTGTGGTCTCAACGCCGTATACGCTGCAATTGATGGACTCGCTGCCGGCACGCGAACTCCGGCTCAAAGACTTCGCCGATCGCTGCCAGGGCATTGTGAACGAGGCAATGAAGTGGGCGCCACGCTCCACACGCTCCCACCTGCAGGAGTATCCCAATCAGATACCCACACCAGTGCTGGCCCATCACAGCGGCCTGGCGCTCGCCTTCGATTCGGTTGTCAACAGTAGCACCCTGCATCCGGGCAATGCGCTGAGCACGCTCAGCAAGCGACCCAGTTGCGTCAACTCGGATACGCCGCGATTCGTTTCCGTGCTGTGTCTGCGCAGCAAATACGCCGGCGAGATAAGCGGCCTGCTGTCCGTGCTGAGTGAACAGGACAAGGTTGGCCTCGCCGATCGACTGGTGAGCGATGTGTGGGGCGCCTGTGCGGAGAAGAGCGACGCTCGACATCGTGGCGCCTTGTGGCGTGCCACTGCCTATCTGATCATCTGTGCCGAGATCGATAGGAAGCTGCTGCATGCGGTGGCCAGTTCGCAATTGGAACTGTTTACGGAATCGGCGATGGAGACGGCTGTCGAGTGCTGGCAGTGGGTGCTAACCGCTCGACAGGATCTCGAGCTGTGCTTCATCCAGGAGATGGTCAGTGCGTGGCAGACAACGTTCGAGAAGCGCATGGGTCTATTCGCCTGGGAAATGGAGATCACCAATCCACTGGCCGCCTACGACGGCTGCAAACTGGTCAGCAAACCGATCCTGATTGCACCGCATCTCATCTGGCTGCAGTTACTCTCCGAAATGGTGGACACGGCCAAATATTGTAATCGCGACAAGGTGGAAATGTTCTGCCTGCTTCTGCATCGCTGTCTGCCCATATTGAAGAGCAGTCGACAGAATCGACAGGTGGCCACCGTTGGCTGTCGCTTCAAGCTGCTGCAGTGCGGCCTGTTCTTGCTCCAGGGCAACACGATACCCAAATCGCTGGCACGGAACATATTGCGGGAGCGCATCTATTCGAATGCACTCGACTATTTTTGCGGACCGCCCACGTGCCCCAACCAGAGTCGGGAACAGCTGCTCGAGGATATTCTGATCTTGCTCAAATTCTGGCAAACGATGCGCAGCGAAAAGAAGCATCTGGTCACATCGGAGGTGGGTGATTATGACATAACCAGCGCATCGGTTAGCTCCACCCAAATGCTGGCGGTGCGCAACAATCCAGAGACGGCATCGCTCATCAGTGGCGGCGCCGACTACGCTCGGTCCATGAGTGCCACGGGCAACGCAAGTGGCTGGTATAACACCATACCACATTCGACGTCCACGTTGTCAAAGCGCTCGTATCGCTCCAAGCGACTGCAATACCAGAAGGACTCATATGACAAGGATTACATGAAGAAGCGCAATCTGATCCTCGAACTGCTTGCCGTCGAACTGGAGTTCCTCATCACCTGGTATAATCCCAACAGTCTGCCCGATCTGATAGTGCCAGGTACATTTGTCCACCTCCTCTTCGATGGGTTGATGGGTTGATGGGTTAATGGGTAAATTGAAATCACATTGAAATCTCTCCAATTTGTTGCAGGCGAGGAGCAGATCACCGAGTGGCGGAATCGTCCCTACAAGCCGAATGTTTGGCGTGACTATGCCCGTTTGGCATGGTGCTACAATCCGGCACTGGCCGTCTTTCTGCCGCAACGCATCAAGAATGCGGAGACCATTGACGAGGAGGTGTCGCGGCTGGTCTGCTCCGATCCGATAGCCGTTTGTCACATACCCGAGGCGTTGAAATATTTGTGCACGACCAAGAATCTGCTGCAAGAGAGTCCCGATCTAGTCTACATACTATCCTGGTCAGCAGTGACGCCTATCCAGGCGCTCTCCTACTTCTCCCGACAATATCCATCGCATCCGCTGACCGCCCAGTATGCGGTGAAGACGCTCAGCTCGTATCCGGCGGAATCAGTGCTGCCGTATATACCACAACTGGTGCAGGCACTGCGACACGACACCATGGGCTATGTGGTGGAGTTCATCAAGAATATATCGAAGCGGTCGCAGATAGTGGCCCACCAGCTGATCTGGAACATGCAGACGAACATGTACATGGACGAGGATCAGCAGCATCGTGATCCCATTCTATATGAGGCATTGGATGTGCTCACCCAGAACATCATTGCCTCGTTCTCCGGCGCCGCAAAACGTTTCTATGAGCGGGAATTTGATTTCTTTGGCAAGATCACAGCCGTATCCGGCGAGATACGATCCTTCCCCAAGGGCATTGAGCGCAAGAATGCCTGCTTGGCGGCACTGAGTCGCATCAAAGTGCAATCCGGCTGCTATCTGCCATCCAATCCGGAGGCAATGGTCCTCGATATTGAATACAGCAGCGGTACGCCCATGCAGAGTGCGGCCAAAGCACCGTACTTGGCCAGATTCCGTGTCTATCGCTGTGGCATCAACGAGCTCGAGACACGCGCCATGGAAGTATCCAATAATCCGGTAAGAGCAAACCCCCCAGAGTTCACAGAGCCCCCAAATGCCCCAAGCTGAACTAGAAGCAGTGCTCTAGTCGAAAGATAGACTATTCGATAGGAGAGACCCCTTAAAAGCTCGATCCACTCTTGCCATGTGGGAGGCATTAATGTGCTCCCATCTGGCGACATCATTGTGCCATTTTCTAGTATTCCATGAAGCAGCCAATCAGAGAATTCCAACTGCGATTGTGTTTTTAGAGTTTGCCAGCCCGAAGGCAACTGTAAGGCTGATGAGTAGCTGGGAAAGGAACTATATCACCACTCCTCACGGACAGGGAAGGCTTGCCACCTGCAAGCTCAATATCAAAGAAGAAAGCTGACGCAGCTCAAATGATAAATGGCCCAATCTTAACGCAAAGCACAATATTCACAAAGAGAGCTGTGTAATCTGAGTCGCTGTAATCCGAGCTCTAACAGGCCACTGGTTCGTCGGTCTTCGCGTCTAACGATTTCTGCAGAGGAAGAGTTAGAA
The DNA here is from genome assembly GCA_035043845.1 of Drosophila picticornis. NCBI lineage: Eukaryota > Metazoa > Arthropoda > Insecta > Diptera > Drosophilidae > Drosophila > Drosophila picticornis. Next base: position 19,751,279 of record JAWNMR010000492.1, on the reverse strand, counting down.
TCCCCGGAACACTTCTGCTCCTGCTGCTCAGCAGTTGCCAGGAAACGGCTGGCAATCTTAGGAAACTATTCCCTAACTAAACTGGCTGGTCAAATCTCAGACTTTTTTTGAGTGTAGTAGAAATCTAACCCAGTTCCTCCAAACGGGATTACAACGGGCCCAAACATGGCCCATGTGTGTCAACCTTCGTGCCGACTACCGTTTTAACCTAGTTCAGTCTTCAACCAGAACTCAAATCCATTTTGGTTTTCGAACGATTTAAGTTGATTTCTCCACAAAACATCGATTGGCTCTAAATGAAATTAATCTAACTCAAATTTAGTAAAAGAAAAAGTTTATCAAAAGTTCTAAATATAAGAAAAGATTCTTCTTTTTTTTTTTTAATTAGAAAGGCTTGTTAATTGAATTAATTTAAGCCATGGCAAAAATATGATTTTTTTTATATGTTTAGAAATATTTGCAATTATTATGTTAAACATTTCCAGAAAGTAGAAGTGTAAATCGAGAAACTATTTCAAGAAAATACTTGCTAAAAGATCATCTCTCGACTGGCATATTAAAGTTAACCCTGGAGCCCAACTAGCTCAGTCAGAGGAGTCACTCTGCTCTTCACCAGTTACTGACATCCTTAGCCAGCTCTGTCTCAGTCTTACTCACCATATCCCTCTCTCACTCTCTCTCTCTCCCTCTCTGTCTCTCTCTCGCTCTCTGTCTCTATCTCTGTCTAATGTGTGCATGAGCAGAACTCACAGGAGGATGCCCATATGACGCTGGGCGTCGAATCGTGGCAGGCAGCCATATTCAAGGTGGGCGACGATGTGCGCCAGGATATGCTGGCACTGCAAGTGATCACCATATTCAAAAATATCTTCCAACAAGTCGGCCTGGATCTGTTTCTGTTCCCCTATCGCGTTGTTGCCACAGCGCCAGGTGTAAGTTGTTGCAATTGCTTTAAACATATATAAATATTATTAACTATTTGCTGATTCTTGTTTGCTGTTTGCGCAGTGCGGCGTCATTGAGTGTGTGCCCAATGCCAAGTCACGCGACCAGCTGGGCAGACAGACAGATTCCGGTCTATCCGAGTACTTCCAGCATCAGTATGGCGATGAGAGCTCCAAGGAGTTTCAGGCGGCTCGGGCCAATTTTGTGAAATCGATGGCCGCCTATTCGCTAATTGGGTATCTGCTCCAAATCAAGGATCGACACAATGGCAACATCATGATCGACAAGGATGGCCACATCATACACATAGGTATATATATATATATATAGATATATATCCAAACTAAATCGTTGATTTCTCACTTTAGAATATTGCAACTAATTTTAACAGTCGCTCATCGATTTTAATCGAAAAATCTTTACTTATTCTCATCCGCTTCAACCTAGAATCTATAATTATTTTTGTGTTGGAATCGATTTTTGGCTTAGTGGAATCCAGACACAATTTCAGTCTTTTTCTATCTGGGAAACACTTTATTATTTATATAATTTTAGTGTATACCAACTTTACTTGTTTTAAGAAACTTTAATGAACTTCAAATTCATTTTTTAGTTTGAAAAGAGCACAAAGGAAAAGTCTTTTTAAAACACTTACAAATTGAATACAATTTAAAGTATTTTTTTTTTATTATATATCAAGTAACTTATTTTATATATATCGCAGAGACTAAACTCTTTCATTACTTCCGATCCGAAACAGATTTTGGCTTCATGTTCGAATCATCGCCGGGCGGCAACATTGGCTTCGAGCCGGACATGAAGCTCACCGACGAGATGGTCATGATAATGGGCGGCAAAATGGAGGCGCCCACCTTCAAATGGTTCAGTGAGCTGTGCGTGCAGGCGTTCCTCGCTGTGCGGCCCTATCAGGATGCGATTGTGTCACTGGTGTCGCTAATGCTGGACACGGGCCTGCCCTGCTTCCGCGGCCAGACGATCAATCTGCTCAAGCAGCGATTTGTGGCCACCAAGAACAACAAGGAGGCCGCCGCCCACATGTTGGCCGTCATACGTAACTCGTATCAGAATTTCCGCACGCGCACCTACGACATGATCCAGTACTATCAGAACCAGATACCCTACTAAAGTCTTCTCTGCCAATGGAGTTTTCTGTTTTCCCATTTCTTTTCTTATTTATTTATTTTTGATCATTTTTTTTGTGCTTTGGTTTCATTGCCTGCTGCAAAAGGTTGTTGGTCGAGTTGCGTTCTGGTTTTGGTTTGGGGTTCATTCATTGGCCAAATGCTGTATTATTTATTATACTTGTTATTTTCATATTTTGTCTTGTTCTTTATATGTGCGTTTTGTATGTGTTTTTGTTTTTGATTTTTGATTTTTGTTTTTTGTATTTGTTTTTGCATTTTATTCGAAGATTTTACGATGAATACTAAATCAATTATAGGGCAATATGTTGTACAATGTATTTGTTACCTACATGTATACAACCAATACATATTACTTACATATTTATATATCTCTCACATATATATATATATATATATGTATATATATACATGTGTATATACGTATGCCAATATACCGATACTTACAGCAGATAATTAACGGGCTTCAATTGCGAGTTGATCAAAAATAATTCCATAAATCCATATATTAAAAGCATACAATATTTGCATAATTTATCTACTTGCAATATTTAGCCATTGTGCATTTTGTGTGTGTTTAAAATTATATATATACAAGTTAATACGCATTGTTTGTTGGACAATAGGAAAACAAAACAAAATAAATAAATATACAAATAATTTAAACAGTTTCTGTTTGATTCGAATAACAGAGTCTTTCAATGACTCTTAAACAGAACGACTCCACATTTAGCAGAGCTGTGTCGAGTTCTGTTAACGCCAAAATGCTTTATGGGCAGTGTTGCAAAGCGTTTGTCTGGACATGCTGAAGAAGAAGAAGCAGAAGAAGAAACGGGGCTGACAGAAAGAATAGCAGGAAAGAAGCTAAAAGTACGCCTACAATATCGAATAATTATCGTGCAATGTTCTTTTCATTATCACTCGTTTGCTTTGTCACTTCATTCGTCGTTTAGTTGCTTCTCATACACGAACGAACGTGAACGTGGAACGCGCGGCGCATATTATTTTTCGTTTAGTGAAAGTGTAAGTAGTGTTGCCTGCCTCGCTGTGGTTGTTGTTGCAGCAGCAGTTGTAGCGACGACGTTTTGTGCACAATACACACGGCCGCCATATTAAAATGGGCAAAAAAAGGTAGTCGATAAAAAAGCATACGCATAATACACAATACTCTCTGATTCTTGTCTGACAGTGCCAAATATTGTTGTACAACTACAACGTACAACACGAAACTACCAGCCAACGTGTGTGTGTGAGAACAGCGAAAGTAATTAGAACGAAAACGAAGCAAACGCAAATGAAATATACGAAAATGAAGCAAAACCAAATAGCAAATAGCAACGAGAAGTGTTGCGCGTGAAGAAGCAGCAGCGCATAGTTGGAGCGAATAAAAAAAAGATAAACTCAAACAGAAAACTGTGCAATAGCAAAAAAAAAAAAAAACCGAAGGAATTCTGTGTACAAAGTGCTAAAATCTTGTTAAATTTCTGTTGTACAAACGGCTATTCATTTTTTTTTTCCACAACGACACAACGAATAAAAAGTATATACGGAAGCAAGGTGTATAGCGAAAGACGAAACGAAACGAAAAAAGGCAACGGCAGCGGGTCGCGCTCTCTGTGTATGTGTATGTGTGTATATATATATATATATATGTATGTATGCATGCATGTATGTGTAAGAGCGTGTGTATGTGTGTGTCGCTTCATGCATGTGTGCGTGTGCGTGAGGCGGCGGCGACAGCAGTAGCTAAAAGAAAGCAGTGAAGAAATATATATGTTAAAAAGAAAAGAAAGAAATGATAGCAGCGCAAAAACGAAAGAAAAGTTATACATATGTATGTATGAATATATATATATATATATATATATACATATATATACCTATGTATGTATATTTGTATATCCTACATAACGGAAAAGCAATTCTAGCAACGAATTTTTTCTCTTTTTTTTTGTGGTCAGTGAGCAGCAAGCTGAGCTAAAACATTCAAATTAGTACACATATACACATACACACTCGCATACATTTCTGCTAATGCAAAAGAAGAAATTGCGTTACACAAGCGCCCCTTTTACCGCTGCGCCGCACTTTGGCTGTGTATGTGTGAGAACAAGTGCCTTAATCAGCGTGCCCCCGTATGTGTATGTGTGTGTGCATATATATGTGTGTATGTGAGAGTGAACGCGTGCGTGCGTTTGTGTGCGTTTGTGCTATTTTATAAACTGTCTAACTATATATTTATTATTATTAGTTATTATTTCTTCATGTTTTTTTTTTTTTTTTTGAGTGCCTTAAAAAATGCATAGGTATATAGTACATGAGTATGCACATACTATGTAAACTGAATTATGAAATGAGACAACATTAGTTATGAGTTGGCGCGCCGATCTGTTTCTTGCAGTCCATCAATGCTGCACAGTGGTGCCAGGTCATTACAATAGGCAAATGGTGTTATTCTTGTTGTTGTTGATGCTGATCTTGCAGTGTACTAAAACGAAAGTTGAAATTGAAATTGGAAAAATAGCGTTCTTGAAATGGAAGACAGTGGAAATGTTTAAAGGAAATACAATATGTATATAGTCAAATGTAAATGTATATATTTATAAATATTTTTTTTTTAGATAATTTTCAAAATGCATAAAATATTGTCAAGCAATTTGGTATTTGTTTGTGATTTGAGTTGGAAACTTCGACATTTGGCATTTGCCGTTTAAGCATTATTATTATCAGAGTATTGTCTCAAGGTTACACAGGGCAGCTTGTGAGATGCACACTGCTCCACACAGTTGCCACTGTGCAAGAATTCTGCGCACATGCTAGTTTACGGCTTAACAACCGAACCGACCCCAGGTTTGGGCGAATTTCAATTAAATAAAACGAAAATTTGTGCAAATTTGTCGCTGTCACGCTGTTGTCATCCATCGTTGCAAAGTGCAACCAGCCAGCCACACACACACACACACAGAGACATACATATATATATATATATATATATATGTTTGTGTAAGATACTACGTAAGCTAGAATTCCCAATAGGACTTGTAGTAGACCATCCAAAAGCACTTATCGCTGCATGCATTTTCTGATCAAATTCTTAAACGCTTTTGCCAGCGAGCGTTGTAATGGTTGAAAGGGGAGGTTTGGTCACATTAGTCGTTGTTCGTGAAACCCGCTCGATTTTGGTCAGGGACAAGTGTAGTGTCACGATGACACATGGGGTATTTACTTTCGCCAAAGGCCAACAGAAAAACTGTATAAAAGTGAGAAAAAAAAAAGAATGGGAAATTTTACAAACTGAACAAAACTTTTGGTTAGCAGTTTAGTAACTTTGCCACTGAACTATGATATTTGGATATATTTAAAACTTGTTCTATATAGATGTAGAAAGTGTGTTTACATGATGAAAAGGTGGCAACGGAACGAACGGAACGAAAACACACAATTCTTAAAGTTCAAAGGGGGACTGTCAACTTGCTACGTGCACGTGTGCGTGCATGGGCAAGAGCCAGTGCGTGTGTACGGAGGAGAGAGTGAGAGAGAAGAGAGCGGAAGAGCTGAACTGGAAGCAGGAGAGCAAGTGGCGCCCATGCTGCTGCTACTGCTTGGCAACGTAGTCGCTTCGTGTAAACCGTTTGCTGCACGGCTCCTCTGCTGGGCCACAGCTGTTTCCATGCACGTTTGTTGTTCGTGCTTGCCTGCCTGTGTGCCAGTGTGCGCCTATAGGAGAAAAGGAGAACGAAAGAGAGAGAGAGAGAGAGAACAAGTGTATGTAGGCTGGCAACACTTTTACGCCTGCGTTGTCCTTCGCCTGCGCGTGACATTCCGATACTTATTTCTTTGTACTAAGCTTTTGCACGCCGCAAACTTTTATCGATTATTCAACGGAGCCCAGCAGCAGCCCCATTTGGACTCATGCGAGTTTCTCTCTCTCTCTCTCTCTCTCTCTCTCTCTGTGTGTGTGTGTGTGTATGGGTATGTGTGAATTTGGTTTTGTTTGCTGTTCTGTTTGTTGCACAGTTTCCTTGCAAATCGATTCGGTTGGTGTCAGTGTTGTAAAGCAGCACTAGTTGCGCCCATTGCAGCACTGACAACCGGCCACCAAACTCCATTAACAGCGCCAGTAGCAGGCAGCAGAGCAGCAGCAGCAGCAAAAGCCGACTGTAAAAATCGGAGCGTTTTTAGTCAACGCTGACGCCGCCTTGACGCTGGCGTCCTGTGCACCGCGTGCTCTTCGTATTTTTAAACGCTTATCGCACGTCTTCGCCGAAAGCAGCAGCGAAAGCCTCGCTAGTTGATTTTGTTTTTTTTTTGTACTACAAAAAAATCAATGTGAGAATTGTGCTCGTGAAATTTAGCAATAATTTTTATTTACTTGCTTTTCTTCTTTTTCATTCGTAGTTGGAGTTGCTTTTTGGTTTGTCGGTCGGTCGGTTAGTCAGCTGCTGCCGTTGTGATTGCTTACATAATTGCTGTGTTTCGTGGGTGGGTGTGTGCTCCTGTGTGTGTGTGTGTGTGTGACAGCCGCTTGCAGGTCCTACACGCACACACACACACACACACACACACACACACACAGTCATGCATAACAGCTGTTCAGCTGAGTTTTCGTTGCATTCTTATTTATACCCCTTGCTGCAAGTGGACTATAATGTTTTGATCAGTGTTAAGTCTGTGTCGTGTTTATATGCAAATAACTGCCACAGTATTGAGACTTGTATGAAAATAGACATTTTGTGGCAAGGATCTGAAATCCTGGGAGCCCCCAAAAGATAACTGTTCTCTTCTCTTCTTTTGATGTGGCATTATTGGATGCTTGCGTTAGCTGCTTGTTTGTTTTGCTTTGTGTGTGAAGAGTACAAAACACAAATAGAGAGAAGAACGCTTCAAAGAGCTGACCAAGTTGACCAACGTCCAAAAGAGCGCAGAGAGCGACTTTTACAGCTAACTAAAACTGATGATCCATCAATACATGCTAATATATGTAATTCTCTCTCTCTCTCTCTCTCTCTCTCTCTCTCGCTCTCTCTCTTTCTCTTGGTCTCTCTCTCTCTCTTGCTCTCTCGCCCTCTATGTCTCTTTGCGATGGTAGCAACGGTGATCAGCTGTTTTTGACCACATAACCGCAATGCTCGAAACACCACAATCAGAAAAACTAAGTCGCCATTGACTTTTTAATGTGAACCCCACACTTCCCCTCGCTTATCAATAAGAATTTTGCTTGATATCTGCTGATAGAAACCACAAAAGAAAAAAGAAGAAAAACAAAAAACAACAACCAAATAACAAGATTTAAATTTAAAACTTCGTCACACACAAACGAGAGCGCAACACTTAAAGTATTCTTTATTCTTTGTGGGGGCAACGATAAGATTACGCTATCCATTTACTCACTTTTTCTTTGTTATATATGTATACATAGATATACATGTCTTTTACATAGCATTCTTATAGTACAATTGTTAGGCCGACCCAGCAAGGGAAAACCAATGCGTCAACAAATCGCACTTGTTATAAATTTTGTAAAATTCACAAACAATAAAAAATATATTTATATATATATTGAAAGGATCAGAGTCACGCACGCAGAATTCGTAGCACGCTTCTCGGCGCACAACAGATGCGTGCGTTTCAGCGTTTCAAGATCCCGCGAGGAATGTCCGAGTGTCCATTGGTTAAATGGCATCGCACGCAAGAAACGTTTTTCGTTTCGCGCGTGTGCCAATAAATAATGCGACTAAAAATACATAGTACGTGCGGAAAAGAGAGCGAAGAGCGCAAAATATGAAGATGGCCGACGACAACAACAACAACAGCAGCAGCAGCAGCAGCAGCAGTAGAAATGTGCGACAAATTGAAAATATGAGAAGCGCGCGCTGAGGCGTCCCATCCACTGTTAGCTGGTCTCAGGCTACCAAAAAAAAATAATAAAAAAAAAAAAATATATATATATATATATATATATATATAATATATAAAATATATATATATAAAAGAAGCGAGTGGCGACTAAATCGGCCACACTCAGTGGAGCGATGGGAAGGGAGGGGCATGCTAATTGAGGAGGTGGTGTGTGTGTGTGTGTATGTGGGGGGGGGGGGGGGGGTGCACTCCTTGTATGTGTTTGTTTGTTATTTGCTCGATTGTTCGTTGATGTGTGCTACGTTTCAAATTCAATTAAGCAACTTAAGCAAATCGACCAACTGCCAAATTCAATGGCTATCGAATATACATATTCGCTTACTCTCTCCCTCCTTCTTCCTCTTACTCTTTCCTCTTTCGGTTGACGCTGCCAAAATGTTTGCCATATCGTTTTGAACCTTGATGGATTTACTGTTGTGCCTGCTGGCAGACAGAGAGAGAGAGAGAGAGGCAAAGCGCGCAAAAGAGAGAGAGAGAGAGAGAGGGAGGTGTGGTTGGTTGTCTGCAAACATATTCATTGGCAAATGTCATAGCATACATTTTGGGAGTGTGCGTGTGTGAAGATGTTTGCGACGTGCCCCCCCCCCCCCCCTCCTACTCCTCAACTTGTCACCTTGCCCTTACTGCTTGGAATGTATCAGTGTCTCTCTTTTGTTGTTTTTGTTTTTGTATTTTTCAGCTTGGGTCGCCTTGGTTGCGCATTGATTCTATTTTGGCGCCAGGGTTGCCAGGTGGTCGGAAATCGATCTAATAATCGATATACATTTAAAAATCTAAGCATGGCTTTTGAGTTTTTGATATAAAAGCAGAAAGTGAATTCAAAAAGTCAAATATATTTTATTCATTATTCACTAAAAGGAGAAACCTAGAACGCATTTGCTTCTATAGCAATTCAAATCCTGTTGAAAATGAGCTCATGCCGCGGATGACTTTATTGTTGACATACCAATTCACACACACACACACACAGACACGCACACATTGCGGCATTTGTGTTCGTTCGTCTTGTGGGTCAAACGGCTACCGCATTAGGTTGACGTTGACGTTTACGTTGGCGTCGTCGCTTGCAGAGAGCAGCGTCATCATTCTTTTTGGCTGACAGTTTGCTTAGAAAATACCCATGGCACCAGCCCCCATCCACCCTGCCCTCTGCCCCTCTCCAGCTCTGTGCCTGCTCTTTCAAATCCGATATGCCCCTATTTATTTGCAATCCCCTCGCCTCTTTTTTGTTGTTTGTTTTATGTATTTTTGATCAAATATATTGCATGCAATGTGTCTTGTGGGAATGTGTATATATATGTATATATGTATATATATATGTGTGTGTGTGTGTGGGCATTTTGCGTGGCATCGGGTCATAAATTTGGTTTTGGCTGCCTTCTCTCTTCTCTCTCTCGCTTGCGAGCTCGTTTTTGTTTTATTGGTGCTCTAGTTAATTTAAAATGGTGTCATTGTCAAGCGAGCTTTCCCGCTCACTCTAGCTAGCTACGAACATGCTTTTGTATGTGCGTATGTATGTATGTGTGTATGTAACTGTAACTTTTGGTTAATTCGACCTGTCTGTGTCTCACTCTCAGCGTGTTGTTTGCATTTAATGCACTTTCGTTGTACTCAATTTGTCAGTTCTCCATTCAATTCAAATCACTGATTTCAACAAAATACACACACACACATGGAGAAGGGGTATTGGTTGTCTGCGCAAATGCAATGTGCTCATCTTTGACATAGTAGACGTGGTGGCGCAGGATTTTGTGCCGGCGTCAGCTGTTGTCAGCGCTGGGCCACTTCGTAAATGGGGTCAATCAGGCGCAGCCACGCCCCAATCCAGGGCAACACATAAATGCACACAAACTGACCTAAGCCAGAGTAACCCCCTCCCCACCCCCTCCGGCTTACCACACAGACTTGCAGCAGCCACTAATGTTTTGGCTGTGTGTGTGAGTAATTGCAAGCTATTTATTTTCGTGACAGCAAGCAACAATAACATGCACTGACTGCCCTGCCACTCACTCAATTTCACTATTTACTTATTTACTTGTTTGAAATGCTGCTCCTTTGCCGTTTTTGTTTGGCATTGCACATTAAACTTGAAGCATTGCCAATAATGACAAAAAAAAAATGAAAGAATCGAAAATAAGGAAAAGAGCAATAACAGTTTCCAACTGCTGTGTGTGTGTGTGTGTGTGTGTGTGTGTATGTATGTGTATGCGAGTTTTGTGTAAAGTGTTGTGCAATTAAAAAAAAAAAAAAAAGAAAGAAAGAAAAAGACAGTCGCCGCAAGAGGCAACAGCAATAAACAACGTGCGACGCGTGGCATTGAAACATAACTGAAACTAGAAGACTTTAAAGGGCCGCTCTGCGTGTGTGTGTTTGTGTGCCAGTGTAAAAGTGAGTGTATGTTTTTGTGAATGAGTGAGAGCGTCATAGCAACAACGAGAAAAACATTACAGTAACCGTTACAAAAACGACTAACATACAGCAAACAGGAACAAAACTAAGCAAAGAAAGCAGGCAGAAATAGAGAGAGAGAGAGAGAGAAGGAGAGAATAAAGAGTATCGCGCGGAAGCTGCAAACGAACACGTGACGAGACTGCGATTATTATTTTTATTTATTATTTTTTTACTTGTATTTGGCTTGTGTTTATATAAATAAAAATATATATTTATTTAAATATAAATATATATATGTGTATATACAATAGGGTATATATATTTATATATTTATAAATATATATATATATGTATATATAATAGGGTATATATATCTATTTATATGTGAATTTATTCTTGCTTGGCAATGTTTAATAAATTTTCAATTCTTTATCGATTGCTTGCAGCCGTTTTACAGTTACAATTTGATCATTTTGACGAGTGTTGTGTCTGTGTGTGTTAACCAACCAACCAACCAACCAACCAACCAACAATAAAGCGCGTGTCAGTGCCGACAATTTGGCCAACAGCCGCCGTATCACAATATCCACATCAGTTAAGGAAGCAAGCAGCATATAAACAAACCGAAAGAAAGTAACAAAATAAGCAAAGCAGATATCAAAACAATAAACAACAACAATCAATCATAATTACAAAAACAATAACAATAACAATAGCAATAACAGTTACAAATTAATACTAAATATTAAAGAGAGGAGCGTGCCAGCTGTGTACAAATCACGACGCGTTTGTCTTGTGTTATTTTTTTTTTTACAACAACAAAAAAAAAGGAAAGAAGAAAGACCGACTCTGTCTGCGACACACGCTTTCTTCCAACTGCCTTGCCGTGTTTGTCGTCCTCTGTGTGGGGACGAAAGACCAGTTACCTCCTAACCTCTAATATTCAAGGATCATTTCCAAGGATTGCCAGCAAAATCAAAACAAAAAGAAACGAAACTAAAACAAAACAGAATCAACCTGACTATCCAGAGTATCAAAAATAATAATCAAATAATAAGCGATTAACAATAACACAACTCATTTACCAAAACTGACCTTGTGCGAGTGTAAAGGAGTGCGTGAGGAAGAGAGAGAGAAAGAGAGCGAGCGAGCGAGCGAGCGAGAGAGAGAGAGAGAGGGAGAAGCAGCAGAGCACAGCATCGTCACCATGAGCGGTCGTCCAAGAACCTCCTCCTTCGCAGAGGGCAACAAACAGTCACCGAGTCTGGTGCTAGGCGGCGTCAAAACTTGCAGTAAGTAAAACAATCACTAATCTTACAAACTTACATATCTTTTCTATTCTATTCCTATATTGACGTGTTTTGCAACACTTACATTTGCCATTTTGAAGCAAGTGCTCCAAAAACTGTTCACAGTTCACATTAACCTTAACGAACACATATTAAATCATACTTGAAATCTCATTGCAAATTGAATACATTTAACAACACTTTTTTCCGATTGCCTGACCTTTACCCCGATATGCCCAACATGCATACATACGAGAGAGAGAGTGGAGGGGGGGGGGGGGGGAAGGGGGAGAAAGCTGTAGCTTGGTTAAGCATTATCAGCAGCTTTTAGCTTTTTGTCTGTTATCAGCTGTTTGAGCAAATATTCAGCAACAGCTGATTGGTGGACTGCCTTGAGACACCGAGCGGGCTAGTGTTGAACACCTGCTGAAAACATAACCCAAAATACACACAGCTAATACAGCTAGGCGTATTACTGCTTTTAGAATAGAGAGATTTAGAGAGAGAGAGAGAGGCGCTTGTAAGAGTCACGCGCTGCTGATCCGATATCTGCGTGTTTCAATGCTTTTTTCTTTATACATACTGCATTTCATCACACACACACACACAGACACAGGCGCAGAAATGCACTTCAAAGTTTGTAGTTTGAATTAAAGTCGAAATGATTCGCCTAATCTGAAGAATCGACTGTGTTGGTTAAAAATGTTTTTTAATCAAACTCAAACGAGGGCTGCTCAAACTATTTTGCTTACGGTGAGTAATCGAAGTGATGAAATTTCAAATTCGATATTTAATATTTGCATCAGACATCTATGGCCATTGTAATTATTAATGCTCAGTTTTTATTTATTTATTTTCGGTTTCGCCAATACTTGCTGTAAATGTTGGACAATTTTACATTTTGCATATATGAATAATTCAATTTTAATCATAACAAGTTTTTCTAATTCAATTTTTTTTTTTAACTTGTGAACTTCATGCAGACTGCATTAATAAAATAAAATAAATAAATGAATTAAAACGAGCAATCCACCTCCAATCGAGGCTATTTCTCATAAATTGCAAATAGTCAGCGCTGCTTTTGCTGCGGTCTGCATTGCCTCATCGTCGTCGTCGTCATCATCATCATCATCATCATCATCATCTCGTCATCATCATCGACATCGTCGACGTCATCGGCATCGCCATCGGGAGCAGAGCAGTGTGTCGCCGTTGACTAAGCAAGCATTCTACCTTCTCTCGATTCTCTTTACATGGCGTGCCCAACCATCCTTCCTTTGGATCCCCCTTGATCCACTGGCGGTGCCCACAGCTGCTGTCAGAATATTCATTTATGCAGCGCCAGCGAGTTTAATCGATTTCACACTCACACACACACAAACAATCGCTTACTCACCACAGCCCCGCTCATCATATCTGTCGCTCGCTCTTTCGCTCTCTATCACTCTCTCCCAGTTTGCAAATTTTGCTTTGCGTGTAGCTGGCTGGCGGTACAGTGGTGCAATGCAGTAATAACCGCGCCGGTCACGTAAGCGAGCGCGCCGACCCCACCGTCCACAAAGGTGAAGTCGCGCAGCAACTGTGCGACGTCGATTGCCGCTGTTTTGTCTGTTGCGCACCAAATTATATTCCAACACAGGCATACGTACACACACACTTGTGCGAAAACGATAAATATATACAACACACATGCATTGGCATAGTAGAGGTAAGAAGCTCGCTCGAAGTCGAGAAGTCGCCACCGCATGGCGAGTGTGACGTGCATGCCAACACAGCGAATTCGCACACACATAAAAATACACACATGCACATACAAATACAAATACAGATACTCGACAGTTTCACCTCACACGACCTTCCGCCTCGAATTTTGCTCTCTTTTTGTCTCTGTCTCTGTCTCTTTGCCAGCTGGGATGGTGTTATTGCTCTCTCACAGAGGGTTTTATTTTCGCCGCAACATTCGCCGCTGATACTGTGGCCACTACTACGGCATACATTACAGTTGGTGTGTGGACTGTTGGATGAGTTGAATTCTCGATACTCGTGTTGTTTTTTCGCTCTGGCTTTTTAGTAGCACGAAATTCGTCGAAGTAACGCTGAGAACAACGCAGAAACGCGCGCGCGTTCTAACTTCACTTTACTTTTTAACTTTTGCCCGCTGTTGTTGCTTGTGCGCTTTTTTTTTCATCGCGCTTTTGTTTAAATTTCTTTTGTGTGTTAGTGCGTGTGTGTGTGTGTGCGTGTGTGTGTGTATTGTTTTAAGACGCTGCTTTAACAAAGTTTCACACACACACACCAAAATAAAAAAAATGTAAAGGAAAATTAAATGTGCAAAAGCGCAAGCCAGAACGTGAAAAGTGCCAGCAGCCAGCAGCGGTTGCTGCAAGCTTTTCCCTCAATTTCGCACTCTCTTCACCCACTCCCACCCCCTGTCCGCCTTCCACTCACTCTGTGTACTGCATTACTGCATTTAACTACAACAACAACAATATTCGACGCTGTGGTCTCGCCTGCTGCTCTCTGTTTATCTAACTCCAATTGTGCGTGTGTGCGTGTGTGAGTGTGTACTACATAGTTACATACATATATACAATCACTGCGACCGCAACGCTGGCGTTCAAGTTAAAGTTGGCAGCATTTAAAATACAAATTCTGCCGGCCGACGCCCCCTGCTAAGATAGTTCTTACGCTGATGGAAAGCGCCGCAACAATACTAAACAACAATAACAACGACAACAACAACAAGAATATCACCAGCAGTAGTAGCAGCAGCAGCGGCAGCAGAAGCACTCGAGTAAGAAGGTCAACATCGACTTTGGCGCATTTAACACGCTCTCTTCTTGCTCTCTTGCTGTACTGCTCCACGTCGTTTCTCTCTCTGTCTCCTTCTCTTTCTGTGTGTGTGTGTGTCTCTCTGACAAAGCGCAGCAGTGGCGGCACTGCACAGCGTTTTTCTCTTTTTTCGCTTCTACTGTTGGCTGCTGAAGGTGACGAGCATGTTGATCAATCGCGGCTCACTTCTTGAAGGTAAAAACAAAATGCATCAACTAAATCATAACTCTACTTACATTATGCTGTACAAATAATTAAATTTTAATTGTACCAACCGTGACTCAAACATGCATTCTCACATGCATAAACACATACATACACTCAAAGGTAACAACAAAATGCATCAACTAAATCATAACTCTACTTACAATATGCTGTACAAATAATTACAATTTAATTGTACCAACCGTGACTCACATAAGCATGCACACACACACATGCATGCACACATGCATACACACATGCATTAACACATGCATGCACATACAGCGGCAGTAAGAGAGCAATTTTACCTGTTGAGATTAACGTTCTTGCGCTCGTCGCACTCTCTCTCTCTCTCTCAATCGCTTCATGCATGCAAGTGTGCATTTTGTGTACGTATATTTTATGCTCTCTGGGTAACACTTGTGTGTGTGTGTCTGTGTGTGTAAATGTGTAAATGTGAACAGTTTTGTCTCCTTTACTCTCGCGCAATTTCGTTAACCTGTCGTCGTGTTCGTTTGGTGGGATGGAATGGAATGGGATGGGGTGGTGGATCAACTGCGAGAGAGTTCGCGCGCGGGCAAAAACTTAATTCAATTAATGCTTATGAATTTGGAATGTGCATACGTATGTGTCTGTGTGTGTGTGTTAATATTTATGTAGTTGTGACGCACGTACGAGCGTATGAGTGTGTGAGTGTGAGCAGGTGAGCGTCTTGATTAAATTCACACGTAAAAGATATGACGCTTATCATAGATCGAAAGACGAATGAACGGCGATTACATACCCTTGCTGAAGTGATTTAAAATTGATTTCGATGTCAAAGTCCCAAGTATATGTTAACATTCTCCGCTCGTAGATTAATCATTTCTAATTGGAATATAAAACTTTATTTATTATTACTTTTATAATTTGGTTGTTCTAAACTGTAAAACTTACACTATTTTTATTATATGAGAGTCGAACATAAAATTTGCATCGACTCGTTTATCTCCATATCTGTCTCTCAATCTCACTCAATAAATTCTTGTTTAAAATAAACTTTCAAATCTGAACATGTTTGTGCGTGTCTGTGTGTGTGTGTTGGGTCTATGCGTGTCTGTGTGTGTGTGTGTGTGTGTGTGTGCCTATTTGTGCTTTGCACTTCTGCATGCAATTGACATGTGATTGTTGCCCGCTCTCCTACGCATCTGCATAGAGAAAGAGAGAGAGAGAGAGAGAGGGAGAGAGGAGGAGAGCGTTAGCAAACACACAACGTCGATTTGCTTCGCACGGCTCTGACTCTCTTTCTCTCTCTCTCTCTCTGTCTTTCGCTCTCGCTGCACTCTGCTCACCGCTCTCTGGTCGTCTGTTCAATTGATCGTGCGTTTGCTGCTGCTGCTGAGACGTGGCGTCGCTGTTGACGTTAGCGTCTTTTTGGCGTAAACAAGATAATGACCCACATATACAGACACATGGACAGACAGACAGACGGACGGGGGCGCATACTGAGCGTTCAGCAAAGCGGCACAATGCAATGCAATGTTAGTAATTTGATACCCTGTTCCCACAAGTGGAACGGGCATGTTGATTTCATTGCATGCTTTTCACAGGGCATTCATCGATTATGCGCGCAGCTTTTTTACATCTAGCATAACTTGGATTGGAGGTTTTAGAGTCACTGAGTTTGCTTTGTCTGATTAGCAACACTCAAAATTTGATTAAGAACAGAGTATTGGGCAGTCGTTGACGGTCGCTCTCAGCCCGGCTATTCTTGCATTCTCATAAATATTCAATTTATCTACCTATTTATGTATTTAGTTATTTGCGTTTGCAGCTGGCAAGCAGCGACCTCCCAAAAACATAAAAAATACACACAAATATATTTATATATATATATATATATATCTATATATATATCTATATATATATTATTAATAATGAAGGAAAATGCGTTCGTCTGCTCCAATTGTGTGAATTTGGCTGCTGCTGTTCAAATTGGCCGCTAGCCAGATTCGTGCCCCAAATGATGAGTTTTGTTTTTAGCAATTTATGAAATTGCACAAAGCGTTTTGAATTAAATGTGAATATCCGCGATCATTCTACAAAACACAAAAGCAAACAGCGTCATGCATTTTGAGGCCAACGGCCCGATCTTCTCACAGTCACATTTGCACACATATATCGCAGATTTATAATATAAGATTCCGATCCCAACCATACAAAGACATTTTTATTGCTCCCCGAGCAACTCTCGGAAAGAATCCAAAAAAAGAACGGGGCGGCTGTCTGAGACATGTCAAGTGTAACGAAGACAACCCTTGCAAATCGGGAATTAAAATGTTCACAATTTAAATTTATTATTATTGTTTTTTGTTCAACCAACCCATTTTGACGCACGAACAATGTGATAAAAATAATGCGCATACGTTGCACGTCTTTACTTGTGTCTTTAATCCAAAAATCTGAATATGATCTTTGTAACATATTACAATCTTCCATAGGGAAATTTTAAATGGCAGCCTTATCTTGTATTTCTAAACTTGAATGCAGATTTAATCTTAATCGTAAATCATAAAAAGTGTAAAGTTTTCAAACTGATCCGATTGAGAGATACTCAAACCCCTCTGTAGAGGACACTATAATCTTGAATCTGTATCTTGAAGCCACTTAAAAATGTTGAAAATGTTATAATGTGAAAGTGTGTCACAAGCAGAAGGAAGCATCTGCGATAATCTCCCTATAAACTATATATACAGTTGATCAATACAATATGAACAGCCGAGTCGATTTATACTTTTATATATCGAGGAAGATCAAGATCGGACAGTCGAGTGATCGTTTCAGCTCTCTAAAAGACATTTACATTTTAGCTTGTATTTATTAGAAGAGATTAGACAAATGTTTTTGGTTAGTCTTTTGTAACATTCCTGGATCTGTTAAGTAAGGAAAGTTAAGATAGATTCCTATAGCTGCGAGACTTTTGTGTTGAAAAGTTAGTTCTTGGCGATAAAATATAAATAATAAATAGTCAATATGCACAATATTTACTACATATATATTTATATGTATATATATCTATGTATATATTTATATATATATATATATATATATATGCGCACATGCTTATCATTTCGTGAAATTATTCGCGGGTCTCACGACTATCACAGAGCAATCACTTCAACTGCTTCTACTTCCATCTTTCTCTCTCTCTCCCAGTTGTCTCTCTTTCCGGCTCTTTCTTTTTTCTTTTTTTTTCGGATTGATTTTCAATCTAAAGCAGTATGCGAGAATTACTTATCAAAAATTTAGGAGTTAATAAATATATATATATCTATACGCAAAATTTAAACGGTAATTTCAAAAAAATAAAAAGCAAAATATACCGGTTCAAAAAGGCATCAAAATGGCGAACAATCGAACAGTGAGGTTGAAGAGCGCCACCCGCGAAGCGGGTGCCGTTCAAAAGTCAGCGGCTGTCATCAGTCGGCCAGCTTCCAATAGGAACTTTGACAGGCATTTTGTGCAAGCAATTTCTGGTTAGTTGCCATCTCTTATCACTTCACTGACTATATGCCTATCTATCTCTCTCTCTCTCTCACTCTCTTGCTGCCATCTGTACACACCATATATATTTATATCATAATTAATTGCATTCTTCTTCTTGTTTTCATTTCAGGTAAGTTGACAATCACTAATCGATAATATGAAATAATCAATCGATAAATATGAACAATTTATATCTAATTGTGGGTAAGCGAGCAAACTTTGAATATAAAAAACATTGGGTGACATGTCGCATATATACTTACAACATGTGCGCAGCAAAATATGCAACAAAAACAGACAGAAAAAAGGAGAAAATAAGTGCACACTAAGCTCCAATCAATAACTGCTGAAATATGCTTGTTTTTTGTTGGCCTGAGCCACACAAAATTGTTATCGGGAAAAAATACAAAAAAGAGAAAATTCATTTATTTTGTGGCACATACTTTTAGGCGCCACGCGAAAACCTGTCGAAATCATTCTCATTTAAATCGTGCACTTTTTTCCATTGCAAAGACTCCTAAATCATTCACCATTCACCGCCCTCAGTGTGTGTGTGTGTGTGTTACCCAACTAATAGTGTGATCAGAAGACAACGTCGTCACATCGTCGACGTCATCAATTCGAATTGTAACACGAGTAAACGCAGGCATTCCCCCCCCCCCCCCTCCCAACCCCTTGCTCCAACATCGCTAACAAGAATTTTTAGCGCTCTCTGTCGCTATTCGCTTTCGCTCTCCCTCTCTCTGTTTTAACATGCACCGTACACACCGTACACTCTCACGCTCTCTCTCTCTCGCTCCCTCTCTTTCGCACATTTACTTACTCTTTTGGTTTGAGCGCAACGCGTTGTGTGGATCAACTTTGCCGTTCTTCGCACCGTTCAATGCTCCAGGGCGAAAAAACAACAAAACAAAATGTGAATCAAACACCACACATACATACACACGCACGCACACAAGCACGAACACGCACATATGTTGGTGACGCTGGCGTCTCTGCCGCCGTCGTAGCTGCGATTTGCCGCCACCGCCAGAGCTCCAAGTGGCAAAGTTTTAGTTTACTCGCGTTGAATCTACCGTACAGGCGTATACGTATTTTCGTCTCGTCTCGTCTCGTGTGTCTTCGTCGCTTTTCGTTTTCGTCTTCGTCTTTGCGCATTTCGCTTAGTTACGTCTACGTGCCGTTTCCCCCGACCACCATCCCTGTCGTCACCACCACGAGTGGGGGGCCCGCAAAGCGCGCAAATCGTAAAAATATACATGCATAAAAAGCAACGAAACACAGTGAGAAAATACAAATACAACAAAATCATTTTACCTAAAGTGAAATAGCAACGTTTGCATTTTATTTTATTTTGATTCGCGATAAATCTAATTTACACACAGACGATTTAAGTAGACGATTGATTTTATTTCGAAATTTTTTTGTTGTGGTAATTAATATTTGTGTATTGTTTGTGCAGTGTAAATGAATTAAAAATATAATCTAATTTCATAAAACTCAAATTTTATGATGATATGCTTTGATTTCACAATTGGTTTTACTGTTGTCGTTGTCGCTGCTGCCAAAAATAAGCAAAAAAAAATGCTCGAAAAAAAATGGATTTGCACACATTTTGTATGACGAATTGAAATGTTTGGCAGATCAATTTTTGTTTAATTTGTGGTTTTTCAAATTGATCGCAACGAAAGTTCTAGAAAGCTCCACTCGGGTGTGTGGCAGTGGGAGTAGGAAAGACGATAGTCAGTCAATGGGACAAACGAATTGGGCAGCCATGGCGCCACTTGTTTCCTTCCCTCCTCTTTGGCTCTCTACTTGTGCTGTTTTTTTTTTTTGTTTATTTTTTTGTTTGTTTCTCGAGCGCTTCATACAAAAAATTCATCAATGGAAAAGTTTGCAATGTCTTCCATCTCGCTCGCACGCCACGCAACAAGTGAGCAAAAAGAAAAAGAAGAAAAAAAAACAGCGTTAACTGCGCGTCTCTCACCGTTTTCGCCGACTTGTGTTCGTCGCTGGCATCCAGCAGCAGCAACAGCAGCAGCAGCAACAGCAGCAGCGGCAGCGAAGCGCGTCTTCAAACCAGTTTCGTTTCACATTGTTGTTGTTGTTGCTGTTGTTGTTATACTTCTGCTTGTAAATGTTGTTGTTGTTGGTGCTGCTGCTGGTGCTGCTTATGCGCCTGCGCGCTAATTGGGTTGCTTCTGCTAGCGAGCTTTTCAATTGTTGAAGTATTTCTCTCGCTCTCTCTCTCCCTCTCTATTTATATCTCTCTCTTTCGTTCGCTTGGTCTACCTTCTTGCAGAGTCTAATCAGACATTTGCTGCTGCTGCACCGACGCTTTGCTTTTGCTTAAGTTCTTCTTTGCCTACAATGCTGCTAGAAGAGAGAGAGAGAGAGAGAGAGATAGAGTGAGAGAGGGGGTGGGGAGTGGTAGTTATTTCTTAAAGGCAGCGCAGCGCAGCAAGTACGTGCATGCAATTTCTTATTGGCGACAATGTTGAAATGTATACAGAAACGCCAGGCACACGCAGCAAAGCCGCATGCCTTGGGCCAAAAGTGAATTATTCATGTTGTTGCTGTTGGTGTAGCTGCTGTCGCGTTGCCAGTGGAAAATTCCCAAAAAAAATTCGCATGAACTGGGGCCCCATCCTTGTGCCGGCGTTGCCGCTTGCCGCTTGCTGCCTCCCTGCGCTGCCGTCGCCCGCTCTGCACACCAAGCACCAAGCAGAAGTCAAGTCAGTCAACGTCTTTTATATATTTCGCTGTTGCTGCTGTTGTTGTTGTTTCTGCTGCTGCTGTCTTTGCGCGCTCTTTCGCTTTACTTTTTTTTTATTTATTTTATTTTGTTTCTTTTTTTGTTTTTGTTTTTGTTATAAAAATAGCACAGACGAAGAAATGTTTGCACACAACAACAACAGCAACAATAGCAACAACGTCTGCTGCTCATTTTCATGGCTTGACTTTTTGGTGTTGCTTTTTTAATGTGCTTCTAATACATGAACAATTTGCATTACGTTTGCAATGACTCTCTCCTTCCCCTTCGCACTCTCTCTCTCTCTCTTTCTCTTGCGCTGCTCTCTGTTCTTATTCTCTTTGACACGCCCACTCGGGTAAATGTGCCAATGGTTCAAGGCAGCAACAACAACAACATCAACACACACACACAGTTGATTGATCAGCTCAGCATATGGAGGAAATCAAAAGCTTTATTTTATTCTTTTTTTTCGCCTGTTTGTGATTGATGATCGAAAGAGCTTTCAAGCTGCGCATGCGCTCTCTGTGCTTCTGCTGCGACTTGTGAGAGGCAAACGGTAAATGCAATGCGAATCAGCTGTGTTGACATTTTAACTATTTTACTCACAAACAAAAAAAAGCAAAAAAACGAGATGTTTGCAAATAAATGCTAAATGTTATGAGAAGTACATCTGAAGGCAGCAGCGTTTGCCTTATAATTGCTTGACTTGCTTGTGCAATAACTGTTTAGTTTTGTTTCCTTTTGTTTTGTTTCGTTTCTCACGCGTTTTACAAACGCGCATCGCGCCATGTGTGGGGTTCCTTCTGGCTCGCTTATACATTTTTTCGCGTACATACCACATGCATACATAATTAGACTCGAATGTGTATGTAGCACATGTATTTATTCAGGCATTTTGTTGTCTTATTTGTTGCTGTTTTTATGGCATAATGACGCTAATGATGACGCCCATAAGCGAAACCATCTCAGGTTGCTGCGATTTCTCACGCCCATTTTTGGAGCTGCGCACTTTGTCGAAACCAGAAAAACATTCGCTCGTCGCATGCGAACAAAAAACAAAAAAACAACAGGCATCACAAAAAAAATAAACGCTTAATACGGCAATAACAAGTGTAACGCCGACAACAACGACAACAACAACGAGAATAACGAAAAAAAAAAAAAAAAAACTCACGCTTCGATTTGACGTCGACAACTGCAACGGGAATCTGTCTTTTTCTTTTCTTTTTTTTTTACGACATTTTCCGGCTTACAGATATTGACGACGTCGGAATGACGCGCGGACGTGGAATGAAAGGAATGACAAAGCAACACACATTGCCGAGCACGCGCTGTTCCATTCCATGCGTCCCCTCATACAAATTGACCAGCCTAATTTTTAATGATTTTTTTATGAGCAACATTAACAGAGAAATAACAAAAATATGCTTTAAGATGTGATTTATTTCAGTTGAGATTGCATTCCACCCCCAGACTCATCTGGCCTTGTAACAATTTATAAAAATGTCCGTTGCACAGCTACAAAGTTGCCTTATCAATCAACAGCTTAAAATTGTTATCAGTTTCAAATGCATTTTACATCATTGGGAAATGTGCCATGCGTTCCACAAGATGCCGCTCCCTGTGGATCCATTGAGCCTCCTATGTTCCTGCAGTGCTTTGTTCTATTGTCTCAGTTTAGTTGCAGTTTAATCAATAGATAAATATAAATGTCAACTTGGATCAAAGTTAATTTGAATGGAATTTAATGTGTATTGCATTTAACGAACTGGTTTTGCTTTTTAACAACACAATCCACAGTTGAATGGGGAGTTTGAATGGGTGATCGATTCGTGCGGCGACTACCAAATGCAGTCACTGTTACTGTTATGTTACTGTTACTGCTGCTATTACAGTTACTGTTATTGTTCCATTCCATTTCATTTTCTTTTTCGTTTCTGCAGATTATTGATTGAATTAATTAGTGACTTGGGTGAAAATAATTAACGAGCCAAATGTCAAATAGAAATGTCGACCAATGCTGCTGCTGTGTTTTGGGAGAATGTGGGGGGGGGGGGTGTTGCGGAAGGGAGGGAGGAGGAGTTAGCCGGAGAATTCGAATGTTGCTTGTGCTGTTCGTTAATATTTACGGAAATTCTGCAGGTTACTTAATTAATGCGAGAATGTAGAAAGTGCTGTTGAACTTTTTACAAGGAATGCAATGTTTATATGTATATATCTGTCTATATATATACATATATATATATATATATATATATATATATATATTATTTTACGGTTTGTTAAACACAAGCCAAATGCCATGCAAAATTATTATTGCACGTATTGGCGATATAGGCTATATATATATATATATATATATATATATATATATATATCATGTACTGTGTACGAGGTTCTTTTGATATAGCTTTGGCTTTGATTGTTTACTTGTTGTTGTTGTTGTTGTTGTTGTATTTGTGGTTGCTTGAGGCCAAACAAGCAAACCAGTTAACCACCCCACTTTACGCCATAGGCCGACCCCCTACCTCCCACCACCCTGTCGTCTCCACAAGGCCGAATGCCGAACGAACCAAAATTTAGAAAGTTACAAGCCAAAAGCCGTGTGTGTTTTTGATTTTCGTTTCGCCTTTTGATTGATCTGCGAGTCAAAAACAATAATAATACAGAAAAAAGAGACAACATTAAATAAGTTGCACCTCACACAACCAATTCCACTTCGCACTCCGCGCTCCCCTCTCCCCTCCAATCCATCCGTGCACCTGTCAGCCACAGTTACGGGTTAACGGCTTTATGCATAAAAGAGCAGCAGATACATAAAGAAGGAGAAGAAAAAAAAAACAAAAGCAAATACGGCCTTGGACTTTAGCTGCAGTCCGGTTTGAGGTGTGTGTGTGTGTTTTTTTGTGGGCTAAGCGTGCCTTGCCTGCCTGCGCTTGTCCAAGAAACAATCGATAAATCGGTCGATCAACAACAAATATTCAACAATTGGTACGAAAATAGATTTGATTGGTGTGCATTATACGATTACACCTTCCACACGCAATTAACGCCTGTCCCGTCTATTTCTAAAGTGATATTTTTAGTCAGAGGTGGCTATTAATAAATAAATATTGAATGATTAAATAAAATAGTCGGGTTTTCTCGCCTTTTTTTTTTTGGTTTTGTTTTGTTTTGTCACATGATGTGGGGCAGTCTACAGCCAGCCACTCTACTGCCATGCGACCACTGCTCCCATCTCTCCTCGGACTGCGGAAAACTTTCCAGTCTGCTGCACAGATCAATGTGAAATGGAACGAATCGCTATACACGAAACGAGCGCAACAAAAGACTAGCAAATATGTGCACACACACACACACACACACATATATATATATATCTGTATATATATATGTATACCTCATTCTCGAATTATGGCAATTAGCGAGCCGAGCGGTGGCCTATCGGAATTAGCACATCTCTAATGCTAATGTTGTCCATGCTGTACACAGTAAATTAGCACATCACGAAAGAAAAGAACAAAATTTGAAAAATAAAACATAATAATTTGTTGTATATATATTTATATATATATATATATATACATATATATCTCCAATCCGTATGGGAGCAGTACTTTGCTCAATGTCTGTGTCAATAATTGATTAACTGACATTTTAATGCACATTTGCTTGTTCACTTGATTTCCACTATTTACTTCTCTTTGTTCCATGTCAACTTAGTTAGCACTTTGTTAAGCATATGTGAAAATTTAAACAAATAACTAAACGGAAGAAGAAGAAAAATCGTATTATCTGCTCTGCCTTAAATATGCCAAGCTTTGAGGGTTGAAGCGGTTCGAGCCAGTTGTGTTCATCAACAAATATTTGTTATTTAATATATATTTGATAAGAAATCAGTAATTTCCCCAGACGAGTGTAAATCAATTGCGCATCTAATCACTCATGCAATTATTTGGCTCAGCAATTAGCAGCTGCCAATTGCCGTCGACCCTCTTAATACTCTTAATACTAATGCGTGTCACGTGCCCTTAAAAGCCACCCACCCAATTAGACAAGTGTGTGTGAGTGCTTGCATGTGTGTGTGTGTGTGTGTGTGTTGCCAGTGTGTGTAGTAATCGTATCTGACACAAGAAGCCAATGGGACTCAGAACACGGCGCATCAGCAAAAACCTTCTTCTTTCTTCCGTTATGAAACAGTGCAAAGCGAACAATAAATAAAAACATTTTGTTTTGTTTCAAATAACGTAAATTCTTAAAAAATAGAAAAGAAAAGAAAATTTGACTGACGGAACAGCCATTAATATTTAATTATTATTATTACCAGCCAAAAACAGAGAAATAATTTGAAAGAACATTATACTTTGATGTTTTTGAAGCAAACAATTTCAATTTTGTGTTGCAAGTGTTCCATAACACCATAAGCATAATCAAGTAGCAGTATTGGTAAACGCTTTGAGTGGTTAACGGTACTTTGAATTGAAAACAAACCTTTTTCGGTTTACATTCGCATGAATGGCATTTGAAATTTAATGGAATGCAACAATCCAATTGACAAAATAAATATTCATTTTCATTGTGACCTTATCAACAGCAAACACACACACATACATACACATATGTATGCATGTATGTTTTTTTTGTATGCTTGTGTGTATTTATGCATGCATATGTATTTGCTTGTACCAAATACAAACCCAGCAAAAACTCAACGAAGCGAGTGTCATAATCGAAATTGCCTTCCTTTCAGCGTCCGTCGTCATAAAGTTCAGTTATCAGCTAGTGCGAGTGCACTCCTACCCTCTCCCTCTCCCACTCTACCTCTCTCCCTCTCTCTCTCTCTCTCTGTTTGCCCATATCTTCGCTGTGTGCGTGTGTGCGTGTATTGAAATTTGTAACTAGACCGGCGCTGCTTGCTCGCATTGTTCATAACTTTGAGAAATCTTAACTTTAATTTAAAAGTTGATGGCGACGGCGACGGCGGCGTCAAAAATTGTCGACTGACGCAAACGCTGCAATCCAATTGCGTCATTGCGCCACGCAAGACAGAGAAAGAGAGAGATAGAGAGCGGAGAGCATCGCCGAACAGTGACGAAGCAAGAAAAAGAGATGATTGCGAAGAGCGAGATGCTTGCGAAGAGGAGTGTCGGCATTTTTGTGCTGTTGTTGTTTTTGCTATTGATACCCTTGCCTTT
Source organism: Drosophila picticornis (assembly GCA_035043845.1). Taxonomy (NCBI): domain Eukaryota; kingdom Metazoa; phylum Arthropoda; class Insecta; order Diptera; family Drosophilidae; genus Drosophila; species Drosophila picticornis. The sequence continues at coordinate 19,725,061 of JAWNMR010000492.1, read as the reverse complement.
GAGTATCTGAATATTTCTCAAGCAATGTGTAACGCACCCTCCCCCATTCAAAATGCTTGTGTAAAGTGTATGTACGACCAGAAGTGTTGTTTGTTTACGCAGTTATTTAACGCACCTGCGAACAAAACTGTGGAAAAAAGCACGTGGCTTAAAATGTTGTGTTTTTTCCACCTGGAACTTGTTTTAAAACATTTTGTGATGTCATGGTTAAAAATCACAATTGAAAATGAATGTATTCTCTATTTTGTAAATTTTATCAAAATTAATAATTTCAAAAAAAGGTTTTATACTTATTAATTATGACAAAACAACGTTGGCCTCCACACATAAGTGGATCTGCAGGGTATTTATGCTTCCACAATGCGCAATTGTTTTAATTTTTTTTCTCGTTTCTTCAGTTTCTGTTCATTTGGTTTTTTTTTTGGGGCACGCTGCTGACGCTAATGACGCATGGCGCAGTCATTCACGTCGGAGCAGAGACTAAAGACGAGGGAAGAACCGCAAAACTATAAATACGCTCAAATATGTACACATATACGAAATTGCGGTGATGGTGTGTGTTGTGGGTGTGTGTAAAAGTACAAAAATATGCGTAGAAGAAAAAATCAATTTGCGCTGCTCAATTAAAATGTTTTGTTGTGATCCATTCTCTTCCTAACCCATTCGCTCTTTTTCTCGCACGTATTAGGCACTCACACACACATTTGCATACATAAGCTGTTGTTGATGTTGTTGTTGTTGTTGTTGGCACACTTACGGTATATTTAATGTGTGCCTTTGAATTGGCTGATGCAATCAATAACTCGACTTGCAACGCGCCACCAACTCACCAGTGTGATTTTAGCGGGAAAGGTCATAACACTATGTTATTGTTGTTGCTGTTGTTGGTGTTTTTTTTGCAGAGCGGGTCAGTTTAACATTTGTGGACTGCATGAATCACACACGATCTTACAAATTTGGATATGTGTTTTTTTGTCGAGGGGGGAATTTTTGGTATTTTTGGTTTAATTAATAAGCATCACGCAATAACTGTTGAATTTTCGTGGTAGTCGACGATTAACTAAATACGATAAATCAGAAACGTTTGTTCTCTGTATAAATGTATGTGATTCGAACTCCGCATCGTAGATACCCCTTAGCATGTTTCAACATCTGCAACTACTGTGAGCAAATGACGCACGAATTCTTCTTAAAAAAAAAAAAACAAACAAATAACAAAAAAAAAAAAAAACAAATGTAATTATATAAATATAAATAGTCATTGGCCATCATTTACATTTCAGATTATAATACCCTTTATTTAAGCCTCTACAGGGTAGCTAAAAGTACAACAAGAATAACAATTTGACCAACGAATGCACTTGGAATGACAATTGTTGAACAATTTGAACTAGTTTTCAATTGAATGCTTACGACGAACTCTGAGTACTTCTCTTCCTCCTCCTCCGCCTCCTCCCCCTCCTCCCCCTCCTCCTCCTTTGCCTCCTCGTCCGCCTCTTCCTCAGTCCTTCTACTGCCTAACCGCCTCTGCTTCGCTTTGGGGACTTTTTCTTTGTGTTTGTGGTCGCGTCGATTGAGTCATGCCAAAACCGTTTCGATGTGCCCCCTCCCCCCCTCACACCTCCGCAGCCTGTTCCACAATATGTAAATTGATTGTTTTTGGCTGAAGCAGCGACTGTTGACTGTTTTGAATGTGTCTCTGTCTGTCTCTCTGACTGTCTGTTTGACTGTTATTCACGATTCTGACTGTTATTCATAATATATATATGTATATATATATATATATATATATTTAAATGTGCGACAAATTTGTGGTGGTCATCTTTATTGTAATAACTGATAATTATTATAATCCGCTACTGTTGTTGTTTACAAAAGTTGTCGTCGTTTCGTCATTGGCAGTCATGGAAAACAACAATAATGCCATTATCGGAAAGAAGACGACGCAGAAGAATGGAAAATAACAGCATAAACAACATAAACAACAACAAAAACATCAGCAGCAACAACAACAAATGCATTAGACAACAGGTGCGCAAGAAGTCTGGCAACACTTAAACAAAATTTAAGTCAATCTTATTTTAACGGAATATTTGCCGAAAAAAACAGAGACAAATAAAAAATAGAAATAAAAAGTATAAGAAATGTTTGAATGTTTATTAAAATACAACAAAATTCAGTTGAGATTCTGGTTTTATATTTCAGTCTTAACAAATTTGGAGAACTAAAAAAACTAAAGTCGAAAGTCATTTTAAAGTATGAAAATCATTTCAATCGAGATGTGCGCATAAAACAAAAACTCAACAAATGTAATAAAAACAATATATGAATTTCTATTTATCAATGTGAACTTGTTTTAGCTGCTCATGCAATTTTGTGTTCGAGAAATTTGACAATATGATTCTAAAGAACCTATTCAAATACAAAAAACTTCAGAGTTGGCATCAGTTTTGATTGAAACTGATTTGGTTTATGTATTTACTGCTGCTGAATGCAATTTGAACGTACTAAATGAATATATATTTTGATATATATTCAAATTTTTATGGGTATTGGTTGGCATATTTTTTTGGATTGGTTAGTTTTCGAGTTTCCTGGAAAACACGGAAAATTACTTAATCGTTCAAAGCACGAAAAATAATTTAGGTAAAACACCAGTTTGGCACCAGGCCGGCCACGCGAATATTATTTTATTTTTGTTATTGTTATTGCTTTTGCTGTTGTTGTTGCTGATTAATTAGGCAATATTTTTTTTATTTTTGCGTTTAGATAAGATTGTGAATTGGTTGGGGCAAAAATGAATAACGCATACATTCAAATTGATTGACCCTGAATATATTTTTGGCACAGAGGTGGTGGCATGTGGCATGGGGATGAGAATTGGTAATGTTAATTGGTGAACTTGTTGCTACCAGCGAATCAATCAATCATTCAATCAATCAATATTGGCATACACTGCATTTAGCCTCAATTTAATTGTGCATTCGTTATCAAGCTCTCAGTTTGGTCAATCGGTTTCACATTGTGTCAATTGACGTATGTATTTATACTATATACATACATACAAACATACATTTATATAGACATGAGTATTATGTGTTTACTACATAATTTGTAATTCGACTTGTGTGTGTTTATGTTCATATTGGATTCAACTGGATTCACTTTCATTATGCCAACCTTGAATATCAATTAATTTTCAGTTGTCATTTTCTTCATTCAACGAAAAGTATTTGTGGGGTTCCTTCAACAATATCTTCTCTTTTCATCTTGCGTGTTCCGTTGCCATTTCATTCCTTTTCAATATAGTTATATTTACGCCTTTGTCAGAATTCGTTGGCTTGGATTTCAGTAAGCCTTAATTGTTTTTGTGCCGTTTCATTCCCAGTAGTTGTTACCCATTCTTGAAAATGAGCGCTTAGCTAATAATGTGCGTATAAAATGCATTCATATCAAGTTGTTATCAAATTGGGTTAAACAATTAACATATACATAATTACACTGTCTCTCTCTCTCTCTCTCTCTCTTTCTCTCTATGTGTATATATTTATATAATATGAACCACAATGAGTTTCAAGTAAAAATGATCGCATTTTAAATGTCTGAGACGCAGTTGCTGCTGATTCATCTTGTTGCTATTTAGAACAGGAACACATTAAATATATACATAAGATGGATTGATTGGATGACTGACTGATTGAACAGAGTGTAGATCACCAATCGCAAAAGATATAACTATGCAGCAACGTACCTTAAATGAAAGTGAAAATCAAACAAAATCGATTTCCACTATATTACCTATATATATATATATAAATATGTATTTATGAGGAGAGTGTAGCAGCAATTATTTTGGTTATTATTTTTGCTATTGTTTAGCACTGCGTCACACGTCCGTCAATTCGGTCAGGCGCTTGGAACTGTGAGCAGCCCACGTCAAGAAGCCAACGTTGACTGCGACGCCAACTGAGACAGAGTTTTGTTTCATGTCTTTCTTTTCGCGTTTCTTCCTCCTCATCTCTCGTCCCATCGTCCGTCGTCTCTTGTATTTTTGCAATGTTGTCTTCGCTTCGCTGGCATCTATGACCCCTCCCCTCCCACTCTTCGCACCTCCCTTTCGCTTGGTTAGACTGTGCTTTGCTTTTGTCCCATTATTGTCATCTCATTGTCTTTATCGATTTGCCTATTCACGTATATATAGAACGCATATGTGTATACACACACACACACACATACGTACATATATATATATATATATATTCACACATGTATGCGTGCGTTGGCTTGTCAACAACAAAACAATTGCCTGATTAACACGACTTCTGTTGTTGTTGTTGTTGTCATCTAGTTAACTCTGGTTTAGTCTAGTGAGCTGTTCTGTTGTGTTCTCTTGTTTTGTGCGTGTGTGTGTGTGTTTATGTGAGTTGTTTGCCGTTGAAAGCAATTACTTAACGCCATATTGTCATCATCAGATATCCTTTTTGGTATCTAGAGCTTAACCGCTTAGGCAGCACTAAATGATGACGCACTCAGTTCCACAGTTCACAGTTCGTTTGTCCTTTTCCGTTATTCGCGTTACTCTGCTTTTTGTTTGGCAATTGCCTTAATCACAATCTGCACTCTATCAAAGAATGAAATAAGCTGTTGTTAATTCCAAAAATGTTTTCTGGGATTAATATCTGAACTATGAGTTTAACGAGTCTCGTTATCATTATTAATTTAAACGACGATCTAATTTCTTATTGTAAAATATGGGATATGGCATAGAATAAGCGTGTTCTCATTTTTGCATTTGTATATGTATAACAAAAACAGATGAGGTTTTTCTGTATATTCAAGAAACGGAATAGCTCAAAAATCTAAAGTCAAATTAATATGCATTGTGAACAAGACGCGTCCAGTGGGGTCGAGTCTTGTTGAGTCATGCTCCCACAGCACTGCGGCGCCATCTGTTGGTAGGAATGGAAGCAGCAATAGCAATAGCAAATAGCAGCAGCTCGAAATAATGAAAGTAAAAGGTAACGGAAAATAAAGTTAACAAAAGGAGAAAGAAGAGGGACAAAATGTGCATATACATATGGACACATGCATATACACACATACATATACACACACATATATGTATGTTTGCATTTAATTTGTGAAAGAAGCAGAACAAGAAGAAGTAGAACAACAACAACAACAAAGGAAAGCACGAGGACGCCACAAGAGATTTTGGTCGAGTGCTTAGACCACCCCACCGAGTATTTGCCAAAGACTTGAACAAAGGGAAAACAAAGCAAAAAAAGCAAATAAAAATAAAAAATAATCATACAAAAATTATGAGTGAATTAGCAGGTCTGCAAATGCAGAATGTTAATTTGGTTGGCCTGTCTGTCGCACTCTTCACCATTTCCCATTTCCCATTTCATATCGCCTAATGACCGAACGAACAGCAACAGCAAAGCCCTCTGTGAATACCTACAATCAATAATTGCAATAATTAACGGGGGCGTTGGGCATTTAAAACCAATTAGCCACATTTGACAGAATCGATCAGAGTGTGGAGACCCATTTGGAACCTCACCTAACCCCCACCTTCACCCCTCACCTCACCGACACACATTCACGTATCACATATACATATCGAGGTAGACCCACCTGTTGCTGTCCGTCTGTCCGCGTCCAGCTAATTGAACCAACCGGGAACTGTCAATAGATAATAACGAGCTGGAGCAAACTGGTTGTTGGACAACAGTCCAACCACAGACAGACATACCAAGCTTTTCAACGTAGAACTTAGAACTGAATAATATTGGCATCAATATTGATATAACATTGATAACTACTATTAAATCATATTTGGTAATTTTAGTAAGCATTAAAAGCATTAAATGCACCTGCTTGGTGGGTACCCATTTGTAGCTCCCCGCCGGTAGTTTTCTCGTGCGTATCCGTTTTGGTAGCCATTGGTAGGTTAGCCACATTAAAGTACCTTACCTGATAGTGGGTGCCCATTGGCAGTTCCAGCTTCCCTACAAATTGGAGCGATAGTTAATGTTGGGCCCCTCTTGCTAGGTATTCAATGGTAGTTTCCACATTCGTACGCATTTATAATGGGTACCATCCATTCTCTAACTTGTTTTGTATTTATTGATCCTCGAAGTGGATTGGACTAGCAGTAAACCACATTTTGGTAAATCTATTTCCACAACAGTAGAATGTATATATCCTGTATATATATGTACGATGTCCAGCTGTGTTATCGATTTATATCGTCGGTACCGCAGTACGTAGAAAAAGAAGGGTCACAATAGTAACAGCCTTGTGAAAGTTAAATGCCAAGAGTTTTTCTACCACAATTGCTGCACAATATACTATATGCTATAAAGCCAAGTCACATTTAATTGTAGCCCCTTTCTTAACAATCAATATATGAATAACAAACAAAAACAAGAACAAAAGTAGGAACAACCCTTGGCTCAGGTTGATACTATTTATACCCTGACACCTTTTACACTCCCACCATTGAACAATGTGTGTGTGTGTGTGTGTGTGAGTGTATTGTTGTTGTTGCTGTATTGTGCTCTACACGTGTGGCAATTTGCCGTAGAAATTATCGACATGCAAGTTCAAGTCCGGCGACAGAGCAACAACAGCAATAACAAAGTTGCTAAATTAAACTTAACTCATTTGCCATGTAAATTGAAGCAGCCCTTTTTCATTGGCTGGTGCCCCCTCCCCTAAAAACAGGGTGTGTTGGGGCTGTTGTGGCTTGTGAAGGTTCCAAGAATGGTGAAACTCATTGCTAACATTCTCATCGTTATTTTTGCTGTTGCTGTTGCTGTTTTTGTTGCTGTTGCTGTTGTTGTTGCTTACTTGACTTAAGCGCACAATTTATGTTTAATAAATAAAAAGGCGCTACACAGGGCTGACATGGTTGACAGGGTTGACTTCTAAGATACATGCCTGGTGAGAAAAACAGCTACTGCGACTACGACTACGACAACTCACTCCATGCCACTCCACGCCATGCTAGCTGCGCTCAATGTCAAGTCGATAAAAAACAAATATGTAGTATACTTTATAGTAGACGCCCTATAAAATGCGCACTTGTTTCTGATGTGGAGAATGAAAACTGGACGTAATCGAATTTTCCTCGAGTCAAAAGTCAAATGTCACCGATTGTGGAATGTGTTTCGATATACAGGTGTATTTTCACACATCGATTTATTTAATTGAGCCATGAGTAGTTTGTACAATACGAAATCTGTGTTGTTCATCCGATCCTAACCTCACTTATAGCTCAGAATATATAAATCAAGCGAAGGGCTAAAGCTTTACAGTTGTGTCTTTGAGTGTTGTCGATATATTTGTACAATGTGATCGAGTTATCGATCCAATTAAATAAATGGTATACAAGAGCTTATGCAGGGACCATAGCTGTACTTGAAGTCCCTGAAATTTATACAGACAGACACGACTTAATATATATGCCTGTAATTTCTGTTTTTAGGGGGAAGAATTATCATAAAAGGAAATTGTGCGTAAATTGTTGATCTTTGTTTTATTATTAGCTTATTTTGGCATTTGGTTAACTTAATTGATTTTTTTTATAGCAATTCTTTCTGGTCTTCTACAATTCCCCGCTTGTCAGATTTTGAATTAACTGCAATATTTTGAAATGTTCTTTGAATAGGCACTTGAGAGAAACTGGCTTCACTTCCAAATTTAACAAATAAGATAAAAATAATAATGTAATACACCAAAATTTGATAGGAAATGTGATTATGGATAGACAATATTCAATTTAATTCGAACCTTCTGCGTGGTGGTTAACCAAGTTCTTGGCCCAATTTTAGTAGTTGTGGATGAGGACTGTTGAAAGCGTATGCCGCAGTCGGTGAGGCTTGACTACAGCTTAATTCTTAATTGTTTTTTTCACTGTGTAAACTCAACTGTAAACTGAAATTGGAAACCTTTTTTGTAATATACTAAATACCATTGTATTTATCATTGTTGTGGCTCTGTTTGACTGTGGAAATATGGATGGAAATGGGTGAATGGGAAGAGGTGGGGAGTGGGAATGGGGATTGGGGATTGGGGCACTTGATTGTCCGTCTTGAATGTCAAACTGTTTTCGTTCCGTTTCATTTCGTGACGACGGACGACGCAGGACGGACGCAAAACACTCCTCTAATTTACTGTAATGCGCCATTGACCAAATCGTGACCACCGCCAACACTCACCCAACCATTCAGCCACCCCCTCGTTATCAGACTGTTGTCCTTCTGAGGGTTTGTTCCTTGAACTCATACCACTTGCGCTGTATCCACTCCTGTGTCCATAGTCAACAGTGCTTTTTGTGGTTTATAAATTTTTTTGTAGTTATTTTTATATGCTTTGCCCCAAGTTCATTGGAACTGGAACAATATAAACAATAACAACAACAAGAGCAACAGCAGCAAGTAGCGCACGCGCGTTGAAGGCAATTCAAAATTTTCCACTGCTCGCACACCTTTTATTTTTCGAGTTGAGTCTCGCAACGTGCAAACTACACATTTACCTCTTGTTGTTGCTGTTTTTTTTTTTTTTACTTACTTATTTTACTTTATGTACATATTTAATTAGTTTAAAAGCTCCGAACCCTAACTACACATGCCTGCCTGTGTGTCTGTGTGTGTGTGTGTGGTGTTGTTCTCGCAACTGCTTCCTTGCTGCCGCACAAACTGTTTGATTTAACACATTTAATGCAATTGTAAATAATCACATTGCTTAGGCAGATGATATATATATATAAAAATATATATATTTAAACTGATTAGCTAAGATTATTGCGGCTTGTGACGTGATAAGATTAGAGTGGGAGTAGGGACAGCAGCAGCAATAATGTGTCGTATGTTTATTGAATTTCCCACTGGCTCAACTGCAGCAGCAGCAGCAGCAGAAGCAGCAGCAGCAGCAGCAGCAGAAGCAGTCGCAGAAGCAGCAGAAGCAGAAGCAACAGCAAAAACAGCAGCAAAAGAAAGAAGCTTGTTTCATTCCGCGTTTCTCGCATTTGAGCGTAGTGAATGACTTTCGCTTTTTGCGTGTGTGCGCTTTTGTGTGTGCTGCTGTCGCTCTTGCTTATGGGCTGGCTGGTTGTTGTACTGTTGTTGTTGTTTTTTGCTGCTCTCTTGTTTCATTGCCGCCCGTTGCGACTGCTGCTGTCGTTGTCGTTGTCGTTGTCGTTGTCGCTGTCGTCGTAGTGTGCGTTTGATGTGCGTCAGGCGGCGCCAGCGTCAGCGCCAGCGTTAGCAGCGACGTCGCTATGTTGATAATTTGGAAATTGAATTTCTGTTTCTGTTTCAGTTTCAGTTTCAGTTTTAGTTCAATAGCGACCTCAACAGCGCCCGCACGCACATACATGTGTGCGCGCGAACAACAAATTCTTTGCCATAACAACAATTTACACACACACAAACTGTGCGCTTAGCGCAAAATATAACAGCGAAAGGAAAATACAATTTGCTGTTTATTTATAAAAGAAAACAAAAAATAAGAAAAAAAAAACATTCTTTTGGGCAACAGTTTGGTTTTCATCAAGTGCGTTTGTGTAGAAATTTGCCTCTTTTTTTTTAATGTGTTTTGTTTTTATTGCTTGGCGCAGGCAAACGAAAGTCGCCTAAGAAGAAAATATTTCGTCTATTTATATTTTTAACACAAAAATATACATTTTTTTTGTTATTTTGTTTTTTTTTTTTCTAAAATGAATTTGTGTTTTGCTCGCCTGTTGCTAAAAATAGCGGCAAACGAAAAAGATAAATAAAGTAAAGGAAATGCAAAAAGAAAAAATAAATAAATAAATAAATAAAATAAAAAATATGCAGATACAACAGCAACAACAGTAAAAACAAAGCAACAAAAAATTTAAAAAAAAAATTGAAAAAATAAAAAAATAATAATTTGTATGCAAATGCAATTTTATTTGAGCAGGCAATGTGACTCTGAAGCAACAAAAGTTGTCAGTGCAGCCGAAGAAAGTGAATGAGAGCAGAACAGAGAAGAAGAAAAGAGAAAGAAACATTATTTTGATAAAGAACATAGAAAGAAGGCAAGATAAATAGCCACAAGGACAACCCCAAGTGAAAAAGCAGCAAAGAAGCAGACTGAAAATAAAATAGTTGTGGAAACTGCAGAGTCAATTGAAACAACCAACACCTGATGGCAACAACAGCAACAACTAAAGTTGCAGCAGCCGTGCTGGCGGCACCGGCTAACATTAGCAGCAGCAGCAGCACCAGCAGCAGCAGCAGCACCAGCAACAACTGCAACAATAATAACAATAACAACAACAGCAGCAACAACAACAACAACAACAACAACATCATTATAAGTGAACCAATTAAAATACCGTTGAGCGAGCGGTTCTCGACGCAAACATCAACGGGCTCAGCGGACAGCGGCTGCATCGTGACGAGCGCCTCGCAGAAGCAGCTCTGCAGCGGCAGCAGTGGCAGCGGATCGCAGCAGACACTGCTGCAGTTGCAACAGCTGCCGCCGGTGCGCAGCAGCAGCGGCTCCCTCAGTCTGCACGGCCCGCTGCCCAAATGGCAACGACAGCAGCAACAACAGCAGCAGCAACAGCTGCTGCTGCTTAGTCAAGATAGCGGCATTGAGCAGAGAGTCGGCGGCGATGTCGATGGCGATGGCGACGGCGATGGCGATGGAGGCGTCTCCAGCGGTGCGGGCGGCGCCCAATCGAACAGCAGCAGCGAATCCCTCGGCAGCAGCAGCGGCAACGAACAGGTGGCTTCAATTGCTGCCGCAGCTGCTGCTAAAGGACGCGGACGCACACGTGCCGCCTCTGCGCTCGAGTTGAGCAGCGTTGGCATCGGCAGTGGCATTGGCAATGCAAGTGGCAGTGGCGGTGGCGTCAACGCCAATGGGCTGCGTCACGTGAAATACAAAAGTACGAATAGTACGGGTGGCACGCAGGGCTTTGATGTGGAGGATCGCATCGACGAGGTGGACATTGATCAGGATGACCTTGACGAGGACCAACATCAGCAGCACCATCACCACGACGACGACGATGACGACGTCGATGTCGATGTCGATGACGAAGTAGAGGAGGACGAGGAGGATGATGGCGTTGCTGTCGATGTCGACGAGGATGATACTCAATCGGGCATTGTGATCAACATTACCAGCCATGTGGATGAGGAGCAACAACGTTTGCTCGCCGCCCAGGCTGCCCAGGTGAAGGCTGAGGAGGAGCTGCCATTGGAGCTGGCGCCATTAACTGTCGCCGCAGCGGCTGCCAAGCGACGAGATATCCGAAATTTGGGCACCGACGGGCGCATCTATTTTCCGCTGTTAAAGATTAGCGAGGATCCGCATATCGATGCGAAGCTGATCAATCGCAAGGATGGCCTCCAGGACACCATGTACTATTTGGATGAGTTTGGTAGTCCGAAGCTGCGCGAGAAATTCGCACGCAAACAGAAACAACGCCAGGCCAAGCAGCAGAAGGCGTTGATCAAACGGGAGCGCGAGGAGCAGCGCAAGAAGCGCAACACAACGGTGGCCTCCAATTTGGCGGCCAGCGGCCTTGATGACACCAAAGAGCAACCAGCAACAACAGCAACAACAACAGCAACGGCAACAGCAACTAGCAACAATCACTGTGATAGAAATCGTTTAACGATTAACAAACAGCTATCGGATCCAGATCATCAGGCTGCTGCTGATTCAGCTGCTGATGCTGCTGCCGATGATGATGCTGATCCCGATGTGAGTCTGGTGAAGATGCGTGTTCGCAGCCACAGTCATGATAATCATTACGATGGCAGTCGAACGAAATGTGGACGTCGTTACTCCAATGATCGACACGATGCCACCGATCCCGATCCGGGATATGTGGACGATGATGACGATATTGAGACGGGAGCGGAGGCTGAGTCGGTTATCGGTAATCATGATGCCGGCGATTGTCTCGAGAGTGTAAAGACTGCTAAATTGGCTAGAACACAATCCTGCGTTAGTTGGACCAAAGTGGTGCAAAAATTTAAGCACATTTTAGGTAAATAACTATTGATCAACTCTCGATGATTATCGAATTATCGATTTATCGATTTCATTCCCAGTCCATGTTTTGCAGTTTGTTCAAAGTTTGCTTGGCTTACAAATAACCCAAAAATGATTCACTTCCTCTTACTTAAGCCACTATCATTGCTTCAACAACTTATGCTAATCTCTCTTTCCCTCTCTCTCCCCCTCTGTTTCTCTTCTCTTTCTAGGTAAGTGTTCCAATTTTCCACTGCCATCAAAAGCTGAGGTTTTTCATTATAAATTATAATATCGGGTAAGCTGCACACACAAACTGTTGTCAATGGGGGCAAGGGATGCTCCATTCAATAAACGAGTGGAATTGGAACATTTATTGCTCAACAAATATGAACGATTTGTTGAAATACATCAATTAGCATTAATAAATGAGCTTTTTGTGTGGATTTAATGGGCTCTTGGCCATTATCTGCAGCTGCTTAATCTATAACTCATATACACATACACATACACATACATATATAATATATATACACGTGTATGTATAAGCGAAACACAATGGAAACGAAACGGTAGATTAAGCGAGGCTGTCTCTCTCTCTCTCTCTCTCTCTCTCTCATTCTGTGTCTTGGATTTGATTTGCAACTCCTTTCAGTGTCGTCAGCTGAACTTTGTGCTTTGTACAAATGGTGTTCTGATAAATGATAAAATGCATGTATTGAAACGGAAACATTGTGTACCGATTCCAATCGTTCCGCTGTATAATCCTCGTTCTTTGTTTTGTTGGGGCAACTGATAAGAGCAACCGACTCCGCCGTCGTCTCCGCCACCTTTGCCAGTGCCACGCCCCATTTCGCGAACAGGCCACACTTTCAACACACACACAACACACATAAACTGTTGCTATCGTTGCGTCTTTGTTGTTGGTCAGGCTGACTGCCTGATTGATAAGACGAGGACAACAACAACAACAACGTTGCCATTGTTGTTGATTTATGCCAGCTGATGATTTTCTCTTTTGTTTTTTCCTCAAGTCATCGCCTCTATAATAAAGTAATTCAACGTTCTGTTCTGTTATGTACTGTTCTGTTCTTGTTTAACAATCTGCCATATAAATATATGTATAAAGATTACACAATATTTAAACTACGAGAGTTTATTCTTGGATAAATATGTACACATCTCTGTCCTATAAAGTTGCACATTTGCATAATAAAGCCCCCATTCACATCAATGTGGAATGCAATGCTGTTAAGTATCTCCAAGTGAGATATTCTATATGACTCTGTTGGTTAAATAGTGCAAATTACGTCAGAGTGTGGCGTGTGGCACTAAAACAGGATATTAAAATGGCGAGCGCGACGGAATTAGTCTCAAAAATAAATGAAAAAAAATAAGAGAATGTAATAAAATTATTATATAAACAAGCAAAAGTGCTGTAGTCGAACGAGCTCGACTACGATATACCCTGTACCCAGTTGTTAAATATGTTCTAGTTTCATCGGAAGCTTAGCACCAAAATGTGAGCAGGTCTGCAAGCTGCTGCTGATAGAAATCAGACCAATATGCGACCTTATTTTGCGACTATAACTTGGCTGTTTCTTATTGATCAATAATATGCAAATGCACTAATTTCATGTATTAATTAGAGGATTCTGCCTTTAAAATTGTAGCATTTGTTGCTATCGGAAATTTAAATGCATCGATATACTAGAATCGGCGGCAGTTATCGATAAAATAAATCAAACTTGAACTACGCCTGGCATATGGGAAGCTATATTCCAAATTTGGAGGCTCTAGCTACTATAGTCTCTGAGATCAGCGCGTTCACACAGACGGACGGACGGACATGACTATATCGATTCGGTTGTTGAGCCTGATCAAGAATGCATATACTTTATGGGTTGGAGATGCTTACTTCTGCTTGTCACATACATTTTCACAAAACGATTATACCCTTTTTACCCATTTTTGAAAGAATTTGATATATATACATATATACATTTATATATATATATAGACTAGAAAAATGTATTATTTAATGAGCAAGTCTAATGGCAGTATAAGATGCGAGTTGTGGAATATATGGAGGAGATTTGATTCTGGTATTCTGGTAGAAATGTGGATAAATGATATCGGTTGAACTGTATTTCTAACGAACCAGAATTGGGAAAAAACTATGCAAAATGATAACAAATTCGATAAAAAGAATATTTTGCAAACCACAAAGAGTTTATATTTTTTTTAATAAATATTAATGCAAACTCACATTAAGTTTAATTAGCGCCTGTCCGCCTTCGACGTGGAAAACTTTTGATACAGATAAGGGCAATGGGCTGCTGGGAAGGAAATGCGAAGGGTTTACGACACCAGAGTCTAGACACATTATCGATAGACGACGCCTACAACAGCATTGCTGATATTAAATAATAACAAATGTGTTGGTCAGCTAAATTATAGTGTTATTCGATGCGCATACCTTGCACACCTTGTTGCTGTTGTTGTTGCTGTTGTTGTTGCTGTTGTTGTTGCTCCCACTCAGATTGTGTGTGATAAGAAGATGACATGACAATTGCTTGTTCAGGTTATCAGTATTAATAAGCAGGGCGTCAAGTCGTGAAAGATGTTGATTATTATTATATGGCCGGCATATGTACATAATCACTGTATAATATAAATATATATATATATATATATATATATATATACAGGGAATAGACATTTGTACGCTTTGTAGATGGATGCTTCTCAGCTCTTTGTTGTTATCATCATCACATGTTGTTGTCTTAATATAATCATGTGCTCTGCTCATAAAACAGATCTTTTTCCAAAATAACAACCACATCATATGCATATACAAATATATATACTACCTCTATACATATATATATATATATATTTATGTATATATATATATACATGTATATGTCGGTATATATGTGTAAAGCAAAATGAAGGCGTGTCTCTGCCAGCGCCTGAGCTGACAGCTGTTGCTTCTTTGCCTGCCTGCCTGCCACGCTTTGCTTAGCTTCGGATTTCTTGCCGCTGTTGCTCCCTCTTCGCCCACGGCTAAAAACATTTGTCAACTTGTTTTGCGCTGGCCTTTTATTTTGTGATTTGATTTAATTTCACATTTTGCTGTCAGTTGGTGGGGGGCTTGACAGCAACAACACCAGCTGCTGCTGCTGCTGCTGTTGCTGTTGCTGTTGCTGGCTACCGACAGGGCGAGTGAGAGGGGAGTGGAGGCAAGAGATGTCTTGTGACCTTTGGGCGGTACATTCGAAGATTGGCAACCATCTGAGACCTCTCTGCCCAAACGAACGCTAACTAATAATTAAGGAGGAAGTCAGTCTGCTAAACGCAAATGTTTTTCTATTCTAAATATTTGCAATCAGGCGTCAAAAGTGGTCAGCTAAGATGTCTATCTAAGAATAATACGAAGTTAAATATTTGTTTGTTCGCATTATAGGCAACTACTGTCAAGATTTGCACTTAAGAACAGTGAACGACTGTATAAATACAGATACAGATATATTATCGATTGCTCGATTATTGGTAATTTTTTTTGGGTTTTTTTCCAAAGATTAAAAACACACACACTACATACACACATAAATACATATATATATGATTATATACGCTTACCTGATTAGCACGAAAAGCTGTGTCATGCTCCGTCTAAACTAGTCCCTAAGCTTTAACGTTATGTTAATTAGGCTTGGTCAATTGGAATTGGATTGGAATTCAATTTATTGCACGAAGAACCTTTTTTGTATTTGTTGTTTGCTTTGTAAAAACATATTTATGTGTGTAATTTTATTATTTTATTATTAAGATTATTCCGATTATCGGCACTAAAATATTTGAAAATAATGCTTAGATTGCAAATGGAATCGTTGCCATGCCAAATGCTAACTGTTCTTGTTTCTTTTGTTTTCCTTTCTTTTCGTTTTCTTTTTCTTTCTTGTTGTTGTTTAGTTTATTTCGCTGTTGAACAACTCTATTGAGCTGTGCCAGAAACAGCGAGAATTCTCGCTGCTTTCTCTCTCTCTCTCTCTCTGTCTCTGTCTCTGTCTCCCTCTTTCTCGCTCGCTTTTCGCATTTGCTATTTGATTTTGCATTCGGCGTTTGCTCTTCGCATTGCCTTCGCTTATGCAATCGTTCATTTGTGTTCGCCCACACTTTTGAGGCTTCTTTGGCGCGTAATTAATGCAGCGCACCTAAAAGTATGCAATTTGCCGCTAAGAATAACGGAAGAACAAAAAGGAGAGACAGCGAGGGAGAGAGCGATAGAGCGAGAGCGTGGGTGAGGGGCGAAGAGCGAGAGGCGGACAAAACAGCTCGATGATGGGTGGGAGTTGGCTTGGCGTCCAAGGGATGCCTGCCAAGTGCCTTCTTGCCCGCGGTCGAGGCATCTCGTGATTTAACCCACCTCCCACCTCCACCTCCATAGCAACACACACGCACACACACACACAAACACACTTACACACACCCACACACACACCAATACACAGCCTGCTGTCCTATCGCAGTTGCCAGAAGAAATGTGTCTTATTTTAAACCACATTTAGCTGTCATTCAGCTGACTTGCTAAAGAGACGCAGCTCCCCCAGTTGACTTGGCATATCCAAGCGATAAGGGAGCGCGAAAGATCCATTTGCATAAGTTTCATATGGTGTCTGCTCGCACAGCAAAGCAAAACAAATCGCGGAGACTGTCACCAGTCACCAGTCACCAGTGGCGTCAATTTCCATTTATTTCTCTCATATTTGATTCCAATGAAAAACGATAAAAAAAATACTCTTGATAAACAGTAACAGTTTTGGAGTCAAAAAAATAAAGCTAAACTAAACGATTGTCGAGTTAATCTAGAAAATCGTATCGTTAGTCTAGGAATAGATAATATATATACTTTGTCAATCTTTTCAGTTAATTTTGTAGTTAAAACAAGTAGGAATGAAGCCAGCTGTTAAATATAAAAGTTAATCAAATATAAAAATACAAATCTTGCTGCTCTCTTATCACATTTACTCACATTTTACATGTGCTTGCACCAGATAATTTTCGTATTTTTATAATAAAGTGCTATCGATTTTTATCGATTTCCGCCAAACGAGAGTTATCGATCAATCGATCGATAGATATGACTAGATCGACTCAGGTCTCCCGTTGTGAGGTGATCATCTTCTGTCAGTTGCATAATTATGCGCAGCGTAACAACTTGCTGTTGCACGTGCAACCTATTGCAACTATAATAATTAACGTCATCTATTTGCATCACTTAATATTTCCTAAATCTTCCAAGTATAAAACTACTTTTGCTTTGCGTATATTTTTTCATTTGCGTGAAATGCCTCCAAATGCTTATCATGGTAAAATTTCCATTCTGTTTATTTCACTTGTAAATTGAGCTTTGCATTGCAGCTGATTTTGTTTCAGACACCTGATTATGAATAGCCGCCTGTCTTGGATGCATGCAACTCTGTGTCTGTGTGCGTGTCTGTGTGCGTGTCTGTGTGCGTGTCTGTGTGTCTGTGGCACTCCACTTGATGAATATTTTGCTATTCCCCTTTTCAGTTTTAGGGCTCCCAGTGCCGCTCTCAAGTTGTTTACTCTTCTTTCAGCTGAGTCGGACCGTTTCTTGCTTTGAATTGCACATTCGATACCAAGCCGTTACCATAAACACACACTCACACACAGTGCCCCGCCGCACCTCGCGCCCCTCTCAGCCTGTAGTCTTGTTTGCCAACTTTGCTTTTACATACATATATCGATTGGTTGACGTCGCCTCAGAGAGAAGAGGGAGGGAAAACGAATAATAAATAAATAGAAGACTTTAAAAAAATTACGTGTCCATTTTGACAACGCCCCAGGCCTTCTGGCCACTCCCTGGTGCCACAACCCACACCACCCACCTCCCCTTCCGCACTTGCATTGAGCACCCAGCGCAGTAGAGCGGATTATTTTACAATGTTTACAGCTGAAAAGCTGAGGAAAATTGATGTTCTACATACACGTTGATAATTTGATTAATTTTCCACATAAAGCAAAACTAGCGCACAGCTTTTCATTGAGGCTAAAAACAAGCAATTGAATTTATAATCGATTTACGTACAAACATATATAATCCATATATTATAGTTGCTCATGAATAACACCATCAACATCGTCATCATCATCATCATCAAGTATATTAACACAAACACACTTCAACTAACGAATTGAAGTTAAGCGTATTTTGTTCGGCTCTTTTGTTGTTCGTTATTTATATATATATAAATTTATATGCTATATAATATATATAGTCTGATCTGATGTGTGTATTTGTATGCCAACTTGTGATGCGTGTATAATGGTGGCGCCCCGTATCGAAAACAATTCCAATGCCATGTTTGCCGCATTTTGCTCGGCCTCCTTTTTATATCAATGCACATTGCAATTGCTCAAAAAGGGTATTCACATCTGAATAAAGGAATATTTCACAGTTGTTTCTCCAGTGGATGCTGTGCATCAGTATTTTAAGTGAATCGAATATTTGCCTTAATTTGTAGTGCCTTCTCCTCTCCACCAGTCCCCGTTCAGTTCTTGTTCTTATTGCAAATGTTTGTAGATATCCAAAATTCTTGTGATCTATGGAAACTGTCGATCTTATTTATTACTATTTAATCTTTGCTTGCAGTTTTTAATATAGTTTTATGGTTTGTCACAGAGAATAAACCCAATTTTTATTAGTGCTGCAATCTAATCTTTAATAGTTGTTGACTTGCTTTCTACGTGTCGTGTCTAATCGTGTGCAATCGTGTCCAAGGATGTTGAAAGATTAGGCTGAACATTCATTAAACGTCTTTTGCAATGTGTACAGAGCAGAGTATTGCTTAGTCGGCTAGCCAGCGTCTGGCAATATTCTTATTTGTTTTTAATTGATTCATTATAATGAAATAAATTGCATTTCATTTGTGGCTTCTTCCGCGCATATCCTTTGATTGCAGTGCTCCCCCTTCCCCCCCCCCCCCCCCCGCCCCTCTATCGCTCTCTCTTCCTCTGTTTCCATTGCATTGAGCTGTCGAGTGTGTGTGGTGTGGATAGGATGGAATGGGCTGGGATGGGATGGGATGTGAGGGGGGTGGTTGGATTACAGCTGTCGCATGCTTGGCTGCGCTTGGCTGCTACTCATCGCTGTCTGTCCATCAGTTGCGGCATGGTCCAACTGTCTACATCCGCCCCGTGTCGTAGCACCTCGAATCTTTGCGTTCCCATCTGATATGCGCCAATCCCCCCCTCCTTCCGCCATCCCCCATTCCTTCCATTTCACCTGTCTGTCTGTGTGTCTTAGGCTGCCTATCGAAGACAATAAGTCTTCGCATGTTCTTTTCGGCATCTCTTCTTGCTCGCAATTTTCCTGCAATTAAATTTTGCAACTGCCGAAAAAAAACAAAAATCAAACAACTGCAACAAATATTTGATATAAATGGCATAAAAATAATAAGCAATATAATTATAAATATTTTCATGCGCCTGAGCCAAAAAGAAAAGAAACGAAGAAAAACCAAACGCAGTTCGCTGTTTTTTTCGTGCTTGAAAAATCGCGAAAGAGTCGCGTTGCGTGCGTTGAGCTGTGCTGTGCTGAGCGGCTTCAAAAGCGAGCGTGTAAAATCAGCTGATTGCTTGGATTGATTCGTGGCGGACTACTTCGTTTGTGTTTTTGCATTTGCTTTTGCTTTTGCTTTTGTAGATTGAGAATCGTGGAGTGTGGAATGAGTGATGATTGGGAATTGTGGATTACAGTTATTGTGGATTGTGCAGAGATCGTGCAGAGTTGTTCGAGCGATCATTCGATCGATCGATCGATATTGGCATATCGGACTAGTCGCTTGGCATCTTCGTTTGTCGCTGTCGTCGTCGTCGTCATCGTCGTTTTGCCGTTCGTTGTTTACCGTTGGCTGGCCTGGGCATTCGTTGTTTGCCAGTGTCTCGCTCGTCGTTGTCCTCGCCAAGTTTGCCTCGAGCCAACAAGAAAGCAACGTTTGCCCAATTGTGCAACGGAAGTTCGAGCGTTCGCATCGCCCAGATCCGCAGCTCTTGGATCGATACAAATTCAAAGTGCCTGCTAATACTAAATAAATATATAATATATATATATGCATATATATATAAGTATATATAGCGATCGATCGGATCTGCACTCTCTCCTCGTTTCAATACCCTCGTCGCGGGTGTGCAAAAAGCCGCCACACAAATGATTAAAAAGATAAAACGCCGACAATTTTTGTCTATTTGATTTGAATTGTGCTCTGCTGTTTTTTTTCTTTCTTTTTTTCGGTTTTTTTTTTTTTTTGTTTTTTACTTTGTTGTCGACTAGTTTTTTGTTTTTGTATTTTATTTGTGTGCATTTCTATTTGAAGATCGATCGTTTGCGATCGATTGATTGTCTGCGTTAAACGTCAAGCGAGACGTCCGCGAGAAAAGTTGGTCAAGTGGGCAGAAATAAACCACGCGCGCACTGTTAACACAACTAGGCCAAAGCCTGACCGAAATCGGCACAAAGAAAAAAAAAAAAAAGACCACAGCAAGCAAACCAGTGAACCCAAAAACCAACTGCTACACATCTACTACAAAGGAAGAGAGCGAGCGAGAGAAAGAGAGAAAGAGATAGAGATACGCAAAGGGAGAGGAAGAGAGGAGAATTACCGCTCTGCCCTGGACCGCAGACCAACGGAGTTGTTACCTCATTTGGCTGCTTAGTTGTGATAGTTGTCAGCCAAAGTGGATAAGACACAGGCGCCGAGTCGCCTCCGCAAGGTGGTGCGGGTGGTGCGTCGCAAGAAGCGGACAATCAACGATGCCAGCGAATCGGATGGAGCCGCAAGTGAAACGGCCCCAGGCAGTGCTCCAGCCGGTAGCACGCATAGTGCTCATAGTGGTGATCTGAACTCGAATAATTCGACGACAGCATCGACTCGACACTATTACAATGCCCCGCTCGCGGAGATTGAGGCGGTGCGTGCCGCTCATGAGGCGGCTGTTGCTGTGGCAGCAAGCACCAGTCGACCTTGGACACCGATGCCGCCGCGTAAGCCGCAGTCCAAGATCAAGACGAAAATCAAATCGAAGGCCAAACGGCACTCGTTGCCCAATGCGGCAATTGACGGCTCTGGATTGCTGATGCGACCCGCCACGCCCATGGTAAAGATGGACAAGAAGAAGAAACGTGACTCCAGCGATTCGGATGATAACAAATCAAGCAACGAGGACGACAACGACAACGACGACGCTACTAATTCGGATACGTCGGCATCATCATCTGAGGATAGTCAAGCCTCAAGTTCAGCCAGCAGCAGCAGCTCCACATCGGACTCAAGCTCAGCATCCACAGCGTCCTCGTCGGATCAGCGCAAAAGGGAGCGTCGTCCGGCCAATGGGAAAGCAGTGCAGCAGCAGCAGCAGCAGCAACCAACTTCGATTGCTGCCCCTGCAGCGGTGCATACGGCTGGTCGTGCTGGTGTCGGTGGTGGTGTCGGTGGTGGTGTCGGTGGTGGCGTCGGTGGTGGTGGTGGTGGCCCCACCACATCCTCGTCATCCGTTTCGCTGCTGGCCGCACTCAAGAAGCCCAAGCTGCAGACGCGCAGCTCTGGGTCGGCCGGCAAACAGTACAAGGATCCAAGTACAAGCATTTAATTTTCTTCCCCTTCCTTTCTCCCCCCTCTCACTCTCTCGCTATCATTCTCCATTTCTGTCTCTCTCTCTCTCTCTCGCTGTCCCTGGTAGCGTTGACCTTTAGTGAATGCCTCCACCTCAATCTTACCTCGTCTGTCTCTCGTTCCCCTTCTCGCCTCGCCTCGCGTCGCCTCGCCTCGCTCCGTATTGCATATGGATGGGGCACAGCAGCTGCCGCCCATCGAAAGTTGTGCTAATGCCAAAATTAATTATAAATTAAATAAAATCAAATGCATAGATTATATATAAAAAAAATACACACACACACACACACACAAACACACACTATATACATATTTGAAGCGATCACGTAAATCGCTTATCAGCTGAGGAGAGGAGAGTGGTTCGCCAGCAAACATTAAACATTCCAAATACAACATCGATCGATAATCGAACGACGGCGACAATGACTGCTTGGCGATTATCAAAGAACTTACCTTGTCCCTCCCCCACCCCCTCCCACTCAGCACATGCCCCTTTGCCTTTTCCTTCCGCTAGCTAAAGATTTGGAGCACAGCCCACTTGTTACTACTCCCTTCACCTGTTGTATTCTTCACTCCAATCGCTGTGTGTGTGTTTCTCTCTATCTGCAGCGCAGTTGTTGAGCTTTCTCTTTCTCCCTCTCTCTCTCTCTCTCACTCTCTCTCTCTGTGTGTGTGCGTGTCTCTTTTTTCTCTCTCTCTCTCCCTCTTTCTCTGTGTCTCTGTCTCACTGGCCTGGCATAGGCATGAAACAATTGATCGGTAAATTGAATGATTTGTGGCCCGAACATAGCGTCGCATTATCCATTCCAAAGGAGGTCGATAGGAGCAAGGAGAAACTTGAGGGCGCCTGGGAAACAATAGGTATTGCCACAATTGCCACTCTGTGTGTGTGTGCTGCAATTGAAGATACTACAAAAAATAATAATTATATTAAATACATATCTATCCATACTGATTATCACTGGTCCCACATCTAATATCTGTCTGCCTGTTTTGTGTTTAGGTCGTGATGGTTCCAAAATTACAACAGTCGTTGCAACGCCTGGCCAGGGCACCGATCGGGTTCAAGAAGTTTCCTATACAGATACAAAAGTCATCGGCAATGGCAGCTTTGGCGTCGTCTTCCAGGCGAAACTCTGCGATACCGGCGAATTGGTTGCAATCAAAAAAGTTTTACAAGACAGACGATTTAAGGTTTGTATTTCTCAACTCCAAATTACCAGACTCACAATAATATTATTCATCTATCAATCTATCTCTTTCTCCCTTTGGGGATCTCAACAGAATCGTGAATTGCAAATAATGCGCAGATTGGAGCATTGTAATATTGTAAAACTTTTATACTTTTTCTATTCGAGTGGAGAAAAGGTAAGCAAAACGAATATATCGATTTATACATATCTATTTAATATAGTAATGCGATCAGTGTTGAGGATTCCCAGCTAATTTGCGCTAGATTTGGCACAGCAAAGCGGTATATATGCATGTATATGTGTATATATAGAAAGATATATTTAAATATATATTTATCTCTGTATATATATATATGTATACATGTATATATATCTAATTTGAATATATGTACAATATTTTTCTGATTTCAACTGATTTTCTTTCTATTATATTACATATATACAATATGAACGATTTAAATGGCGATTTAATTAGTTGGCCGAGTTTCCCATCGATTTGGGCATTTTAGCCGCTGTGCTCAAGCCTCAGGTATCATGTAAAACAATATTAAAAACCAACCAAACCAAAACCAAAAACCGAATGAAGGAAAAAATTGAGTATCTTAGGCACGCCGAAGATTATATACCCTTGCAGACCGGAGTTTACCTTCACAACCAGTTGCTTACTGTCAAACAATGACGACGTTGCTCATCGAAGACCTCAACCAACTCTGACCAATTCTGACCAATAGG
The DNA here is from genome assembly GCA_035043845.1 of Drosophila picticornis. Lineage (NCBI taxonomy): Eukaryota > Metazoa > Arthropoda > Insecta > Diptera > Drosophilidae > Drosophila > Drosophila picticornis. The sequence continues at coordinate 19,701,408 of JAWNMR010000492.1, read as the reverse complement.
TCTTATGTGCCAGCTATACGATATAATCTGATGCATATCTTCAAAATTCGTATCAATATCTATTTCCCTATCTACATGGATCAATAATATGTGTAGAGAGAGGTCTCATAGTTCACGACAAACTCGGAACACTCGCTGCAAGGGTATACAAGAGAAAAAAGGAAAGAAAATAAATTCAAAGATGAGAGAATAACTCTCTCTCTTTCTCGCTCTCTCCAAATGATTCGCACATATTTCTCATGCGCTCGTTTTCTCATGCGATTATCGCTCTCTCCTCTCTCTCTCTTCCCCTTTCTAAATATCTCTCTTCTCTGTCGCTGTATGCCACCCCCCCTATCTGTCTCCGTCTCCGTCTCTGCCTCTGTCTGTCTCTCCCTCTCTCTCTCTCTCTCTTCTCTGCGAAAGCAGAAGATAACCGCATGCTAGAAGAAGACTCTGGAAAGATGCCTGTGCATGCTTCATTTTGGGCGCTATAACGCCCTGATCCTGATCCACCTCCTCTGCCCTGCCACAACTCTAATCTTCGGCAACAGGCGACAGACTCTCCCCCCTTCCCACTCCCCTCCACTCTACCAGCGACCATCCATTGCATCGGCTTGTTGCTAGATATGTTCTACACACATATTCTACCTATAATGATTATATATATATATATATATATATATATATATATATATATATATATATATATATATGTATGAATGCATCAATATATTTGTATTACGGCTCAATGTAATTAAATTCGAGTAACAATCGTTATCATTATCATCATCGTTGAATGTTGAATCCTTGAACATGCCACATGCCACATGCCACATGTCACATGCCACATGTCGCTTGCTGAACTACAATATCCCGCATTGCAGTTTGGAGCTCGCCTGATCATTACAGCAACAACAAAAACAACAAGCAAAATCAATTAACATTTGCCGCACATTTCTAATACGCATTTTCTAATTGCAGCGTGATGAAGTATTTTTGAATTTAGTCCTCGAATATATACCAGAAACTGTATACAAAGTGGCACGTCAATATGCCAAAACTAAGCAAACGATACCAATCAACTTTATTCGGGTGAGTTAACCAAACACCATAAATAAATAGATAAATAAATAAATAGAATATAAAAAAAATAAATATATAAATAAGTAATATAAAATAATATATTTATATGCACTGGAACAATGAGGATAGATTGAAGATTTACTGGGTCTAGTTTCTTCTTATGTTTACCACTAATTATAAATAATAAAATCAGCTGATTTCTTTTTTGATTCTAGAGATCGATCATCCTAGGGATAAAATCAAGTTTCAGCTTGCTTACTTCTTGCTCTATATGACTATATATAGAAAGAAAGAGTAGCTCAAGTCAAAATATTAGCAGTATTATTTAATATGTAAACGAGACATAAGAATTAGAGTGAAAAAAAGATATAAATGAATAAGGATGATCGGAATATGCCAACAAAACTTGAGACTTGAGCTAACAAGACTTAACTGAAGAAAATAGACCAATAACTCAGTTCGCTCTTAAGCAAGTTATAATCGTGGAAAAGAACAGCCTCAGGATGCTTATTGATAGGACAGTGTAGACTAAGAAGTCACCTGACTAAACTAGGATATAGTTGAGAACTGTGCAGGTTTTGTGAAAGAGAGAAGGATGCACATCCTAGCAGAATGTGTCGCCTTAACTAGAAGAAGAAGCAGCATCCTAGGAATGCTTGTTATGAATTTCAGAGACATAGAAGACCCCAACCCACATTCGTGCGGGAGCTTGGGCTGTTGGAAGAGCTATAAGCTCAGAAGGCGGCACAATAGATCGAGTAGGTCGCGGTGTCCTCCTCCATAATTATAATAATTAATGATAATAATAATAAGTCAATTCTTTTGCAATACTTTTCTGTAAATATACGCATATGAAATATATATATATTAATTGATAACATCTCCGATTTGCAGCTCTACATGTATCAATTGTTCAGAAGCTTGGCCTACATCCATTCGCTAGGCATTTGCCATCGTGATATCAAGCCGCAGAACCTGCTGCTCGACCCGGAAACGGCCGTACTCAAGTTATGTGACTTTGGCAGCGCCAAGCAGCTGTTGCACGGCGAGCCGAATGTTTCGTATATCTGCTCGCGGTATTATCGTGCACCCGAGCTAATATTCGGCGCCATCAACTATACAACTAAGATTGGTATGCCACTCGTCACTTATTTCCATATCCCATATCTCCTCCTCGATCTCACTCTTTCTCTCTCTCTCTGTCTCCCTTTGCAGACGTTTGGAGCGCCGGTTGTGTGCTGGCCGAACTGCTGCTGGGACAGCCCATATTCCCCGGCGATTCGGGTGTCGATCAGCTGGTCGAGGTGATCAAAGTGTTGGGCACACCGACAAGAGAACAAATACGCGAAATGAATCCAAATTATACGGAATTCAAATTTCCCCAAATTAAAAGTCATCCATGGCAAAAAGTAAGTTCTTCCGCTTAATGATAAGGTATTGCATACGCATATCCCTCTCTATACATATATATATATATACATATATATTCATATATATGTATGTGTATCTCATATATCCATATAACATATATGAATGTTTTTCTGTATGAATATGAATCCCGAGTAGATAATCTATAATGCGAGTGTTGGTGTTGCTAACCCCAACAAATGTCGTTCCGTTCATTCTTCCCATCTCTCTCTCTCTCTCTCTCTCTCTCTCTCTATGCATCTATGTATCTCTATCTATCGATCTCTCCCTCTCGCTCTGTATCTCTCACTCTTTCGCGTTTGTGTCTTGTTTTCATGTCAAGTTATTCAAGTGTATATAACAATTCGTTGCAGTCACTACTCGAACGTACCCAATTTCCAAAGGCCCTAAGCCAGAAACAGCAATTGAGAGTAAGCCAAGACAGAAAACCCAAATCGAAATTTCAAAACTAATTTGTAATTTGTAATTTGTAAAAGCTGAACAACAGGCAAATTAAAATCGAAATGGCTTCCACCAATCATTGTATAATATTTTAAATATAAATAAATATTTGTAAATAGTTCTTAGCAACGAGCAATCATAAAATGCACATTCTTTAAATGAAAACACATGCTGTATATGTAAGATAGCTTCAGCTTCAGTTCATGGGCTTAAATTGCTGATTGATTGATTGATTGATTTGATTGATTTGATTGAGTTTGAATTTAATTGATTTGATTTGATATGATTTGATTTGAATTGACTTGCGTTGACTGTTGATTGTTGTTTTCACACTTATGGTGCCACCGCCTTTTTTTCCATGTTGCCATCAGCCCTTGTGATGTTTATTAGATGGATGTCATCAATCTGCATTATATAGTACATATATCTATATATATCTATATATATATGTGCTGACCATTGATTGGTCGCGAACTGCACTTAAATGTTTCTTCTTTGAGAGTCACACAACAACACGAAAGCGATGTGCTGTGCAAATTCCACCCACAAATGTGGGCAGTCTGTTGGCAGTCTGTGTTGTATATAGCTGTACATATCTTTTCTAACCGATCAGCGTCGATTTTGATGTGTGATTTGATCATGTTGATCGAAGAAATGTGTTGTGTGAGACTTTATTGCTTTTCATCTGAACGCAGAATTGAATAAGGGAAAATGCGCTAAACGCTTATTAATTGAAATGAAAGTAAAACAGAAAATCGGCTTGCAACATTAATTGTGTGTCTTGCATCATATTGATGATTGTTGACAGACTCCTCGCTGTTGGCTTATCCACATTCTTGCCCCTCCTCCCAAGGATAGGCTTTGTTATCGAATTGGTTTGGCTATTCGTCTTGTTGTTGTTGGCTGGCATTTGTAATACATGATTTGATTTGATGCTCCACAGGTTTTCCGTATACGCACTCCGACAGAAGCTATCAACTTGGTGTCGCAGCTGCTCGAGTACACGCCCAGCGCCCGCATCACACCGCTCAAGGCCTGTGCACATCCGTTCTTCGATGAGCTGCGCATGGAGGGCAATCACACCTTGCCCGGTGGCCGCGAGATGCCGCCGCTATTCAACTTCACAGAGCATGGTGAGTGGGACGCAGTCGCAGAGAGTGTATAAATATGTATCTAATAAATAATACTTAACTGCATTTGTAGAACTCTCGATCCAGCCTAGCTTAGTGCCACAGTTGTTGCCAAAGCATCTGCAGAATGCAGCTAATCGCGCCGCGGCCGGCGGCACAACAACTGGCGCGGTTAGTGGCTCCACCAGCGTCTCCTCCACAGGCAGCGGCGCTTCCGCGGACGGTGCCGCCCAGTCACAGCAGCAACAGGCGCCCGCATCAGCAGCATCAACAGCAGCAGGAGGAGGAGGAGGAGGTGCCACATCTGGCGGCGGCGGCGGCGGCGGCGGCTCAGTCGTTGGCAACAATAGCAACAACAGCAGCAGCAACATTGGCAATGCAACCGCCGTCAATCCAAATGTTGGCGCTGCAACGTCATCAACAAATGCCCAGCAGCAGTCTACAAATGCTGCGGCATCAACTGGCAACGGCGGCGGCGGCGGCGGCGGCAATGGCAACGGCGGCGGCAACGGAGGAGGCAATGGTGGAGTTGCAACAACTGCAAATGCAGCCGGCACGATTGCCACTAGCAATGCTGGTGGCGCCAACATAACAGGTGAGTAAGCGTTCGACCAGTCCGCCATCTTCATCTTCATCTTCATCACCACCTCCATCTCCACCTCCACCTCCATCGCCATCGCCATCTCGGTCTATCGGTCTGTCGTGCATTTAGTTGTTGTGCCCCCTTTGCCGCCACCCGACTCGCCGATGATGACCCAGCGCAAGATTCACTCAATCAAAAGAACACCAAGAATGTAAAGAATTCCAACAAGAATGATAAGAACTCAAGTCACCCAGAGTCATCCAGAAAAAGAGCAAGAAAGAAATATGCCCAAATCCAGTTCCAGTCCCAATCCAACTGCTTTCCACTCGCCTCAGCAGATTGGCCGATTGGTCTAGCTAACGACAACAATGACTTTAATTCAGTTTGTTCATAGATCAAATAAAGTTATTCCCTCCCTTTCTCGCTCCCACTTACCTACTCTCTCTCTCATTCTGTCTCTGTCTCCGATTAGAGTATCCTATTGTGCTGGGTCGCATCGAGCGAGTGCCGTCCGTGCATCCTTTCTATTTTTTATATCAATGTATATATCTATGTTGTCCTGTTGTTATCTGTTATATTCTTTACAAACTCACGCTTTGTTTTCTTTTTGGGATAATACCCCTGCAGAATGCACGACTCTGTACACTTTATATATCTGTATGTATATCCAAATTAATCGAAAAACAACAAATTATTAGTTGAAAATAACTAAAGAAGAACAGATATGGAAGTCGGTGTTACAAACTCTGCACGGGTATTGAATCTTCGGCGAGCCGAAGTACCTTTGTTTTGGTACCCCCTCAACACCTTCACTGCTGAGTTGATTGTAATTAGCACAGAAGGAAGTATGTCCGATCAAATTGAATTATGGTACCGATCAAATCGATCGACAAATCATGAATAATTCATAATAATTTCGTACACCGCATTCGATGTCAATCGATTTCCGATAATTACTTCAGGGTTCAGGGGAGTATCCCTAGTCGAGCTCTCTCGACTAGAGCATTCTTATTTGTTTATCATTTAGTGCATTGGCCTTTTTGACGCTACTTATGTACATAGATACCGCTTACATACATACATACATACGTACATACATACATACATACATACATACATACATACATACATACATACATACATACGTACACAAATATATCAACTAAATAGAGAGTTAACTTGTTGTAGCCTTCCTTCAAGTTGTACTTTATGGAGTTGCCATATAGCACTCAATTCTGGTGACTGCCCCTGTGCCTAATCCCGGTACACACATACATATATACGTGTGCATGCGTACATACGTACATATGTACATACATGCGTGTATACCCTGTACGCATACCCTGTGCTCTAGCAATAAAATATGATTTTCATTTGTTGTACTTATCATTTGCCAGCATTTTTACGACACATTATTTGAAGTTGAATTATTAATTATTTGTACCATTTTGAGCTCAATTTAATTTGTTCGTATTCTTTTTGTTTGTTTCTTTTCGTTTTATTTACAGATTCATAGGGGCAATAGTAACATACGCAAATATATATGTATATCTATATTTATAAATAATAATAAATATAAATAGATATATATATGCATATATCACACACACACACACACACACACAAATATATATGTATATATATATATATATATATATGTATATATATATATGAATCAACAAGCACACACTTCTACACCCACACCCAAACACCCAAACACACACACACACGCACGCAGCATACACTGAGACGCGTATACAATAAACAGTTAAACAATGGGAAATATGCTACAGAAGAGAGAAAAACAAAAATCAAACACAATCTGCAACACTAAATATAATTATATACATTGCTATATACACAATATAATGTTAATTAATTAATTGAAAGCGATTTGCAGTGAAAGATCATTAAAAAATACAATTAAAATAAAAACAAAACAAAAAATAAATAAAAAAACAAAAGGAAAATGCATATAAAATAGCAAAAAATACATGAATATGTAAAACTCATGCATAAAACACACACACACCCAAACACACACACACACACATGCAGAAAAAGATGGAAAAATAACTGCAAATTATAAACTAAAAACCAACAACAACAACAACAACAAATGTAATGCAAAATTTTTACATAGATAAAGTTAAAATTAGTTTTAATCGTAAAATAAAGTAACTAAAATAATAACTGTAATAGCAATATCATTGCTAATGCCAAACAATAATGGCTTGTTTTTATCATTATTATTATTATTATTATATTATTTTTTTTTCTATTAATAAATAAAGCAACTATAATAAACAACAGCTGGCAAAACTTAAAAACCGGCAGCTTTCAGCGTTCAAAAATCAGCCCCGTCGAATTGTCGCCCCAAATATATTTGTATATATATGCACATATATATATATATATGTATATATATATACATATATGCATATTAAACCCTAAATACATTCATACACACACATATACATACACACATACATACATACATACATACATACATACATACATTTACAAACTTAACCGAGTCATTGCATATTTAATTTGAATACAATTTCCATTTCATGTTTTTTTTTTTTGTAATCCTTTTTAAGTATGTTAAAATGGAAATGTGTAGTAAAAGAACAACAACAAAATCAACAGCAGCAGTAAAAAAAAACAACAACAGTAATAATTATTCGCATAATTTGACTGCAGAATATAATAATTATGTTTCATTTTGTTGATCCTTAATAATCAATAAGCAAAAAAAAAAAAAAAAGTCTATAAAGGAAAAAAGTGACAGAAATTTTATAAAATATTTAACATAAATGAAAATCAATCGCATAATGTTAATTTTACAATTAAAGAAGAAAAACAACTGCAACAAGGAAAAATCCGCTGTGCGATATATCTAAACCTAATTAATAATGATCTTTTTTTTTATTGCATTATACTATTATACGAAAACAAACATACATATTAAATAAATAAATTATTTTTATTAAATAATTATTATTATTTTGTAATAAATAAAAAAGCAGAGTGCATTGAGTAAAAAAAAGAAGAAAAAAAAACAACAAAAAAAAATCACACTTAAAAACTATTTAAAACAAATATTCAATAATTAACTGTATGTATATTAAAATTAGTGAATTACTTAAAGCATAAAATAAAAAATGCAAAATTTAAAAAAAAAAATACAAATACACAAAACAATATTAATAACAAATTTTTGATGTAAACACTTAATTTTTTTTTGTAATATATATATATATTATATATATATATATGTATATGTATATGTATATGTATATGTATATATATGTATGTATATATATATATATATATATATTTGGATGTGAACATTTTTAAAAATTAGAGAACGTTAGCTGTTTGATGCCTTATATATATATACAGATATATGTAGGTGTGTATATGTATGCATCTAGTATATAGATTCACATTGGCGAATCCTTATTGTATACATACATATAAATATATACACATATGTATGTATATACATATATGTACATATATATATATATGTACTGTACTCTCATCGCTGGTTTAGTTGCAATATGTAGATAAAAAATACATCAAATACAAAACAACATACATATATATGTATGTATACTCAAATGTATGTTTATCAGACAAATGTTACCATATGAGTTCAGAAAACGGATTAGAAGTTCGTTAAGAATGATCAGACAGAAGCAGAAGCAGAAGCAGCAACAGAAACAGCAAACAGCAATCTGCTGCAAAAGAGAAAACGGATTCCGAGATCGAGATCGATACCGATACCGATATCGTACCGATAGCGTTAACGATAACGATAGCGATAACCAGTTCAGTAGCTAATTTCTTAGAGCGATTTCTTTTTTTTTATAAACATATTGCAAACATCAATTAACAAATACAAATGCATAAAAATGTAAAAACAACCCGTATACATATTTATTTAATTAGTTGATTATAAACGACTTTAAACTAATTAATATGCTAATTACATACGTATATATAAAACAATTAAAACTGAACACATACACGTAACACATAACACATTCAAAGTGAAATAAACTTTTTTCCTAATAATTTAGGCACACACTCACTCACAGACACACACACACACACACACACACACACATTAACACAGTCAGGCAAATTGGTTAAACTGCAACAGGAGAATGCAGAGAATAATTTACATTAATTTAACTTCAGTAACAACAACAACAGCAACAAAAACAGCAACAGCAACTAAAAACATACAGAGATATGTATACATATTATAAATGTAATGCTAAAATAATCATGCTATAACACATAGACAAAAGAAAAAGAAAAAGAAAATAATAAGTTGTTGATAAAGATAAAGATAAAGATAAATGATGAATGATGAACATGAAACACATATACACACTGAGCAAAATTACAAAAATGCTGAAAAACAAAAATAAAAAATAATAAAAATAAAAAAAAACAAGCAAAGAAAAAACATTTAAACGAATTTCCTTTTTTTGTTTGCTTTATTTAATTCGTACATTTTGTGTTATTGTTGCTAGTGGGTGCAAAGAGTGGGTGGGGCGGGTAGCAGCAGCGGCATCCTATCGTTTGCCGTTATCTTTTCCACTATTGTTGTACTGTACTACTGTATGTGTGTGGACCATGCCCATTTTGCATGCCTGTGAACATGAACATGTGCTAGTTCGCTCTTCACTCTTTTTCTCTTATTCTCTTTCCTTCACTATCTTAATACAAACATACATACATATGTACATGTATCCTGTTTAATGTTTTTACTCTGCAAATTTGTAACTGTTAACAGCAGCAGCAAGAACAGCAGCAGCAACAGCAACACCAACGAAAATTCACATAAAAACCAATTTTTGTCTATTTTCTATCTTTCTTGCATTCTAACCTAATCTTTATAGGCTCGCAGTCGAACAGCGCCTTGAACAACAGCGCAAGCGGCAATGGTGACGGTGAGGCCAGCGCCGCTGGGGAAGAAGCCGGTGGCAGTAGCAACGGCAGCGGCAATGGAACCGGAAAAGACAATGGCGCAGCAGCAGAGACCGAGACGGTGACGGCAGGGTCGGGCAACGCATCGGGTTAGCACAGCAGCGGCTGTGCTTCGTTAATGTAAATGTTGTTTACAGCGTACTGTTATTAACATTTTTTTCGCTCGCCTCTTATTAAATTGGGGCTTAAGTAAATTCAACAGCATCCAATTTACAAATTCACACACATACATACACACATGCAGAGCCAGCCACCAGCCAAAAATCAAATCAAAGAATACGCTCCACTCGAATGCAAATTGTAGAAAACGAAAGAGAAGATATCAAAATACAACAGCCCAAAGTCACCAATATAAATGCTAAATACAAGAGATGTAGTCAAACACATACATGTGTATTAAAAACAGCTCGCGCACACACACACACACAACACAAGTTTTCGCTATGCTAAGAGCTTTTCTGCTCTCAACTCATAGACTACATGTACGAGGGAGTGCGTGTGTGTGTGTGTGCACAACGTGCATAACGTGCATAACATGTATGTATGTGTGTGCATAACGTGCATAACATGTATGTATGTGTGTGGAAACTTGTTTATTGGGCACATGGCAAATATTTAGTATAATATTAAACAAACTAAAAAAAAGGTAAAAAAAAACAAAAAGAAAACCCCAAAAACAATGGAAACACAAAGCAAAGCAAATGCCTAAATTATGCATTAATAATTAATATGTATTATTAAACAAAATCTATATAGTATATATATACAAACATACATAAAATACACAAAATAAAAACAGACACACGTAAATAAAATGTTACAAAACAAAAGAAAATGACAAAATTATAAGGAAACAACAACTAATTGCATTATAGTAAATGAAAACAATTTGCAAACGTAATAAATTATAAGCAAAACAACAACAAAAACAACAAAAACAAAATGGAAAGAAATCTTAGTGAAATAAATCAAAATTTTTTGTCCCATTCAAAGTACATATACAATATTAATATATAGATAACGACAACAACAAGAACAACAAAAGAATGTTACATTGTTAATGTTGTTGTAGTTAATAAATAAAATCAAAGTAACAAAAAACCAACAACTTAAATCGTTATAGCAATGTGTGCAATACGTTAAAAGCAAAAGATTTGACGTGCTCATCACACAATTCCACATGCCAAAAATATGTGTATACATATTGTATATATGTACATACATACACATATATATATTGGCATTCACACGCATATAGAAATCGATCTCCATACCGAAAGCCACGTCGCAAATCGCAAATCGCAAATGTAAAACTATTTAGAATTCATCCCCCTCCTATAAAAAAAACCGAAAATCGAAAACCGAAATCTACCGCATCCTAGTAGCCCATAAGCCCTTATATAACTATTTAGTACCGTTATTCAGTCCAAAGTTAGCATATTAATAATATATAATACAACTTGATTGAAAGAAAACAAATATTATGAACAAATGGAACATAAATATTACAGAAAATTCATAACAAACGCTTTTAGCGCGCGACGCCATTTATTAAAATAATATTAAATTTACAAAAGACAAAAAATAATTAAACACAAATAATGAGAATACAAACAAAGGAATCTCAATGGAAACAATCGATGATTATTATGCATAAATTGTAATATTAATCAAACGTTTAGCTGCAATTGAAAATAACAAATAATTTTTAAATTAATCACATGACGACACACAACTAAAATAAAAAACAAAAACAAAAACAAAAACAAAAAAAAAAACAAAAATTACAAGGCCTATTTTAAAAAATATATTCCAGAAAATATATTCGTTCAGCTCAAGAATTTGTGGCTGCCTGCTGCGGCTGGCAAGCCCTGCACTCTTGCATCATTTCAACTACATATGTATGTATGTGTGTCTCCTGCCACAAGATCAAAGGATTGCATCTAGCCAACACTATCTACACCAACTCCATATGCATAAAGTTGGTCGTATGACGAATTCAGAGAGCAATTTGCCTCCTCACTTTTTGTTTTCTTTGGTTCTCTGCTAGCTGCTCTTTGCCAGCTGACGGGATAATTTCGAAAAAGGGTTTTCTCTTCGCTTAGGCAATAAAAATAATAATAATTAACTAATTGTATTGGCATATGTATGTATTCCTGGATTCCATTACTCTTTATGTTCTTAATTTAGTGTAAATGAAGAGCAAGCTCGAAAACGGAAATTTGAAGTGTGTTTTTTTCCGATTGTCGTAATCAATCAAGATACATATTTATTATACTTTCAGCAACAAAAAAAAAAAAAAAAAAAAAAAAACTTAAAAAATCGAAAGCATTTTAGTAAAGATTGTGTGAGAAAAAAACCAAATCTATTCACAAAATACACACACACAAAACGTAGAACAAAAAAGAAAAAAAACACTCACCTTAATTTGTAATTATATTCAAAACACACATCTTACAAAATCAAACGATAAAACCTTGCCTCAAAAACAAAACAAACAAACAAACAAAAAAAAAAAAAAATACAAAAAAATATAATAAATAAATACAAAATAAAGAAGAGCATTATGAAAAACTATAAAAACATATATGAACAACAATTTCAGCGTTTCGCTTACCAAAATGAAAAATTACATTTAAACACAACAATCAAAACTAAATGCAAAATGAAAGCCCAACCACAAAACGACAACATGAAAAACACAAAAATAATATAAACTAAAAAATAAAAAAACAATAAAAATTACAAAACAAAAATATTAAGACTATTGCTGTTTTTATTTTGCTCTCAGCTGCCCTCAGCTGAAATGAAGCAAATCTCCTTTAAAATGAAGGCGTGATTCACTTTCCAAACTTTCCAGCAAACCTTAACATCGATTTCCGTTTTTAATTCAGGTAACCATTTCCATAATACACTATTTATACACTTTTAAGTATTATAAACAAAAACAGAAGCTCATCCCGCAGATTGGAGGATTCGGAAAAGCGCATCTTCCATCAGCTTGAAAACTGAAAACATTTCGACGGCATTGAAGAGTTGCAGCTGATGACATTCTTATGAAGTCGAAATACTCCTTTCAAAGCATTCAAGACAGAATTGCACAAAAGATGGATGAATAAATGTAAACATAAAACAAACGGTAAAACATATTTTAATAAATGAAAAGATAAAAAAAATAAACATAGCCGTTTCCCTCGATACTATTTTTATTAATATTTGCGACGAGCATTTGGTCGTCGGTTGACGGAGGTGTTCTGCTTTGACTGGTTGTCGCTCTGTGCTTCCAGAGGGACTTTGGATTACTCCTGTGGCGGGTTAAGAGGATAGTCCAGCAACAATTTTAGAATTTAACTTGATGCTTGAGGGACTCGTCTCTTCTCCCGCTTACCAATTTGGACGGACCGCTTAGTGCGATTTTCAGACTTTTTAGAATTTTTACTTTTCTATCGCATGCAAATCCTTTCGAGAACGTTTAGTATGGATATGGACAAGATGTGGCTTCACAAACATAGCTCGATTTCAGCCTAGCATACATTAAATTATATAAATTGTCGCCACAATCCAATATCCACCAGATACTTAATGATTCAATAACTATTTATTTGGGATTTTTGTAGCCACAGCTCACCTCGAAAAGTTGCAGTGAATTTAGATCTAAAATATATATACATCTGTGCATTTAACGAATTTACACATCATTCATCCTACTCCTGTTCCCAGCTGACATTGTTGTTATTGTTGATCTTGTTGAGTGGCTCATGGCTTGCGTCGCTTGTGGCTTGGATTGTGGGTGAGATCAGCGGATGTGGGGGCCTCTGCTGTTGTCCTGTGACGTCGCCTGGCGGTTATCCTGCTAGCCGTAGCTGGCTTTAGAGCTACCGGGACTCCCGGTGCGGTCACAATTGGCGGCAATGGTGGAGGCACAGATCCAGGCGCGATGGTAGGCATAGGCATGGGCAGCAACACTGCTGGAGTGGCAACCGTTGTGGCCTTTATGCTGCTGGGTGCCGTCTCTTCGTAGCTGGGCAGCTGCGACTGTTCCGTCTTGATATGGGCACCCGGAGCAATCATGAGTAAATCATTGCCCCGCTGTTGATGCTGCTGCTGGCTGTCCACCCTGTCCAAGCGTTCGCATTTGATGTGACGCAGTGCGTCGCCCACATGGCCATTGGCCATGCGATTGTCATTATTGTTGGGCTCGTCGGGTGTGGACGCGTGCCGCTCCAGCTGCTGCCACTCCAAAATGCCCGTGAGCAGCTTAATATACTTGATGGCCGAGCGTAGGATCTCGTTCTTTGACAGCTTCTTGTCCGGCGGATGTGTTGGGACCAGCTTGCGCAGCTCGGCAAAGGCCCCGGAAACGTTCTGCTGGCGCCAACGTTCACGCGTATTTGTGAACACCTTGCGCACCCCACCCGTCCCTCCTCCACTGACACTGTTGCCCATCGACGCACTGCCGCTTCCAAGCCCACCCAGGCCAGTGCCACTGCCAGCGTTTGAGCCGCTGCTGCTCCCATTGCCATTGCCAATCCCATTTCCATTGGCATTGCCATTCCCGTTGCTCGGTGGACCCAGTTGGCCGTTGGCAAAGAGATTGTGACCACATCCACTGCGCGGCGAATTGGACAACGATCGATTGGCTAAAGAACGAAAGGATTTAGTAGAGAAGCCGTTAGTTAAATGGTATTCATTTGAAGTTCCTTTATTTTTTATGAAAATCCGTTCAATTTTGTTATGGGTGTGGAAGGAGGACATATCTTTCGACCGATGGTTCCTATTACAGCTATTTGATATGGTCAAAAAATATATACGAGAAAAGTAAAAGTAAAATTCAATTCGTTATCTTGGAATTGTGATCTGCTATCTATTATCTTTTATCTATTATCTATTAAGAGTAAGAGCAAACATGTTAACGATTTTAGTATTTATTAGTAATGCTTACCATCTGCTTGGCTGCCGTTGAGGACAATGTAGTCGCGCAACTCGTCCTCATCCTCCTCGGTGTCGTTCAGTGTCGAGAAATCGGATAGATCACCGTCGCCATCCGAGATGGACTCCGTCTTGGGTTGCACATATGGTGTTGCATGGCGCAGCAGCGCCGGAGGTTGTCGGGCTCCGACATTGTTAGTGTTGTTGTTGGTGTTGTTCTCCTCACGCCTGCCGCCATTGCCCGAGGATGAGGAGCTCGAGTGACTGGCTGAGCTGCGGTCATCAGCATTATCCGCACCATTAGAGCTGCTCGGTAGCCAGGCCATTCCTTGCAACGCGTCCGCACTGCACAAGGTGCCACTGCCAAATGATGAGCAGCAGCAGAAAGTTGGCCACAGCCTTGCAAAACCCACCCTGTGCTAGCAGATGGCAATGAATGGGCGGCGCTTGCAAGCAACCCTTAGCCAGGCTAAAATAAACACAGCCCTGGCGATTGGGAGTGGGAGTGGGTTTGGGCTTGGGCATGGGATGTGCAGCTATGGCAGACGCAAATTGAATATGGGCCGGGGAGCTACTGGTGTGATTTGAGAGTTGGCGCTCTGTTTGCCGAGCCTGGCTGGCTTTTGCTTTGCGGCCCGCTTCTCCGCGATAGTCCTGGCCTTTGTAGGGGTCAGGGACGGTGCCTGGAGCAGGGGCTGCGGTGCGGAAGTTGTAAGCGTTAGCTGCGTGTCTGTCGATGGATTCACGAAGAACATTTTGTCGGTGCGCTCGTGCCCTAGGAAATTCATGCGATCATCCACATTATATTTGCCATCGAAAACATCGTCCGGCTTGTACATGTATGTGGTGGGTGACATACTTGCGTCCAGATATTCCACCTGCAGCTCTATCGGGAAATCGGTGCTCAGCACCTCGGTTATCTCGAAGGGTGAGGCATCGGCCACATGCAGGCGCAAAGGCAGACGAGGCGACATCCGGAACGTCACCCGTTTTACATAGCCACCCATGTCGACATTGTCCAGCGCCTTGATATACACACACCACGTCGGCTCGAAGACGAACGGATGGTAGTCGTCGTGCTCCTCTGGCTTGCAGCCGAGCACTAGCTTCTTGCAAATGATGACGCCATCGCCAGTGGCGCTGTCGTCTCTGCCGTCCATTTCACCTTTGTTCAATAGCCCGTTGGCTGAGGTCTGACGGTAACTGGCTCGCTGACATCCATCCACGGAATGCACGTTCAGATGCATAAAGCTCATCTCGTCAATGTAGTGATTCTGGTGGAATGCAATTTAAGTCGACTTTTATTAACTTTTATACAAAATTTTGACCTCAAGATTTACACATAAAAAATCTTTCACAATCTTCCCTGATTCTGACAAATCCCAACTTACGAAAAACTAAATTAAAAAGAATGAGGTAAGAAGTTCAGAGCCAACTGCGTTTAGCATTTCCTTGTTGATAGGAACTTCTGTTCAACTTTTCAAAATTTCTATTCTAGCTGAATAATTAATTTGTGTATACCCCACTTTTGATCCACTAATTACAGATCTTATCGAACTGTTTCCACAACGACTCCGCTTCAGCTAGTCACCGGATTAGGGTGCTGAAAAAAAGTTGCGCGTCGGGCGTGAAAATTTCAACGCTTCGACTTTTTCCAATCGCAAGCAGCGATTTGCGTATACTCGAATATTTTCACGCCTTGGCGTTCAGCTGTCACCTACACAACCCTTCCTCCTTTTCCCTAACCTTTTTCTTGTGCAGCTGCAACCCCCGGATGAGCGGATAAGAGAGAGAATGAGAACGGAAGAGAGAGAGAAATTGTGAGAGGGCCAATGGGACAACGTTCTGACGCAGACGCAGACTCAGAAGTGGGCGGTGCCACTGAGCAACCCTCAACCCAAGCCAGAGTTATCTCTTGCACAACAGCTCGAAATTGAAACCAGGCCACAAGGCGACAAGTCCTTTCTACGTTTGGCAATTGTACTTTTTATTTGCTCAACATTGAGATAAGATTGCAACCGCAGTGACGTCGATTTTAAATCAAAACTCTTCATCGAGATGAACAGACGTTGTGCACTTGTCGGTTTGGGAGTCGATATTTCTTACCTACTTCATCATCTATCATCTTATCCAACATTAACGTAGAGGTAAAGTTGTCTATCTACATTCCTGAACCTGGTATCTTGGAGATATATCGGATAAATCATTCGGTAGAAAGGTGAGACTGTGATTCGAATTCCAATTAATATAAGTACACATCTGGGCAGTAAAATAGGCGATTCCCTCCAGCTCTTATTGTTGTTGTCTATAACCAGAAATGCATACACATATTAAAGTAGATACACACACTCCCAGATAACCATCAAATAATAATGCTTTAGCTTTGCAGTTGATTATCGTTTTGTTTATTCCGATTCAATTCTTTTCGATACGCACAAGCTCTCCGTCTAAAAGCAACTAATGGGAGGCGACACTCCATGTGTCTAGGTAGACGCAAGTAAGTGGACAAATTCTGGTATCTCCCTTTTCCATCGATAAATGAATGATGCTTTTGCCTGTGCTAACTGTGCACTCACTAAGCGCCATTGCTGAGGCTACAACATTCCCAATTTTGCTAGGTATCGCTCTTAATGAATGAAAGGATCACATTTAGCTAATAACTAATAATCATAATCATCGTTCTCGCCTTTCAAGTGTCTTTATGTAAGAGAGAAGAAGTAGCTAGGTTCTCATGTCACTTTATAATTGTAAATTCCTTCATTTTAGAGCTTACGCATATATCTTCTATCCTCAGCCTTGTGGTGATGTCCTCGATACCTGATAGGTTAGTCAAGCTAATACGATAATGAATATGTTTAAATCTTTCCTTTTGCAAACCAAATCAATCTACTGATTATTGATTATACTTTTCTACATTTTATGCAACACGTAAATATTTCACAGTCCAGCTCAATTTGGATTTTAGCAATGAAATGTGCCATAAAATTTGACTTAATCTTTAAGAAACAATGTTGCCACACTTACAAACGAATAGATTTTTTTTTTGTGCATGATATTTAAATTGAATAAAATTATAAGATTATTCACAAGCTAGTGTCTTCAGACGTATTTTACTGTCCAGGTGCGTGTATTCATAATTATCTCTGACAAGTATAACACATACGTATTTTACCATTATGTTGCCTCCTCACACATACAAATATCAGGAACGAGGTCACAACTTGAATACTAAGTCAATGCAATTGTATGCCATGGTTGGAAGTAGTCAGAATAAAAAAGAAACAGCTGGGATACACCTGGGTTGGTTAATACTAATTGAAAACAACGGGTATGCATTTTATAATCCTCCTTCGTCTGTTACAATCAGTTTCGTTAAATTTAAAATGGATACAGGTAATTTCAGGTGGCGAGGGTTCTCAATGCAGTCCAGTTTGAATTCAAACAATAAATTTGATTTTGAATTTGAACTGGACTGCAATGAGGTGGGTTGGCTAAATGAAATGAAGATGGAAGATTTCGCAATACAAGTCGAACTCTACATCCGCATGTCCATTTATTTTGTCGCCAGGACTGCTCTCCTCAAGAGCTGCTTTCAACTTAGTTGTTGCTAGAATCTCTATTGTCTCTTCCAACTTGCTGCAGATTCCCATGAGCTATGCAATCTTGCGAAGTCTACTTTTGTTTTTTTGATGACCTTTATCTGCCACTCCGTTTGAATGTCATTTTAGTTGATTGATTGCCATCAATTATACCATTATCTGACTACTGAAAGACTTCCCGCCGTATTCCAGTAGAAAGTTTGTTTACTATTTACATTAAATTAAACTCGCTTGCTAAACTCGCTAATGACGACTTAGAGCTACCCTGTACACAGCGAAAACGAATTTAATTTCCCTCACTAAAAATTGTCCTTGCTGTCTAGAAAAATGGGCACTCATTTTGTATGGCACGCATAGAGCGCAAACAACTCAAACCCGAATGGAAATCATTCTTAACCGATAATGATGAAATGTGCCCAGTTGATAAAAAATATGTGAATATCGAATATTAATTACATTTAAAATTGAGGTTTTTATTGAAATGGCAACATATCGATTAAATGAAATAAGCTTGATCTACACAAGAACTTGTATTTCAAATTTTAAGTTCCCATCTCTTATGGTCCCTGAGATACAGACGGACATGGCTTTATCGACACAGCTGTTGATCCTGATCAATAATACATATCCTTTATAAGATCGGAGATGCTTTCTTCTGCCTGTAACATATATTTCCCAAAAGCCAATCTATCCTTTTACCCGTTTTTAATTTGAATGTAGGGTATAAAAGCAAGTCGAAGTGTAGGTGTTGATTCCCAACTCAAAGTTATCTGTTTGAAAATCTAATTTCAGATTCATGGGCAGCTATGTATATACATATTATGCATAAGTAGTTTAAACAACTGCGCGTCGCATAATCCGAAATCAATTGCAATCTATTCAACATGGTCATCAGTGTGGGATTAGGCCAGTCACTTGGCCACTTGGTGGGCCTGAGAACCCGTGCTTAATCCCGCTCACAGACGCCCCGTCGCGTGCCACAGCATCACCAGCAACAACAACAACAACAGTTAAATGGCATCCGCTAAGCGGATTTGCGGCAATCAAATCAAAGTCGCAAAAAGGAGTCAACAGTCAGCATAAAAATCAAAATCAAAATCAAATTAGCAGCAGTTTGGTGGCTAATTTTGTTATCATTCGACTGCAGTTGTGTGCGTTTTAGGTTGCAAGGGTGTGTGGGTTGTGTGGCACGTGTGTCCTCTACCGATAAGACAAACAATTCAACAAACAGCAGCCACACGGCCCCAAACACGTGACCCAGCCACAATAAGATGTGGCTGAGTCCGACTCTTGCAGCTGCTGCGAAAATCGATGGCAGCTGCCACACCCCTTTTTTTTAGCCACGCCCACCACCGCACAAGTGAACAAATGGATAAATGCTGATGTGATGTGTGTGTGTGTTTCACACCCACTCGAGAGTGGCTGGTGTCAGCAGACTCCACAATTATTTGATAAATTTCAATTATACCACGTGGTCCGCCAAATCCGATTAGGATCTTTGATGGGCAGTGGGCGCGTTAAGTGCCAAAACGATATCGAGAATGGTTTTGACGCAGCAACATTATGTAGACACATATGTATGTTTCAAGATTTCGACAACAAACCACATTTCTACCTTTAAAAAGACCTGGTTTTTTAAAACTGTTCAGTTTTTGCTGTTACTGCAAGGGGAAACTTTAATTCGACTCTCAGGCGTCAGCCTTGTGTTAATTATTACTCTAATGGTCAAGTCATCGTCAAGTCATCAATTGCACATTTTCTTAGGGAATATAGTTATCATTATTATTATTATTTCGGCAAAAAATCATAAAGTTGTCGAAACATGTTTAACATGCCGATAAAAGCATGCCCGATTCCATCAACAGCCAAGTCGATATAGCCATGTCAGGCTATCGGCATGCTTGTATTTTTAGGAATGCTGCAGACTATAACAAGAGAAAATATGTTTATGTTTTCGGGAGTAACCGACTGCGAAGTACTCTGATACCAATAAGTCATACCATTTGATAACAGCTGCCACAGAACAATGTGGGTGTAGTCAAGAAATAACGATCTTTGAAGGAGGTTTCTAGTAATTTTGGAGGACTTTCCTAATAATCTACCTTCCAAGTTTGGTAAATGGACCTTCTAAATTACCGGAGACACAGGCTTTGGGGAATATTGGGGGTGGGAGTGGCGGGAGTGTTCCCGAAAAACAATTTTGGTGGACAATCTTAGTCATTTACCTTCCATAGGTATAGCTCTTAAACTGCTGGAGCTATAGGCTTTTATCGTTTATCGTGAGGGCAGGAGTTGGCGTGGTCCAAAAATGTTTGTAAGGTGTTCCTCGCAGTATTTACCTTTCAAATTTGGTAACTCTACCTTTCAAACTGTATAAGATTTATCGTTTAATCGATTAACACTAACAGATGTATTGCTTTGGGGATTCGGAGTGAGCGTGGTCATCCAATTTCTTATTGATCTCATAATGGCTGTCAGTAATATACTTTCAAAATTTGGTGACTTTTGCTTACAAATTGTGCGCATTTCAGATTTCTAGGGCCCAAATACCTGGGGGCAGCGGGTGTGGGAGTCGCCTAAAAATTTATATGCCGATTCTTGGAGGTGGCTAGTTACCTTCCACGTTTGGCGACTATCTTAAAAATTTTGGGAGATACGCGGTCTTATCGATTCACATTTTTCGAAATATCGGGAAATATTCCCATTTATGGTTTGTAGGGGTGGAAGCCTAGCCAAGATACTTCCAATTTGTAATAAAGGTTATCGTTTACCTCGCGCAGATCAAGTTTATTTTATTGGATCGTAGTATTTGCAAATGTTATGATTAGCTTTGTCCGTTAACAGTGAGTCAACATTGCAAATATCGATGACAAAAATTTTGATCGAGGTCGTTTTCAACGACATGACTGGCATCGCACAAAAAAAAAACTTCATATTTGCGTCAAAACTATATTGTCCTGCACCAAATTTAAAATCAAATGTTAAAAACCAAAGTTAAAGGCGGTCGATAAAGTTCCATAGCATCCAGTATTTGACACTGCTACATAGCAGCGAGTTGGCGATAAGCAAGCGATAACCTGACCATTGTGAGTAAGAATCGATATCTTTTATTGGTTCATCGTTTGCTGTTGTGCAGAATTTGTTGCAAGTCGCAACGCAACCGACGCGTCATTTAAGTGTAAACTGTTATTGTTTCTTAAATCTTGTGTCTAATAGCAGGTGAGTGTATGTGGCAATAATAGTTTAGAACTCAGATGCATTCTTTTAAAATATGTTGTTCGCCCATTTGAAAGTGGCAAAGACGCAAGCGTCCGTCACACATACAATCAGATGCATATATATTTATATAGGCTTTTTGAACGTATATATGTACATATACATATATACATGTATGCATACAATAACCACGCGCAAATTCGCGAAGTGCCGTTGACAAAAGTTGCACAAGTGGTCTCAACGGAATACGAACAAAAGCAAATGGTCGCTAAAAAGAGTCTGTCGCCTGCTGTGCGCGTTTGTCAAGCCGTAGGTTTAGTTGTTCTTTCTTCGAAGTCTGCGCATTTTGGTTCGCCGGCACCGGCACACACACGCATAAAAATTCGCATACGCAGACCCGCATACACATGTCTATGCACATACACACACCACTATAGCTTATACTTCCCTATGCCCATATACCAGTTGAGCATGTATTGGTTTTGTTTTTGCTTCTGTTTCGTTTTTTGATGAATTTTTAATTCTTGTGTGTTCGTGTGTGTGTGTTAAATTCTATAAAATACTTGTTAAACGCAACAAATAAAAAAAGGAATGCTCTTAAGGACATTTGTGCGGTGTTAGTTAGTGATGTGTTAATAAAATATGAAATTAGCCTTGCCTGTCATCTAATGTCATAGAAGTTGGTCGGTTGAAAGAGACTACAAGTTTTCAAGCTCTTTATTTACAGAAAGTTATTTTTTCAAACGGACATTCATAAACACCACATGTGTGAGACTTAACTTGTTGGACGATTATATTTTCGATTTATTGTCGGTTCGTCAATTAACAGGACTGTTAAAGTTAACATAGCTTTTAGGTAAAAAAAAAAGTAACATTAGTCCGCTGGTCACACGATTTAATAATGATGATGTGTAGACCAAAAAGGAAACGTGAATTATACGAAACTTGTGCCGATACTCTCTTTATATCTCTGTCTCTCTCTCTCTGAGATACGACGCCATTAGGACATTTGCAGCAAAACTTGCCGCTCTTAAGTCTTTAAAAGCAAAAAACAAAAAATTGTCGGTTGACATGGAATTCTTTATTGGGCCCAATTGTAGCCTTATTGAATCTGTAAATGCTTTTGGCAGGCGTTGGCAGGCGGAAGATGAATTCGACATCGCCAGACACATCTAGAGAAAGATCCAGTCGCTCAAAATCACGTTCAAGGAATATTTTTGAGGATACAAGCTCAAGCAGCGATTGTTATTCTTCAGGCTCAAATGACAGTCGCAAAAAGCTCCGGACCCGAAAGAGAGATGATGCTGTAGTAGGTTGGAGCGGCAATTTTCCAAACTTCTCGTCCACCCATATCCCGGAGAGCAACTCAAGCATGGAACAGGTAAGTACGCACGCAGTGGCAACAACAGGGGCAGCTTCTGCTGCTCCTGTGTTTGATAATGTGCCGTGTCAATATTTTCTTTAATTTGTTGACATTTGTCGTGTACTTGTTTTTCTCTTCCATCTATCTATCTGGCTATGGAATGTTTGTGTGTATGTATATGTATATTGTATATTGTATGCGGCAGCTGCCCACTGACCTAAAGGCCATTTTTGCCACTGGGCTAAGAATTTTTCCCAGAGAGGAGGAGGAAGAGGAAAAATCGCAGCCGCAGCCAGCACAGCAGACGCAGCTGTCGTCAACGCCGTCGTCTGAATCTGATTCCTCCTCGCCCGTTTCAAAAATGAATTCAGGTCTAACAACAGCAGCAGCATTAGACACAACAAGCACAACAGCTAGTAGCACACGTACCACAAATTTGACTGCAACAAGTCCGAAGAGTGCTGCGCAGACAACCAACACCAACTGCGATATCAGCGATATCAATAACCTCAACGATATCAACAATATCAGCAATAACGACAGCGGTTCAACCTCAATGCCACGTGCAACATCTCCACAACCATCAGCGGAGCCAAAAACAGAATCAGAGCCACAAACCGATTTAGACATGCAGGTGGAATTTTAGGCTTAGTCGTGATATAGCTATCATAGCTGGCCGCATATTCCTTTGACTTATCCATTTAATTTCCCTTCTAAACATCTTATTTTTTATGCAGAAGGAGTCGATGCTGTTAAAGCTCCTACAAACCGGCAAACCCGATGCAGGCGAAGGAGAAAGAGGCAGCATCCAATTGGGCAAGCGCTCTCGCATGCGCTTTATGTCCTACAGTGCATCATCCAGCGATGAGGCCAGCGAAACGACAAAGCGCCCCAAAAAGACAATCGACGACAAGGATCATCCACCTTGCATGCTGCTGATGCGCTCCAAATCGATGTACCAATTTGACCCCACTAACAGTGATGCAAAGACACCCAAACGCCGTCGGTCGGTTGCTGCGAACAAACTGCTGGCCACAGATCCCTTCTATTGCGTGCCCTTCGAGCACGGCTGGAAGCGTGAATTGGTGTTGCGCAGCAATTTGAACAATGCGCGCCAGCGGGCCGACGTTATATTCATATCGCCGGGGGGCAAGAAGCTGCGCTCGAGAGATGAGATTGTCCCACTGCTTGCGCCCGATCTGTCCATTGATCATTTTTGCTTTAAGCCCCAACTTCAGAATGCTGGCGAGCATTATGAAACGGTCCGCCAGGGTCAGTCTGTTAAAGAACGTCGCAGATTGTTGGCCGTCGCAAAGCAGCAGAAACAGCAAGGGCAAGGGCAACAGCATCAGCAGCAGCAGCAGAAACCACAAGGGCAGCAGCAGCAACAGAAGCAACAAGAGCAGCAGCAGCAGCAGCCGCCGCCACAACAGCAGCAGCAGATGGCTAACAGTATCGATCTTGGCCAACAAGCAGCATCAACGCTAACACCCGTATTCGGGAAACGTGTGCCTAAGCCTAAGGTGCCCAAGGGCGCTAGCCCGCCGCCCGAGGGTTGGACCCCAACGATGGCGGTTAAGGGAAATGCACGCGTCCTGGCTGCGAGCAATGGTAACGGCAGTGGCGGCATCGGCTCCGGCGCCGGCAACAGCGCACGCAGGCGTGGGTAAGCAGTCTTTGATTAAATTGATGACTTCCATTGCTCAATTGCTAACTGCCTGCAACTGACTCTCTGCATCTGTCCCAGCAGTAACCAGACGAACAAATCAACAAAGGCCGCACCAGAGACGACGACAGCGGTGCAGTCGAAGCTGCCGCTCCAGCCGCAGTCAGCCGTTGAGACGGTAATAACTTGTGCGAAATGCTTGCAGGCAATCAACCACCGCAATCAAGCCTTTCGTGTCGGGCTGAGCACTCACGAGAGCTACATCTGCAAGGTGAGTGATGACATCTCCCCGGATCGGGGATCACCCTGAATTTAACGCTAACCCGTTTCCCTTTTATCCAACCTTGGTTAAATAGCGCTGTGTTATGCCTGGCAGCAAGTCTTCCCTTTCACCGCCAGCAGATATAGCACGACAGCAGCAGGCACGCGGACATGAACATGCCAATGCCAATGCTAGTGTCAATGCCAATGTCAATGGTAATGGGAACAATAAACTGGATAAGGAAGTGATCGATGAGAATGTGAACGCCGCCGGCAATGGGGTC
The DNA here is from genome assembly GCA_035043845.1 of Drosophila picticornis. NCBI lineage: Eukaryota > Metazoa > Arthropoda > Insecta > Diptera > Drosophilidae > Drosophila > Drosophila picticornis. Next base: position 19,676,433 of record JAWNMR010000492.1, on the reverse strand, counting down.
ACCGTCAAAGAGATTGAACTACCCGGCGCTCTGCCGCCTGCTAAGCTGCTCAGAGATGATTCTCCTGCACGTCGTGGCGGTAGAAAGATAACACCCAAGCCAATGGAGGTGGTTGTTATTAACGGTCGCAAGGCTGTCGCCATTGCTGTCTCGCCACCGCGTGCGCGTCCCCAAATACCACTGTGAGTCCGACTCAGCGCCTCAGTTCGGTTCAGCTCAATTCAGTAATATTAAAGAACATTTATCATTCATCATTGAATGTTGCAAATAGAAAGCGAGTCTAGGCGTCCATGTTTGAGTTGTCCGGCTAGTTGCCTGCAATTGTAATAGGTATCGAGTAATCTATTTCTTTTGTGTGGCTATGGCTCCAAGTTAGATATATAAAATATGTTTACTTTTATATCAAAGAAGATTAGATATACGAATTTTAAAATTTAAATGTTAACTAATATATTCAGATGTCATTCGCCATTGTTTACCATAACTGCAAGAATGCCCCTCGTGAAATGCAACTACTAAGAAAATCTCTTGGAATCTTTTGTCTATTTACAGCTTTACAGGCGATCCGAACGTTGATATGAATGTAAGATTTTTAGCTAGGCGCAACGCCACAGCCAAGGAGAAGCGTCGCCAAATCGTTGATTGTATTTCGGGTGGCAGCATGGGCTGCCAGCTGATGACGGCCATTATGAAGACGCTTGACCTGCACGTAAGTTTCTCCCATATTTGACAAATCGAACTGAGCTGACTGATGAATCCTTTCAACTAATCGATACAATATGCGTTTGTAGGAACGCGTGCGCTTGTCAAGTGTGTGCACGACCTGGGCTATGATAGGCCGCGATAGGAGCGTGTGGCGTACGGTGAAGTTGCGCGATACGCACATCAGCAACTGGATGCTTCTGCTGCGTGACATGGCGCGCTATCGCACCGCCGAGCTCGATATGATGGGCGTGAGAATCGACAATCCCAAGATGCGCTTGGACGGTGATTTGCGAGTGTTGAAATCGTTGCGCATCATACGCACCGATGCCAGCGAGGCGGAGTTCATCGAGACAATTGTGAAGCGCATGCCGCAACTGCTGGAGCTGCGCACAACGTGCACCAGTCGTGCTCTGAACCTAGCCAACATCGAAACGATGTTGGATTTGTGTGTGCTACGCATTCGCATGCTGGAGCCGAAAGCCAGCATCACCTCATTGCCGCCGCTGCAGAAATTGAGCTGCTTGCGAGAGCTGAGCTTGCGCGGCATTAGCAACATGGCTCAGCTGGAGCTGTTGCAGCTGGAGGGATTGCAGCAGCTGGAGACGCTTGTACTGGGTTCCTGTCGTGGCATGAAGGTGGCAACGTTCGGGCAACAAGTTCTGCCCAGTCTGAAGCGATTGCGCCACTTGCGCCTGGAGAACCACCACAGCAATCGCTCATTTAATATAAAAGAGATCATGGAGGGCATTGCCGCCGCTGGCAGTGTAAAGCGTGTCGAACTCATCAATGTCAACGTAGATGCGGAGTTGAGTCGTCAGTTGTCCGAATGCAAATCGTTGCAAGAGCTGCTTCTGTTGCCAAATTTCCACAATCATACCGCCTATATGGTGCACTACATCATGCAGGCCATCAACGAGAACAGCGAACAGCTCAAAGTGTTCCGCCTGGGGATCACCTACGAACTGCTCAGCGTGACTCGGGCGTTGGCCATGATCCACGAGAAGGACTGTGTGCCAGTGCTGCTGCCCATTCCGGGCGTTCCCGAAAATGATGTACTGAATCAGTCCGATGAGCCAATCGCCTATTTGCCGGTAAATCGCCTCGAATCGATTTTACATCACATGATGCCGCAGGCTTGGCTAACTGTTGCCAAAGTTTCACAGCTTGAGACAATCAATCTGAAATTCCTGGCGGCTCCATCCACCGACAAAGGCGGGGTTGCAAACACTTAAACTTTTCACTTGTAATTACTTATAAATATTTATAGAATTTAAGCTTCAGGTCAGCTGAATCAGAGCAAAAAGCTCTTTGTATCTGTCCTTGTATGCTACCCAGTTGTTCTTTGAGAGAATACAGACTGAGTCTTAATTTCCCCACTATTTTTTTATTTTTGTACTCGTTGAGAAAAGTAAAAAAGAAAGAAAAACTTTTCGAAAGTTAAAAAATGAAATCAGTGAATGAATAAGTTTTTTTTTTATTAAATGATTACATAGAAATATAAATATTTCTTAATTCTAAGTTTATCGATTTTTCTGAAGATACCCAATTTAAGTTTACATACTATGTGTTGCGAAAAACAACAGTTATTTTATAAAATAAATCGCACAGTTGGCGTGACTAACCTGCTTTTGATTGTGAAGGGGGGTGTTTTGTTGTCATTCGGCAGAGTTTACTGATTTTGGAAGAACAAACAAAACTGGGCAACAAATTATACAAGGGGTGTAACTTAGATGTTCTTAGGACCATAGATCCTTGGCCTGCCGATTCTTATAAAAGTTCAATAAGGACGAGACTCCTTCAGACAGCTGAAATAACAGGTCTCTTTCAAACAGGAATTGCTCGTATCTCGGCCATATTCGTAAGAACTATTTTTGTTGAGCTGGTCAATCAACCGGCCAAAGCACAATCAAATCGTTATTGCATTTTTGAAGAAACCAAGGATTTTGTGATTTCAAGCCATTTCCGTTCGCTTTAGATTCCCAGATGATCCCATAATCCTTGAATGCAGCTCAATAGAGTTGCACGATGCCATTTGGAAATCGGTAAGAATTTGATCGAGTTGTAGCCTTTTTCGTCGCATGCGTGCCACTAAAGCAATGCTAAATTTGTTCACTTGACGGCAATTTAGCTATTACTGCAACCGACAAACGATAAGGCCACTTATATCTTTTTTATGTAAAAAATTGTTTTATTTTATCATATAAATACATAGAAATATATAAATATTTCTTAATCTAATATTAATAATGAAAATACATCATTAATGCTTGCATATTTTGTGTTCGTTGAAATTAAGAAGTAATATTGGCCCAGGCATTGCACTCAACGGAACCAACTTACAAATTGAACACTCACAAAAGCGTTGGACTTTGGAAAAGTCCCTTTCTGTTGCGAACTCAACTCAAAGTCAAAGTTCCTACCCCAAAAACATTAAGATAATTAATGCACACAAGCCCGGTAAAATGCACAGTTTCTTATCAAAAGGCGTGTTTGTGTTGTTCTGCTTGTTGTGCGTGTGTATTATCACAAAGCAGACTGTCTATTTTCTGCTTAGTGGAACATCTGTACTATATTCAGCATGGAGAGGTGGGTTGGGGTCGAGGCTAGACGGACTATTGGACAGTGCACACTGCAAATAGTATATGTTTACATAATATACATTTTACAAAAATATATGTATAAGTATAAAGTGGGGTAATAGCTACGAGGCCACCAAATAGTCATCGTGTTACAACATGTACAAAATCTTAATAGCCTGAAAAATAGGGATGATACCAGTCCTATGGAAAGGTTTATTATGGCCCTGTCGCCGCTGCCTTTCGGCAAACCACTCTTGAATGCTCATCATATGTTACCAGCTGCATACTAAAGTGGTTGATTCTGGGCTATCATTGCTAGCCGAACGAATATCGAGTCGAGTGCACATACGAATCTGTTTGGTGTGGCTTATTATTGTACTCGACATATATGTTTAATACTATTTGCGTTGCGTCATGTTTTGATTAAGAGTAAGCACATTGTGGTAGCGCAGAGTGTTCTCAGTAGTCAAGAGTCAAGAGTCAAGACAAAAGACAAGATATGATATAGGGTATAAGGGGTACTGGGTATAAATAAGCTCATCTCTTCGAGTTGCGCTGCTGGCAAACTTTTCGAAGCAAATATATAAATAAAAAGAAACTCACGTTGAACTTAACTAAGTGAGTGGCCTAGATCAAGTGCACTTTGGACTTTAGACATCATAGACAACTTAAGGCTAAGGCTAAGGCCAAGGTCAAGGTTATGGGCTATGGGCGACTTAAAGCTAATTTGTCATTGGCCTGAAAATATCATCTCGATGGCGATCAGTTGTATTCGGGCTTGGGAAAGTAGTCGGGCACAAAGATGTGCACAATGATGCCAGTGGTCATGAGTGCAAAGTAGAAGATGACAGCGATCCACCAGAGAATGCGCTCCCAGCTGCGCACCTCCAAATTGCGCAGCACACCAATGCCAACCAGGAGTCCAGCGACGGCACCCGACAAGTGCGCCACATACCCAATCTGGTCGTGCTGATCAGTCAGATGGCGATACACGGATGAGCCCAGATCGGTGAAGCAGAACACGAGGAAGGCAAGCAGCTGCACAATCGCGTACTCCATTTCCGAGTAGTTCTGCAATGCAATGCAATATGACAAGTGTTCATACATATTTATTGTATTGTATTTGTATATACAATGTGTCTTACCATAATGATTGTGGCAATGTGAGCCGTGATTAGGGCATAGACACCGCCGGACGCGCCGGCCAGAAAGATGCGCGGACTGGTCAGCGAGGTGCCCATGGAGCCAGCGAGTACGCCAGCCAAATAGACGAGCGCCACACGCCACCAGTGATGCACCAGCTCGAGGGCAATGCCAAGAAAGATTTGTATGATCAGATTCATCATGAGATGCATGATGCCCACGTGGACAAACATGTAGCTAACGAAGCGCCACGCCTCGTACCGCTTGTACGGATTGTAAATGCAGAGCGTCGCCGCTGGTCCGTTGGTGCTCTCGCCCAAGCGCTGATTGTGGTTCGGATCGTCCCTAAAAACAAAACAAATCAAATAAACAGTTAATAACAGATATAAACACATATGGAGAGAAATCAGGTGTCTGGCTTACTGAAAGTAAATCACATCGACGAGAAACATGATGATCTCAATGATAGAGAAGATGACCATGGTCAGCGGTGGCGGGCAAATGGACATTTGTTTCTCGTACGCACCATCCGGCTCGTCGCCCTCGAGCGGCTTTGGCGGCGGCACAATATACCGGCAATAGCGGGTCAACAGATTGCGCACCATCCACTTGTGGTGCTGCGACATCGCACAGAACTCCTCAAAGTCCAGATGCCCATCGTTGTCCGCATCGCTGCGGCGCATTATCTGGTCTGCAATGTAGGCAGGTATGTCCCGGCAGTATCCTTCCAAAATCAGACCCTTCAGCTCGTGCGTGTTGATCAGCCCATCTCTGTCCGAGTCGTGCTGGAGTGCGAGAAGCAAACAGGCAATTAGTACTGGTATTTGTTGATTACAAACACACACACACACACACATATATATATATATATATATATATATATATATATATATATTTATTAATATATAATTATAAAAGTACTTTCACCAATCAAGCGATAAGTCCACAGTTTGAACCATTAACGCAAGCTGGCCAAGTAGAACCTATCAAGCCATTCATCTGACACACGACTAGTTGGAGGGTCTTGAAATGAATTTGGATTGATATTGAGCAGAATTACACTTGATCTTAATCCGTGGCTTAAAGTAAAGGATGTGCATCCTCCTCTTCCTCTTCGTTCTTGTTGTGCTTATATTAAAAAGATTTGAGTATTTTTTGTGTTTTATTTTTTTAATTGAGCATCGTACAAAACAGGTCAAATATCGGCAGCAGGCGTTGACAGGGTAATTCAAATGGGATTTGGGGGTTGGCAGTTTCACATTTCACACTTTTTGTGATGGAATCGTTGAAAACACAATTGGGATCGGAACAAACCACAAAACTATAAATCGCATTGCTGTCTGCTCGCTGGCCGAACGACAAACAATCGATTGCCGATTAACGATTAACGATTACAGGTGAGTAAAGCGTTATTTGAGCAAGGCAGCTTTGCAGGTTGGTTGAATCCACAGAATGGCGCATATGTGGCAGATGGTCAGGAATCTGATGGGCTGGATGATGGGCCACCAGCAGGAGCAGGATCAGGGCCAGGATAGGAGCAGCCTGCGCGATGCCAACGACATTGGGCTGCAAGACTCCTCGGGTAGTGGCACCGTCATCTCAATTAGAAAGGTCCTTGTGGGACAATTCATTGGGGCCAATCTGATACCCAGCCAGACGACCCGGGGTGCAGGGAGCAACCAGCTGGCACGAAGGAAGCTGCTGCTGGACAATTGGCTGGGCGCATTGCCGCCGACGCAAGCGGAGGAGGCAGTGTGGCAGCAGATGAGCATGCAAGGGGATCACTTCACGGATGCCCGAGACGTGTAATTTGCGTCCTTTCGCTTTTCGTTTGCAAAAGATCGGCTGCTCAAAAGACGCAATGCCAAAGAAACACAACCAGAAGCGAGTCTACTGACAAATCACCAAATATATTCCGACTTCTGCTTCTAAATTTGTAAATAAAATGTAGCCCAAATTAGGCATAGCAACAAGTTGGCTATTGCATAATTGTTACATTGCCACAGTGCATCCGTGCAACACAACACAAAACAAACAAAGCACTCCAAATGCGGCAAACAAGTCGTGGCTATAAATGGCCAAGCAGGCCAGGCTAGTAATGAAGTGGCCCAAAACGAGCTAGACACACATTTCCACACATTTTCCCAGTCATTTATGGAGTAGTTTTTCTAAAAACCATATAAATATATATACACATATACATTTATTTCATATATATATATGTGTGTGTGTGTGTTTGTTCGGTATTCAATACTGTCGCCGATAAGATAAGTGAATCCGAGCAAAGTAATTTAATGCTTTGCCAATATTTATGTGTAAACATATCCAATAATAATCATAATGATGATTATCGGTTTTAATTAGAAAGAAATATTTAATACCTGCAGTATTTTCTGGTTACCCGATAAGCATGGCTCTGAAATCGCAATCCGATTAGTCTAAATAATAAAAATCAAATTCCATTTCGGTTTACAGTTGCAGCCCTTAAAGGGGGTGTTTGAAGAAGAGATCTGAGATCCATGAATAAATTCAGATGTGTAAAAATAATCACGGATTATGAATTGCAATAAAAGTAATTAATAACTCACAGTAAACGAAAGGAATACAGACATGTGTCTACAATATACACTTGCGGTTATCGAGAATTTCGACCTGATCTTGCGAAACTAAAGCAGAATGCATATGACTAAAACAGAAATGCACATCTATATGCATGTGTGTGTGTGTGTGTGTGTTGTTTGTTTATATGTACAACCTATTTACACCTACACTTGATTCGAGAACAAAGCGATTCTGATTAGAAACGGAGTAATGAAAGAAAAGGAAAAGGGAAAGAATGAGGAGGGGGAGGAGGGGCGCAGTTGGTAAGGCAGAGAACTGAGTCACACGAATTGCAGTTTAGCCAGCTGTGCTGTGTACACACACACACACACACATGCGCCACAGGCACACATACACACGCACACACACCAAATACAGTACATGTGCATGTGTAATCGGTAAAAGGCCATGAAAAGTTTGGCGTTTAGGGTCAACAACTGGTTGAAATGCCTTTGGTTGAGTAAGCCAAAAGAGATAAGATTACGCGGCAATATTGAGTTATTGCACGAATTCACACAAGAGAACCAAAAACAAGCACTAAGTTGAAAGCCAGAATCAGAAATCAGAATCGAGACGAGTAAGAAATAAATATTCATTTATGCATACATACATACATACGTATGTTTGTATGTGTGTTGAAATGTACAAATTAAAATTTTTTTATGCCTGTTATGCCAAAGAAAAAGTTTCAGCAGCAGATGAAGAAGAAGCACTATCAAACAGGTTAAAACAAATTAAATGCAATTTGTATATCGACTCCGTGGATTCAGTCGTCAAGGGCCAGGAGAGAGAGAGGGAGAGAGAGAGAGAGAGAGAGAGAGGGAGAGAGAAAGAGAAAGAGCGCGTGAGACACAGGAGAGACTGGGATAATACGATGGAATGTTGTTGAATGGAAACAACAAAATAGAAAAGACAACAACCAGCAGCAGTTGGGGCGTAAGAATAACAACTAGAATGAGTAGAGAGAGAGAGCGGCACTTGATAATTAGTGGACAAACAATGTTAAATGCTAAGCGCTAAATAGTGACCGAGTGACTAAGACACAAATCAACTGACTGACAGCCAAGAACAACACCAACACATATATAAATTTACACACATTTCTATGTACATATGTATGTATGTCGGCAAGCATGTAGATATTTATATCTGTTTGAGTAACCGGTTTCTCCTGTGGACAATTTTCGTAAGCGATAACAGTCTGGTATCCCCCCCTGTCAAATTGCCATTGTTTTGTCGCTGCATTAAAAACAAACTAAGAAAAGCAAACATCAAAATGTTAACGGTGAATTATGCAAAAGTGTGAAATTAACTGATTGTTATACAAATGCACACATGCAGATAGGCAGTGAGAGCGAGAGAGGGAGAGAGAGAGACAGGAAGTTTAGGTTGATAGCGCATCTTCTTCGCTCTTCTTCGCAAACGGCAAATAGCGCGCAGTCGCAGCGTGCATAAAAATAGCGTGTGCCAATAAGCGGCAAGGGTGCGGCTAAGGGTGACCATACGTGGCTACATATTTATAGAGATGATTCATAACATGACGAAGACCTTTTACCCACAAGCACAGGGGTTAAGAGCAGGTCTTCGCCTCACACACAAAACAAGGAAATTAATTCATTCATGCAAACAGACACATACACACACACAGCCAGAGAGGTGCAGACACGCAAAATGCAAAGCAGTTTATGCACACACACACATACACACATACATACACAAACTTACGTATGCATCTATATGTATATATGTGCAAGTGTTTGTTTTGCTTTTGGTTTACCTTGTCAAATATTTCACGCAATTTCTGACGATCCTCCGACTCCTGCTGGACATTGATTTGGTTCAGCGGTATCTCCTCCATGTCAACGGTGTCTTGGCGCAACGTTGGCGGCCTTAGTGGACGCACCGGCGATCGCCGCTCTGCGGGTATATTTGGATAGATGCCATTTTCAACGTCACGCTGCTGCTGCTGCTGCAGCTGCTGGGCGGGCGTTTGGCTCTGTTGCCGCGACACCGACTTCACTGGCATATTCTTCTTCTTTTTATTATTCCGGCTCTCTTTCAGTCTCAGTCTCCGGTCTGTTTGCGAGCAGCTTGTTGGCTCAGGGATTTGTTGCTGTTGTTGGTAATTCAATGTTAAGGCCGCACTCAGTAATAACTTGTGCTTTGGCTCATGCTGGCGATAAGATTACTATTTGGCCATAAATGTACACTTAATGCATTTGACAACTACCACAAACACAAACAAGAAAAAGAGTCGGTGGGGAAAAAAATCTGAAGCAGTACAGAACACAACACAGTAGCGACAGTGAGCGGTACCGCAATAACCGGTGTAATCGCGTCCGCACAATTTGCTTTTTCGGCAACGAATGCGAGGGAGACACGCTGGCTTAATTTGTACGATTCTTGCATATACTGGCTCACATTGTGCGGTATATATTGATTTAACAATGGTCACACTGGCCATTTAGCTCGTGGCTCTGTAACTCTGTGGCTCTGCTAAGTGGGGAGTAATTCTGTTAAGTTACACTGCCACCTGTTTCGTTTAAAACCGAGTCTGGCAGCGCTGTTATTGATGGGTTTGAGTCGCGCCAATTGATCTGAAATTTAAATAATTTGAAGAGTTCATGTGTTTCTGTATTTGTTTGTCGCATTTTATTTAGGTATTTCTCATATCATACAATGCTTGTTAAACCGTGCCTATTTTTTATAGAGTTAGTTTTATGTTTTAGTTTCTTCGCTTTTTGCTGGCATTATTCGTTTAGCTAAGTTTTGTTATTCAATTTATTACACCACACATATACATATAATATACTAAACTTGTAGTTTTATTAATTAATTTTCATATTTATTTGATTTTTGTTTTTAATACGTATAAATAAAAACTTAAACAAATTTACTGCACACACATTTTTATACCTTGTTGACTACAAAAAAAAAAAAAATATTTTAAATATATTTTCGTTTTTCTTTGCTTTTTTGTTTTTCTTTTGTTTTGTTTTGTTTTGCTTTGCTTTCTTTTTGTATAGTTTTGTCTTGTTTAATAATCTTTCAAGTTTTAAACATTGTGTAACATAGTTTTGCAAAATTTACTTGACGCCGTTTGGAGCATTTACTTAATAAAATTGTTGCATTTTCAACAAATATATAAGTGTATATATTTACTTTTGCAGTTTTGTTTTTCTGCGTGAGTTTTTCATTTCTTTGTTTTTTTTTTTGTTTCGTTTTTTTTTTGTTTTGGGAGTTTTTGAGGCCTTTTCCCGTAATTTTCTAATCGCATTTAAAGTGATGAATTACAACATTTATTTTTTGGAAACAACTACTGGCTGTCTGGGGCTTTGACTGCTTTTCTTTCTTTCTCTATTCTTTGTTTCTTTCCTCTTTGTGGTATTATGCTCTTAAACTAACGTCTAGATTTTTCAATTGTTTGTTATTTTGTATATATTGGCTTGTTTTTTTTTACAGTGCATATTTAACTTGGCTACACTATTGCATGCTATATCTTTTGCTTGCTGGCGGAATGTTGTCTGCTTGTTATTTCACTTTGAATTGGGTTTCTGTAGTCATCTTCATTCACTCCATATACTCGTATTTCGTATTTCATATTTCGTATTTTGTATTTTGTATTTCATATTTTGTATTTCGTATTTCATATTTTGTATTTCATATTTGTTACATCTTTGTTTTATTTGGCAATGACGTTCTGATTCTATTGTTGCTATTCATCCGTACTCGTTACTCGTTACTCGCTCTACTGTTTTGCTCGTCGCTTCTTGTTATTTTAAAAATTAATTGTATTACTGCATATAATTTATGTGTATATTTTTATATGTATAGTTTGTGAATATATTTATATAAAGTAAATAGATTACGTAATTGCAACATTCGCTTCTTTCTTTCTGCCCTGGCTCCGCCACCCCCCCCCCCCCCCCCCCTCCCTCTCGCTCTCTCTGTCTGTTTATTTCTCTCGCCCTCTCTCTTCTCGTCCATCTTTTACTTTCTATTCGCTTCTCGATTCTGTTCCCGTTGCTAGTTACTCGTTGCTTATGGACTCGGCAACATTTCGCTTTTGATTGCAGATTGTTTTTGTTCAGTTAAGAAATGGTTATTTCAATTTGCAGTCTGATGTCGACTTCGATCTCGAACTCGATCTCGATTTCGATCTCGACTTCAGTTTCGTTATCAATTTCGTTTTTAGAGTATAGACTGGCCACACTGTTTGCACTTGTGCCTGTATTACAACAAATGCAATTCTTTTTGTTGTTGTTTTTACATTTTAAAATTTGTCTTTCAAAATTAAGGAAGTGCTCAAAATGATATCTTAATACAAGAAAAAAAAATAAAAATAAAAATAAAATAAAATAAAATAAAAGATTCTGTTTTAAAATTGAATAACAATTATTTGTGAACGTACTTCAGTAAAAATATTGCTAATACGTAATAAAAAAAATTGTATATATATATTTATGTATATATATTATGTATATGTATTAAAAAAAAATAATGAAATGCTTGAAAACAGTAGCAACACACGTGTTCGTCCATGTTCCAAATGCATTTGCAACAAACAAACAATTTACATACATACATAAATTTAGTATAAATAATACGAGTATATGGTTAACGGTAAACGGTTAAGTACAAGTAAATAAGTATGTGAATAGTAAACACACACACACACACACAGTACTGAGCGTGTGCATGTGTGTACACTTAGCGAAAGGATGCCCCACAATAGATAGTTGCTCACACTTGTGATGGTTGGCTGGGCAGCAGTTGCAGTTGCAGTTGCAGTTGTGGTTGCAGTTGTAGTTGCAGCTGTAGTTGCAGTTGCAGTTGCTCCATTTCCACATGGCTGAGTTGAAACGCTTTAGTTGTTGGTATTGGTATTGTTGTATTGTATTATTTACAAAGTGGCTAACCGGGCATTTGATGCCTGCACGCGGGGCAGGGACAGGGTTGGTTGCCGTGGCCGGACGAGGGGCAGGGGCAGGCCGGTGTGCAGATCTGGTTGCAGGGACGGGGCAGAAGGTGAAACAGTCGCCGGAATGGACGTCACTATGACTCGTCACGATTGTTGTGCACCCACTGGGCGGGCACCCATTGCGGTTCGCGCTCCAGCGAATTGATCTCGGCCAGCAGCTGGTGATAGGCGCGTTCCGTATCATTGTTGATGATGATCATGTCAAAGAGATGACCCCAGCGCGCCTCCATGTCGCGTGCAGTGGCGATGATGTCCTTTAGCTCCTCCTCCTGTGCGGAAAGAAACGAGATTGAGACGATTAATCCGATGAGTCGCTCATAACGAAGCGATAACATAAATGTTGTTATCGATAAAAACTTGGTAAGGTAAAACAACAAAAAATAGAACAGAAGCAAAGAATTGCAATTATTAATTATTAAAATTTCTTATTCGTTTAAAGAATATCAATAATTAATAATTGCAATGCTCGATAGGCATGCTGTTATCGCCCGATAACGATAACTTGTACATATCATCTCAGCTAAACAAGAACTTTGACACAAATATGTATAATAAATGGTTCAATTGATCTCGACGATTACGATAACGATGAGTGGTTATCGATAACGCACCTTAAAGGGTTCGCCATTGCGCAACTTTTTCTGCCGCAACTTATCCAGGCTTGGTGGCGCCACCAGCACCACATAGGGCTTGAGGTCCGAGGCGCGCAACAGCTTCAAGCTCTGCGGATGCAAATTCAGCACACAAATCTTGCCGCTGGCAACGACTGTGCGTATGGCCTCCAGGGATGTGCCTGAGATTGAAGTTCAGATGATGATTATGATTGAGATTGAGTACAGTTTCAATTTGTTAGTTGGTGTTGCACATGCACTTCAACTGCCACTCACCGTAGTAGGCCTTCTCATACTCGCCATGCTCGACAAAGCGGCGCGCCAGAATATCCGCCTCGAACGCCTGACGCGTTATAAAATGATAATCCACGCCAGGCACTTCGCCCTCGCGCCGGGCCCGGGAAGTGTCTGTATTAGTAAAAAACGCAAAGATATTTTGCAATTAGTTTAGTAAAAATAATGTGGGTATTTGGGGCATGGGAAGAAGGAAAACGATGAGGATAAAAACGGCTTAACAATGATCTCTGATGAGAAAGGATTGCCAGGAAGCAAAACAATTCTTCAGTTTCCATTCAAGAAACATATCTGAAGCGACAAAAAATGTTCATTTCTTTTTACAGTTATATAACTATTGAGGAACTTAAAGAAATTAGAATCGTTTAGCTGAGATTAATGAGAACTATCAGAATGATCTCGTCCTTAACTGCTTGTTGGTTGTTCCTATTGCCAGATATTATGTGCATATCAAACAAGAGTTTTCAAGCTGTAGTCTATATATAGTTATAGCTATGGCTGTAGCTATATAGTCGTAGAACTACGAATTTGTACTTGTGTTTCTCTGTGGAGCCGTGCGGGCCAAGCCAAGCGCAAGTGTAAAGCTTTTGCTCGAGCTTTCAGATTTATACAAAAAGAAAGCTTTTGTGCTAGCAATTCTAATTGGAGGAGCTTTGAACACCGCTCAATAGTTAGGATTAGGGTAATCTGTGCTAGCAATGCGCTTGGGAAACATTGGCAACTGCTTTATGCTTGCCTGCTGGCTTCAGCTTCTCCGCAAGCAAAAGGAAAACTGCGAGCGATCGACAGAGAGACAGAGAGAGACGAGAGAGAGAGAGAGAGAGAGAGAGTGATAGAGAAAAGAGTGAGAAATAAGTGAGAGAGAGAGAGAATGTTTTTTCTTACGTGGCACCGCCGCCGAGAAGCGCTCCGAATCGGCCATCAAGCGCTGTCGCAACTCATGCCTGCCAATGTTGGGTGGACCGATGAGGACGATGGGTCGCTTGTGGGTGGCACGGGGATAGTAGAGCGCCACCTCCTCGTAGGTGAGTATCTCCTCGGGATCCGTTTCGTCCGGTGCGGTTGTCGCATAGAGTGGATATCTATAAAAAAAAACCAAGTAAGTCAAAATCGAGATTCGAGTCGAGAATGGGTTTTTTATTGGGCTGCCCCACTTACCCCGCCTCGGAGCTGGCCTTCTTCTTCTTTTTGCGGCCCTTGCGTGCGCAGAGGAGCGTTGCACCCTTGCTGGCGGCACCCTCCTTGCCACGCGACCGTGCCAGACCCGCCTCCTCGGCAATGGCCAGCTTCATTGTTTCGCGCTGATGCTGAAATGACTGACTAGGAATGAGGCCAGCCAGGGTCTGGTCCTCTTCGCCCTCGCGATACGCCTGCCACCAGTTGGGATCCTCGCGCGAGATCACATGCAGCACATCGCCCTTCTGGAAACTGATGCCCAGCTCCCGGCACGGTATATACAGATCATCCTCCGGATCATAATCGAAATGTGCACGCACATGCAGCACAGCCGTATCCCGATGCGCCATCCCCCCAACACCCGCATGATGCGGATGCATGCCCATCACGTTGCCCATGCCGATGCCCACGCCGCCACCGGGCTGCGGACTGCCAGCGGGCACAATCAGGAACGTGAGAGTGCCCTGCATGGCGCCGAGCAGGGCGCACACCTCGTTCACCGTCTTGCCACGCAGCTCCTGGCCATTCACCTCCAGTATCTCGTCACCCTCATGGAGCAGTCCCGACTTCTCCGCAGCGCCTCCCCGGACGATTCGTCCAATGACGACAGCCTCACCCTCGTTGCGCACGGTTGCGCCAAGTGGCTCCGTGGACTTCTCGATTTGGATGATGCGAATGTTGTCGTTCTGATCGTTCAATGTGCCGAAGCAGCCGCTCATCCCTGGCGGTGATTCGCCGCGCACCGCCACAGCTGCAACGGGCAGGGGCATGGCGCCACGTTGTGCCACAGATTGTGGCACTGATGGGACAACTGGCGGCAAGACCGCCATACTTCGACCACTCGCCGATGCTTTGGATTGCGGCACAGGACTGCTATGGCCGCTAAGCGTTGCCGTTGCCGTCGCCGTCGCTGTCGCCGTCATCATTGGCGTCGGCGTCGGCGTCAGCGTTGGCGTCAACGTCGGCGATGGCGATGCATCCGTGTGATTGGCAATGCGATCGTGCGCCAGCAGCAGACCCTCCATCTCGTGGCTGGTCAGCAGATTGCCCAGCTCAATGGCCGTCGCCGTGTTCGACTGCGTCAGCATCTCCACAATCTCCTTCTGCAGCCCCAATGCGCTCACGTGCAGCGGCCCGGCCACGCGAGGACGTCGACGTTGCAGCACTGCGCTACGCACGGCCAGCACGTGGGCCACGCTGGCGCTGGCCAGCACATTATGCGCCGCAGACACCCGACCGGCCAGCGTGCTCAGCCCACTCTTAGCCAGTTGGCCCTGGAGCCGGGTCAGCGCCGCAATTAGTTCGCCATAGCCTAAAATCACAGTTCAAATATTAAGCCACATGTTGCACAGATCACGGATCGCAGATTACAATCAAGATATTATTATTATTGGAGAGAAATTGCATCGCGACCTACTCGATCTATTGTGCCCCCCCTCTGAGCCTATAACTCTTCCAACAGCCTCAGCTCCCGCACGAATGTGAGCATCTTTGTTGGGTTGGGGTCTTCTATGTCTCTGAAATTCATAGCATGCATTCCTAGGATGCTGCTTCTTCTTCTAGTTAAGGCGACACATTCTGCTCGGATGTGCATCCACCTCTCTTTCACAAAACCTGCACAGTTCTTAACTTTATATGCCTGGGTTAGTTAGATGACTTCTTAGTCTACAGTGTCCTGTCAATAGACCGGTGAGCATCCTAAGGTTGTTCTTTCCCCTGGTTATAACTTGTTAGCATAAAGCGGAAACATCCGTTCAAATCGCGTGGAAGTTACGATGGACAAATAAATGATGCTTAAACAGTTGACACATAAGCTAATGTGACATTCCTACATCTATCTCAAGCTGTCCAACCTAGATCTGTATTCCCTCAATCTATTCAACAATGCCTAAGCTAAATATGAAAATTCTCCACCCACCAAATATCCCAGTTGATATAGGAATGAATGTGAATGTGAAAGCGAAGTAAGAAATTCCACTGTGCATCGTATATCTAACTAATAATAATAATAGCAATGCCAACTGGACAGTAGAATCGATGTGAAGACTTGGTGAAACTTGTGAATTTTCAAAATACAATTTTAATTATAATCGATATTTATTTTTATGCACGGATTTTCATACCAATATTGAAGGTCTCAGCTATATTGGGTTTTTATAAATGGAACCAGGTAATCGATAAATTCGATAATTGCAAATCGATAAAGTCTAAAATCTCCCACAATTTAGTATGGGAGTCACCAAATTTGCTGGTGGTAGGTTGTTGGCGATGTATTTCAAAGATCGGCATATGCCACGCCTACACTCACCACTATTTTGGAGTTTGTAAATCGAAAAGATCGTTTTTGGGCCACACCCACTGTCGCCTCCAAAATTCCCTAAAGCCCACATCTCCCGTAATTTAAGAGCCACAGTTACCAAACTTGGAGGGAAGGTTATTGGGAAGCTCTTTCAACAATCCACTAAAGCTTATATCGACCGCAATTTGAAAGGCAAACTTGGACGGTAGATTACTAAAAAATCTCCTTAAAAATAGACAGATTTTTCTTGGCTACTCGGCTACATCCACCCAGTTATTTGCTGCCTGTTTGTCAGCTGGTATTATTCATTGGTATCAAAGGTAAGATTTGATTAATTACAACAAGGGCTTAACTCAGATATGCCATATTATTGGCTAGCTCGGCTCGGGTTTTCTAAATTTAAAGGGGAGACCGGATTGACAAGGGTCCAAAATGTGTGTTGTACCCTGTACAGTGACTCACCATCGATGTGTTCCGCTGGCGTCAGCAGTTCCTCGTCCGGCAAATAGGCCTCGTTCTCAACGCCAGCAATTGTTGTTGGCGCTGCTGCTGCTGCTGCTGCTGTTGCGGCTGCTGGTTGCTGCTGCTGTGCCTTGCCCGGCGAGGGCGTGGCCGTTGCCGAGTCCTGAAGCGCCTTGAGTTTGCGCGAGCCACGCAAACTATTTCGCAGGAATTCGTTCTGCTGGGCGATGCGCTCCTCTTCCTCTCGACGGCGTCGCAATTGCTCCTGCAAAGATAAAAAGAAACCGATTAAAATACAAAGCGCGACTGTTGACTACACTCAGCGCGAGAGTGGGAGAGGGATAGAGAATGGAAGAGGGCGAGAGGTGGTGGGAAAATTGGCTTTGTGCTGGTCGCTTGGTATTTGAGGCTTCATCTGGGCGCACTTAATCCGCATTGGCGGCCTTTTGTGCTAATTTAATTAGCGTCTTTTTTACCGCAGCGACTGGCGGAGGCCGATAAACAGCGAAATGAGCGAAATGGCAGCGAATGTGTTCAGGAGCCAGCAAATGTGCACCGACTAATTGCATATCCTACACTGACAGAGCAGATCAAATAGCACAATTCAATCAATAAAAGAAATCAACAAACAAACAAATATTATAAATTATTATTTTGTTAATTGTGCATTTGTTAGGCAAACCCAAAAGAAAAATCATTTACAAGAAATGAGTGAAGTCAATTTGGCATCTGCATCATTTGAGATCTGTTCAACATGGCTTATTATCAGCATGGGTTTATCGACTAACTGTTTTGTCCTAATTTGCCCATTGTTGCCAAATCGAATCGCTATCAGTGGCTGTAAACTTGCGTGCAACCAGATCATTGTAGCCACGCGGTGGCATGCAACAAATCCGTGAAGCAGGTCGAACAACAATACGATGAGCTAATGAACGTGAAGCAGGCTGAAAGGGTGCAAACGGGTGGAAAGTGTTGGAAAGGGGGAGGCAAATGGGTGTCCAAATGCTTGGGGCAGGCAACGTTGGGGCAGTTGCTGTGGCAGTGGAGGTGGAAGCCACTCAAGTGTCTCGGCTTTTGTTTGGATTAGGTCAGTGGGTGGGCAGCAGGCTGGCAACAAGTCATACACAAAGCGCACTGCTTGTCAAACTGTCGCAGCAGTTGAGAGCCAATAACAAAAATGCATCGCTAATGGGGAAGATGGCATAATCCCAAAAATCGAAATACACACAGACAGACAGACGGACAGACAGACAGACAAACGGACAGTTTGAAAAGTAAAACGCTTCCGGCTTACATTTTGCATTGGAAATGTAACATTTTTTTTTTGCTATAAGGTTTAAAGCAGGTTCAAAAGAAAGTTGACATGTAAATATCTGTATATATATATATATATATATATATAGATATATATATATATATATATAGATATATATGTATATATGTAAAGTTAAAACGGTTTCAAGTCGGGTTCACAAGCAGCTCATAAAGTGGCTAATAAAAGCGAAAAAGAAATGCCAGGCTAAAGTGAATGAGAGCAATAAAACTTGGTCTCTTTTATTGAGGCCCGGGTTGGTCGGTTAAAGCGCGGTTAAATAGCAGTTTACCGTGTTGGTCAAAGCTGCATGCAACATGTAAGCAACACTGACACGTGTAGCTGTTTGCCAACTGAAAACCATTTAGATTTGTTCAGCGTAGAAATCGTGCTTTAATTGAGAAGAGCCAAGAGCCAAGAGCCCAACACATTTGATGAAGATAATAATTGCGAGCAGTCGCCGCGTGTCAAAATCGGCGTTTTCTGTTCCGCGCCGTAAACCACCTTCTTGACCATGATAACAAAACAAAGGCGGTTTCCCACCCACCAACAACAACAACAGCAGCAACTAAAACAGCTGAAAGACCTTTCCACCCTGCTCTAAATTTGCCCACATCTAAATTTGCTGGCCATGTTTGACAACACACAACGCAACACAGAAACAAGAAGCGAAACGAAACGAATCGAAACGAAACGAAACGAAAAGGAAAAAAAAAGGAGAAAAAACAGGGGAGAAAAGAAACATAATTTAATAACAACAGAAAGGCGCTGAAAGTACATAAAAAGAGACAAAAGCGATGCAAAAAAAAGAAGCAAAACAAAAAAAAAAAGAACAAAAATTTGCTGAACTTGCATAATGTGAGTGCAAAGAAGAAACAAAAAAAGGAAAGAAAACAAAAGAGTAAATAAAAAAAACAAGGAAAACGCAACAACATCAGCAAAAAATTTATAGACAGCATGTGGGGAATGCAGGGGCAGAGCGAGGGGAGCGGGCGAGGCCACGGCAGGCGGCTGTATAGGGGCGGGGGAGGGCAGGGAGTCAAGTCGGCTGGCGCGAATAAAAAACGATGTGAACCAAATAAAAGTTGAAAGAAAACAACAATAAAAAAAAAAAAAACCCAAATTGCGATGCGATTTGACATTGAACAAGCAGCAACAACTTGACTGCTGCCAGCCAGCAGACGAAGAAGAAGAAGAAGACGAGGAAGAAGTCAAAGAAGTAGAAGAAGATGTAGAAGTAGAAGTAGAAGTAGAAGTAGAAGTAGAAGTAGAAGTAGAAGTAGAAGTAGACGTAGAAGTAGACGTAGAAGTAGAAGAGGAGGCAGCAGAAGAAGAAGAAAACAATAATAGTTATTGCCAAGTTAAGACTCAAGCATACTTGTGGCATGCTTGAAAGTACTCTGCATATGCCACAACCAATTGAGAATCTGAAGCGAGAAGGTGCTGCTGCTGCTGCTGCTGCTGCTGTTGCTGCTGTTGTTGCTGTTGTTGACCAGAATCGTGACTCTGATTCGATTGAAATCGAAATTTATTGACGCTTGCAGTGGATTTAAGCCAAGTTGGGCGCCCTTTTGCGGATGCTCCCGCAGATTAGTTGCTGTGAAGCCCACAAAAATTGCAGGCCATCAATCATCGAGTGGAGGCAACAACAGCAACAACAGCAGCAACAGCAACAACAAAGGCAACAACTCCAAAAGCCATTGAGCCAGCAGCAATTGTAAAACAACAACGGCAAATGAACGTTAGTTGCCGTGTTCTTGCTGCTTGCTGTTGTTGTTGTTGTTGTAGATATATATATGTATAGATATATATATATATATATGTATATATACATATATATAAAGGTGTAGATACACACACATGCCATGACATCATCGCCAGCGTCAACATGCTCGTCGGGTTGACGGGCATTAAATAAATATTGCAAAAGCGCGTACAGGCAAAAAAAAAAAGCACAACAACAACAATAACAACAACAACAGCAACAACAAATAATAAAGTTAAAAAATTTATGAACTTGCTTATTCTTGGTTGTTGTTGTTTTTATTATTATTATTGGCATTGTGGTTGGGCGCTCGACGTCAACAGTCAATTGGGTTTTGCAACTTTGATGTCGCCTTTGCAACACACGAAACATGAAGCGTCACGAATCGAAGCATATTAATCAATTATATATACATACATACATATATATATATATATAGATATATCTGCAACATATTCGGATATATTAAACACAACACTTTGCAGCCAAAATGTGGTTTCGAACTACAAGCAAAAGTTGAATAATAGCAAAAAATTCAAATTTGATTGAATTTGAAAACCAGTAAAAGTGAACCCTTTCAACTGCTGGATACCCTGTACGCTATCTTACTCGATCAGAGCATGATATGCATATAGTTCAGTTGGACAAGCTTTGCCGTATATATAAAAAGAGCATTATTATTTCCATAGATCCAAATGGGAATTGATTGAAAATTGCAAACAACTTTTTACTTTTGTTTTTTTGTATTATTGAATTTGTCGTCTGACAAAATAAAATAATAAAATAATAATAAAATATTTAAATAGCAACTGATTCCCATTGCTGAATTGCATTCAGATGAAATCAGTAAATCGATTCTCAATCAATTCCCTTCCCAGAATAACTAAAGGGTATCAGCGGCTTCGGTGTGTCTTTGTCAAGGATTTCGTTTGCTTTGGCTAAAGAATTTGTTACGTTTGCTGCTGTTGTTGTTGCTGTTGTTGTAGCTGTTGTTGTTGGTATTTTCGCTGCTGGCAGTTGTCGTCAGCCAGTTAGCCTACTTCGCTGTTAACTGGTTGCCGTTTTAAGTTAGCAGATATGCAGATAAGGCCAGTCGGCGATAGCAGCCGAAGGTGGCTGCCGTTTAAAGGGAAAATCAACAGCAGCAGCAGCGGCAGCAGTTTTGAAATTTGATTTGAATTCAATTGTTGCTGCTGCTTTTGCTGCTGTTGCTGTTGCTGTTGGGGCGGTGGCTGTGCCACACTTGCCTGTTGTTGTCGCAAACGCATCGAGGAACGCTGAATTTGCGTGCCCCGTCGCAGTGCGGAGGCGGTGGCGGGGGAATAGGAGGAGTTGCTGTGCTGCGGCGTTGTTGTCGCAGATGATTCTTGATGTTGCTGCTGCTGTTGCTGTTGCTGCTGCTGTTGCTGCTGCTGTTGCTGCTGCTGTTGCTGCTGCTGTTGCTGCTGCCGTTGCTGCAGTTGTTCGATTGTTGTTGCATTGCCGTTCATATCACAATATTTGTTAAAGTTGTTGTTGAAATTGACGGCAAGCTTGTCATTTTCCTTCTCAAGCATCATTTGTTGCTGCTGCTGCTGCTTGCTGTTGCTGTTGTTATTGCTGCCGCTGTTATTCATGATTAGATTATTATTGTCGTTGTTGTTGTCGCATAGCACGTGCAATTTTTTAGGAGTTGCTGCTGCTGCTGCTGCAGCTGCAGTTGCTGCTGCTGTTGTTGTGTCAGTTGTCAAACGCTGCTCGTTGCCAGCAACATCGTTGTCCAGTCTCGTTTGCAATGTCGTTAAGACCATGTTATGAGATTTTTTGATTGTTATTACACAAATGGCATTTATATTTGTCAGTTGATTCAATTGTTGTTTAACATTGTTGTCTCCACTGCTGCTGCTGCTGCTGTTGCATCGTTTTGCATAATTAATAGAATTCAAAACAAAAACACAAACAAAAACAAAAACTGTTTCACTATTTCGAGGCTGGCCACGCCCTTAGGCTGCTCCCCACACCGGCAACTGTTGTCGACGGCAACTATGCAAATGCGACCACGCCCCCATTTGACAGCTGCAACGCATAAATTTGAATATTATGAACAGAAAACAGCAACGCTTTGGCTCCTTTGCATTTGCTTAACTTGACAAATGCGCATTTGAAATCAGTTTTTTTTTGTTGCTCTTGTGAAATTGCTGCCAACAAATCGAACACAAAAAGAAAAAAAAACAAAAACAATGCGAAAGTTGCTGCAACTGGCAATAGTTCTGCATTCTGTGGTCCAGTCGCCGCAGCAACAGCAACCAGAACAGCAACAGCAACAGCAACATGAGCAATCCCGTCAGCAACTTTTTTATGGACTTTCCATTCAACAAGCACTCGCAACGCTCGTGCGATTTACAACAAGTTTTTACTTTTACGCATTTCATTATTTATTTACATATTTTTGTTTTCGTTTTTTTCATTCAGTTGATGAAGTTGCCGTTGTTGCTGTTGTTGCCGTTGTTGCTGTTGTTGTGTTGCAAATGAGACGCTGACGTCGCCGTTGCTGTTGCTGCACTTTTCGTTGACTCACAAAATGAACAGCAAAAAAAAACCCAAAGTCAAAATAAAAACAAAAAATAAAAAATAAAAAAAGCCTGTTTACTGTTTACTTTAATAATTATTTATATTTTCCCCCTTTTTTTTGGAATTGCAAATCGTGCTTCGTGAGTCAGCAGCAGCAATAAAAAAAAATAAAAGAAAAACATAAAAGTAAAAAACGCATTGTTCACGCAACATTTTCGTTGGCAACAAAACCGCAGCTGTTGTTGCAATGTGTTTGTTTAGTTTTATATATTTTTTGTTCATTTGCTGTTGCTGCAATTGCAGTAGTTGCTGCGATTTCCTTAAACATTGCCAGTTGCGCTTAAGCTGCTGGCGAGTTGGCTCATAAAATGCATTTAGGCCTTAACGCCCATTGCCAATAAATCCAAAAGTGACATGCCAATTGTGGTGTTTTTTTTTTTTTGTTTCACGATTTAAGTTTGTTTGTTTGTTTGTTTTTCTTTCGGAGCTGCTGCAACTGGCGCAGTGGCTCTCAAACTGCAATTTGCTGCAGCGAGGGGCAGAGGGGCGTGGCACATATTTGTTCACGTTAAATAAATCACACACAAGCAAAAAAAAAAACAACAAAAAAAAACAAGTTAAAAAAATGCGATAAAAAAATGCAACTAATTTATTACATGTGGCCAACAAAGGGGTGTATTATATATATATATATATATATATCTATGTATATATGTATATATGTATATATATGTATTAGTTTATCGCCCACACACACACATACACACACACACAGAGAGCCGTTTACACGCACGTTTGCTCCAAAGAGCAGTTGCTGAAAATGCGGCCGATCGCAGAACGCGTAGAAAAACAACTAAAAATGCCAACTGAAAAATCATAACAAATGAGCGGTAAAACGGCCTCACTTCACCTCACCTCACCTCGCTAACCCCCCTCAGGCACACCTCGCCACCGCTCCCTCTGAGCCCAGCCAGCCAGCGCTCAGTTGGCCGTTGAAGTGCTCAGCGAGCGAATGAGTAAACTGTAAACTGAGCGCAGTCTGTGTGTGTGTGTGTGTGAGTGTGTGTGTGTGTGTGTGTGAGTGTGTGTGTGTGTGTGTGCTTCGAGTGGGTTATTCGAGTCAATGTGTGCAAGTGTGAGCCAAGTTAGCAGCCGTCGCTGTTGTCGTTGTCATCGCAGCAGCAGCAGCAGCAGCAGCAGCGGCAGCAACAGCAAAATACCAACAAAAATAACTCGCAATGTGTAAAACAAAATACGACGACTGTTGCCGCTTACGTACACTCAGAAAAAAGTTCGAACAATTGCTATAAACCATAAATCTTTTAAAAAAATAAAAATTTTTATTATTAAAAATATTTTCTATGAATGAAAAATTAAATCCCAAAAAGTAGCAATCGCAGATTGCTTATACTTTTTTGCTGAGTGTATGCGACACACACACCACACACACTACACACACCAGTCGCTGTCATTGTGGCCAAGCGACTCAAAACAAACTAAAAGCAAAAACCGTAAAAAAAGGTTTATTTAATTTGCGTACTTCGCAGCAGAAATGTGTTTTACAGAATCAACAGCAACAACAGCAACAATAGCAACAACAACAACAATAGCAGCAACAATAGCAACAACAACACAGCAGTAAAAACGGCTCGCAGCCAACAATAGGTCAATAATAAATAGAATACGCAACAACAAACAACGCTAAAAACTTTTGTTTTATTGCTATTAATTTCCGGTCGCAAAGTGCAAAAACAAATTTGAATTCACTTAGAATTCGCTGGCAGACTCAAGAATACCCTGTAAATTGAAGGGGGTGCAGAGGGTGAATTGCAAGCCACCAATTTTGCTATATCCGCCATATAATAAATGATAAATATATATAAAAACAACACATCCTTTTGACCTGGCCAAATACGCCTCTCATTCGATGCGTTGCAAAAATGAGCTCAAACTGAAAATACCCTGTAAAAGGGTACACATAAAATAAGTTGAAATTAAACTGAAGTTTTATGCAAGTTATTATTTGGTTATTGTTGATAATGGCACAAACAAATAAATATTATTTAATTTAAACAGTTTTTGCTCTGCAGTTTGAGCTGCTCGCTTCGGTGACTCTGCAACTGTGTGCGCCAAGCTGTATAATTAATTAAACATTTCTCGTTTTTGGTTTTAATCGCTTTTGATTAAATTCTTATAAACACACACACACAGCTACACACACGCACACGCACACACACACACACACACACACACGCTCGACGTTTAAGGAGATTGCATAATTAATCATTTACCAATTTGGTTTTTTTTTTATTAATTATTCCCCTCCCATTTGAACCCGGCCAAAGAATATTTAATTCAATTTAATTCTCTTTGTTTCCATTCATTAACCGTTAACCAATAACCGTTAATATTTAGAAGTGCAGCTCACGGAGAAATTTGTTGAGTAACTTTTGATGTAGGCTTTTCCCTATTTTCTATTTCCTATTTCCTATTTTCTATTTCTATTGCACTTCGTTCTTCCCGCAGCTGCTTGGCTCTCGCTGCCTAAATTTGGAACTTTAATATGCAGTTGGGAATGCACTGGTCAATAGAATAACAACAACAACAACAATAACGAAACAGCATAAAAAGCATAAAGCGCACGTCAAACGACGAACCGGAAACGTTGCCATAGCCGCCGTCAATGGAGCCAATGGAGTCGTCCATTGTCGATTGTCGCACAGCAAACAAAGGTGGCATCAATTCGCGTAGGGGCCGGGGCCGGGGGCGGGGACGGGGAGTAACCGGGGACTGGTCTGATAGGCAGGGGGTCGCCATAAAATGTGTGCGGTCAGGTGAGGTATGCGGCATGCGGCATGCGGAACTCCTGCTACCTGCCAACAGCCAACAGCCAACAGCCACCTTTTGCCTTCTAAAAACTTGCTGCTTTCTGCTTGCTGCTATGCATGTCAAAATTACGCGCTGCACTCAACTGTGACGCGATATTCAATTCTTGAATTGCAGCTTGGGCTGTGCTCATGCTGCATGCCAAAACCATTTTAGGGACAACGAATCATGCTCGCAGCTGTGTGCATCTTGTTGTTGCCACAAATAATACCAATCCTGAATAATAACATATCAATTCAAAAACAGGAGACACTGCTTTTCAAAATTGACTCAGTTATATATAGTTATATATATATATAAATATCGAAAAACTACATTTCTTTTCATTCAATCCATTTGAAGGCATGCCACAGTTTGACAGTCACGCATTGCGGTTAGACAGTCACCAGCAATGTGAGTGTCTGATTTGTTTTCTATTTTATATAGCCTAACCAGCAGGCGCAAGTTTTAATTTCGAGATCGAATTTCAAAGCTTGAGCTGAGGAATGAAAGTGAATTGTTGAACACCCACCTGATATTTCTTAATGCTGTCCAATTGCTCGAGTGTTGGCTCCACAATTTGCGCTATTTGTTGCTGTTGTTGTTGTTGTTGTAGTTGCTGTTGCAGCTGCATTTGCTGTTGCTGGTGTTGCTGACTGCCATTGGCGGGCACTCGTCGATCGGGCAACTGAGGTGCGGGGGCGCAGCTAATGAGACGTCCATCCTTCTCAATGCGCAGATGATCACGTGGCGGCGGCAACGGCTTAGAGTTCCCATTAAGCTGCGTGTGCGCGAGCGAGAGCGAGAGCGAAAGCGCAAGAACACGAGATAGCGCGCGCGAGAGTGGGAGAGAGATTAAGAGATGGGGGAGAGAAAATGGAGAGAATAGTTCGAGAGAACGATTAATTACGGTTTACACTTTAGTTTATGTGCATGCGTGTGTGAGTGTGTGCGTGCTTGTCTGCGTATATGTTTGGGCATGTGTGTGTGCATGTGTGTGTGTGTGTGAGTTATGCACATGTTTTGATGTTGTTGTTGCTGCTGCTGTTGCGGCTGCGGCTGCTGTTGCTTTTTGTTTTGTTTGCTGTTTTGATTGTGTTGCTTTAATTTATTCGCTTGGTTAACGGTTCACTCTTCCTCGCCTTGTTTACACAAAATGCAAGCCAAATGCAGATAACCCTTTGATTAATGTAAGCATTGCCAATATTTGTTTTCTTATTTTTTGTTTTATTTTATTTTTTTTCTGTCTTTCTCAAATAAGAATCTATCTGTTTGGCAACCCCAGTGCAAAATTAATCGACATTCATTTTGGTCTCTTCTCTCTATTGTTGTTGCTGAAGAACACACGCACACACTGACGTACAGACACACTCCTATACATACATACATACATACATACATATACATTTATATATATATATATATATATATACACACAATCAGGGTAGAGCTTAGGATTATGTTGGCAACGAGGCCAAAACACTAAAACACTGCAAGCGCGACAGTCAGCAGGGAATTAGGCCAACGTTCGCTAAGAACACATGCCAGCAGCAGCGTGGCCAAGTGGCCGTTGGGGCATTGGGGGCGTGTGTGTGGAGAGGTAGG
This sequence comes from Drosophila picticornis, assembly GCA_035043845.1. Lineage (NCBI taxonomy): Eukaryota > Metazoa > Arthropoda > Insecta > Diptera > Drosophilidae > Drosophila > Drosophila picticornis. The sequence continues at coordinate 19,649,485 of JAWNMR010000492.1, read as the reverse complement.
CGCGTGAGTGGTGGGCGGTGGGCTGGTGGGGTGGTGGGGTGTTGGGGTGCATCTTCTGCCCGGAAAGGAATCAAATCGAAAAGCCATAAAACATTGCAAGCGGGAGACAATGAAAATAGATGAGAAGCTTATATAATTAACAACTGTAATCCCCACCAATTTGCCCCACCACTCAACAGGAAAATATATACATATATATATATATATATATATGTATATATATAAGTAAAAATTATTGAAACTGATTCAACTGCGTTAAAGTTCAAGAAATTATTGCTTAAATATTTTGTGAGCAGCATAAAAACAACATTTTCTATGAATTTCTGCATTTTTTGCTAAATTTGGCTAATTTGCAGAAATACCTGGACCCAATCCAAGTATAAATCAAATTTATTTTATTTTTTTCCTTTGGAAGAATGTCGGTAAATCGGCTATGTCCATAAATTGTGGAGCTAACATAAAAAGCGCCCTTTCAGTGACTCTGAAACTGTGCCGGACTCACAAACTGTATTTGTTTTACTGTTTTACTTGATTACCGAATTGGAATTTAAATTGAAATTAAAATTGAAGTTAATAATTGGAACGCTCTTTATATGTGTACTATATGAAATACCCCATCGAAATATACGATATAAATCTGAACTGTTGGAGCTGATCTACCTGCTGCGCACAGTTACAATTGCTACAGGGTATAAACGAGAAAAAAGATAAAAAATAAAAGAAAAACTAAAACAGCATGCGGAAATTGCAGCGATAAAAAACGTAGCTGTTGCTGCTGCTGCTGCAGACAGTTGAGATGAAATGCAAATTGCTGCTGATTTGTGTCATAAAGTGGCAACAAAAGACTTGGCAAAAGGAAGTCAGACAGAGGGGGAAAGAGAGAGGGGAGGGGGACAGGGGGTAGAGAGAAAGGGGGTCGGGCATAAACAGGCTAATCGTGTGCTGCTGTGAGGAATGTCACTTGCAAGTGGGTCGCAATTGCAAGCGGCATGTTGTGGCATGGGGCATGTGGCATGTGGCATATGGTTATTAGCAAGATTGGTGGGCCTTTCATATTGCTTTGCTTGCAGCGCTGCGATTGACAAGGGACGTGGTCAAGTCTAAAGCTAGCACAGAGCACAGAACGCCACTTAAAAATATATTAAATATTCAAAGAGAGAGAAAGTCAGACTGAGACAGAGAGAGAGAGAGAGAGAGAGAGAGAGAGAGAGAGAGAGAGGAGCGAGAGAGAGAGCGAGAGAGAGACAGTTGCTTCGAGAAAACTGAAAAGCAACGTTTTACAAGATACGAAAATAGTTGAAATGCAATTATAGTTTTTGGTTTTTGGTTTTTGTTTTTTGGTTTTGTTTGTTTTGGTATACCTCATCAGCAATGCTTGTGGCAGCTTCAACAGGCACAGCGGCGGCGGCGGCGGCAACAGCAGCAACCGAGTTGATGGACGAGAGCGTCGTGTGTGCAGTGGACGCATTCGAGGAGCTGGCATTGGAGAGCAGCGAACCACGCGAACAGAGATGCGCCGGCGGCGGATAACGTGGCGTCGTCTTAACCATCTCAATGAAACTATCGGGCACATCGACGGGCAGCTCGCGATGTTTGCCTGGTGGCAGCGGCAGTGGCAGTGGCAGTGGCAATGGCAGTGGCAGCAGTTGACTGCTCGGCTCATAGCCCGGTGGCGCCAAGCTCAGATCATCTGGCAACGTGGAGCTGCTCGTTGTGGATGCAGCGCTGGGAATGTTGCTGCTGCTGTTGTTGCTGCTGCTGTTGTTGCTGCTGCTGTTGTTGCTGCTGCTGTTGCTGCTGCTGCGTGTGCTGAGCAATGAATTATTGTTGCTGTTGCTGCTTGCACTCAATTTGTTGTTGTTGTTATTGTGTGTGGCAGCTGTGCTGCTACTGCTGCCATTGTTGTTGTTGCTGCTGCTGCCGTTGCTTGTCGTTTGCTGCTGCTGCTGATGTTGCTGATGTTGCTGCTGTTGCAAGTGACGGTAGGCAATAGTTTCGAATGATTCAAGCGACTCTTTGCTGAGCATCTCGTCGAAGGCGCTCGTCGAAGGCGAGCCGGCGCCCTTGCGATAAATTCCATCAACGACGCACAACAACTCATCGGCCATGTTGTTGTTGCCGTTGCCGTTGCCGTTGTGTTTGTTGTTGCTGACGGGCATTTGCTGTTGCTGTTGTTGTGCGCCTGTTAATGTTGCTGCCGAATTGATTGCTGTTGCAGGGTTGACTACTGCTGCTGCTGCTGTTGTTGCTACTGTCAGCTGCTGCTGCTGCTGCTGCTGCTGCTGTTGTTGCTGCTGCTGTTGTTGTTGTTGTTGTTCCGTTTGTAGATCGTTTTCATAGTTTTCGATTTGTTCCAATTTGAATTGATGTTTTTGATTGTACAAATTTTGTGTGGCCACATCGAGTGCAATTGTTGTTGTTGTTGTTGTTGTTGTTGTTTTTGATGAGTGTTGTAGATGATGATGATGATGTTGTTGTTGTTGTTGTTGTTCATGTTGATGTGAAGAATGATATGCAACAATTAACAATTTGTTAGCATGATCATTGTTAGTTTTAGTTGTGTTCTTGGTGGTGTTGGTGTTGGTGGTGTTGGTGTTGGTGGTGTTGGTGGTGATTGCTGTATGGTTGGTGTTGTGTTTCTGTGTTTTAGTGGTTGTGGTTGTTGTTGGTGATGTTGTTGGATGGTGGTGCGTGTGTGAGCAATGTGGTGCAATGGTGAAAAGAAAATGCATGAAATGAGTGATTGAGTGATTGATTGGATGGTTTGGGGTAAGCAAGCGTGGTTATTGTGTGACTGTTGTTGTTGTTGTTGTTAGTGATTGTTATTAAGTTGCTTGTTAGTGGTTGTTGTTGCTTTAGAAGACGTTTTAGTGCGATTGTGTGTGGTTGTTGTGGTTGTTATTAGCTCTGGTATAGGGTGTGGTTCTGGGCGGCAAATAAGTGGTTGCTTACCTGCGGTGGACGGGGTGGCGGATATCTGGGTGGCGTCTTGTTGCGTGCTATAAACGTGTCGGGACAGTCGACGGCCATCTCGCGATGTGGACCTGTGTGGACCATGAGAATAGAAATTGCACCCGGTAAACCGTTAGCCATTAACATGTATTAAGTTAATCAAGGTGGTTAAGCCTACCGTTATCTTGATTGACCGACAGCATCGTCAGCATTTCCTGATCAATCTCCCTAATATCACTTGAGTGCGTGCGATAATGCTGCTGCTGCTGCTGCTGTTGCTGGTGCGGATGTTGCTGCTGCTGCTGCTGCTGATGATGATGCAAATGGTGATGCTGACCGCTTATGTAATCATCCGGCAGACATGGCTTCAGATCATCGCCATCAATGACCACAATGCTTGAGCCGGAACGCCGACGTGGCCTACGAAACACATTCAAGAACAGAATAAAACACGGTTCAGTTAATCAGCCATGTCAATCATCATCAATCATCAGATATAATAAAAATATATGTAAATGTGTATATTATATTTGTAATGCTTATTTTATTACTACTTGCTTAAGAGTCCTTTTCAACTTAATTACTTAATAATTACTGATTAGTTTTTTAATTAACTGCTTTTAACTACTTTTTATTCAACTACTACTTAAAGCAACAAATTTATCTGTTATTGGGGCTTGTCACCCATCATTTCAATGCTTGTTTCTCTTTGCTGGTCAATGTTGGAATCAATTCAATTTCAGCATCTTATTTTGAGTGATTTCAAGTCGAGTAGTGCGACAAGTAGCAACAAGGAGCTTGAAATATATATCGAAAGCGATTTAGGCTATTCTCGATGAACAATCGCGAGGGTTATCAAATTCTGACATGAGTATTTACTGTATCAAGGGCATATGCAGGAAGGTCCCTGAAGAGGTCCTTCTTGTCTAAAATAACTAGTAAATCTTTCGTTTTATTTTGCCAACAGACAACACACATCCGTCTCGGATGGGAAATACTTGACTAATTTTTTCCTTAGTGAAGTTGTTAGTAAATAGTCAAATTGCCGGCATCTAAATTTGACTACACATTTAGAAAACTGACTGATTGACTGACTGACACATTTACTGACTTCACAGTTTCCATTGCAACGCTTTCGCTTTTATTTGAGATATTTTGCGAGACAAAAAAGTTATTCAACTAAAGCAAAATATGTGAATTATATTTGCAGTTTTATGATTTTTTATATTGACTATTATGGGCTATTTTATATATTACTTATCTGTTTTAATATATATTAAATGGCATTTTGCTTTGGCAATTTGTTAGATGTTCAACGATAAATATTCTGTTTGCTTGAATGCCATTTTTCAACTATTTGAGCAGCCAACAGGTGCCACAAGCTGATTTTATTCTTTTTGCGTGAAATCAACTAAAAATGCACAGGAAATTGTGTGGCTACATTTGCTGTACATTGTGCACCTTGTGTCCATGTTGCTACTGTTTGACTGCTTGGCTGCTTGGCTGCATGATTGCTAACTTATTTCCTTGGGGAGACGGGCAAGGCGAGGCAAGACCAACGATTTTTTTTACTCAGAAACGTCGATTTGTGCAATACATACATATATATATATATATATATATGTATATATATATGTATGTATATATATTTTTATGTGTGTGCTTTTTTTAAATGCCCGACAGCAGCTCAGCAGATCCAATTCCCCAAAGTGTGTTCCGTGGAGCAGCATTTCGCAGATACATGTGCATCCTTGAGATACTCGACTCGTGTTCGAGGCAGCACCTGGACGTTATTGCACCGCTTGTACTCGATAGATTTCATTACATTTTCATGCAACACTGACAGTTGTTGGCAGTCCTGTGTGCAGGACTTGCTACCAAATCAACTCAGGTGCAATTACAGTTCGAGCAGCACTATTTCTATCTGTCTGTCTGTCCGTTCGTCTGCCTGGCTGTCTGTGCGTTGATTTGGCACACAAGTTGCTACAAATTTGCTAAGAGTGTGGCACGATTGATTGCACTCCTTATTGCAAAAGTTCTCAAGTGCACAGTGGGGCAAACACGCGAATGAACACAATTTAGCCACTTGTCAGTTTTCCAACTTTTATTTCATTTACCCATTGCAAATGCGTGAAAGGTAATCGACTAAGGAATCCATCAAATATATATATGTATATATAATATGTATATCACTCTGATCCCATATATATATATATATTCATAATCAGCAGCAAAAGGCGGGTCCATTAACCCATTAGCCTTCATCCGTCTGCATAAACAAGACGAATTCAGTGACACAAATTCAGTTGTCATCTGCTAATTGAGTATTAAATATAATTTGGCAGACTTGGAAAGCAATCGAACTGAATTTTAGAAATTAGAAAATCACCCAGCAATGAAAATCGTCCTGAAAACTAGAAAGTTTTTCCTGTAATTAGTAATTTCGATTTCTCAAATTTCTAAATTGCCAGTCCCAAAAATAGTCTTAAGAAACGAATGTTTTTTAAAAATTTAGTGACAAAAGTTAAGAAAACAAAAGCCTGAAAATTAGAAATGCTTTTAAAATTTTTTGAAGAAACTCTTAAAAGAAAGCCAAGATCACCTTTGGTTCTTAGAAATATACTTTCTGAGCAATAAGGTTAATTATTAATTTCTTAATCGAGATCTAATAAGGAACATCCAAGTTTTTAAACAGCTTCGTTCAGGGTATCTTCAAGTCGCGATAGTTGAACTTTATCGGTTTAATTGTTGACTGTGTAAAAAGTAGAATCCTTTCGAACCAATTTACTAACTATTCACCAGTTACATTTATTTATTGAATTTAATTGTATTTAAAATAAAATTACAAATTATATTTAAATTAAAATATTGAAAATATTTATGAGATTTCTGACCAACAAATAATTTGTATGAATTAGTTCAAAATTGAGCTCTTTATTATGGAAATGGAGGACTCTGCACTGGCAGAGTCTGTTGTAGTCATTACAAAAGAGTAATCGAAAGGGATGGGAATAATTTGTAGTAGAACGATTCAGAGAAAGTGGTAGGCTTAACAATCGAATTTGTTGTGCAATGTGCAGCTCTGCCACACTGTGGTGTTTTTAGTGTTGCATTCACTGCATTCACTTTGGGGCCAACAATTTGCGCGACTTTTGGCTTAAAGGTTTAGAATGGGTCGCTAATTGCGAAACTGCAGCGCGAGCTCAATGCGAATATTGTTCTCTGTGTGGGCTGGAGAGGGGAGGGGATGGAGTGCTATGTGTGTGTGTGTGTGTGTGTTTGAGAGTGTGTGTGTGTGGGTCAGGTCACGCCAAAAGCAATTTCAGTTTCAGCCTGCATTTCAAAGTGTAGTTGGCAGCTGAACAGCTGTGCGAGAACGGTAAGTATCAAGTGGGTTGCTGGGTGAGTGGGCTGCTGGGTGAGTGGGCTGCTGGGTAAGTGGATTGAGTGCAACGCAACTTTAAGTCGTAAATTGGAGCGGACTCTCCATTTGGGTCCCGAGTGGACGCACGTCATCAACGTGACCAGCCGCAGCAGGCAGCAGGCAGCAGGCTGTTGTCGCTGTCAAAGCTGGACTACATTTATCGAGAGAGTGAGACAGAGATAGACAAAGAGAGAGCGAGAGAGAGAGAGAGCGAGAGAAAGTGCATTAAAAAAACAATTTGTGGAGCAGCCAATGCCCAGGACAATTTAATTTGCGTGTCAGCAATGAAAATATGAATAGGGACGACAAAGCACAGCAGCAAAGGACGTGGCATGCGGCTTGCGGCATGCGGCATGCGGCATGTTTCGTGAGGCATGAGCATGAAATGAGGGCAGCGCAAATGAGTCGAGCCCCAAGCAGAAAGGAGAACCATAAACGAATTAAAATGCCTTTGGCGCTGAAGTGAAGAGACCAGAGACAAGCATTGAACAACAGCGAACTGAAATATGAAAATTGAACAACAAACAGAAACCACAGAAAGCCCAGGGAACCCTCGACGGCAAACGGAGCAATCAAGGCTAACCAGGATAACCAGAACAAAGCGAGCGAACAGCTGCGGAACCACAGCTGAACAGTTGAACAGTTGAACAGCTGGCAAGGATCAATTGAGCGCTTAACCCTCCCAAATCCCCCGCTAAGCCCACTTCGCATCCCACAGCATCTGCTGTTGACTGCCACGCGATTAGCTCGACAACTTCCAACAATTACGCAACGCGCAAAGAGCTCTATAAAATTGCATAACTGTGGCAGTGAAGTGGCCACAAATCAAACAAAATTCTTTCAACTTAAACCAAAGAAAAACCAATTTGCACTTTGCTTATGGATGTGTTTGTGTTTGTATTTGAGTCGTCGCAGAAACCTTATTTTCAGAAAGTAGATTTCCAGAAACAACATTTCTAAGAAATATAATTGAAAAACATCAAACCAAAACTATTTCGATCTGAACTGATGAACTGCATCAAATACGGATTCAGTTTGTGATGCTCTTCCTTATTTGCCTTGTTCATCTAACCCAGTCTTGCTTCGGTCTTCGTCCGTTTTATTCCCTTATCGTGTGACAGACTCGAATAATCAAATTTTATTGCTGAATATGAAACATTTTAAGATAAGCTTTTGAATTTTATAAATAATAATCGTTAATATTCAGTTGATTGTTGTTGCTTTAAGATTGGGTCGGCACTGCAAGATACCTTCTCCGGCAATGGATATCTACTGGAAAGTGTCCACTGCGAGACACCCTTGTCGGTATGCATTGAAAGGTATATGAAAGGTATCCACTGCAAGGTAACCACTGCAAGGTACTCACTGCAAGGTATCCACTGCAGGGTACTCACTGCAAGGTACTCACTGCAAGGTATCCACTGCAAGGTACTCACTGCAAGGTACTCACTGCAAGGTACTCACTGCAAGGTACTCACTGCGGTATCTATTAGTAACTATTTACTGAGCGATACCTACTGGAAGGTAGCAACTGCCGGGTGTACAATGATGGGCACCCATTCCTCATTCCCCATCCATTAGTAGTTATCCACATTGAGAGGTACCCGCACTGTTGCATAAATATAAACATATCTAATGTCTGACGTATCTGATGTGGATGCTAATCACCACTGAATCGGAGCACTTAGCGTGTCTGAAAAGGCACAGCCAGCTGGAGTGTGGCATGGCGTGGTGGTCGTCATCAATAGCAGCCAAAAAGAGCATAATAACAAAGACTAGAATGGAATCAAGTGGAGAACACAGAGTAGAGACACTGAACACTGAAGTTGCCATCGTAAGCGATTGGGTATAACTTGGGTTGGTTGGCTGGGTTGGCTGGGCTTTAAAATGAGCAAAACTGGCATTGACCAAAACAACAAGCTGGCAGACAGAAAGAAATTGGAGAGTGGGTGTGAAGGGGATGAGACTAAGCTACAAAATGCGGTCAGGAGTGTATGTTGGGGGTGACAATCAACCCATAGCATGTATATTATAAATGTTGTGAATGTCGTGAATGTTGTGAATGTTGTGAATGTGTGTATGAATAAATGTTCTGGTCAACTGTCCAATGCGATTGTTCATATTATAAATTGGCAGCTATACACACACACACACACACACGCACGCACACACAGAAGCATACACATTGTACCGTTGTTGGCATTGTTCAGTTGCGGCTTGCTAATTGTTGGCAGCATTCAAAGAGCTCGCTCTGTCTCTGTCTGTGTGTGACCTGCAGCACATTTAGAGAGGGGGTGGGGGCGGAGGCAAGTGTGTACAATCCCCAGTGAATGGGTTGTTTTGTGTGTGTGTGTGTGGGATGATGATACTTGATGCATGAAGGGCTTACGAGCTGGGTTAAATTAACAGCATTGCACCTGTGACTGTAACTGCGACTGCGACTAGATATATATATTTATATATGTATACACAAATGTGTGTGTGTGTGTGTGTGTGGCAGCAGCAACTATTCATCCTGCAACAAGTGGCATACAAATGCAGTCGCAAGTACAGCGTGTGGCTATCAAACCGGAAGAGGCTTATTTGCGGACAGCGGAAGTAGTTGCCGCCATTGTGCTGCCAAGCAATTGTTGCTGCCTTCGATGCGAGGCGGGGGCGAGGCGGGGCGAGTCAGTGAGTCATTGGGTTAAGCAACTCGCTCGGGCAAAGAGATGGAGATGGAGGGACAGATAGAGGGAGAGAGGAGGGGTTCCGGCCGCAGGGGCAGCAGACAAAAGCCAGAGTTAGCCAAGTTAACCAACCGCCAAGTTGAGACAGTTGCACTCAAAGAAAACAAACGGCTTCATTTCAAATATATCTGCAATGTAATAATAAATAATAATTAAATTTAATTATTACATTTTATTTTTAATTTAACTTTACTTTTATCTTTGTATCTTTTTACTCTCGACTGACATTATAAGCAAAGCTGCTCGCTTTTTTTTTTGCGTGTACTCAGTCAGGTGGAGGACGGAGCGTGCAACGGCAGCTGGCTAATTGGTTGAGGCACACCCTCCGTTAGTGTTGCCACCGACTGCAACCGTGGCAAGTGCAGCAGAGACACCCGCAACAATTTCAAGCTAAAAACAAAATGAATGCCAAAGATTATGAATTGTGGCCACAGTTAAGCACTTAAACAGTTGACCGGAATTGTGGAATTGAGAGTTGAGTGTTGCAACAGTTGCAATTTCATTTATTTAATAATGCGACTGAGATTCAACAGAATCCTAACAGTTTGTCAGAATTTTCCCATAATTATTCATTTCTTTCTTTTACTTCCAACAACGAATCTTTAATATTTGTTTACCCAAATTAAGTTACAACTTGTGGCATCAGTAAAACAAATTACAAGAAATGAACAAAATCACAAAGTGTTTATTTGATTCGCATTAATGGAATATATTAAAAATAAATAAATATATTTAAAATGTAGATTCGATTTCAGATTAAGCGAAAACTTAATTGCAGCAATCGACAATTCGGGGAAATTAAATAAATAATTTCCCTGGCAATCCTGGGTGCTGAAAATAACCAGATTGCAAATGAAGTCAATTGAAGTTAATTCAGTTGAATGGTCCACTTCAGAAATGGCGCTCCATTGAACATCCAATTGATAGTGACGCAGTTCAATCACCCATCATATCCCCCCCCCCACACACACACACATATATACACATTCACGGGGCTAGCAACCTGCTGTCTGCTGTTGCAACGATAAAGTTTTTCATAAGCTTTCGCTTACAAACCAATAAAATTACAAATTTATTGAGAATTTGAGAATTAATTAAAAGCCAAATGCGCTTGACAGGAGGAGGCAGTGTGTTGGGGCATGTGAGAGATGCAACCACAACAACCACAACAACAACAACACGTGCAACACCTACTCGAATTCCTCGAGAACATTCTCCTTGCATTTGAAATTGCACAAAAGTTTTGTTCTCCTTTTGTTTTTGGTTTTTTGTGTTTTCGCTTTTTGTTTTTTTTTTTTTGGAGTGGTTTCTGGTTTCTTGGCATTTCTGGGTATCTCTCGGCGCAATGAATGCACGCCTGAGTCACTCACTCAAATCGGTTCAAGCGAGTGGGCGTGGCCAAATTTGAAAAACGCACTTGGCCAACCACACAGTAAAATTGCGGTTGAATCTGCTCTGCCAATTGAAATGCGGCTTTATTGATTGCTAAATAGTCCCCAGAGGCACATCAGTTCTTGGATTCGAGGGGGCAGCAATTAGGTGGCAGACACATACATATGTGTGTCTAGTTGCATTGTGGCATGCCACATGCTATATATATATATATATATATGTGTGTGTGTGTGTGTGTGATTTGGCAACTGACTTTGACTGGAGGAATGCAGACAGTTACGGAATCTTTTTCGTCTTCTTCTTCAGCTGAGATAATTGTTTTTATGTTGTGCAAATTCAATAATTCTGCTTATTCCTTTGAACCGTGTATATAGTCTTGATCAGGCTTGATCATAAAAATATAAATATATATATGAATATATATTTATGTAACTTTGGACTAGCTAACATTAACTGTATTTGTTGTGCATATTTGCATGCCTGCTTGAAGGTTAAGCCTGTGTGTGCGTTTCGGTTCCATTGCGCTTCAATCATGATTGAAGTCACGCACACACATCAGGCATGTGTGGTAAATATTTATGATAACTTTCGTGGCTCGAATTTGTGCCTTCGGCTTTGGCTTCGGCTACGGTCTGGGTTTCGGTTAGGGTTACGGTTACGGCTCTAATCGAGTGAACAACGTTTTCGGCAGCGGAGCCCAAAGCAGACGTCCGCCTTGCCGCCAATCACCATTTCTTGCTGTTTTTTCCGCTGCTGCCGTTGGAAAATTCAATGAAAATCTTGCATGCAATTGTTGTGCTTGGTATTCGAATAGCCTGTGGCATGTGGCATGTGGCAGTATTTTTACTCGTTGCATCCTTCTTCTTACATAATGCGAAATGTGCGTTGTTTAGCTGTGTTTTGCTTTTGACTTCTCCATTGATTTAGATTGGAATGTGATCATTGCGTTGCTCATATAATGCGTATATATATATATATATATATATGTATGTATATATATGCATAGTTATATAGCTGCTTGCTACTATTTTGGTATGTGCGAGTGCATTTCATTTGGGGTACGTAATGCCAGGTTGTATTTGTATTTTGCTGTCATTGCCGTGTTATGCATACGAAATGGGGCGAGTATCTATCAGATACAAAGTTGGTGATTTGCCATGACTGAGTTATGTGCATGTGCATGTGTATTATGCATACAATTTGCATACACACACACACACACACACACACACACGCACAGGCATATAAACAACAAGACAAGTCTTGATTAGATAAAGTTAGATATAAATAAGTAACTGCAAGTTATGTGTCGAGTATCTTCAACAGCGAGAGAGAGAGAGAGAGAGAGAGAGAGAGAGAGAGAGAGAATGGGGGAGAGAGAGAGAGAGGGGGAGAGAGAGTCTTAGCTTCACTCACCATTGCTTTAGGATGCGCATTTTGAGCTGTTCTCGTTGCTGCTGCTGCTGTTATTGTTGTTGTTGTTTTCTTATTATTATTTATTTGTTGTGTTTTGTTTTTTGTTTTGTTTTCTGTTATCCTGCACTTGGGCACATTTCAGCTATAATATTGCTGTGTAAATGCTCTGCTCACCACAAATACGTCAAAATCAAAATCATAATAAAAAAAAAAACAAAATGAATAAAACACGTTGGCAACAACAGAAAGAAAAATTAAAATAAAAGAAAAAACAAAATTCTGCGCATGCGCAGCGCACTCGATTTCCAGTCGGGGAAATTAATAAATCGCTGCCGATGGCGAATGCATTCATTTCTTGTTGTTGTTGTTGTTGTTGTTGTTGTTTATTGAGCAAGGTATTAATTACGACGGGAGCAACAACAACAGCAACGCGCTGTAAAAAGTTGCTTGACCAATTTCTCAGCACTTTCGAAAGAAATTTTCGCTGTTGTCGCTGGTTGCTTTTATGGTTGCACCAACACCAACAATTGCTGCAGTAGCCATTGCCGTTGCATGTTGACCACACATACACACACGCACACACACACATGCATAGACATTGCATAGTTTTTGCGACTTTTGTTTTTCACTTGCACAAACATTTTCAATTCCAACAACAACAGCAACAACAACAGCATCGTCGATCTGGCAACGCTGCATGCAGTGCACAAAACAGCTCACAGTGAATGCAACTAGTAAAAATAGGCAATGCAACAGCAAAGAAAATTACTTTAAAAAAAATATATCAAAAAAAACTGTAGCTCTGTGGAGAGAGAGATAGAGAGATAGAGAGAGAGAGAGAGAGAGAGAGAGAGAGAGAGAGAGAGAGAGAGAGAGAGAGAGAGAGAGAGAGAGAGAGAGAGAGAGAAGAGAGAGTGCTGAAGAGCTGGAGAGCCTGAGAGAAGAAACGTTTTGCATTGTGGTTGTTGTTGTTGTTGTTTTTGTTGTTGATTTTGAATCTTAATTATAATTTAATACGTTCTTGGCGGCACACACACACACACACACACATACATTGGCCAACATTGTTGTTGTTGTCAATCGATCAGCAGTTAACGGTAAAAAAAAACGTTGTTGTTGCTGCTGTTGTAATTGTAATTGCAAAAACAACAAAAAAATACAAAAATTAATCACTGTTATTCAAAATTTGTCATTGTGCATTTTGCCGGTCTGCTTACAATTACACATTTGCTGTTGTTGTTGCTGTTGTTGTTATTATTGTTGTTTTGTTACGTTCAACTGACACGAGACGCGACAACACAAAACGGTTTTAGCTGTCTCTGCGCACAAAGTTAGCCATAGACTGAAAACACTAAAAACCTGCGAGCTGAGCGCCGCCAACATAAAACGAAAAACGCTGGCTCAAAAGCGTCGCCAGCAGCGATTTTGCTGCACAAGAGAACTGAGACGCCTAAGAGAGCGAGAGAGAGTTGTTGTTGTTGTTGTTGTCGTACCTGTCGGCAGCGCAGCGCAAGTGCAGCACACTCAAGCGAACCACTCAAAACGAACAAGTTTTCTGCTTTTCTGTTTTCTGTTTTTCTGTTTTCTTTTTCGTTTTTGTATTAAAGGACATACACATACACAAATAGGCGTACACACACACACCTATGTACACACATAAGAGGCAGACAAACAATGGGTTTGGCAAATTGCGCTAGTCGTAGTAGCTTGAAGAGTGCACAAAACAGAGAGAAGAAGAGAAGCAAACGAAGCTAAAGCGCTGTGCACAGCACAGGAATAGGAATTCCAACAAAAGCAGAATAAAGAGGAAAAACAAGCAGAAGCAGAAGCAGATGTGGAAGAGAAGAAGCAGAACAAACAGCAGCAGCAGCGGCTCGTAAGTAAGCAAGTGAGCGCAGTCGAGCGAACGAATGTTGACGTCGACGTCGACGCTGACGCCGGCAGCGAAGGCAGGTACACATGTTCATGCATACAATCATACATATAAATCTAGCATGTGAGTGTGTGTGTATGTTTGTTGGTTTTGTTATGTTTGTATGTATATAGTTAAGCCTGTTGTTAATACCTGGCAGCATACAAAAGAACAAAAGGTGTGTTTGTGTGCATGTACATATGTGTGTGTGCGTGACTCAACAGTCAGCTATGTATGCACGTATGTTGCGGCGACTGCGGCCGTTGCCCAAAGGAAACAACAACAACAACTGGCGTTGATTGGCGCGCGCAGCTCCAAAGGCAGCATTAACAGACGCAGCCTCAAAGCGACACAGCAACAAAAATACCCAAAACATATACACACACACACGCACATAAGGAAAATAATCAACACACATACATACGCAGTTACTCGTATGTTTTGCTGTTGTTGTTGTTGTTAGCCTGCGCTGCAGTCAAAGAGAGCGCGAGAGAGAGTAAAGAAGAAGAGAAGAGCGAGGCACAGGTAACAAAAATAATTAACGTATTGTGAACAAAGCGCTTAGTGCATACATACGCACACACACACACACATGCATATGAATGTATGTATGTAAATTTACTACTAAATCTGATCTAATGTTGCTGGCCGCACAGTGTTGCAGATCTGTCTACAGCCTCGACGACATAATTGTATACTGCTCTTTTTCGCTTTGTTTTTTTTCTTGCAATTGCGATTGCTATGGAAAGTGGATGGTTTTGGTTTTGGTGTCAAAATACTTTCTTGACACACTGTGCTCAGTGAGCTTCGAGGACATAGAGAGGACAAGGGCAAAGCTACGGCTTAACAAAGCGAAACAGGCGAAAACAAAACAAAAGACACGTCGCCAGTTGCGTTTTACCATTTTTGTTTTCTCAGCAGCAAAGCATCCTCAGAAGATATGATCAACAACAACAACAACAATGCATGCTTGTTGTATATATAAGTGTGTATGTGTGTGTTTTGTATCGTATAACGCGTATTTCCATATGGCTTGCACGGGCATCATTTGGGTCGCCTTTTCTGCTGCGGCCCAGTTGCCAAGAGTTATAACGGATTTATCTCAAGTTACCAAGTAGCAATGCACAAACACACACACACACACACACTTACATACACATATACAGTTGCACTTGCAGTGCCGTAAGACAAATATGTTTTCGTTTTGTGCATATTCTCACAAAACTTTTTTTGCGCCTTTTATTTAGTTTATATTCCACATAACTTTGCAAAAAAAAAAACTTCAAGCACTGCAACACTCTTTCTCTCTCTCTCTCTCTCTCTCTCTATTTCTCTGTACGCCTTTGTTGCGCTCTGTTTGCCTTTATATTTTATTTTACCTTTTGCCTGCGTTCGTTTCTTCAGCCGCTTCCTCTCCCTCTCCACCTCCCTCTCTCTGTCTCTTTCTCTCGCTGCCGTAATGAGAGCCGTTGTTGTTGTTGTTGCTAGGCATCATGAGAATTCGTCTTATAACACGACAGGAAATTAATGTTTTAATTACAAGGCGCGCTTCGCTTATGTTTGTTTCATTTTCATTTTCCTTTTCCTCTTTCCTTTTAAATATTTCTTATATTATTTATTTTTTATTAGACGCCCAGCAGCGGTAGACTCGTAAACGTAATTGATTTTCCATGGCTACATGGGAAAGTGACCATCACATTAGCAGCACCAACATCAACCGCAGCAGCAGCAGCAGCAGCAGCAATAGCCACAATCACCTGGAAATACTGTCCTACCTCAACATTAGCCATAAAAATGCTGCGCCTGCGCGTGCCTCGCATTCCGAATGCCAAGCGGGCTTCGAGGCTGACTGGGTTTTCGATCTGCGTCTGGTTTGGGTTTGGGTTCGGATTTGGGCCTGGGCAGCAATCAACACGTTGAAGGCTATATGGGTCGCATGTTAAAGACGTGTATGCTGCGGTATTCCCCTCCCCTTCGACACATGGTTGCCACAATTTTGCAACACCTTCCCAACACTCCTTCCCCCCCGCCGCCAACACTGGCGAAAATTCCAAGCCAGAGTTGCGCCGGCCACGGTTTTAGTTTTCGTTTTTAAGCGGCTTGCAACAATATTGCCACAGAATCGCATGCGACTTAAAGCGCTCATTTCTTAAACTAGAAATCTCAAAATTGTGATTCAAAATGCACAGATTATCATATTAGTTCTGTGCAACGTTTGGCACGATTTCAATTTGCAATCAAGCCAAATTTGTAAGAAAAACAGAGCTTGAGTAAAATCAAATTTGATTCACAAGCATTAAAAATACTTTACAAATTGAGAATTGCTGCTTTATCGACTGACTTTGGCATTTGGGAACTAGTTGACTTTAATTTATTGACAACTATGTGGCAAGTTCAAGTGAAGCAACAAGTGGCATTGCTCGTCTGTGTCTGCAGTTGTTGTTGTTTCTATTGTCACCCTAATTGTGCCCCGCGACGCGAGTAGGAAACGCGAATGCAAACGTGAAGCGAACCCAAAAGCCAATTCAAAAATGCCAGCAAAAAATACAAATGTCAACAGCATTGATGATTGCTGTCAACGGATTTCAATGCCAAGCCAGGCCCAGTCAAGCCAAGCCAATCCAAGGAGAGCTGATTGCCGAGCTGAGTCGAGTCGGGGCGAGCTGAAAGCTGCCGAATCGAGCCGAGCCGAGCCCATCATAGAATGACAATTTGGCAGCCTGTCAAATGCACAGCAATAGCAACAGCAACAGCAACAACAGCAACAGCAACAACAACAGCAACAACAACAACAACAACAACAGCAACTCAAACGACTACGACTACAGTGATAGCCATAAATAATGCAGCACATTGAAGTGCGCCGTTCGTGTTGCATTCAACTGACAGCGTCTTCGTCGTAGTCATCATCGTCATCATCGTTGTTGGTTTTGCTGTTGCTGTTGCTTTTGCTGTTGCTGTTGCTGTTGCTATTGCTTTTGTCATCTTGGCCATTTCCAGTCAGTGTCACTGTCATCTGCAACTGATTAGTCAGCAGTTTTTCTTTCCGTGTTTTCTTTTGGCTCGCTTCAGACATTCAAATCGGCTCCGAGTGCAACAAGTGAATTAATACTTAAAATTGCCAATGAAAAAAAGGAAATCTTTTGTTTTATTCCACAAGCAATTTGAAAGTAATAAAAATAATGAAATGTAAAACTGAGTTTGCAATTTATAAACAAATAAAAGCACTGAGAAAAATAGCAAACTGAATCGATTCCAAAATACATCTCAACTAAAGCCTACATTAATTTTCATAAGTCACAATACAAAAACCAGTAAGAATGTTCTAGTCGAGTGCGCTCGACTTACAAAATGAATGAATCTGGAAGATCGAAATATATTCTAAAAATGAGCAACAGGAGGAAAAGGAAAGTATACAGAAAAAGTCAACAAATGCGAAAAAGTTGCCAAATAGGTTTTTTGGCAAAGAAAACAAAACTGCGAAAAGCCGTTTCAAATGCAATTAAAATGTGTGTGGAAAATGTACCTGCGAAAACCCAATAATTTGCGAGATATGCGGCGAACATGAATACAGTTGGCATATTATTTAAATGTTTTCTACATTTTAGGATTCAATTGAAGAATATTAAATTTTTTGCTTGTATTATTTTTATTTTTTTTTATTTTATTTTAATTGAAGAATATTAAATTTTTTGCTTGTATTATTTTTGTGTTTTTTTAAGGACGGGTCTGATAGGAGTACGAATCATGAAGTATCGGCAACTTTAGTATTTATACATTTTCGATTTATATCGATACTTGCGAATCGTAGAAAGTTTATCGATAAAATTAAACATTCTTGTTCCGCGCATCAAATTGATAACTTTTATACCTTATTTGAGGGAAAGACGTCAGCATGTTTAGAATAGATACTTTTTAAGAGCTTTGGTTGCTTTACTCATCATTTTTACATTTTACCTGCTGCCTGCCAGAGTATTTCCTTTATAGAAACTGTATTTAAATGTGATTTTGATCAATGAACTGAGACACGGCATGTGCTGAAGCTGGATTTCAGTTTCATTTGTGCTATTTTCTTGAGCAACAAGTGAGCGAAGCCGCTTTCGAGCAAAATCGATTTAAAATGTATAAATATGCAGCGCAGGGTGTGAAAAATAGCTCGTTAATTAATAATGAGTGTAAAATGAGAGCGCGCGTGGCGATTCCCTCCTCGACATGCCACCAGCCACCAGCCACCAGGCACCAGGCAAGGCAGAATTTGCTGATGGGGGCATGGGGCACGGCAAACTGGTTGTGTGATGGTCGACGATGATGACGGCCAGCGAAATCGCAACCGAGCCAAAGTCAGAGGAGGCAACAGCAACAACAAAAACAACAGTAGCAAGAACAACACACACAGATACACACATAAAAGTCCTGGGCAAGGACAAAACACAGACAGACAGCAATACAAACACAATCAAACGAAATACCTGCAGATGAAAAGCACGGCGAACAGTGTAATAAAAAAAAAAATATGTGTGAAAAATATCTGCGAATGCAGAATGAGTGTATGACAAGCAGGACGAGAACGAGAACGAGCACAAGGACGAGGACGAGGACGAGGACGAGGACAAGGCAGCCAGCTGGAAAACCCAGCGAGCCATCCAAGTAAATAAATAAGCAGTCATAAAAACAAAACACACACACACACACACACACACACACAGTGCGAGAATGGGGACAGAGAGAGCGAGAGAAAGAGCGAAAGAGGGAGAGGTAATTCCATGGCGCAGAAAGAGAGAAAGAAGGCGAGGAAGAAGACGTAGGAAGCCGAATGCGGATTGCAAAAGGTTGCCGTGTTGGCGAAACGGTAATAAATGCTTGGCAAATAGAGAAGCAAGCAAACATAACACACATACACACACGCACACACATGCACACACACACACACACACACATGCATTCACCAAATGCATTGAGCATGTTCGAGAGTCACTGGACGACCGACCATTGAACATTTTAAGGCGACGCCTGCTGCGTAGGCAACACTTTTTTCCTTTCCATTTGCATTGCTTCTTAGCTCAGGCACAGTGGCTGCCCAACTGTGGCGCTTACAATTCATTCAGTTATAGGCCATATGCAGTTTTAGTCAATAATTTATGGTTTCATTTATATTTACATTTTAAATTTATGTTCGAAGATCATTTTTATTCAGTCAGAGTTCAGTTGAAGTTCGTTTTGGCTTTGCTTTGCTGGAATACAATTGAAATGCGACTCACAAATAGACAAATTTACCTTTAAACAACGCCTTTTTTTAACTTCAATAATACTAATAATTTATTAAGAATTATTTCGAGCATATCAGTCATCGATTGACCCTATAAATATTTGAACTTGTCGCAACTAAACCAATTTCATATTTCTGGAGTTTATTTTATTTTATGTGTTTAAAAATGCATCCATTTTTGGATGAAATTTCATGGGCTTGTCATAAAAGGAACTAAGTAAGTTGATTACTTAAACTCAGCAAGTAATTGGCTCATGAAATAGGTAAACATCTTTTTCAGAGTTAATATTTACTGAAAACTTACCTTGGATCTTGTCGCAGCGATTGATCGCCCAGTAAAAGTTCAGTTCTTCCTTTTGATATGCTACTTGTGGGACTATTTTGTTGCTGTTGGTGTTGCAGTTGCAGTTGCTGCTGTTGCTGCTGTTGTTGTTGTTGCTGTTGTTGCTGTTGCTGATGAAGTTGTTGTTGTTGCAGTTCAAAGACGGCAGCGCCGCTGAGCAACTGTTGCTGGGTGGTTATGTTGTTGCTGCCGGTTGCTGCTATTGCTGTTGCTGCTGCTGCTGTGTTGTATGGGGAAAGGCCAAGGCCTTCGCTGGACTGGTGCACGATGACGTCATCCTTAAGCGTAGTTAGTAACTGCGAGAGAGAGGGAGACAGAGAGAGAGAATGGGTTAGTGTCTAATTGGCCAACTGGTTGCAGGCTGGCTTGCAATGGAACTTAAAACAAATCAAGCAAAAGAAAACGAAGTGAATCGAAACGAAATGAAAACGTGCAACACACATTGTTGCAACAACGAAAACGACAACGTCAACGACAACGACAACGACGACGACAACAATTGTTGCCACCTCACCTCTCGTCGCGGTGGATACAAATTATTCGATATTAGAAGATCAAAATTGTTCATGGCTGACGTTCCAATGATGTTGCTGCTGCAATTATTGCTGTTATTGTTGCTGCTTAAAAGTAAATGTTGCTGTCCAATATTGCTGCTGCTGCTGCTGTTGCCGTTGATGTTGTTGTTGTTGTTGCTGGTGCCGCTGGTGTGCTGCTGCTGTTGCAACTCCGCAAACGCCTGTTGCAGCTGCCCGCTCGAAATGGCCGTCGAGTATTCGGTTTTGGGCGTTGTCGTTCCATGTACGGATGTTCCACTGTGGCAACGCATCGGCAAT
This sequence comes from Drosophila picticornis, assembly GCA_035043845.1. Classification (NCBI taxonomy): domain Eukaryota; kingdom Metazoa; phylum Arthropoda; class Insecta; order Diptera; family Drosophilidae; genus Drosophila; species Drosophila picticornis. Next base: position 19,629,218 of record JAWNMR010000492.1, on the reverse strand, counting down.
GCAATATCTGCCGCTGTCACAATGCTCGTCTTGCCAACGCCACCGCCACCGCCAACAGCTGTTGTTGCCGATATTAGCGGCGATGTTGATGTTTGTGCATCAACAAAATGTGCACCACCACCAACACCAGCACCACCAGCACCACCAGCAGCAGCAGCAGCAGCAGCACCAACATCAACAGCAGCAGCAGCAGCAGTAACAACATCGCCGCCCGACGACGACGGCTGCAATTGCAATTGTCGCTGCTGGTGTATTGCTGCTGTTGTTGCCAGCGTTGCTGCTGCAGCTGGCAATGTTGTTGTTGCTGGTAGCGTTGTTGTCGGCAACTGTGCGTGTTTGTTGTTGTAGCTGATGTAGGTGATGCCACAATAGTTGGCACCATCGACATCATCATCATCATCATCCATATCATCGTCGTCCACCTCCTCGGCCAAATGTTGCAGGCTGCTCGCCAGCAATGATTTTGCCTGCAACGGTTTACCAGTGGCAGCAGCCGCTGCCAATTGTTGCTGCAGCTGCTGCAACTGTTGCTGCTGGGCATGGCTCGTCTGATAGATGTGACCAGTTGCGCTGCTCGTCTTGTTGTTGGTGCTGCTGCTGCTGGTGCTGCTGGCGCCTGCTGCTGGCTGCCCCTGTTTGAGTGCTGTTGTCGCCCCTGCTGCTGCTGCAGCCGTTGTGGTGCCGTTGTTGCTGCTGCTGCTGTTGTTGTTGTTCGGTCGATCGCCTGTTGTACTCGCCGTTGCTGTTGCTGCTGCTGCTGCCGCCGCTGTGGCAGCTGCAACGGCGGCGCTCACCAATGCCGCCGACGGTGCTGCCGATGGTGTTGACATTGTTGTTGTCGCCGTTGTTGGGGCCAGGGATGGTGCACTGATGGGGCCACCCGCTGTTGCAGTTGTCATTGTGGCGCTGCTGCAGGTGATTTGGTTGCTGCTAAATGACGTCACATAGATCGGCGTCGATTCGTTGAGGAAGCTCAGGTCCTGTTTTTGGCTGGGAACAGTGCCGCTTTTCGATTGCTGCAGCTGCATTTTCCACAGCACGCGTCACAAGAGCAGAGTGGGGTGAAAGGAAAATGTAAATGGAGAGAGAGAGAGAGAGAGAAAGAGAGAGAAAGAGACAGGCAGAGAGAGAGGAAGAAAATCAAATATTTGAAATGATTCATCAATTATCGTTAGATCAACTTGTTATCGATAGCAAATAAATCGTTATATCGCTTGATAACTGGTTTTGAGTGCCGTCATTTGCCAATCGATTATCGATTACTTTAACAGGACAATACAATAATCGATTCGAAACGCATTGCCTGATATCGAATGCATTCAATATTCAACAATTACTATTTTATTTGAAAAGTGTAAAACCCAACGCATTTTCCATTATTTCTAGAGTTTTAACGCATAGATAAATTTATTCCGTTTTATTCCGTTTTATTTCATAATTAAAAAAGTTGAAAATTGCAACTAAACCAATTTATAAAGTTTTTGTTTTATTTGTTTCTGTTGTTGGCCTGATTGGTTTTCTTCTTGGCTTCCCTTAGGTTGGCAACAAATGTTGGGCAACTTTGCACCCGGAAATCTTATAAATATTTCCCATTAATTTAAATTTAAATATTAAATTGCATTTTGAATTAAAAATAATAAATAAAAAATTGAAATAAAATGAAATAAAAGCGTTGGGAAAATGTTCGGTGTGAATTAAAATTGGGTTGATTGGTAAAAATGTTTTGTGTTATGCGTATTTATTTACTTTGTACAGAAATATGCAGATGCGAACGGAAAAGCGTAATTAAATGGAAAAAGAAAATGTTATTTTTGTCATCGACTGTTTCTCACTGACACCAACACACACACAAACACACCAACTCACACACTGCTGCTGTATCCTTTTTCTTCAATTTTCTCAATAATAAATGAAAAGTCCAAAAACGTTGTTGCTTTATTTGCATATATGCAAATCAATCAAAATTCATTTAAGTGAAGCCAGCCAAATTAATCCAGACGCAAACACGCCTGTTCCCAGAACCGGGCTTTGGCACGCCTAATCAAATCTGCATTATTAATATACACAATATACTACAGTAAACGCCGGCATAACGAACCCTAAATGACTAATTACTCAAATAAATTGTAAACTGGCAGTTGACCGAAATGAATTCAATAAATTGTGTAAAATGCATATATTTTTATGAGTTGTTGAAAAAAACGTAAAAACAATGATTCCTTCAATTTCGATTTGTGTCATTTGCATTTATTTATTTACTCGTTGTAGCGAGTGTTTACTGTACCATTTAGACACCTTTTGTTAAACGTTGCGTAGGTGTGCCAACATCCCCATCTCTATCTCTCTCTCTCTCTCTCTCTCTCTTTCTGGGTGCGTGGGAGGCAAACAAAAGGCGAACTCAGTCGCTGATTCGACGTCTGACTTTGGCGCAGAGACCGCACCCAGTGCCAAGCAGTGGCTGCCAAACTGTACGGTTTACTGACAAATTCAAACAGACGATGTCTATGCATAATAAGGGTATATGCATATATGCAATATATATTCACATATGACTATATATACACCAACACACACACTCACACACACACACACACACTCAGTTGCATACTTGTTGCTGCGACTCTCAAACCAGTCTAATCATCCTCAAACCCAATTCACAAAAACCATCTTTTAACCAAACCACACACAACCCTCTCCCCCTTGCCATCCCCCTTCCCTCGCACCTCACACCCTTTCTCAGCTCCTACGCACTCGTATAAATTCATCGATTTTATTGCTTCAGTTCTCAATACTCATTCAAAATGGATAACTAAGAAAATCCTACAACTATTGAAGCTAACCGATATAAATTGAGCGACTTGTGTATCATGTCCTAGTTCGTTACGATAACTCGATGTATCCGATATATATCGATAAATATCAATATCAATAAATATCATGTGTGCGAGTGCAGGGTATACGCTAGTCGAGCAGAGTGTTTCTCTTGGTTATGGCTACATTTTTTGCTCATGCACTTTGTTTTTTGTGGATTATTCACAGTGAAAACGAGTCGGTGAACAATCCGTGGCTGCTGCGTGTGGCAAGTGCGGGTAACCGGCTCGTCAGTTAGCTGGATGAGTAGGAAACAGCAGCAAGATGGAACCAAGAACTGGGACAGCATCCTGTTGGCTGGCTACTGATCATAACTAAATAAATATTGGTTTTACCAGAGATCAAAATGAAACCGACTGTGACTAGCCACTTGTCGTTGATTGATAGTTGACAGTTGATAGTTGAGCATCGAGCAAGTGATTTATTATTTAAATCAATTGCAATCCGATAAACAATTACGAAATGTGCGTGACAGCAAAAGGGAAACGATTCATAAACGGAAAAATAAAAACTTTCAATTTGTTAGAAATTTATTATGATTTATGAGTTCGCAAAACACTTGGGCAACTTTTTATAATATTATTCAAAGTGACATATGAAATCTTGAATGTTTCCGGCAGGAAATCGTCAAAGTCGTATTGCAGTCGGGCATAACCGACTGCCAAATACTCTAATGCCAGCTCATAACAACAGCTGGCAAAGGAACTTCTATTTAAAAAGGCTTTTATTAGCGTACTGCTTACCAAAAAACTGTGGTTAATCTATCTTTACAACTATCGATGATAAGTTTGCTTATCGATATCCGATATGCCCATATAATTATCGGTTATTCTCGTAAGTAAGACGTTAATAACTTGTTTAACAAAACAACACGGATAAGTTTTTCATATAAGAACTTTCTACCAATCGACTGATGACGATTATGGGATATAATTATAAATAAAAATATTCGATAAATATTTGCCAAGTTTCATTAGGATTTCTTCAAAACTGAGCTACTACTGTGCATTCAAAAATTCAAACTTATCTGTGTAAAAATAAATGGAAACTTTTTGTTTTGATTACTAACAAATCGATATAATTCGCAGTTGAACTGGTTGCAGAATATGCTTGAGTCAAGCACTTTCTCGATTCAAGTAATCCTTGTCTGATTTCCTTGCTGCTTACTGTCAATTTGTGTGTGTGTGTGTGTGAGTGAGTGAGTGTGTGTGTGTGTGTATTTCCATCTTATACTTTGTGTGCGTTTCTGGTTGCAAGGTGATGCAACAAATGTTTCACTTTTGGTTTCTATTTTGCTGTCCGTTTGACTTTTGTTTTTGCCGTTGTTGTTCTACGTGTTTGTTGAATTTTTAATTAAATTTGCGACTTTTTCCACATGTTTTTAGTACGTTGGTCAAAGAGTTCAGCCCACAGTCGCGACATGGCTTAAATGGGATTGGTTTAAAGCAGCTTTCATCTGAGTTGACTGCATGGCATAAATATTGACATACATATATAATAATATATATATATATATAAAATATTTAAATATATGTTTGTGTGTTCACTCGGGTGTTATAAAAATGCAACATCGAATTAATCGGAAATTCAACTTTTTACTTTTATGTTTTTTGTTGGGTCCGTAGAAATGTTGCCATGTTACCTGGACTCACAGCCAGTTAAAAATTTTAAATTAAAAACGATATTCATATAATCTTTATTTAATATTGTTGTAAAGCATGTTTAATGCATTGAAGCAGACAACTTCGGATTTCCTTACAAAAATTGAACATAAATAAATGAAAATATGTTTGTCTTTGAACAGCTGTTGTAGTTTCTTATTTGAAGGCTTTATCTTTACAATTGTGTCCTTGATTGCTATCGATTCGCAACGATATACGAAGGCAATTATCGATAAAAATTATGAAGGAAACTGTGGATCTGTGTATGATATACGAGAAGTTACATTCCAAAGTTGAACTCTCGATTCCGCTGTTGATGCGCATTATCAAGAAGAATTCTTCTTCTTTCTCACAGATTCTGCACTAACAAAACTTCATTAAACCCTTTTTACATATTTTTGAAAGGTTTTCGAGCATTAAAAATGAGGTTGTTCAGGTGCGAAATTTAATAGGAACACAATTTTAGGACGTGGTTTGAAAAACCAACATTTATAGTTTTAAAAGCGTTCAGCTTCAATTTCTAATATAAAAAACACTTCCCGAAAACATCATAGCTTTGCGTAGTTCCTCAACTATGAGAAACCGGCCTAATCTTGAAAAAAAAAGGTTTTCCCAAATATTCTCACAAACTTTTGTGTGTGGTTTCCAGGAATTTAATATGATTCCTTGTGTTCATACGCCCAAAAAGTGTATTCCTCTTAGGACGACTAATAGCTTGACTCTACTAAACATTCTTAACATTTCCCGATTCCATTAAATGTCAGTGGATATTCAAAAATGTAACAATGTTGACAAAATGATGTCCAAACCTAATCAGTAAATATTTATTCGAGTGGTAAGCAAAATCATGCAATTTAATGGGAGAAAAAATATGATTTTCTCAAAGTGTATAAGCCAACATCTGTTTGGCTGCCTGTTTGCCCCTATGCCAGTGAGTCTGTTTCTACGCGAACTAGTTTGCTTCATGGAACTTTCACTAGCGCGGTCTGAAATTGATTGATCACAATGATTGGTAATTTTGGATTGAACATAAAATGGCATTCATTCAGCTGTTATGTGTGCAAATCAAGGAAATACAAACAAAGCAACAATATTCATTAAGAAACAAAATGATGAGATCAAAACTATCCACCTGGAATCTAGATGTAAACGGATTAAATTATTTGTGCTTGGCTTGTGAATACTTTTGGCTTCAATAACACAACCCAAACTACTTTCTGAAGTTTTTTAACTAACTGATTGACCATTATTAATGCACACAGCAACAATATATTTTAATTAAAACTGATAAACGCATTCCTTGATATCAACTGCCTCAGAGGACAAGCAAGTGAAGAAAATTGTTTATGCTGTTTACAAAGTAAGTTTTCGCTGCACAACAAATACCTTTTCATGACTTGCATACTCAAAAGTCAAAGGTGAAGTCCTTGCTTGCATCTGCCCACAAAAGCGTTCAGATATTTGGAATGAGTGCAGATAAATATATACAAACTTAGGGAGAAAATATGAGCCAGGCTATCTGATTGCGGAGAATACATATTTCAGCAAAAAAAAAAAACAAAAACAAATATTGTCTGCATTTAGATTTTGAACTGAATCTGAAACTGAGTGATTTACAACGATTTATGAGTGGACTAAAATCGAATGAACAAAATATTTGTGATGCTTTAACAATAAAAATATATAAAATCGCCTTCGAAACGAGTAACTTAAATGAATTGATAAAAGTATGAAATAAAAGTGGTCTGTTTATTTTAAACATATTTTATTTTCACATCAAAATGCCTATTTAGAAAAACCTTGAGCCTGATAAAAAGTCTGCGTAAGATTGAATTGTGGGTTGGGCTGTATGCTATGCAGGCTGAGGCTCGTGTATTGATTTTTGGGATTGCAATTTTGCAATCGCCTGTTTCGCCTTTGATGCGTTGATATCGTTGCTTGGTGTAGAAACTTACCTTCCTGGACAGCTGTGTTATGTCCACGGGCGTAACACGATTCAAGGCCGCCAATCGTTGCAGACGTTCCCTTGCGTGCTCCTCGACGGCAATGACAAACGCGTCCTGCACCGAGTTGCCAATATCCCACGCTGCACACACACAGAAGCGGAACAGAGAAAGAGAGAGAGAGAGAGAGAGAGAAAAAGAGAGAGATGGAATAAGCGAGTGAAAAATGATTTATGGTAGTTGAGTGGCGTTGTCAGCCAACAGACAACCGCAAGGACAGCGACGATAAACGGCGAAGGCTGCTCTAGTCGAGAGTACACGACTAGAACATACCCCGTATCATAATTAACACAACTTAGTTGACTTGGTTATGACTTACGAGGACTTATAGTTTGTTATGGTGTCCAAAACATCTGTATAAATTCAAGGATTCACTTATAAATAGGATCAGCAAATATAAATATATTTAAACCAAGGCTTGTTGAGAAAAAATCCTCAAAGCACATCGTAGCAGATTGGGTTGCCTTAGCCAAGGAAAGATATAGTCTCCAAAGTGAAGTCTTTAAATACTGATGTTTATTGATAATATAAATAACTAAATAACTTAATACAACTGTTGAATTATAAATATCACAGCAACGATTAATCGATTAATCGATTAATATCGAAGCTCTGGTCACACATGAATTGTTTTCTTTTTCTGCATTGTATTGTTCTTTGTTAAGGTGCTCTCTGTTCTTCAACCAGCATAATAAAGATATTCCATATTTATAAACTGTGTTTGACTCTTTATTTTGGCACGTTCTTGACAACAATGATCATTCAATATACACACTTAGAAAACAATATTCTGGAAATTAAATATATATTTTTTTCTAAATTTTAGAAAAATGTATCCTCGTTTTTAAAAAGCTACAACCAAAAATTTATAAATTTACTTGATGAATAATAAGATGGGAAACCCATGGCGACACAAGTATAGCAAATTTCTGTATGCACCCTCAACCCGACAAAGATGCTCATATTTGTGCAGCAATTTGGGTTGATGGAAGAGCAATAGGCTAAGAAGGGGCACAAAAAAACAAAACCAAAAACAAATTACTCCTTTGTATTCTAAGATTCTCCTTTATCGAATATGTTAAACTCCAGTGTAAATTAAACTAAACAAATTCGACTGAATTTTCGAATGCTGCAAATGAAGTTCACAGTTCGAGCTAAACACAGCTTATATTTATGTGAAACTGCAACACAATCAGTGTGAGTACTGGCTGAATATACGTTTTCATTCATTAATGAGGCATTTCCGATGGGCGAACAATCAATCTGTGCACACTCCCCAAAGCATCGACGACTCACACATACAAACATATTCATTATTAATGTAATAAATTTAGATGTATTACAGTGAAATATGCTCGACTTTGGAAAGCAACGATTTACTTCCTCGACTCATCGACAACGTGACAACTTTAGTTACCTGGCACTTTGACGACGACGACTTCTTATTAACGACGACTTCCTATTTCTCGTTCTGCTGCTCTTCTACGACTCGTCTTAATGCTGCTATTCGATCTGCTAACCAGCGTTGCCACCCAACTGCACTGTAATCCCACTGTAATTGCTCGTTACATACTCGTTACGAGAGGCCACTCGTACCAAGCCTACGTATTTTATAACGGTGCACCTCCTTCTAACGCCCACATTGAAATGAAAGTGCCGTTAGTTTCTTCCAATAATTTTGGCATTTTTGCCTTTTTGTGGCTGATTAGCCACTTTCAAGCCTTAGGAAATGTAAGTAGTGGATTGAAGGGATTTTCTTTGAACGGGACAATAAAAGTATATTTATATTATTTATTTTTATTTATATTTCTTTATATTTATTTAATATGAGGAAGATACTGGAATGAACAACAGGCAAATATCAATTAAATTAAGTTGAAAGGCATCTTACGAACAGAACTGGCCTGGCTAAAAGTGCTGTGGCATATAAAATTCTATTTAACAATTTGCATCAAGTAGTCATTGATCAGTTTGGAAGAAAATGAAGTCAAAACCTAAGGTTTAACTAAGTTGCACCAAATGCCACATTAATTAGCATATAACATTTATATACATGATTATCCGTTTGCTTTGCATGCCAACTGATTGAGTGGAAATGGAGATGCATAGTCAAATTGCGGGCGTTGCCACCCAACCGACCAGATAACCGCCCAATTATCCTTTGGGAAATATTGCTGGCGTTTGCATGGGTAAATACATAACTCTTGATTTACCAAGCTGGGAAATCGAATAGCCCGACTAAGGCAATGCATAAATCTTATCTGCTTGTATTGAATTTATCATGCAAAATGAGATGTGATTTATTCTGTGATTGACTATTCGATTTTAATAACACTGAGTTTGTTTTCTTCCGTTTAGAAATAAATATGTATTAAACCAATCGTAAAATGAGAATAAAAACTGTTGTGTGTTCAATATGAGCAGCTAAAAGGATGTTCTTAATTTCTTTGCGATTGTTTTTCCCAGTGTAGATGTGATTTATTCTGTGATTGACTATTCGATTTTAATAACACTGAGTTTGTTTCTCCCGTTTAGAAATAAATATGTATTAAACCAATCGTGAAATGAGAAAAAAAACTGTTGTGTGTTCAATATGAGCACCTAAAAGGATGTTCTAAATTTCGTTGCGATTGTTTTTCCCAGTGTAGGCAAAATGGAAGGCAATAATTTAAACTAAATTGCTGATAAATGCTGATTTAGAAATGCATTCACATACACAGAAAGACAAAGTAAACAAATAAATATTTGTGTCCAAACATACATTCAACTTTGCAGAGCTCTGCTCCAGCAGTGTCGAAGGAATTGTCAAATATGTTTTGGAAACGGAAAAGTTGTGCTCGAAATTCGCTGTTGACTGTCAACGTTGACATCTTGGCCCGACCTCGACACATTTTCATTAATTTTGAATACCCTGTATGCATTAAATGGGCAGGGAGGTTTGCAGCAGATATTTGTATTATTGTTCAAATAAGGAATTGTTTCAAGAACGTTTTGTGTTGCTTTAATAATTAATTAAATATATTCTTAAATTAAATGAAAGCAGGTAAACAAAAATGGTCTAAACTTAGCTCTAAAATGGAAAGTTTTTAGTCAAATCAAGCACAGAGTAACTCTCAGTCGGGCACACGCCTCCTGCAGCAACTTTTCGCATCTACAGGTCAATGGGTATCTCAGAGTCGAGCAGAGTTTGGGTTTTGGGACTGTTGATTAAGCCCCAAAGTGGCCGTCAGCAGAGACGCACAAGTACCAAGCTGAAACGCGCCCCAAGTTGCGCCCTGAAAATTGGGGCCGACGTCCCCCGCTCCCCACGACCCCACCACAACATTGACGAGACGCCCACTCGTCCCGTTGCAAATCCAATTAGCCGCCGTTGCGTTGTCAGCGTCGTCGTCATATGTCGTTGAACCTTCCCATCCAAGCTGACATTTAATCTCATTTGTGTGCGTGTGTGTGCGTGTGTGTGTGTGTGTGTGCGTGTGAGTGACACGCCCTTGCTTGTAACGGTATGCACTTTTGTGCACTCAGAAAAAAAAAAAACAAAAAATCGGTCTGAAAACTAGAAATGTCTTTTTTCTTTGGGAAGTAATTGCTACAAATGAGAAATGTAATTTCTAAAAATTAAAAAGTCTTGCTTAAAATCGATGACCCCAAATTGAGGGAGATTTTTTTATTTTTTAGTAATTTGCATTCGATGAAAATATATTCTCTTATTAAGAAATACATTTGTAAAAAGTAAAACCTTTCTGAGATGCAGAATATAATAACTTAATTTACGCTGATTTTCAGACATTTACTTTCTGAATAATAAGTTGAGCTGTTCTTGGAAAATTTCAGAAATTCAGTGCAATTTTTAACTTTGAGTGTATCTGCAATCCGAAAAAATAGATGCATTTATATGAGAAAATCACATAAAATCGATTAACTGCGCAATATTACTATAATTAGCAACTCAACATTGTTATCGATAAATTTAATTCGAAGCTGATCAAGAATGTAAATATATATTTTTCAGGTTGCAAAATGCTTCATGTTTCAAATTGAGGCACAGTAAAATATACGTTTCTAGTGGGTTTTCTGTGAAGATGAAGCAGAAATTACAATTTTCTCTTCAAGTCAAAAAATGCATAGATTGTATTCCAATTGATCGAAATTGGATAAATGTTGGATTCAATTTGAAACAATTAAAACGCTGATTTGCCGAAGACTTGGTAATATATTTACTAGTTTTCTAGTATGCATATTTGTCTAAGTGTAGCTATGTCTCAGGCGACATTGGTTGAGGCTGCCAGTGCAAAGAGTGTCAACTTAAACTAATTAACTGCGTCCAGTGATTGTCATCCAGTGTCCATCATCCATTGGTGCCATATTATGAAGGTTAATTAGCATTTAATGTCACTGAGGAGCTGATGAGTCCTTTCATGGGCCATCTTTGCGTTATTTACACACAACATAAATTGAAGAAGTCAGCATCATTGTCATCGTCATCGTCATCGTCATCGTCAACATTATCATAATCATCATCATTGTCATCGATGTCAACTTCAATATGCATGCATCGAAGCCCGTTGACAATCAATTTTGTTGTCCTCTTTTTTTTTCTATTTTTTTTTTCTTCTTTGTTCTCTCTCACTTGCCACTTGGGGCAACGAAGTGGGAAGAGATGGTGACAGGCACATCATTCTAATTGCTGCAACGAATCGATAAACAATAGACCAAAGTGTTCTCTAATTGCAAAACCAATGGGAAAAGTGTGCATCTTACAAAAATAGCAAACACTTTGATTACAGGTTGATAGGCCAATTAAACAGAATCCGATTCGAATGACATTTGATATTCTCTCAAATTTGTTTATTAACCATTTACAGTTTACAATTTACATAAATAGAAATGATATAATCTGATGAACACTTTCGTAGCCTAGCTTGGCAAAGTCTAGAAAATAAATAAATTGAGCTCAAATTTAGTGCATATTCATTGCATGAAAAGGAAAATTCGACTGATAATTCAGATGCATATTCAGAAATGAATTATCCAAGCTTTACTCAGTTCTGCTTAGGGGTAATGCTGATTGAGCACATAAAATTAAATGTTTTCCATTTTCTCTTTGAATTTTGGATAAACTTGTAGCAAACTTGTTGCGTCGTCGACTAATGTAACAGTTCTCGGATATTTAACGGGTTTATCGACAATCTTTGGCATCGAGCAATATGCTCATCTTTGACTATCCATTTCAAGTCGAAGAACGTTGATTAATTATTTTGTTTGGCTGGCATTTTCTCAATTATTGTTCCCCATCTCCATCGCAATAACGGTTATTATTATTATTATTATTATTTATTACTTATTATTATTGGTCTCTTTTGCTTTGTCTATGATATTTATATCAATAATTAGCTTTTTTGTTGGCCCTAATCATTTTTTGCTTCGTTTGTCACTTGCAATTAAAACGTAACTTTAATTAAATAATGATGTGTGTGTGTGTTTGTGTGTTGTGTGTGTGTGTGTACATTTTATATAATTAGCTGTGTTTCTCGATTCTTTTCGCGACATCGGCTTAATTCATGCTCAGCGGCTCACACGTCGCATACGTGATATTTTAACTATTTGTGTATCGGGCCATATTCGCTCACTTAATTTATTGGCCATTAAATAATTAACATCATAAAGCAAATTTTATTCTCGCCACCGGAAATTTTTCTTTACTATTTACAGTTGCTAAAATTGGTCTTTTCACACTTTTATATCGACTTGAGAATTGGCATAAATATTTCTGGCCGATGACCGAGTCGGATAAGGTGAACAATCGATTAAAATAATCGACAAATCTTCCATAATTTAAGGGATAGAGTCACAATATTTGCTGGGGACCTTATTTAAAGATCGGCCGCCCAAATTTAGAGCTTAAGCTACCAATTGATAAGAAAATTTCTGAAAGAATGTCTTAAAATTTAAAGAGCAGAATCATGATTAATGATTAATGATTAATTCAATGGCTGAGGTACGCCCACCCACCCCCCCAACCTGTTTTCAAGTGGTATAAGAGTATTCTGCAGTCGGTAATGCCGACGACGGCAACGATCTCACTTGTTTTGTTTTGTTTTGTTTACTTTTCTCGATTGCTCGATTCGAAATTCCCAACTGCATTTGCGATCTTTAAGTTTGGATGCATTCAACTCGTTTCATTATTTGGCGTGTTGAATTCAGCGTTAAGCTTTGTTAAGCATTGTTGTTATTGTTGCTGGTTTCCTATTGTTTAAATGTGACAAAGCATGTTGCTCACATGTCTACTGCATGTGCATGAAATAATATGCAATTTGACTTTGGAATTGTTGTGAGCCCTGCAAGTAGGAAAGGTTGAAATGACAGAAGTTATCGATAAAATGCAAAGAGCTTAATCTGATCTTGATCTTGATGGTTTACGTGAACTTCTATTCCAAATTTGATTATAGTCTCCGAGATCGGTGCATAAAGACAGACATAAATTGGTAAATCTATTCGCTGATTGATGGGGCTCAAGATATATATATATATGTATATATATATACATACTTTATAGGATTAGCGTTCGGATAATTTATTCAAGTAGAACACATATTGAAAGTGATCGGAGATATTTGCATTTTCAAATATTAAATACAAATCGGGGGAAAAAAAACACACGCATCTTAATTTAATTTTTAATTACTTCGGCAACATTTTAAATAATGCTATCGATAAACGATTAACTTGTGGAGTGTTCCACATTCAATAAAAAAAAAAAACAAAAAAACACCTGCAAGAAAACACATCAAAATAAAACAAAAAAAATCTAAATTGAGTAAGTCTATAACTTACATATATATATATATATATATATATATATATATATATTTATGTTTGTATATATAAATATATTTATATATACATATAATGTGTGTGTGTGTGTGTGTTATTACTATTTGAACATTCCTTTCCCAGCTTTATAGCCGCTGCTGTTTTGCTGTTTTTTCGTTGTTGTTGCCGTTCTTTCTGCTGCTGTTGTTGTTGTTGTTGTTGCTGTTGTTGTTGTTGTTGTTGTTGCTGTTGTTGCTGTTTGTTAGCCATTTTTCAGCATCGCTTTTGTTGCTGTTTGTGAAACTCGTTTGGTGCACAAGATTTCGTTTTTATACTCGCACACATTGCTTTATCTGCCGCTCTTCCATTTTTTCTTTTCTTTTCGTTATTTTTTTTTTGTTTGTTTCCCTTTGTTTTTGTTGTTTTTTCATTCTTCTTTTTGCCTTTTTCTTCTTTATTTTATCTAAGTAGCATGTGCGCGGGTTATGTAACCGCAAAATGATGTATCGCATTTCCGAGGCTGCTGCTAGCTGGAAGATTGTTGACTGGGAGAACTCTGGCAACCGGACGGGGAACGCGGGGGCGAAGGTCTGAAGGGGACGGGAGAGGGAGGAGGACGAGGGGAGGGGGGCAGTGCGGAGGCTTGGCCCTGCACATGACCAACGCCGTTTTGGGGCCATGAACTTTTGCAGCGGTTAGCAGCCGCCAGAGGAGGTTGAGGGCATTTGCCCTCTCGGACCAAAAGCTGTGCGAATACGAATAGCTAAATATGTTTGTGTGTATGTCTGTATGTATGTATGTGTGTATGTATGTATGCATGTGTGTATGTATGTCTGTATGTATGTAGAAGAAGTAACTCAATGCCACATCGATTACATAATAGTTATGTAAACATTTAATCAGCATGTACATCCAACAATATACATACATATATATATACATAAATACATATATATACATACATATATATATACACATATGCTATACATATTAATAAGTCCGCCTCGATTTGTGCATTTTATGAAACGGCTAAAATGGAAAGTGACATGCAAATTTTTGTGTGTTTCTTTTTTTTTTTTTTTGTTATGTTGACTTTCGTTTGCCATAAGAAAGTCGCGTGGTGTGTGTGTGTGTGCGAGTGTGTGTGTGTGTGTCTTGTTTGATGTATCACGTAATTCACATTAAATGCTCGTCTTTTAATACGTTTGCAGCGGGTATCATAATTTTGTCACGAACTGACTCGCAGCCAAAAAGTCAATATTCCTGGGTAAACCCAATCAGCTGCAAGTATTTCCATTATTTGTTACATAATAATACATTTTTTATATCATTAGTTTTGGTAATATTATAATTACTACTCAATGTTATTATCATTATCCGTTTGATTACTCGTAAAAGTGTATTAAATTGTCGGCAACTCGAATACAACACTACAATTTTTTGTTGTTTATTTTTGTATTATTATTATTATTATTTTTTTTTTTTTTTTTTGTTGGGTGACACTATATTTTTTTGTTGTTTATTTTTGTGTTATTATTATTATTATTTATTTTTTTTTTTGTGTGTGACAGATTTATTTGTTTTTACGGCATGCGCATAGATAAGAAAAATCAAACATAAAACTCCCTGCCCCTAATCCCTCCGTCTCCTTATCTACTCCAATCAGTCGGAATACTCTTTAAGATATATACATATATATATATATACAGATATGTATGTATACATACATTTAAGCCATTGAGCGGAATGGTTTTACTTGCCCAATTGAGTATTTAATTTGTCAATCAGTTAATTTGATATGATTTTTATTGTCAGTCTTGAAAGAATCTATTGGAATCTAGCCTGAAATTGGTTGAGCTGTGGATTTTTCTTTAATTTCCTTCATGATTTTTCATGACTCCGAACTCTTTAATCGACTATCGAAGTTATCGATATGCATAGCTTGTTATGCGTTATCTTAATCCACCATAGTTCAAGCCATATTTTATTGGCAATCTGTTTAAATAATACTCGAAATTCTTGTATATTTTTCACACGAAATATTTCTTAAAAAAACAGAGAAATTTTGAACATCTTATTATAATTTTTAATACGTAATAATAATAATATTCATTTTAATTTAATGAGTCGTCAATAAATATATGCTTCAGTGGCAAATAATGGCCTTCTATTTGTGCAGTTCAAGTTGACTAATTGGCTAATTGACGTGGCTTGTCGAATAAAACACAAACTGTAAATCGTAAATGATTCGATTTGATTGTCCGACTTTTCCATTTCCCCAATTTTCCTCATAGCAACCCACAACTTATGTGTGTGTGTGTGTGTGTGTGTGTGTTACGCATACGCCACTTGAAGCACTGCAGTCGAGTGTCGCTCTTATCAGTCGCTTATCAGGCAGCAGCTCACAGCGTAAACAAGAAATTGTTTAATTGTTAGCATTGCCATTCACAATGTGGCCCGACGAGTGAGGGGGCGGCTCCGGGCTGGAGCCGGGGGAGAATGGAAAATGAAACATGGCTGGCAGGCAGTCAGCCGATTACCTGATGGACGCACGCAGTTTAAAATGCCTCTGTGTTTACATAGAAGGGGCTATGAGGGATGTGTGTTCGCCCTTTAACCCATTCCCGGCCTGCTACAAGCCATTGAGCATATTTTCATGCAGAGATAACAATTTTCACAATTTAGTGGGGCCAAAGAACAATGCTATTCAACATTCAACATTCAACAATCAACATTTTAGCTGTTTGTTGGGCACTTCTCTGCACATTTTGGTGAATTCAACTGCATGTGAAGCATGTTGATTGCAATGTTTCTTTTTGAGATCAAATCCGTTGATTTGCTTGTTGAGAGTCCCATTTCAGGAAATACCACAGAACAATTTTGGAACACACTGGCCGAGTTTACATTTAAATCTTTTTTTAATTTTCAAATTTCTTAGTGTTTGTATTATTATTTTTTTTTAATTGAAATATGTTGTAAAACTTTTGATTGGCTTCAGATAAAATGGTTTTTTTTCGCTTTAGCCAAATTTACTTAGAGAAATCAGTGAAGTATTTAATAATAGATATAATAAAATATATAATTAACAATATAAATATAAGAATATTATTAGTATTCTATATGCGATATTTAACATATATGCTATAATAAAGTTTCTATTATTATCAAAACATATTCTGGACATGTATTAAAAAGTCGGCAATTCGAAAGTTAGTTTTTTTTTATTAGTTTTGAAAATGTAAATGTTCAATCCGTTCAGTCCGTTCGGTCAGTTGTGGAGTTTTCTTTATATTATTTTCAGTACAAGTATAGAGAATAAAAGTTGGCTTGGCTTTTAATGGGTTAAGATCATTTCGAGACTGTCATCATCAGCGCTGCTGGCATTTTTTTTACACTTTTGCTTTTTTTTCTTTTGCTTTACAACACCAATCCCCCCTCCCCACCCTCCCCCCTCTCGGCGAACATGTTTTATTTTTTTTCACTCTTCCAGCAGTTGTGCGCTGCTTTGAAGATGTTGTTCTTGTTGGTGTTTTTGTTGTTGTTCTTGTTGCTGTTGTTGTTGTTTTCGTTGCTGTTGTTGTTGTTGCTCAGGTGTGCATTGTCTCACGTTTGTTTACTTATTTGCCCGCTTGATTGCCTCACACACATGCTTTTCACTGCTCCGCTCTGCCCATCACTCGTCACTCGCCACTCGTCACTCGTCTCTCGTCGTTCGATTACAACTGTAGTTGCCCATTTACACCTTATTAAGCCACTTCCCAATTCACATTGCACACACCAAGAACCCTCCCCGCACGCACTCAGTGATTTGTGCAGTTTCTGTTTCAGTTTCTGTTTCAGTTTCAATATTTGCCTGAAGTTTCAGGTTGCCAGTTTGGGTTCTGGGCACTTGACACGTCGCCTGCAGTCATACCTCCACCCCCCCCCCCCCCCCCCCACACCCTTCCTCATCCCTTTTTCCCAAAGAGTGCAAGTTATTTAGGACACACATTTCTGCTGAGCGCAATCAGTTAATTGTAAGCTGAAACCAAGGAATATCCACAGATCTTCTACTTCTTCTAAAAAAAAAAACAAAATCCTCAGAAAACAACTTCCTTTGGACGACCTGCAAGTCATTCTCAAATCAGGAAATATTTTTAATAATATCTTGGTGTTGACATTGTCGCATTGTTTAGGAAAAACAATCTGGCCAGTAAATTACTAAACTAAGTCAACCTCAGCTGGAGTCTCACAAGTGGGCTCAATACCCATCAAATACATCAAAAATATGGTTTTATCGAGTTTATCGATTGTCTTTAAGCTATGTTATCGACTTTTTAACCAACCAGCGAGGGAATACGTATATAGAACCGAGGTTACAAGTCATCAAATGCTAAAATGCATGAGAATAAATCAGAATTATTTATACAAAATCAGGCGCATTTTCGTAAAGAAAAGTGTTCTTCGAAATTCAGGCGAATTCTTTGGCTTGCGATTAAATAAACAAATAATGAAATAATAACCTAAGCCATAATTAACAACATAATAAATAATTTGCACTTTTTTCTCTTCAGTTTTGCAATGAGACTCATTCTGTACATTAAACTGCAGCCAGTTTGTCGGAATACACAGAATTTATAAAGAGCAAATGACTTTAAATAGCCGAAATAACTAAGTAACTAAAAAATGAAAACCAGTTGCAATTATTGAAACAAAGTTAAATTCAAGTTATTTATTTATTTATTTATTTAATATTTCATATTTTTTTCTGCTGTTGATGTTGAAAGTGTTGCAAATTGCAAGCAAAGAAATTGAAGAGCTAAAATGAATGCAACTAAAATGTTAACTGACTGACTGAATGATGCTCTACATACACCCATGAATGCACTCGGACACACACACACACACACACACACGCACACACATACTTGGACACAATTCACAGCTGCTTATCAGCTGCTGCAGCAGATGGAGGAACAAACAGATGGAGACGAAGGCGGCGGGCGGGCGGTGTGAAAGGGGTAAGAGTTTGAAGTGGCTTAGGCTATTGAATGTCAGCTAAATCGACATTCCCCTGCCTCTCCCACACCCCTTCCCCCAGAACCAACCGCCGCCCTCTAAGCAAGAAAAACTATCTTGTGTGTGCAGCATGCAATTCCATGGCCAAAAGACTTTGGGTCGCTTTTGAGGCAATGACTTTTACACATCGTAGCACATGGCTGCCCAACCACACATACCCTTCCCCCCCCCCCCCCCTCTCTCTCTGTATCTTCATGTGTGTGTGTGTGTGTGTGGTAAGCGCTCAATTGTATCCGCCATCATCATCATCGAGCGCGTGTAAATCGTAAGAAACACTCTCAGGGCAGCAAAGGCAGCACTGGCAGCAATGCGAGCAGCGACTTTAAGAAACTTGCCTTACCGGATTTTAAGTTAAGCCCCAACATCAGCAGCAGCAGCAGCAGCAATAAAAAGCACCCCCCACCCTTTCCCCCTCCCTTACACCACTCACACACCTGCATGGACCGTGGGCAATAGACAAAGCTGTATCTCTTGCTCTCCTTCTCTCCTCTTCGTCGTTCGCTCTCCCTCTCGCTCTCTCTCTCCCTCGCTCTCTCTCTCTGTCTGCCTCTCTGCCCATCTATTGGATGCTCTCAACATCTTGGTCGCTCTATTGATTTCGCTTAATATAACAGCAGCAGCAACAACAACAACAACAACAGCAACTTTGGAATGCTAACGTTTGTCTCTTTCCATGTGTTTGCATGTGTCTGTGTGTGTCTGTGTGTGCGTGTGCGTGTCTGTGTGTCTGTGTGTGTGAGCAGACAAGACAAGTAATGAGTAACAACTTCTTTTTCTTATTTTTATTTATTTATTTTTTTTTTTTGGTGGGCTTTAAGAAATAAACTAGAAATTCTTGCGCCCATTTTGCTGGTTGAAGTGACCCAAAAAAGAGAAAATTTCCTTCGATTTCGAGCGGGAGGGGACGGGGGCGGGGGCGGAGCCGGGGGAAGCAATAGAGAGTAAATAGAGATGCATAACAAAAGAGAGAAGAAACAAAAAGATAATGCGACAATGTTGATGTGGCTTAATGTTCCATTCAAAAGCAGAAATGAAGATGAAGGCACAGCAGAAGAAGATGTGAAAAGAGAGCTGGGAGACGAACTGAGCCAAAGCAGAAGAAGCAGATGGCGAAGAAGGAGAAGAAGAAGAATCAGAGTGGACAGATTAGAAACGCGGCTCGAAAGAGTTTCCAAAAATTGGAAAAAGTTTTCAAAAAAGAAGAAGCAGAAGGCGCAGAAGGAGAAGAAGAAGAACCAGGGTGGACAGATTAGAAAAGCTGCTCGAAATAGTTTCCAAAAATTGGAATGAGAATGAAACAAAAAGGATTCAACAAAATCGGAGTAATTTCTTTTCAATCTTTAATGTGGTATAAATTATAATTAAATTTGGAATCAATCAAAAAGAGTTTACAGAATCTATATATGAGAAAAGTTTGCAGAGCCTTCTCCAGAAAGAGAAACAAAACAAACCCAAAATTTAAAAATAAGAAATTAATTTTAATTTCGATATTTCTGGAATTCAACAAGAAGAATTCGGTTCTCTAAAACTTGTTTTAATATATTTAGATAGAGGAATTTCTCTACTCTTGCATAAATTAAATTTACATTTCTCAATAATAATTGATAATTGATTATCAATCAATCAGACAGTCAATCAATCATCAATCTACATACATTCCATGAATAAAAATCTGAAATATGACAACTAAGACAAGTTTCATTAATTTTATTGGTGAAAAATGTAATGCTAACAATTTATAACAAAAAAAAAGTTGGCCAATTGCCCTTATTAATTATTAGAAGGAAATCGGTTACATTCTGCAACTAACTTTGTTGAAAGTTAGTCTGCGGCAAAAAGTTTGCTGATGCCTCAAATAACGAACATAGTTTTACCAAAAATGTACTAAGCCAAAGCAAAAAATTAACAACAAAAGCAAAAAAGACGTAAAATATAAATCTTCAACCTTGCTAATTTTACTGCTTTGTGCCATAAACATCTAAAATGCATTGGCTTTCAGTCAGTCGAGCAAAGAGCAAAACAGTTAATTGCATTTGTACAGAAACTCCTCAGCTTCAGCTCTCTTTGAATAAAAACAAAAACAAACAAAACTTTTTCTACAAAAACAAAACAAAAAATAAAAATGCAAAAATGGTAGATTTTGTAGCTATTTATTTTAGTAGATGGAATTGACTTTATTTACTTGTCGGCCAGTGTAAATCGAGCCTTGGTCAACAGCTGCATTGCAACTCATTATTCAGTGTCCATAATCTGGTGTTGTTTAACTACACATGATGTTTACGCCTCCATTTAAGCACTTCATCATCATTATCAACGACAAACAATAATAAAAAATATACAAATACAAATAAAAAATTAATAAAATAACAAAACGCCCCCACTAAATATGGCAATTGCAGTTGGACAGGCACTGTGTCGGTCGTGGCAGTTTTTGTGTTGTTTTTTCTGTCTTAGCTCTTTTGGGATTTGTTTCGCATGTTGGTCTTGTTGCGGTTTTGGGTTTTCCACACACACACACATATATACACACACACACACACAAGCAAAACTTGTTTCGTTTTCAAGTTTTTGGAGTTGCCGTTACACACACAGTTTGAGCAGCTCTGTAAGCCACTTAAACTGTAAGCAGCTTTTCCTGCAATTTTGTGAGCGTTCTCGCTACTTACACTTCGCATGTATAAAGCTATTTCTTATTTTGCGACATTCTTTTTGTATCTTCATCTGCTTATTTTCATCTTTCAGCAGCAGCAGCAGCAACAATTTCCAGTTGGTTGACTCGCTTTGGCAGCGCACTCAACTCCCACTCCCAACGCTGCCCACTTTCCACATCCCACTTCCCACTTTCCGCTTACCGCTTACCGCTTACCACTTACCACAGTCAACTAACTGCCCACTTCCCATTCGATTCCAGCTTTTATTTGTTGCTGTTTTGGTGCCGTTTTCTATGTGAAATGTGAATGGCACCGATCACTGGCAGAGGTGTCAAATCAACAACAAGAATTCTGCCAGCTCCCTCTCCCTCTCTCTCTCTCTCTCTCTCTCTCTCTGCCTCCCTCTCCCTCGTTTGCGCGAGAGAGCAAGTTACAGTGCTGAGCGAGAAGTGAAGAGAGCCGAGCTTTGTTAGTTTGAAAGCATTGTTTAGTTGGCTTTGCTTCCGCTGCTCTTTTTGTATTGCATTCCAATAGTATATATATATATATATATATATGTATGTATGTATTAGCAGCAGGTATTGTCCGGCTTTGCCCGTGCCCAGCACAACTTTTACTTTTGATATGTGTATATCGATGTCAATTTATTTATGTTCACATTTGAAAATATTTGCGTGACTTTTTGCCTCAATATACCCTATGTGCAACTGTTTCGTGTATAGGGTACAAACATGTGAAAATTGACAGCTGTTTTAATGGCTCATAAGCAAAGTGTAAGGTCTGAATCAACACACACACACACACGCACACACACTCAACCCCACTCAGCCACACACATGTGCAAATGCATATTTCTTTATTGCAGGGAAAACTTCTCAAGTTTTCAACTGAATTTCAAGTGGAAGAAACGTCAACATTGCCGGCAAAAAGAAAAACAAAACACACACAAAAACAAAGCAGAAAACGAAAATGTTTCAAGTTGTTGTTGTTGCTGTTGCTGTCCTACAAATGTATCTCAGCGCTGCTGCGTGTATTGCATAAACGCCCTTCGCCCCAAAACAAAGCAACAACAACAACATTACAAATATTTAACACACAAAAAGCAGTCATAAAAAAAAATAACACAAAAACGCAACGCTGACGCCGCCGTCTCTGTTGCCGTCTCTGTCGCTGCTGATTCATGGCTCGTGCATACATCGCTCAGCTCAGCTGGCAGCTGGGACAGATGGACTGACAGACAGACAGACAGAGAGAGAGACATGCTGAGCGGGGGAGACAGGCAGACAGGCACAAACACGTACAAAACGTGTAAAGAGCAAGTTTAGACAGTTTGACAAGCATTTGTGCACACTTACTTTAGACGCGTCGCTCTTGCTGTCGCTGCCGCTGTCGCCGTGGCTGGTGCTGCTGCTGCTGCCGCTGCTGCATATATGTAAATATGTATATATGCGGATGTATGTGTGTGTGTGTATATTTGTCTGTATACAAATCAAATTAGATACACCAACAACAATATTAAACCAAAAAAAAAAAAAACAACACAGAAAACAAAAATGCGCTTAAAACGAAACGCGATGGCAATGAAACGCGGACGCTGACGCTGGCGCAGTCGCAGTCGCAGTCGCAACTGCCCTAAAAAGCCAAAGCGCGCGCGCGCGCACTCTCAGCGTACAATATGGGACCGTAGGACGTGGGACGTGGCAAAGGGGGCGACGCGGTAGCCGGCACTACACAAACAGGACACGACATAAACACGACACGACACGAAACGAGACGAAACAGAATGCAATTCGCAACGGGAATGAGCAGCACACTGTGCTGTGGACGCAACGATAAACGGCGACAGTTGCCGCACAACTGATGTGATTAGTTGCCAAAGCCGCAGCTAGCCCCCAAAAAAAATCGTGCGCAGAGCAGCCAGAGAAAGAGAGAGAGAGAAGAGAGCGAGCAAGCGACAGAGCGTAAACGTAAAACGTTTGGAGCTGCTGACCACAAAGCCAATAGTAAAAACAAAAGCGTCGAAAAATGCTGCGCGAGATGCTCAAAGCATAATAGTATTGTGTGAGCGAAAGACAAACACGCAGAGAATGAGAGAGAGAGAGAGAGAGAGAGAGAGAGAGAGAGAGTAAAACCAAGACAGAGAGTAGAACCACGAGAGAGAGTAAAACAGAGAGAGAAAGAGAGGAAGAGCGAAATGAGTTGGTTTGACTAGAGCGGTGCAGTTGAGCAGTCACCGCAGTTGGTTAATGAATGCAAACAGTTAACAAAACAGCTGCGAGTGTTTTTTGAAAGCCATTGCGTTAAAGGCATGTTAATTAAATGCTAACAGTTTGTTTGTCGCTTGTGTGAGCGCCCTCGAAGCTGTTTAGAGACTGCCCGACTGAGAGATATCCTCTGTCAGTTTTCAAATACATTTATAGATAAAAAGAATAAATCAAAAGGAATTTGATTTGGGGTATATCGCACTGATATTTATCGATAATTGGCAAACGTGCCCGGTGTATCGAAAAACTAAAAGAAGACTAATTTTTAAAAAATTGCAGAGTTCGTTGTCTTGGATCAATATTCAAAGTAACAAGCGCTTTCATAACACTCTCTGTTCTTTATCGACTCCAAACAATATTGAGCTAATAATAATAAATCGCATTATGGTATCAATAAATACCTATTTATATAAATATATACAAATATATATGACTTACCCAGTCTGGAATCATTCTTCTTGCGTACACGCAAACAAATTGTGCATGATTTGATGCACTGCAAAAGTGAAGACGAAAATACAACAAATCAGAGCAGTTTATTAAAGAGTTCGATTAAAATCGATTACTTACATCGTGTATGTGACGAATGGCCTCGCCCCGTGATATATTGTCCAGGCTAAGGCCATTGACCTCGAGTATCTCATCGCCCACTTCCAAATTATCGCGATCGGACGGTGAGCCGTATAATTTAATTTTACCCTCCGCATTCTCAACGAGAATGATAACATATCCAGAAAGTTCGACAACTTGTTGCTGCAACAGAGAGACACATTTTCAGTTAGAGAATCGTAAATATAAAGCTGTTATCAAGCGTAGTTTGTAATTGGTAATGAATAATATTCCCAGATTAATCAACAAAATCCAATAAGAAAGACAGCTCGACCAGCAGTTACCCTAGACGAGGCTTTAAAAAGGGTTTCAGACTTATTGATTTTAGTGTGTTCAAAATGTAAATGCGTTTTGCTTAACAAAATCGATATTTATATCCGATCTTAATGAAATTTTTGACATACAATGAAAAGTATATAATAAATACTTGTGGCTTTTATTACTTAATTTTATTAGTTTGTATTTTATTCAATCCAACAACTACATTATAAGCTCATAAATATCGAAATAACATTTTATTGTTTCACTTTTGTTATTGGTATTTTTTAAATTTTTGTTCTGATTATTTCTTTTTATTGGTTTCCTCAATATTTGCTTTAAATATCGGTCAATTTTTCATCTGACTACACCCAGATTTAAAAATATTTCACATTTTGAAAAAACGGTTTTAAAAACAAGACTTTAAGCTTAAAATTAATGTTACAAATATAAAGTGAATAATTTTGTAAAAACTTAAAATTAAATGTATATATTTATACATTTTATATTTATTTTTTATTATTTTTAGTTTTAGTTTAATCATTCACTTTTCATTTTATTTCAGTAATAAGTTGCAGCTTTTTAATTTTAATTTAAATATTAATTTATTTCAATTTTCATTACTAATTTATAACCTTTATTTTAATTGTTAAATAAACAAAATAAAAAATAAAATATTTGGTAATAATTAAGCAACTAATAAAATATTAATAGTAGCTCTCAAATTGTAATAACTTTTTCATTATTTAATTCGATTTAAGAGCTTCGCTTTATACAGCTACAATTTCGCACTAATTTAAGGATCAACGATTGGCAATACAAGTTAAAAAATATATGAAAAAAACTTACAATTAAAAAAAATATTTCGCTCCAGCTTCCAAGAAGCATTGCATGTCTAGAAAATTGCTCCTATGCTCAAGATTTCAATGTTTCCGCTCATAAAGTCATTTGCATAAATGCTACAAAATGTTTAATGCTTAATGTGCGTAGCGAAGGCGGTGGGGGGTGGTTGTGTTGGTGGTTACACATTTCAGGTATTTCAGGCATGGGCAAAAAAAAAAAAACAAATTAATTATACGCAAATGCGGGCAACTTGGACCCAGTTAGTCAAGGTCCCAAGCCCCAACACCCAACATCCAATCCCAACTCAAGCTGAACAGCAGGAATCGCAATTTCTGTCTTCTGATGTGGGCGTTTAATTGTGTATGTATATGTGTGGGGAGGGGTGGTGGGGGCAGTGGGAGTGGGAATTTTAGCCCATTATTGCTTGGGCTGGCTCGTTATGTTAATTACAACAAATTATGCTCGTGTGGCAAATGTGTGTGGACCAAAACACACACACACGCACACCCTGCCCCATCCCGTTGCAGCATCAAACATTTTGCCAAGAGTAAGGGTAATAGCTCTCTCAGTTCACGTTTTAGTTTTAGTTGCGTTCTGCAATCGGCGACTGCGAAAAAAAAAAATAAATAAATAAAAACAAAATAAACAAAAACAAAACAAAAATGTTGTATGTGGCACTAATGAGCTTTTTGGCTTTTGAGTTTGACATTAATGCCACTTATGGGTCAACAATTTAAATTTAATAATCGCTGGTGCAGAGCAGGTAGCAATTTAACAATTTCGCTTTCGCTTTATGCAAAAGGAAAGTTCTTCTTTTTTTGGTGTTTAAAACGGTTACTGGCATCTTGAATTGTATTTATTTATTATTTATTTATTTATTTATTTTTATTTATTAATTTACAAAGAATTAACACAAAAGTACAAACCATAAGGCAGATACAAGCCTATTTCACTTAATAAAAATATATCTAAATATTTATAGTTTATCACAAAATTTCAGTTAATTGGATAGATGAAATTCTGGGCGAATTTAACAATTGAATGATTTATATACGATTTCAAACCCTACACAATGTAATATTCATCTAAAGGGCTACCCAAGTGTAGGTGCCCACTTGGATACCTACTCGTAAGAATCCCTAATTACCCACTTTTAAGTACGAACACCACTTCTAGATCCTCCATTCAGTACCCCCTTGGTTACAGGGGGGTGTTTATCAACCAATGATACCCAACTTCCACAGCCCTCAGCTAGATTTCCACAGCTAGATTTCCATATATAGATTTCCACTACGATATCTGCTGGTAGCTTTGCAATGGTGTTTTTTACTATAATAAACCAAGTTGTTAATTCGAACTCTGTTGAGTCGAGGTGCACAGTCGAACTGTCTTTATTTCTTAAAATCCTTATTTATAGCTAAGAATTTCCGCTTATTTTCTACTTGCTGTATGGACCAAGCAGGGGATCATTCTAACCCATGCAAGAATTAGTTCCAATTTGTCTATTTTTACTTAGCTTATCTCTATCATGTACTCAAGCGATCGCTGCTGCCGCTGATCATGTTCATATTAAGCATATGCTGAATATATATTTGCTCTCTGCTTAAATTGGCTTCATTCTGGAACAGGTGTATAGCCACTACTGCTAGGTACCCACTGGAAGGTACCCAATGATTGGCACCCGCATCGTAATCCACTGTTCGGTACCCTCTTTCATATCAACCGGTAGTTAATTATACTTGGGTACCCACTGAGAGACATCCACTGTTAGCCACTCTCTGATTGGTAGCTACTCCGGAAGGTAATGCTACTTAACCAGTGGTGCATCCCCTTGTAGTTAACCACATTGGTATCTTCTGCTAGGTAGCCACTTCGGTATCTTCTGATAGATGCCCACTGGTCGCAGCTACCCACTTATTAGCTAGGTTTTTATTTACCGTCCTTTCAAATGTAAATTCAGTATTATATATATATATATATATATATATATATAATATATATATCTAAATATGTGCAGTGTTCGCATTGGCACAAACAAACGTGTTAACGTCAAGTGGCAAATTATTTGCTACAATTTGCTACAAAAGGACTTCGTTTGGGGAGCGAAAGGTGAAGGGCGGAGGTCGAAGGTTGCACTCGACAGCGAATTCAACGGCAATTGCCGCCAAAAACACACACACATGCGGAATGCGGAATGCGGAATGCACAAAAGAATTGGGCGGAAAAGCCAGCGTGGCGAAAGTGCAATTGTTGCAACACGGAATGCGACAGCGACAGCGACAGCGACAGCAGTAACAACAGCAACAACTGAAACAACAGCAACAATTGCCGACAACAGCCAACAAACAAATCAACAAACAAACAAAACACTCGAGAATGCAAAACCCCAAAGCGAACTGAACTCGACTCGAGTCGAGTAAAGTTGGCAAATAGCCAACGGTGGAGGGGGCACCGAGGAGGGGAGCATTACAATGCCACAAACAATTGGCGCGAGAGGTGCAGCTGCAACAAGCACAACAACGACAGCAGCTGATGATGAGGACAACTCAACAACAGTTGCAGTTCTGTTGCCTTAATATGATTAGACTGGGCGCAAAACAACAACAACCCAGCCAGTCGACGACTGAGAGCGAGAGGGAAGCTCGACGAGAAGATACCCAGCACACAAGACCAAACCAATTTGTATTCCTGCTATATATTTTGCCTACAATTCACCTTATTATTCCAAAAAATATATTTGTAAAAACCAGGGTTTCTCATTTCTTCATTTAAGTTTATAATCATCTAAAAAATTTAGTAAAAACATGTCCAATTGCAAGTTTTGTGTGTTTTTAGATCGACGAATTCATATATTTACTTTATGTTGCTTATTTTCAGATTTCAAGATTTTCTAACATGCATGGCGATTTTTTTCGCAGTGTATTAAGTTATATGCCTCCTTAATTAGAAAGGTATATTTTTAAAAATGGTGCAACAAGCTACATTCTGAATAGCTGCTCGACTGGGGGCTAGCAGCAATCTTTAATCCTTACCAATATTCTTATTATAAATATCAATTTCAAAAATCTAATCTAATCCATAATATATAGAAGAAAAAACCATAATAAAATTTGATGTCTTTCACTCCTTCTTCTTCTTCTCCTATGCTCATTTTTATGAAGACATTCTTAATTTAAGATTATTGAGCTTAATTTGCTGTTAAAACTATTCGTTGATGATTTTACATCTGAAATACATTCCAAAATTGTTCATAATCCATGTAATATCAAATAAAGAGTTTAGCTATGCAAATGAAAGAAGTTCTCAATAAAACCATTGAATGTGAAGCTTTCTCTCTCTTAATTGATGAGTTTGCTCAGCTTGTGACCGATAGTTGCTCGGGCAGCTATATAATATACCGATATATATTAAGTATGTACTGCCTCGCGTCTATATCAAATGAGTTAGTTCAAATAGTCCTCAAAAGGGCAACTCAAGAGCAGCAACAAACAAAAACAGCGACATAATCATTGGCGTTTCAGTGCCGGATGATGGCACTTGGCATCCACAAACATACACACGCACACATATATATATACTTATATATACATATGTACATATATGTGTGTGTGTAGGGTGGGGCATGTGGCGGAGAAGCGGCGACATCGATTCAAAAGTGGAGCAGCCTTAGTCGCAGTCGCAGTCGCAGTCACATTCGCATTCGCATTCGCATTTGCCAGTCGCAGTCGAAAGCCACCTCTACCTCCCGCACCCCCCCGCACCACCCGCACGACCCATCCCACCCATCTGCAGCCATTGTACACTCCAGCGCTCATCTCCTGTCAGTCCCACAGTCGCACTTGAATGAAAAATGACAGCAATTACGCTTAAATTATGCGTTTGTTTTCATATGAGCGTCCTTGTCTCAGTTTGTCTGTGTGTGTGTTTTTTTCTATATCTTCTCGGAAGAGTATTCTCATTTGGTTGTCAAGCTTGTAACGCCCTATAGAGATCTATATCTGCTATACTCTGAGAGGGAACTATTTGACTGCGGCCTGCAAGGTATGCAATCGTCGGCTTGACTAAGATTCAATTGTTTGATTTCTTGAAGCTCATTGCACACATTCACACATAGACAGAGTGAGAGAGAGAGGGAGAGAGGGAGAGAGAGAGAGAGGGAGAGAGAGAGAGAGAGGGAGAGAGAGAGAGAGGGAGGGAGACACACTTGCACTCGTACAAACACAGATATATGAAGCATACAGAAGCTTTATAAAATGCTCTAACCTCAAAAATTAATAGGTATTTTGCTGGCTGTTAATGGTGAGTGGCCAAATGGGAAAAGACAAAAATTATAAGGACAAAGCTAAATAAATACAAAAGCTCACTCAATTCTTGTATGTATGTATGTATATATATTTATATATGTACCTATAACAAATTGGTTTGTGACATTAGACATTAGACTATAAAAGTAAAAAAAAAGAGAGTAAAACATGACAATTGAATTAGGCGCAGCCATCTCAATGCACATTCGAATTGCTCTTTAATTGCCAGATCGCTTAGATACGCATTACTCCGCGCTGCCAAACCGCTTAAGAGACAATAAATATTTGAGGCTGTTAGTAAAATCAAACAAAAACAAACTGCGAAATACTTTGATGCCATAAATAATACCATCTGGTAACAGGCGGTGCTGAGCAAGGTGGGTGTTTCCAAGAAATATCGATCTTTGAAGGAGATTTTTGGTAATCTATCGTTTAAGTTTTTATCGATATACTTTTCAAATTTGGTGACTCCAGCTTACAAATTGTGGAACATATTGTGGGCGTGGTCAGCAAATGTATTTGCTGATCTTTAAAGAGAGATTACCAGCAAGTTACCTTCCACGTTTGGGAGATATTGTGGGAGATATTCGGATTTATCGATTTTTATTATCGATTCTTAAAGCTGCCAGTAATAAACCTACCAAATTTATTGGCCAACCACTTGCCAACAACTTGCCAGCCAAATCGCCTTAAAATTGTGCGAGATATGTGGCATAATCGATTCGAATTTATCGATTTCTATCGATATCCTAGTCTCCTAGTGGACTCAGGCACATGTATATATTCCAAGTTTCTAGTCTCTATCTCTAAAAGTGTGGAAGAAGATAGCATGGACAGCATACCTTCGGTATCAAAGTTTAAATAGCGTGCAATTTAAGTTCATGAAGCACTATAATTTAAAAAAAACACCAATTAGTTGATTGACTTTTTATTTAATAATTAAATGATCGTTTAGAATCGTGACTGAAGGAACCGTTTCACTATCAACTAAAATCGGAATTCCTTTAAATGCATAGTATAATTTAGTGGGCCCAAAGATGTATGCTATACGCTTAGGGATGCGAGGCGAGGCGTAAACACGAAACTGTGCTTTGACTTTGCTGCTAATCAGACAAACAAAAAGACAATGCCAACAATGACAGAAAACACTTGACTTGTCATATCTGACATACATGCATGGATACATACATACACACATAAATACACACACACATACACACATACGTACACACATACAAATGTGCGCATAAATGTCGGAAGATAGCTTTAATGCTCCTTCAGCTTTTTCTTCCTTGCTTCTTTTCTTTGTTTTCTTCTTTTTTTTTTGTTTTTTTTTTTCTTTTCATCAAACTCGTATACACACAAGGCACAGACAGACAGATTTGCATTATAAGTTGCTTCTTCCTTTTTCTTCTACATGTGCGGATCGTTGACTTAACTGCAGCGTGCAGTTTTTTTTTTTTTTTTTTTTTTTTTAATAACAACATATTAATTTACATAGAGTATTCAGGTTAAATTTGTTTGCGCATCTCTATTGACACAGACACAGTCAAACAAGCAAACAAAGGCCGCGACGCTGGCTAATCAGACAAACGTCTGGCCGAAAAATGAGTGCGAGGTGGGGGAGATAGAGAGACGGAGAGAGAGACAGAGAAACAGAGAGAGAGAGAGAGAAAGAGAGAGCATTAAGCCGGCTAGATGCTTGTAGACTTGCCCAGTGTAGACTTTAACGGATGTACAAAAATACAACAACAAAAAAAACGGTGCCGAGATGATGCTGAAAAAAAAATGAAGTGTGTTATTGTTGTGGCTGCTGCAGCTGTTCATAGCCAGCTGCTTGCGAACTATTTGTGTAGACTTTCTGCTCGTTCAGTTTTCACTCAGATGAATTCAGTCTGACACATACTTCAGTCATTCAGTCAGTCAGTCAGCCAGTCAGACGCGCTGCCAGCATACGATGTGTACTATGACTATTTAAATGCCTGCCTGCCTCGCTGCCTGCCTGCTGGCGATGACACATGCGCATTGGTGTGCGGCACACAGACGCACATGTGCGTCGCTGCCAGCGTCGACGTTATTGCTCTTGTCGCGACGCGTCGTCATGCGACTCTGAAATTTGTGAATTAAAAGCACGCATACCCATACAGCTACACACATGCACACACACACACGCACACACATATACACACACACGGACACATACAGAGTTTACTCAATAAAGCAAATGTTCCGTTACTTGCCAATTTATTTTTTCTTTCTGTTGTTGTTCTCCGACGAGTGCTACAACTACAACAACAACAACAACGATGGCAAAAACTTTTCCTATTTCATGGCAATAGTTGCAAAGTTTGGACAACTTCGAATGGGGGGTTGGGGGATTTGGAAGGTTTCTGAAAGGTGTGCTCGGTTTCACAGGCTGCCTCAAGTGTCATTTTTACTTTGACATACGCAACCCATAAAAAACACACACACACACACACACACACACACGCAGACACACACACAAATCAAAGAACAAGTGCAACTTGTTTAATTTAAAAACCCGCCAAGTGCACACATAAAGCAAACAAGCTGTTCTTAATTAACTCCGATTTGGTTTGGTGCATGAATAAATTGCATTTTTTGATATATAGACTCTTTATAAGTATGCAGTTTAAGAGTTGCAACAACTTCAGGTAAGTTCACAAACAAACAAATTCAAATGCTCGGCTATGCGATACCCTGTACCGACAGCGTTACTCATTGTTATAAATAAGCTGTACGATTGTACCCCGAACCCAGCTGTTAAATATACTCAAAAACTATTGGCAATTTTCCTTATAATAAGTTTTGCACCCAAATGTGAGCACTGAAGAGCAAAAATAATGAGCAGCGCGTGTTTTTATTTACAAGCCCGAACTGATCCTAGCTGACTGGCATAAAACACGTGCATACACATAAATACATACATACATATATACACATGTACACGCAATCGTAAGGGGTAACGGGACTCCGTAGCGTACACACAAAGGCATATTGGCGCTCGTGTCGATTATCGTGTCATCTCTTTCTCACACATGCGCTCGCATATTGATGCATACAGAAAATGCTTGCGGCTGCTGATGGAAATGAGATCAGTTTGAGGATATATTTTCGATCTTTTCCGATCTTGATGAATCTGGGGCAGTTGATCAATAATATGCATATGCGTATAAAGTGTTAATGAGAAGATTCTGCCCTTAAAATCGTAGCATTTATTGCTATCGAAAATTTAAATATATCAATAATCGAAAAACTGTGGCAGTTATCGATAAAATAAAGCAAACTGGATCTGCGCCTGGTATACGAGAGCCTATATGCCAAATTTGAAGTCTCTTGCTTTTATAGTCTCTGAGATCTGCGTGTTCATGCAGACGGACGAACGGACGGACATGGCTATATCGACTCGGCTATTGGCCCTGATCAAGAATATATATACATTATGGGGTCGGAGATGCTTTCTTCTGCCTGTTACATAAATTTTCTCAAAATCATTATACTCTTTTGACCCATTTTTAATGGGTATAAAAAGAAGGAATAAATCAGTATTCGGTTTGAATCGTGGGCTCTTTTATCAATAAAATTATTTAATAAAATAAAGATTTCACTTTTGAAATCTATAGCTCTCTGAAGGACTGAAAGACAGACGGAAATATATGGCTTGCCTTGACTACTGATGCTGATCAGGAATATATATCATTTGTGTATTCAAAGTTGCTTCCTTCTGTCTGTTACATGCCTTTTCCCAACTTCATTATACACTTTTACCCCTATCAAAATGAAAGATTAAAAGTATATAGGCATTTATTGGGAGTGTTTAGGAGATCTTCAAGATTACACTACACAACAAACCAAAACAAAAATGTAGTCGTTTTCTTAAAAAATGTTTTTTGCTGTCTTCGCGTGATTTGTTATTTTTTAAATACTCACATTCTTTTCGAAACCCATATATATATATATATAATATATATATATATATATATATATATATATATGTATATTTATAGTTTAAACAAGTGTTCCTATTAATGGTGGTACATATGTCACAGCTAATTACGAGTGGAAAATCTCATTTTTTTTCTTGTTGTATTTTAGTGACTCTTTATAACAGTGCTTGCGACACGTAGACACATACAAAGTCGCATTGTACGTGATAGTGTTAAGAGCTCAGAGTGTGCACAGTGGGATGTGTAAGGCAAAGTATGTGCAAAGAAAATATGTGTTTCTTTTTAAATTAAAATAATTCACTTAATTCTGTTATTAAATAATAAAACTCTTTGTGCAAGGGCTTATGTAAACTTTGTGTTATACGAATTTGTACCACTGTATAATAATCATAATAAGACTTTCCTATAAATATTTATTAAAATTTTTTTTTTTAAATTTAATTATCGAATATTTTTCAAGCTTTTTGTATATTGTGTCGACTGACTTTAGTTGACATTAAAAAATCAAATCTGTGTAATGGTTTTTATCATGCATCGGCTGACTATGCGCTTTCAGTATAATAACATGTTCGCTAAGGTCAATTTGAATGGATGCACTGAAAAGATTTACACAAATCGAAATCAGGGCCACTGTGCCTGGGCTGTATGGCCATGTGATTTGCATTTAAGACACAAACAATAGCAGCCAAGCAGAGCAAGCAAAAAAAAAAAGAAGGAAAGAAATGTACAGTTAAAGTACAGTTATAAGCTCTACTGCTGCTTCCTTTTTTCAGCTCGCTATCCTCCTCCTCCTCCTCCTCTCTCTCTCCCTCTCTCTCTCTCCCTCTCTCTTTCTCTCTCTTTTTGTGCATGTCTCGCTGCAGTTGCCTTGATAAAACGAAAACAAAAAAAAAATATGTGTTGCCTACTTTTTGCGGATAGCAGAAAAAGTAATTTTTTTTCATATGCGTGTGTGTGTGTGAGTGAGTATGTTGCTGTTGTTGTTGTTGTTTCTGATGCTGATGATGACACTATGTAATGACAAACGGAGATTTTAGTGGCTTTTTATGACTTATTCGCACGCTCGCATTCACACAAAGCAGCGACGTCGCCAACTCGACTTCAAATTGCGTCGAACAAGGCCAACAGCAGCACCAGCAGCAGCATCAGCAGCAGCAGCTGCTAAGCAACGCTTTCTCCTCTTCCTCTTCATCTTTCTCTTCTCGCCCTTTCCTCCTCTGTCGCACTCTCGCCTAACCCAAAAATCAGCCTGCCTAGCAATGCCTCTTGGCAATGCCCTTCAAGTGTTTGCTGCTGGTGTATATGAGATCTCCCTCTCTCCCTCTCTCTCTCTCTCTCTACCTCGCTCTCTCTCTCTTTGTCTCGCTCGCAGCTGACTGAATGGGCGTCTGTTGAAATGCTCTTGTTGTTGTTGTTGTTAACATCTTTAAGGGAACAGCTGTGTGGGCGTCTCGACTGAGTGTGTTGGTGTGCGTGTGGGTGTGAGTGTGTGTGGGTGTGTGTGGGTGTGTGTTGGTGTGTGTGTGTGTTGGTGTGTTTTAAGTGTATGTCTGCGCAAAAACGGCAATGTTTAATTAAAAGCGATAGCAGCAAAACGCAACGCGTGAAACTCGTCACTGCCAAATGCAAATGGATGGAAATGCGACACAGAATTACACATGCCACATGCCACATGCCGCTTGCCGCATGCCACATACCAAATGGTATATGCTCCACGCCCCATGCCACCCACCGAGCCACCGTTTGCAACTGAAATATGGAGAATGCGTGCGCCTTTTCCGTTGTTGTTTTGGTCGGGGATGCTTCGCAAATGTAATGCACAAAAAAAAAAAAAAAAATGACCTTGGCAAGACTGAAATCAATATGGTGCCGCTCATTAATTCAATTTCGCTCAGTGCACTCCAAAATGGCCATTGCAAGTTGTTATGATGGCTACCACAGCCGCCGGCAACAGAACAATGCCAATGTCCAATGGCAATGGCAATGGCGAAATGGGCGCAATTAGTAAATGGAAAAATGCAGCTGCATTTTTATTGTGGTTGCCAGTTGCCGATTCCTTTGTCTACATGATTATTTGAAATGATAAATGCGGCATTATAAATACAACAACATTTGTGCGTATCTCTCTGTGTGTGTGTGCCTGTGTGTGTGTGTGTGTGTGTGGGTGTGTGTGCGTAATTAACGTAACGAGCTGCGGGCAGTTTGCTTAAATATAATTGTCAATTAAAATGTTAGCATTCATTTGAATTGGCCACAAGTAAATGTTTGTGTATTCATTTAGTTAAATCAAATGTGCATCACGCTGCGTGCTTCACCACCCAGCAATGGCTCAATTTTGGCAAATACCAAGTTAAATGGGCCAAATAATTATCAAATAATCCAGCTTTTCAAAGACACTTAAGATGGAACATCTTTGATGCCAGATCGAATCTTGATTAACGGCTTACTCAGATGCCATATCATACTTTTCAGTGTTGTAAAACAGTCGGTGCACTCAAGTTACGACAGAGCTTGATCATTAGATACCCTGCAACGCAATCTTAACCAAAAGAAGACATAAATCATACAAGTGAAATGTGAAAAACGCTTTTAACTGCCTGTTGCAGTTGTTATGCGTATTTGCACGACTACATAATACCCTGTACTAGCCATTTTCAATGGGCATGGCCCGAAACAATCAGAAAAGGCTTATAGGTAAATCACTTTGTCATCAATTAAAAAGCACTTTGAATATGGACGAGACATTTGAATACATATATAAAATCTTTATAATATATTTAACATATATCCTATATATATCTCTATATACATCAGTTTTTTCTTTATAATTTTTGTACTTTAAAGTTTAAACTAAGTGCAGACGAGGAAGAAACCTGTTCCGACTTGCTTGTGGTCATCAACAGATTTAAATATGTGACTAATTAGATACACACGTGTGTCTGTGTGTGTGTGTGTGTGTGTGTGTGTGTGTGTGTAGGGTAGTTAGTTTATGGATTGGTTGTTTTGGTAAACGATAAGCGAGCAGAGAGTACTTTTCGAGGTGCTTCTGGGACGGTTGCTAACGCTTGCATAATTGAGAGGCGCTACAAACACACACACACACACACACACACACGCACACACACACACAAAAGGGCACTTGAAAGGGATGCGCAGACACACAGATATACATATATACACTGGGGCATTGGCAACCCATCCGGACAGACGACCCAAGGCACTTAGGGGCTAGCAGCAAAAAAAGAGAAAATAAAAAAAAGAACGAAAAAAAGCAAAAGCCAAATCTCGCCGCTCGCCTCGTCCTTTTGGACCAGCTCCTTGGGGAGCAGACTATGTGTGTGTGTGTGTGTGTGTGTGTGTGTGAGTGTGTGTGTGTTGGAATTGGAATACATGAAGCGTCATTGTTGCCGCTTTGGCTGCCAAATGGGCGCACATAATGAGGCGCCCAGTTTTTTTTGGTCTGTATCATTTGGTTAGCTGTTCTTTGTGTGACCCACACCCATTGTCATAATGATGTGCCCGCTTTATCTATCATCACTTTCGGTCGTAACAGTCAGTTCATCACTTTATCAGTCCACCCATGTATCATCTATCAATCCATCTATCCATCTATCAATCGCTCAATCTCTCAATCGCGCAACAAATCTGTGTCTCACTTACCTTGCCCTGTGACGAGGATATTGTTGAGGCCGACGGTGTGCCAGAGGATTGTGCGCTTAGCGTTGATCGGCTGCTGTTCGCTTGCATTGCGCCACCCCCCACCCACCCCGGCGTCGGCGTCCTTTTTGAATCCTTGCACAATCAACTCGTTAAGTGTTCCAATTGTAACATTTTACACATCATTCGGTGCACAACAATTTGTTTTGTTAATTTTTTTTCTTTTTTTTGTTTTAAGTCTTACTTTATACTAAATATATATATATGTATATATATATAGTAGCGGCTCCTCGGCTGGGCGCGATCTGGAATTGAGAGGCAAATGTTGAGTCTCGTTTATATCTTATTGTTAATTATTTTTTTATACAAGCAAAGCACAAAATGTTGCAGAAAAACACAGAAATGACACTTAAAAGAAACAAACCGAATCGAATTTTGTACGAATCTAGTCAATATTGTTCGCCTACGATGTTTTCGGTTCCAAATAATATTTAATTTTGAGTTTGCGTTCTGATTCCGAAATCGATTCTGAACTGCAATCATCCAAAAATGCGGTTTGACACCTTGAATCAATGTAAACTATTTAATAACCTATCCAAAAACATTTGCAAAACGAAATAATGAATAAAAGTTGAAGAGCGGAGTCAATATGTATATATATATATATATATATATATAACATCATATTACAGTTACGATCATACAACTTTTTATACGATTGTTCCTATATGAGACTTATATCATGTAGTGGTCCCGTCCGATAATAACTTCTTAGCGCTTAGATTGATCTGGATAGAAAACTTTGAATTTCAGACGAGAAAAAATCCTTTAACCGATTGTTCCCATGAGAGTTACATCATGAAGTATACAACTGGTCGATGGTACTCAGTGACGGAAGCAGAAAGACGGAAATATTTCAAGTTACAACCGTGAAGATAATTCCTGACAGAATTCGAGATATTTTGGCGTATAAAAAATAATAAATATTAAATATTAAAAACAATTGAACTGAAGTCATCAAAAGATATACACATATTAACATATTATTACATAAATAGGACGGACGAACAAGATCAAGATCAAGAATATATATACCACAAAGCAGACAATAAATGGAGGCTTCAAATTGACTAAAAAGTGATTGTATAAAAATTTGGATGATTCGGGCACTGAGAGCATGTCGAAATATGAATAGAAACTGAGCGATTTTCCGATATAAACAGAGGATTATAGCTGGTAATTTCATTTTAACTTTATCAAAAATAACTTTTTTCCGGGGAATAAAAACATCATTTTAAATTCTAGCAACGCGTGATAAACACATATTAGTTAAAATTAATATTTAATTTTTGTTTTTCATTCTAAGAACCCCTCATAAATTCATGTTAACTAAAATTAAAAACTTTTTGTTTTGTTGTTTTTTGCTTTTGCGAAAAAGGTATGCTTTGAATATTGTGGAAACTGTGCTATGAATTTATTTAAGAGAATATTGTTTGGCTTAAAATGAAAATAAGTTTCAACTGAAATAGGGAGAAAAGAATAGAATAGAATAGAAGAATTTCATGGAATTTTGTATAGTTGTTTTAAGTAGAAAATGAATCAGAAGAGAAAGGAAAATAAATATATGGATTAAGTTAATACGGATTCTACAATGAATAACCTGGTGTCAAGTTTGCTGCCCTCATTTTCAGCCTACTATTTATTTTTGTAAAGTCATTTTCGATTTAAGATGGTCAATCTTAGTTTGAGGCAAAAGAAATTCTTCCACTCAAAGATGGTCGATTTTGTTTTACTCGCAGTGAACTGGTTGATAAGATCGCTGTGCCATCGAAATCGATGGTCGTCTGTCTAAGTGCCCCATAAGTGTGACCCATAGTTGTCTCGACTGTCGAGAGTTGCGCTTGTCCGCTTGTCTTAAGTGCCTGTCAGCCTGCAGGCCATGTTGTATGCAACACGGCGTTGCACATGAAATAAAAGCCCAAAACGTTCGTGAAATGTGCAAAGGAAGCAATAAAAATGTATAAAAAAAAAACGACAACACATGCAAAGAAATAATAATAAAAAAAAAGGACCGCTTCCTAGAAGCTGCCACAAATCAAAAGAAGTGGAAAGGAAAAAGAAAAGCGAATGCTGCTACTGCGCAGCCATTGAGGCGCAAGCAGTTGGCTCTCAACAAAGGACAAAGCCCAATGTCCACAAGTAGGGCTAGGTCAAAATTGGCAACAAGGACATGTCAGCCAAGCCAACACACACACACACACACACACTCACAGCCATATGGATAGACAGACCTTAGCAATAAGCGAGCACTATAACATCTATCAGTTTTGCAACGCTACAAAAATTGTTGTCGGTTCGGTTCACGGTTCGAAGCAATTTTGCACAATTGGGTTTGGTTCTTCAACCTCGATTTTTATTTTTGCATACATTAACCCGACGCTTGAACGTTCAAACTGTTTAGTTAGTAGCCCAATCTGCAGCTTTTCCAACACTGTTTGAACAAAAAATAAAAACAGCTGCTTTGATCTTATAATCAGCTGCTCAATTTTTTTTAGTTTGCTCTGAGCAATAAATAGGGTTTTAGAAGTTTCGAATTGACAACAAAACAAAACAAACTTCACTAAAAAGTTCTTTCAAATTTTTGCTTGCCTAATCAAAATATTAAATATGATATGGAAAAGGACAAAAAAAAAAGGTGAGCCACGCCCAAAACTCGTTACCAAGCCTCCATTTGGTGGATAAATCTGAATTAATCGAACACCCAAGAAAAAAAAGAAAAGAAATAAATTCATTTCATTATTTGAGATAGATGAGAAAAAGTCCTGCACTAAATTAAACTTAATAAGCCCCAAAACGAATGCAGACCGAGTGCTTTATTGTCCATTGGCCTAGATTTAAATGCCATTTAAAGTCGCTGACTTGATGGATGGATCTGCCACATTTAGTGGCTTGCAACAACGAGTTCAAAACCTTGATAGCATCTTATTATTGTGGGAGTCAACTTCAACCCATTTGTAATAATTATATTTGGCGTTGCTACCGCCGCCAGAGTGAGGAGTATTCAAGATTTTGTGGATGAGCTAGCACCAAGTTCCACTCTCGATGCTTTTTCCCCCATGACAACACACACACACAAACACACACACAGACTCAAGCACACAAAGCATACACAAGCAACTGAAGAGGGACAAGCAGCATCAGCAGCAGCAGCAGCGGCAGCAGCATCAGCAGCAGCAGCATCATCCTCAGCAGCAGCGACAATTTTATGCCAAGGGCAGCGGGCAGCCAAAGCACGTTTTGCGGCGCAGACATAACCTCAACTTCTTGCGCGCTGCTTACCACGCTGCCAGCGTCGACGTCGACGCATCGTTGCTGTTAAGGCAGCCATTTTATAGGCCAGGCAACAGCTTTGTGTGTGAATTTATGTGCACACATACACACATACATACTGACACACATAGACACATACATGCATACATGCATAAATGTACTGCTACTTTCGATTTTGGGTTTTTGCAAGATCATCCCACAAATAGCAATAAATAAAAATAGAAAAGAATTAAAGACTGCACATAAACATACCAGTTATAGTTATCAATAAATATATGTATATTTTTTTTGTTGTTGTGTGCAGCAAAGTACCTTTTATGTTTTTGTTTTTGTTGTTCTTGTTTTTAGAATTTTTACTTTACGTTACGTTGCATTGCTCTGCGTTAGTTTTGTGCGTATCGTTTTGGTGTTTGGCTTCTGTTTTATCGTCATCATCATCGTCATCTTCATCGTCATCATCATCTTCATCTTCATCTTCTTATACTAAGTCTAAGGAGGATGGAGCCTTAAGCGCTAGTCGGATTCTCTTTAAGAGTTGTGCGTTTGATTTATTTCTTACTCTTTATGCTATTTCATTCTTTTTATTTATTAATTTTATTTTTATTTTTTTTTGGTTTTGTTTTATTTGTGGCGATTTTTCATCTTTTTTTGCCTCACATTTTCAAAGGCATTTGGCTTTTATTTGGCATACGAGGATTAAGGAGAGTTCCATGGAGCAACAAAAAAAAATGTAACACACTCTCGCCTACACATACACGGAAACTCATACACACACACACGCAAACGCACGCACACACACACACACACAGTCACAAACACGCGCACGCAGCGAGCAAAAAAAAATCGAGTGACGACGGCGACGGCAACGGCGGCTGCGACGGCAACGCGTTAAGCACACAAAAAAAAAAAAACAAAAAAAGTTGCAAATTTTATCAAATTTGTTTTTTGCGAGTTTATTTTTTTTTTGTGTTTTCTTCTGTCGAATGACGATGCAGCGGACGAGGGAACTTAAAACGGTTGCAACCCAATTTGCAGCAGATTTATGTACAAAAATACAAAAAAATAAATAAGAATATTAAAAATTCGAAGTAAAAAAATGTATTTATCAGCTGAGAATAATTTAAATAGCTGTATGCCAACTGAGACAAGAAATTTCCGTTTCCGTTGGTGTTTAATGTTTCTGCTTCCGATTTGGTGATTTCTTGCCGTGCAATTTTTGTGCTGCGCACGCCCGCCTTTACCTCTGTCCGTGGCCGCAAACTATGCTACAGTTTATGTTGAAATCTTGCGCGTAACTGAACTGAACTGAACTCAACTCAACTGGGCGATGAACGTTGCGAAAATATATATTCGGTGTG
This sequence comes from Drosophila picticornis, assembly GCA_035043845.1. Classification (NCBI taxonomy): domain Eukaryota; kingdom Metazoa; phylum Arthropoda; class Insecta; order Diptera; family Drosophilidae; genus Drosophila; species Drosophila picticornis. The sequence goes on along the minus strand of JAWNMR010000492.1, from coordinate 19,587,570 downwards.
TGCGTGTGTGTGCGAGAACAGCAGCCGTTGCGCCATGGCCCGTGCATTGGCACTGGCTCCGTTTCTGTTTCTGCTTTGCTGCTTTCTGCGTGCTGTATATGCTCTGCTAACGGCGACAGCAGCGGAGCAGCAGCAGAAGCCAGCCTTAGGATGCTAATGCTATTGCTGCCAACACTGCTGGACCAGCCGAATCAGTGGCAAGTCTACAACAACGATTAAAGAGAGCGAGATACAGAGAGCGAGAGAACGCGCGTGCGATGTTAACGTGTTCACAACACTGCATTGACTCTGACCATGTACCTCTTTGCTGCTCTACATAACATATATAGTACTTATACAACTTCTCTATGCAATCGTATTTTGAAATACAATTCACATTTGCCGCTTCATCATTGAAATCGTCCGGCATACGATAAATAGTCCCCAGCGTTGTTGCCAGACAGTTCTTTAGTGTTGGCCTGAGTTGCCAGACACTTGAAAATCGAATTTGCAGAGCTGTTACTTTTAAAATTAACTTACAGTATTCACTTGTATGTTATAACTATCGCATAGAAATCGTTGTTCATTAAATTAGTAAGCAAAATAAATTTGTAAGCTTAGTTATAAATAATGTCAAATTGATATTTAATACTGATCATGAAACTATAGCTATACAAATATAAATAAAATGCTATCAGTGCACGAATTTGCGATAACTCAGCTTTTACCTATTTATGATAACAGTGAGCAATTGGAACGCAAAAATGAGCCAACAGTCCTGTTAAGTGACAATCGTTTGCAGTATTTTTTCAGTAACTTTACACACTTGACATTGTAAGCCGACCACTATTTTTTCAGTCGTGTGTCGGCCGTCTATCGCCCGTCGATATATTTCCATCAGCAAGTTTTTCTCAACATAAGTTATTTTTTATGTTTTCGAAATATATACGAAAACCGAAATCAATACATTGCTAACGCAAGAAGCTAAGCAACTGCAATTGAAAACTTCAGCAAAACTAAATAAAGAGAAAAACAACAAAAAAAAAGACGGGGGCAGCAGCAACAACAGCAGCAGCAGCAGCAGCAGCAAAGAACAAGACCCAAAGAGACTCTCTCCATACACTCACACACACAAGCAGAGAGCAACGCAAAAAAATAAGGAAAAACGAAAACAAAAAGAAAACACGACATAGATTTAAAAGAAATGCGTCCAGAGCTAAAACGAAGTTGCGCAAACAACTTCCAAACAACACAGAGCTGATTTCAGCTTACGGAAAACGGAACAAACTGTGCGCCATTGCCTCGTCTGCTTCTTCTTTCTCGTATTATTATTTTCATTTTTTTTTTTTTTAGTTTGGTTTAGTAGTGCAAGTGTGTGTGTGTGCGTCTTGTCTCTGATTATTGTTTGCTATTCGTCTAAGAGGGGCGGGCGGGACTGGAGCAGAGGAGCAGCAGAAGCAGCAGCAGCAACAGCAGCTGAAGGAGTGAATTCAAAACCTGGGTAAGCGATAATAATAATAAGGAGAGGTGGGTGTGGTGGGGAGGGTGGTTTCTTAAAGCTGCTCTCTTATTATGATTATTATTATCACTTTTTCATTATTTGTATTTTGATTAGGTCTTTGCAAGTAAACACAGGGGCTCGTCCCATGCTTAAGCTTTTAATGCTGGCCGAGATCAGGCGACGGCAAATCGTTTAGCAGCAGCACCAGCAGCAACAAAGGAGTCGAGTAGAGGAGCACCACTCTCCGGCCATGCTCCCAATTAGCGAGGAGCAGCACGTTGATAGCAACACCAACGCCAACGCGAACACCAACAGCAACAGCAGCAGTCGGAACAGCAACACCGCCACAAATGAGGCAACGAACGGTGGCGGGGGTGTTGAGAATGCCACACTGGCCGCCGATGCTAGCCTGTGGACGGCACTGTATGACTATGATGCACAGGGCGAAGATGAGCTGACGCTGCGACGCGGACAAATTGTCGTCGTGCTGTCCACGGACAGCGAAGTCTCTGGCGATGTCGGCTGGTGGACGGGCAAGATCGGTGATAAGGTTTGTTCGTTAGGGGTTATCAGTGTGATCCGATTGGTAAACGCACACAGAGCATTATTAGTCATTCAGAAAACATTTGATTTCCATTTCTATTTCAATTTCCATTTCATTTTTTTTTTTTTTTTTATAGGTTGGTGTTTTTCCGCGTAACTTTGTCACGGATGCGGATCCCTTGGAGCTGCCACACGAGATTGATTATACGGAACTGAATATTAAGGAAGTAATTGGATCGGGCGGCTTTTGCAAAGTGCATCGCGGGTATTATGACAACGAGGAGGTTGCCATTAAAATTGCCCATCAAACGGGCGACGATGATATGCAACGGGTGCGTGACAATGTCCTCCAGGAGGCCAAACTCTTTTGGCCATTGAAACACCGAAATGTGGCCGCATTGCGTGGCGTTTGCCTGAAAACGAAACTGTGCCTGGTCATGGAATATGCACGTGGTGGCAGCCTAAATCGCATACTCGCTGGCAAAATACCACCCGATGTGCTCGTCGATTGGGCGATACAAATTGCGCGTGGCATGAACTATTTGCACAGCGAGGCGCCCATGTCGATAATACATCGAGACTTGAAGTCATCCAATGTGCTCATCTATGAGGCCATCGAGGGCAGCCAGTTGCATCATAAAACGCTGAAAATCACCGATTTTGGCCTGGCCCGTGAAATGTACACAACGCAATGCATGAGCGCCGCTGGCACCTATGCCTGGATGCCGCCCGAGGTCATCAGCCGGAGCATGTACTCCAAGTGAGTTCCTTTCCCAGTCCCACATTGAGAAATATATTTAGATATATAGCATTAATGTATCTGCAGATCCTCCGATGTGTGGAGTTATGGTGTGCTGCTCTGGGAGCTAATCACTGGCGAGACACCGTATAAGGGATTCGATCCGCTGTCTGTTGCTTATGGCGTCGCTGTCAACACGCTGACGTTGCCGATACCAAAAACCTGCCCCGAAACCTGGGCAGCCCTCATGAAAAGTGAGTCTTTTGCGCACAGAAAGCGCAGCAACGGATGGGATTCATCTTGAGATTAATAATGTTTTTGTGTTGCAGGCTGCTGGGAAAGTGATCCGCATTTACGACCGGACTTCAAGAAGATTATTGAACAGCTGGAGAGTAGCGCTTGCTCGAAGTTTACGTTGACGCCGCAGGAATCGTTTCATCATCTGCAGGAGCTCTGGAAAAAAGAGATTGCCGAGGTGCTGCACGATTTGCGCGAAAAAGAGAAGGTATCTACTGCCCAATCCAGTAGTTCATCACCATTATCCATTGTACCATGTTTCAAATTGTTCCCCATTGCGACTTGCAACGATCTCGAGGCGATTCTCGCAATCCTCTCTCTCTGTCTCTCGCGTCTCTCCCCCCGTCAGTTGATCATTATGTATTTATGTATCTCTCTTTATATATATATATACATATATATATATATATATATGTAAATCTATCTAGCCATCATATACACAAACAACAAATTTCAAATTTTCTAATTATTTAATTTATTCGCTTTTTTTCTACCAAATTTTCCCGTCAAATATTTGTTACCCAACTCCACAAAAATTTCCAAAACAAAAACAAACCAAAAAAAAAAATCGTGTTAAGCGTTTCCAAACCATTGAAGAGGTAAGCGCGCCGTGTTCCAAAAAGGGGAGCAAAAAAAGAAACATTTTTTTACTGCTCGATTTTCCGTTTCGTTTTTGATTTCGTTACTGTTTTTGGGCATTGCGATTGGTTTCGAGTTTCGAGTTTTGTGTTGTTTTTTGTTTATTGTTTTTCCTACGAGTTTTCTGTTGAACGCCTTTCCCCCAACACCACCACCACCACCACCGGCAACAACAACAACAACTCCCCCTTCCCCCGCTGTCTATCTCTCTCTCTCTCTCTCACACTCACTGCTGGTTGAGCACAATTGCATGAGTATATTCACCTTAGACAGTAGTCGGTTTTTTTTCTTTCATTTTCTTATTTTTTTTTCGTTATTATTCCTTGCACTAAAAAAAATCCCTTTTTTGCCAATACTTCCGTTTCCGTTGTGTATCGTGTGCCAAATTCGTAGGAACTGCGCAACAAGGAGGAGCAGCTGGAGAAGGAAAGAAAGAAGCAACTGGAGAAGGCAACCAAACTGCACGAGCTCGAGGTGCACCTGTGGCAGCGCGAGATTGACATTATCGAACGCGAGCTGATGATGCAGCCCGTCCCGGTGCCCGTTCCCGTTCCGGTCCCATCAAAACGCAAGCCCAAAAAGAGCAAAAAGGTAAATGAAACAAAAAAACAAGAAAAAGTGAAATACAACTACGATCTAAAATAGATCAATGTATATTAGAAATGAATCAGAGGCTTCTGCCTTTAAAATGTTAGCTTTTATTGCCATCGGTTATCGATATGTATCGATATTAGCGGCATCCAAGCATTTATCGATCGAACGTGATTTACAAGAACCCAAATTTAAAATATTTAAATTCTCAAATTTTGATCCTTATTATTTATGGAATTAGAAATGCGTCCTTTCTCCTGTTGACATAAAACCGATAAACCCTTTTTGTTGTTGGCCAGTTCCATATCCTTTTCTAATGCGGTATTGTGTTTTCATTGCGATACAGAAAGCGCTGCAGATATCACTGCCAACCGAGTTCCGGCACACGATTACGGCCGTATGCGACAAAGTGGACCCACCCGGCTCACCCTCCCTCTCCCGACTGCGTATTGTGACACGTGAGTAAAATATCCCTTCCAAATAAAGCCCAACACATCTATATATAAATATATATATATATAGATATATGTTTCTAAATCCGTACGATGTACACCATTTCGCAGCAGGGCTGATGTCTGAAGACTGTTCCATTTCCAGTATGTTTCAAAGATCAGTTAAGAAATTATAATCTGAAATGAGTTATGATTGAAGAAACGTATAAATAGTTTTGCATGCCGAAACAAGCGGAAATGAAACATATTTTTAGCGAGAGAAAATAATTGGGGAATTACATTATTAAAATGCCCATTTTACTGATTTATTTACTCAAAACGAGCAAAATGACACAAAGAACTTGTTAAAAGTCGATCGAATGCAAAACACTTAAATTTATCATCGTTTTTTTAACACTTTGAAACGACCAAAAATTTAAATTAAAACGAAATTGTTAAAAAAAAAACGAGTTAATGTTAAATATTTTGTTGGTTGCTTGTACGACTGGAATAGAACAGAACTTTTACTTGAAACGAACGGGAACGGAACACAGTTATTGTTAAATATCTTGTGGCTCACTGAAACGACTAGAATAGAACGCAAGTGATTTATTTGCATGAGACAAGTGAAAATGCAACACAGAAACGACTGGAATAGAATTGATATATATATATATAGAGATATTTGATATATCTACTTGAAACGGACGGAAATGGAACGCCATACAAAACTGACCAACAGTCTAAAATACAGCTCCAAATATTCAGTAAAATAAAATATGCAATTTGTAGATTTTCATTGTTCCCTTTACACATCGGTTTCCGATTCCGATACCGATTCCGATTCCGCATTGAATTGAGATTTGTAGCTTATTATTTGTGGCATAGAATTGATCTTGATTTGAATTATTTATTTATTGATTTCTTTTTTTCTTTCTTTTCTTTTACTATTATTTTTTTCTCTTTTGTTTTGCTCTTGTTTTTTTCCTTGCTGGTTTTTTTTTGCGCTTTTTATGGACATTTTGGTTTGTGATGGATTTTTTGTGGATTTGGCGATTTTGGGGATCGCCCGAACAACAGTCACCGATGGCCACAAGAACAAAACCTGGGGACCATCAACGATGCATCAGCGGGAGCGTTCACTGTTGCCGCACCAACTGGATGGCGGTGGTCAGACTGAGTGGCCTGCCCAAAGCTCCACGCACTCGTCGTTTAGCAAGAGTGCACCCAATCTGGACAAGAAGCAGCTGGTTGCTGCAGCAGCAGCGGCGGCGGCGGCGGCAGCAGCAGCAGCAACAGCATCATCATCTTCAGCAGGAGGGGGTGGCGGCTCCGCGCCCACAACGCCACTGTTTTTGGGCGGCGGGTGTGCGGCGGGCGCTGGTGGTGTCGCCGCAGGTATGCCATATTTAATAATGCATACCAACAACAACAACAACAACAACAACCACAACCAAAACAACAACAACAACAATAGCAGCAACAACAACAACCAAAATCACACGCATAGCAATAACAATAGCAATCATAAAACTAATACAATCTCATCGCCACGACTGAACGGCAATCACAACAACAACAACAACAGCAATAGCAACAGCAATAGCAATAGCAACAACAATAGCAATTTCAACAGCAACAACAACAAAATTGGCAATCGTAGCATTTATGGCCGCGCCCGTAGCCAGGATAATGGTCTGGATCAGCCATACAATATGATGCATCTAATACCGGACGATGGCTCCGAGTCGGAGGCGTTGACGCCAACAACCGGCTGCTTTCATTTCCTGAAATCGAGCACCTCGGCGGTGGCAATGGCGCCCATCGTGGGCGGCGGTGCCGGACGCTATGGCGGCAGTCTCGGCAACAGTCTTGGCAACAGCCCGGCCGTTGGCCGAAAGAAACTCTCGCTGGATAGCCAATTTGTGCAGCCGATGGCGACAACGCCGGCGACGACACTGATGCTGATGACGCCGCCAACGTCGACGGCAAAAACCACAATGCTGATGTCGTCCGAGGTGCCGCTGGAGCGAGGCGACAATAACACCTATGACCGGGCATTCTATCGCGATGTGGAGAAAAAGATGATGGCCAGCAGCGAGCGTGTCAACTCCAAATCCAGCGGTGATCTGACCATGTACAATTCGGCGACACGCCTAACCGAAACGCGTACGGATTATAATCTGGAGGGTCGATTTCAGCGCAATGCATCCGGTTCGCAATTTCCGCGTCATTGCTTCTTTCGGCAGCAACCAAATGCCGCTGAGCAAAATGGCAGCGATGATGATGACGATGACGATGATGACGACGACAACGACGACGACGTCGAAGAACAGTTGGATGACGATGAGGATGAGGAGGAACGTCAACTGAACTCGCATTGCTCCTCAGAGCATTCGTCATCCACGATAGACACCTCAGCGTCGGTCACACAGACGCCGCGTCCCAATTGCTCCACGTCGCGTAAAAGTTCCGTAACGTTTCAAATGAGTTCGCCAACAGCGGCAGCTGCAGCACCAGTGGCAGCGCCAGCAGGATTAGCTGTTGGCAATGAGGCATTGGCATTGACGCATCCGCATCAAGTGTCGATTGCATCGATCAGTTTTGGCACCAACTACAGTTCCAGCGATGGCGATGGCGATGGCGATGCTGATGATGCTGGCGATGATTATGAGAACGACGACAACGAAAGTGAGTGGCAACGCATCGATAACGATAACGAGAACGATAACGAGAACAACGATAACGATAACGATAACATACATGAAAACTGCATATTGCACACACGCCGCATGCTCGATGTCCAGCCGCATCCGGATGTCATCAAAATGAACAAGGATCTGCAGGCCAAACAGCAGCGGCAGCACTCCAAGCATACCAAAAAGAAGAAACACTTGCGTTGCATTATTAAATCCAAATCGGTGAAGGCGCCACCACCACAGTCACAAGAGCAGCAAGACCAACAACAGCAGCAGCTGCAGCAGCAACAACAACAACACTCAACTGGTGGCACCAAGTGGCTGATGAATCTGTTTACACGCAACTCGAAGAAGAAGTACACAAAACTCGCCTCGGATGGCCAGCAAATGGCCAGTGCCGAATTTGGTGCAATCGATCCATATGAAACGGAACTGCAGCTGCCCCTTGCAACGGGCAAATCGAAGCGCAAATGTAAAAAGCCGCAAACGCAATCCTGTGAGCAATTGGAGCGCTTCTGAAACGAGTTGCCAACTTTGCTAGATCAATGCTGATGCGAGTGTGCATCTGATGTGTGTGTGTGTCTGTGTGTGTGTGGGTGTCATCCACTTGGACTTGTTGTGCTGGTTGTTGTGATTCAAATGCCGTGCATCCATCACTCAGCATTAATCAATCAAATACATCGCACTAAACTATGTAGTACATATATACTTGTATATCATATACCCATTGTTTTATATTAAAACCATAGACTAAGTCACAACACACACACACACAGACACACACACACGCAGACACAGATATTTAGCTATCCAGATCCTTACCACTTGCATACATTATAGTAAAATGCAGAAAAGAAAAAAAGAAAAAACAACACAAAACAAAATCATAAAAGAAGCAAAACAAGCCAAAATTCCGTTAATGCATTTGAGGAAAACTGCGCGAAAGCTTTGAAGAGCACCGAAAAGCTCTCAGTTATAGTTGTGTGTGTGTGTGTGTGCGTGTGCATGTGAAAGCTCACACAATGCGCCAAGCATGTGTGAGAATGCTAATCCTTGGAGAAACTACAAAAAAGGGAATGAGAAAAAATGATGGAATATCGGATTCGAAAGCGAGTTCGGCTTGAACGTTGATGAGCAATGTTTTTGAAACTTGTCAAACACAATGCAAGGACGCAAAATCAGTTAAGATAAGGTATTTGAAATCTGACGAAGAATATATTGCGATTTTGGTTCGAGCAACTGGACTACAAAGATTGATTGTAAGATATTATCTGTAGATGTTTAGAAGTCAAGCGTTCCTCTATCTAAACCAGATCAGGCAGCGAACCTATTTAACTGGAGTGCTAAGGGCGCTAATAAAAGTCGATACGACTCAGACCCTAAATCCCAAACCCAAACGAAGTGTGCAATGTGAACGAAATCAAACATGAAAGATATGGAAAATATATATTTACAAATGACTTTGAAAGCTTTACCTCAGGTACAATGGCCCAAGTAGCGTTAAAGATACGCTCAGATTTCGCTGTAAGCAGGCGACCAGTGAAAGAAACTATGCTTGGCAACAACTACAGAATAAATATATATTTATATATATGTAATTCTATCATTAATGATATGATATGTTTATATATATGTATGTATTTGAGGGTATTGCTTGGCGAGTCCTCTGCAAATTGATCAGAAATCGTTTCTTTCGAAAACACTATAAAAAAAAAAACCGATGTATTTATAAAAACGGAAAAAGAAAAAAAATGCAATTTGTTTTCATTTAAGTGAACGAGTTGTTTTTTCTAACTAAACATATCTAATTTTACACAAATGCATATTATAAATACATATATACAAAATATTTATATAGACACACGAGAAAATGCATCTTAGTTGAACTTAGCTTCAGTCAAATGGCATTTTTTACATTTTACAATTACGCATTGAGCTGAGAAGGAAGTTTGTCAGAATTTCTGTGTTTCTGCTTCTTCTAAACTATTTTTTTTTTCTTTTTATTGTTTGGTATTCTGTGCACAGTTTTATTTACATTAAATTGCTAATTGGCTTTTATTTATTTGTAGTATTTTTTAATTTAAATTAACAAGATAAAAAAAACAAAAAACAAAAAACAAAAAAAAAAAACTGTGATGAAAAATGAAAAACAAAACAAGAAAAAAAATCGTATGTTTTATTGTATGCAAGTTTTTTTTTTTCAATTTAGTTTGTTTAATATATATTTAAATACCCTGTAAACATTTGAAGAAAAGAAAAAAAGCTATTCGTCTGTCTGGGTTTGTCTGATCTCGAAGACTCGATGATCTAAACGAAGATCAGCCAGAATAAAAATCTACACTGAAAATGGAAAAGCGATGCGATTTTTAGGGAAACTGCTACGGGGTATCTGCTAGTCGAGCAGCCTTGGCTAGAGCATTTTGAAAATGCTAATCTTAAACAAACAGGGAACAACTACAAAAACAGCTACAATAATACACAGAAACTGAAACTGAAACCGAAACTGAAACCGAAAACGACAATAAAACAACTAAAAAAAATATATAAAAAAAATTTAAAAAATTTTAATTTTTTGCTGTAATTGCTCAAGCCTGGCATATTCATGTGTCTCTTTTCGAAACCCTAAACGCGGTGTTGGTGGATCTTTGCTTGCGGTGTACTCTGCCCCATCCCCTTCCCACCCTCCCTCTACACCACCACCACCCCCCCGCCCAGCCCACCCGCCACGCACATTTTGTCCGCTTAGCAAAACGTTTCTCAAAACCTGTTTTGTCAACTGTTCACGCTTGCAACACCGAAAACTGGAAACGCCACCCGCCCAGGCTACCAGGGAAACAGAAGCAAGGATGAGTGGCGGCCAGGACCAGCCAATATGCCCATAATGTCGCCATCGCCATATCTGCTCAGTCGCTTCACCAGCAACGTGCCGCTACCAACACTCTACGCCGGCGATGCAGCCCGCAAGCCGAAGCTGTCCGTGATCGAGCTGCTCCTCTACAACATGGCATCGCTGCTGGCGGGCGTTGCGGCTGGCTACGATGTTCGCATGTCGAATGTGTCGCCCGTGCATCCCACGCTCCTCAGCGAGCTGCCCGCCCTGAAGGCGGCGCCGAAGGCAATCGTTGGGGAACAACAGCAGCAGCAGGATCAACAGGAGCACACCGAGCAGCAACTGGAGGCGACACGGACGCATAATGCGGCCAATGCATGGCAAGTGGAAATCCTTAAACAAAAACTAGTTGTAAAAAATGCATCAATTTCAATTTATTTATTATTATTTTATTATTTTTTTTAACAATTCATTTGTTGCTGCAGCTTTTCACCGCTGGACATATCGATGGCCACGTCCAAGCCGCAGTCTGTGGCACAGCGACGCGTCGGCGGCAGTCAAACATATTACACACCCGTGCAGCGCACGCCACAGCATCAGATGCATCATCAACAGCAGCAGCAGCAGCAGCAATCGCAGCAGCAACAGTCGCAGTCGCAGTCACAGCAGCAGCAATCGAAGCAGTCATCAACGATACCTGGAACACAGCCACATTCCGTGCCACATTCGGTGCTGTATGCGGGCTCTTCTCAGCCGGCGACGCCATCATCACGTCGCAAATTGAGCAGCAGCAGCTGCACCAATGCCAACGATGGCTTTGAGGAGTTCCGTGTGGGCGGCGGCATTGGACCGCCGCCCCTCTACGCACCAGCCGACTATCTGCGCAATGGTCCCAGCTATTCCAACGATGGCGGCGGCGCCTATCGCAATGGCTACTTTGGTGAGTTTTGGCTAAGCCTTCCCCTCGTTCTACGAAATTTCTGATGAGCTTGGCCTAAAGTGTCCAGGAGGCAGAAGGTAGTCTCTGTGACCCCAACCAGTATATATATGAGCCGAGTCCGTCTATATTTATATAATGTCAACTAAAGTCAGTCAACACAAGAATTACGCAAAGTAAAAACTTTGAATTCAATTAAATTGAAAATAGAATTTAAAATGATTTAAATAAATCTAAAAAATAGGAAATATTTAAAAGATTTCTGAAAATCGGCTCAAAATTCCTTGCATGAATTCGGGAAAGCCCAGAAAACCCAGTAAAATCCAAACAACCCAATAAATTAGTTCGAATTGAGAAAGAGACAGAAAATTGGAAGTTTAAAATGAAGTTGAATTGATAGAATCCGTTGTGATCATTACAGAAGAGTCCTCGAAATGGTTGATGCCAGGAATAATTGGTAGTTCAACGTTTAAGAGAAAGTTGGAAGAAATAATGAGAGATGCTCTGAAGGGAATAGAAAATGAATTTGAATCGATTTCATCATTTGGGAATTTAACTACAAAAATAACACTGCGATTAATTGGGTAGAAAAGATTAATTGGAAGCAGTCTTTTGGGGTTTGGAGGCAGTGCAGCACAGCAACTCTTCTGCTCAGATTTCGATTCACTTTGATGAATGTGATGTGAGTGCGGAGAATTGGACAAAGCGCAAGAAGTTAAAAGGCTTTGTTACCAGTGAATTTGAACTTAGGATCAAGAAGTAAACCCAAATCATTTGCTTCATTTATTCCAACAAATGGGATTAAGTAAATTGCTAATGCATATAAAAGTGATTCTGATTTCCAGCCCTATTTGTATTGATCTAGACAAAGCTATAGTTGTGGAGGGGGTTGTAGTGGTTGAGCTACCACATCTGATAACTGAACTCGTTCGAATTTTGAAATTTGAGATTTGAAAGTGATAATTATATCTGTGTGTCGTTGCAGGCTCCAATTACTTTCCATATCGGCCGGAGTTGAATTTTGGCTATGAGCGCGATTGCAAATCGTATCCGGACTATTCGTACGACTACAATCACCGCCTGCCCGACTACTATCAGTATCCGGATTATCCGTATGAGGTGCCGGTGGCAATGGCAGTGGTGGCAGTGCCGCCAGCGGCATTGCAGCCACCGATGCAGACACGAACGCCGCCGCCGCGTGTACCACAAATGGGTGTCAGCGCTGGCGGCCATCGACGCACGCCATCCACCGTGTCGAACAATTCGAATGTGTTGCTGGAGGAGCACGAGGAGCTGCTCTACGATTACAACAATCTCAATCTGAATGTGAATCTCAACGTTGTCGACTATGAATGCGAGCCATCATCGCCAGCAGCCGCACAAATGCAATTGCAAATGCAGCCGCCGCCGATGCCGCCGCTGCCGCCGCCGCCGCCAAGCAAACAGGAGCTTTACGCCGGCTCGCCAAAGCTAATCAATCGTTTGCTGCACAGTCCGCTGGCCAACACCAAATACGCCGCTGCCACCGCCGCCGCCGTCACATTAACACGACCCGCCACTTTGCCCTTTGAGCAGCACGCTCTCAACTATCAGCTGCCCCAACAGCAGCAGCAGCAGCAACAACAGCAGCAGCAGTTACCCTTGGTGAGCGGCAGCAAGTTGCGCAGTTCGCTGAAGAAGAAGAAGTACAACAGTGGCACACACAACGGCAGCATCTCATCGCAGCAGGGCACACCGACAAATGCGACGCCGCCAGACTCGCTGACCAGCGACGATAGCTCCTATTTGAGTGCCAAGGAGGGTTCGATTGGGTCGCAGCATAGTCGCGTCCGATTCAGTCCCGAGGCTTATTTGGATGCCAACACAACGTTGCCCGGCATTGGGGGCATTCTGGGCAGACGCCTGCCATCGCCAACAGCGGGACAGGTGCAGGTGGCAACACAGCAACAGCAGCAGCAGCAGCAACAGCAGCAGCAACAGCAGCAGCAGCAGCAGCATCATCATCATCGACGACATTGCCACACATCCAGCGCAAGCACACCATCGCCATCGGCATCGTCATCCTCCTAGCAGGCACGGCTGGCGCTGACGCTGCAGTTGGCGCGTAGTCCGGGCGCGGATATCGGTGGCGCCACCCACTCCAATCTGGCATTGGGTGTTGCGCTGCATCAGCAGCGAGTGCCGTATCGCTGGTATTCCGGTGCGAGGCGTTCACGTTCCGCCCACTATGAATACCGCCTCTGAGAGAGACAGCAATAGCGAGACAACCAATACGAGTGGGATGCCAACAGGAGTTTTCTTCGTTTTTCGTTTATTTTTTGTTTTTTATAAGTACATTGATACCTCAAGCATGCGTACATTGAAAAGGGAGAGCAACAGAGAGAGAGAGAGAGACACAGAGAGGGAGAGAGGGAGAGGGAAAGGGAGAGAGCAGTTGTGAGCAAAATGAGTGCATTAGAAATACACACGGACAAAAAAAAACAGACTACAATTAAGCCAGCCAAGAAGTGCTGAACTTGAGATAGCCTTGCAGAAAGCAGAAACAGACACAGGCATTTTGATAGTACAGTCAAACCTCCCCGTATTGAATGGCCATACAAAAATGTTCTGCTTAAATGAATAATCATTTCCACTTTTTGTGTACTTCAATTTCTATTCTATTCTAATATTCAAATGATTTATGATTATAATCAATGCTTATATTTTATATTTAAAGCACAAATAGAAAAAACTTCATTTTCAATTGAAAATAATTTAAATTTAAATTATTTCATTTGTATTCTGTATTCTGTGAATTGGGCAGGTTTGACTGTATTTGCTTCAATTGATCGACATTTGAGGATTAGCTTTGGTAAATACTAAAAATGCGTCAGGATCAGCTTTAAGTGCGTCAAATTGAAATTGTATTTTCACATTTGCAACGTCAACAAAATCCACTGAAAGTCTTCAGTGCTTCAAGCATAGTTTTTATGTTGCACAGAAAAGGGAAATCGTTCGAATCTATGCCACGATTCGGAGAAATAGCTTTAGCATGTAAATCTGCCAGGGTCTAATCCAAATATCAAATCATATATTTATGCTTCCAATACTATTTCCGTTAGTCTCCTCGTGCTGCAATAAGACAAAAAGTATCGTTTTCTCCAAAGCTCCACTCTTAAAAATATATCAGCTTTAAATAACTCAAGCGCTCTATGTATTTATGTATGTAAGTTGAATTTAATATGCACACAGATATATATATGTATATATATATATATACATATGTATATGTATGTATATTTATACGTGTGAGTGAATATACAAATGGTATTTAGTCTTCGTGTTGTTCACACCTATAAAAATATGTTTAAGAACCTAGATTCTTTGAGTGTATGCAGCATATATATATATACATATATATATATATATATATATATATATATATATGTGTGTGTATACATGTATGCAACCCCCGACTTGTGCGACTTGCCTTAATAACAGAAAAGAAATCTAAAACTAACCGAGTAGAAAATGAAGCACTCACAATTTTTGTAGAATTTGGCCCATGTTAAAGCTCTAAACAACAACATACACATAGAACATATATATACATATATATATATATATATATATATACATGTGTATATATATATAATTACTAGCGACAAATATATACACAAACATATAGAAGTATATTTGCCTATAAATGCAACATGTTTGTCGACTGTCTCCAATTGCGTTCTTTGATTAGATGCCAGCCTTATGCCACGCCCAAAAACATAGCAAAAAAAAGAAAAATGCAAAACAACAATAATAATAATAAAAATAATAATAATAATGATACATAAACATGTAATTCTAAACACCACACCAGTAACTCAATTCTTAAGTCTGAAGAAAAAATCGTTTATACATACAAATAGGAAACTATATATGTGTATATATATATATATATAGACATACATATACCATATACATATATATATATATACTAATTATAAATTTGTAAAATTACATAAGTTGCAAAGTGATTAGCTCTAATTTTCACACAAAAAAAATTATATATAAAGATATATATATATATATAACTTGATCGATTTCTTATCCCAAATGATATATATTTACATATGCATTATATATAATATATACATATATATGCACATATACATATATATATATATATATATATTTAGTTATTTATTTATTTATGTAGGATACGATAATTAGATATGTGTGTGTAACAACAATTTCAACCTATTTCACACGAGATCATCAAAATTTGTAAAAAAATTTGTCATCAACATTGTATTTACAGATGTCTAAACTTCTTTTTTATATATACGAAAAAAGGTATAAAGGATATATGCATTCGATAAAGACGAAAATCAACATTGAACTCGTATAAACGCCAATATATAAAGCTTGTATATATACATATATTCGTCGCTAGAGGGCGCTTTCAATTGTAATGCCAATATAAGTTAACAAAAAAAGAAGAAAAACATTGCTTAATCGAAAATCGTTTGCTAAATGAATTATGTGCAAAAAAAAAACAAAAACAAAAGAAACCAAATAGCTTCTTTAAGCGACTAACTATTCAAACGATTAATATTATTATTTAGACGAATTTGTTGTTCACGCTCTCAAAAAAAGAAAAAAAGAAAAACGGAAAAAGTTAAACAAACCATCTATAATTAATCGTATATATCGTTCTAGATACATATATTCAAAGCAATATCGAATTCAATCTGCCTAAAAAACCAATCAACAAAATCGGTAATCGATAATTATCGAGTTGAAAGTAACAAGTTAAACAATATTATTAACCTTGTAGCGTAAATTGCCTTTTGTTGCACCATTCGTTGATTGTTGCAAGTTCTTTTTGTTTGGCATTTGTGTTTGATGGGTTCTCGAGGGAACAGCTAATCGGGAGTGGGGGTGGGGGGTTGGGGGACGGGTGGGGGCACCAAATCGCCCTCGCGCGCCTATAAATATGCAATAATAAATGCTGCTTGCTGACTCATTTTTATGTACAAATTAGCAGGTAATAGTAATTAACAAATAATTTGAAACAATTCAATCAGAGACCAAAACGCGAAACAGAAAAAAAAATAATAAAACAAAACTATTTTTATACAAAAACAAACGATTCACTTTATTCCAGTTCACATCGAACTCATCAGCTTTGGGTGCTGCGGACTGTCTCAAATGACTTAAGGCCGCAACAGATATTTATTTAATATAGCCGCTATAGGAACAATCTGTCGAAGGCTGTTTTTTCTTTGTTTTTTTTTTTTTTTTTTTTTTTGTAGGAACACCTTGGTTTTTACTTAGATATCCGAACCAAATTCACATCAAAGATTTTATCATATTATATTTATTATTTGATTTCTATGTTCCAGAAAGCATTAACTAAACAAATTCGATTTATTAGATTATTATAATATTATTGAAGAAATTTATGAACAAATTGTCGCTCAAACAGAGAGTCGAATTTAGTTGACAAACTTTTCCTAGACTGGCAACGGGACTGTTTGGGAACAATTCTTTATTGGACCGTTGCCTGCTTTATTTGCACGTTTCTAGATTATGTTGAAATGGTGACAATATTGTGTTAAATGTGCAATTAATTATTGTGTTACAAAAGTGGCAAGTTCACTGCATGTTGCACCAGTCGAGCCAATCAAGTTTCTGGAGAACATTCCACATTCAACGTGATGCGAATGTTTATTATCATTGCGAATTTCAGACGCAAATTGTTATATTATTTTTGCCATTTGGAAATTCGACGCAGCAGTTTTCACTGGACTCGTATATGGAGCAAATCTATTGCGATTGGCAATTCCTTTCTCTGAGCCCGATCTGACACACAAAGTATCCCCCAGGCAGCGTCTTCATCTCCATTTCAGCTGTTCAGTTTACTGGCCAGGTGCCCCAATTGAATCAAGCTTTGCTCTTTGTTGCTGTTGCTGTTGTTTTTTTTTGTTTTTTGTGTACCGTTTGTTGCTTTTTAGCAAGTTGCCAATGTGGAAAAAGTGGAATGGAAAGGCATCTGGCCGGGCGTAAATGGTCGAAAGCCACTGCGGCTCGAGACTCTTAGCAGTTGCCAGTTGCCAGTTGGCAGTTGGCTTCGGCCTGTTCTGGCTGAAATCATTTTGGTTTTTGGCCAGCCAAATGTTCTTCTGCTCTCGGGCCGACAAGTTCAGTGCGTACCGCATCTCTCTTGGTGCTTCACTCGTCGACATTCAAATCGAAAATACGCCAAATGTGATTTTTAATAAGTGCATTGTTCTTCTCCGGCAAATAATAATTGTGTTTGTGTGTGTGTGTTTGTGTTTGTGTTGGTGTTTGTGAGTGGGTGTGGTTGTGGGTTTGGCTGTGTTTACAGGAATATCGATGGCAAATATACTCTGGCAACGGCAAGTAAGTCAAGGTCTTGACCTCAATTCAACTAGCAAATAGTTTATGTTTAAGATATCATCATATCATCATATCATCATATATATTATGCATTCATTCCCCCAGTGACAAGTGATTTCTGCATTTGACTTATTCAGCATGCAGCATGCAGTATGCAGTTTACCAGTTGGCAGTTGGCAGTCGCCAGTTTTGCACCTCAGTTTAAATTGGCCTTCGCCTATTTTCCGGCTGTATGTGTTGTTGCCGCCACAAACCTGTTGCCGTGTGCCACATTTTCAGTGCAATAAATAAACCACTAAAGCAATGGCAAATCTAGGCTACGGTCAAACACAACTGAGAATTAACGAGAAGCATCTTCTTGGTGGCGCTTTAAGTATAAATCAGTGTTGCCAAAACTTGTGGCTGTGGCAAGTCTTAATCCATATTAATCTTATTGAGGAAGTTTTACATGCATCTCTACGCAAAAACGTGTTTGCAAAATTATTCCTTTAGGGGCCAAACAGCGATCAAATAAAAAATTGGCATTGCTCTTGAAAATCAACACAGTTTTGCCAAAGTCATGCAAAATAAAACTGCTGCTTGGGTTGAGGTTCATGTTAAAGTTCAGCTGATGGAAATTGTCTATAAGCATGAATAAATAAATATGCAGGAATGTTATTTATTTGTTGTTATTGGCGAGCAAGTGTCATATTTAGGCAAGTGTTGTTGACGATTGGATTGTTTGCAAACGAGGAGGGTGAGTTGAGTGGTTTGCGGATTGAGGATTGAGATAATCGATTTGGGAATTGATCCTCAATAGTACAGAGAGCATTCTGTTCCTATCTTGACTTCGAATTCGCCTTGAGACCTGACAATAAAGTTGCTTTTATTTTTCGTTTTTGACAACTCCTTGAGAAATTCGTAAGAAAATCAAAATTTCGTTTGGAATACGCATTTAAAAATTATTTGTAAGCCGTTAAGAACCGGAGCAGCTCCGTCAAGATGGACAATGATCGGCGCCTGTGTTGGATCTGCTTGAGCACGGATGAGGAAACAGCTCGCCGTGATTGGCGTCATCCTTGCCGCTGTCGCGGCACCAATAAATGGGTGCACGAGTCATGCCTCTGTCGCTGGATCGACGAGAAGCAGCAGGCGAATCCGAACGTGCCCGTCACCTGTCCACAATGCCACACCGAATATATTATTGTAATACCCGGATCCGTCTGCCGCTTCGATGCACTGCTCGAGCACGTGGAGCGAATGTATGGACAGCTGTGTCCCAGCATAGTGATTAGCATGCTGTTCACCGTCATCTATATGACAACGTTGTCATACGGAGTGATCACACTGCATCAAGTGGTTGGCCACGAGACGAGTATTAAACTGATGAAAGAGGATCCCACACTGCTAATGATTATGCTGCCGTCGGTGCCAGCGGCATTGCTATTGCTACGCCGTTTCGATTGGGACACTCGGTTGGTGCGCTGGCTGCGACACCGGCAATGGCAATCAATTCGGTCGTCGATGGAGCAAGTTGATGAGCACAACGATCCACTGCCAGGTGCCCCACTTACGGATGACTACTTTGAAAGGTTGGAGCCACCATCGTTGAGTGGCGACAATATGCTGCAAGCGGGCGTGTTGAATATCGAGAATGTTGAGCACGCCACGTGTCGCCTCTGCACGGCCCTCAGTCTGCCCACATTTGCCGTTGTCATCGGCCAAACGCTGTACGGCAAACTATATGGCAAGCTGTTCGCCATTGCCCTGGGCGCCATCACATTTGAGGTCATCAAAGGACTGCTCTGTGTCTATCTGCGCCAGTGTCAATATTATCGGCGACGTAATCGCACAATCCTCAACCATAGCCCATAAAAATTTATGTTTATTGATATTTATTGCGATCTCTTTTGAAAATCATATCGTAACGGATTAATCAACTGCTTATCGACTTATCGATGCTTTAAGTATTTGTCTACACTGAAATTAAAATCGACAGTTATGTCGATAAGTTCATATTAATAATCAATCGCGCTGCACAAGTACCAAGAACCAATCAACAATTCAAATTAGGCCACAATTATTGCTGTTGGTGCAGCTCAGCCAGTTGGATACGATTTTATATTGAAAATGGGAAAAATTATGATGAAAATTGACAGCCAAGTCTATCTAGCACTGTCCTTATGTCTGTCAATCTCAGGGACTATAAGAGCTAAAAACTTTACATTTGGAATACATTACGAATAATATTTATGGGTTCAGAATATTTTGTAGTAGAGCTCACTCGACTAGTGCATTCTTGCATGTTCAAATGAGATGTGATCAGGTTTGCTCCGGTCTGTTCCTAAAAATTCTTTTACTTTTATACCCTGAACGCATTAAAAATGGGTAAAAAGCGTAAAATGGTTTTGTACAAGTATATGTAAAAGGCAGAAGGAAGCATATGTGACACAAAAAGAAGACTTATTCTTGATCAGGGTCAAACGCCGAGTCGATATAGCCATGTCCGTCTGTCCGTCCGTCCATTTGTCCGTATGTATGAACACGCAGATCTCAAATTTGGAATACAGGCTCAGATCAAGTTTGGTTTATTTTATCGATAGCTGCCTCCGTTTTTCGATTATCGATACATTACGCTATGCATACTATTGATCAACTGCCTAAGATTCATCAAGATTGGATAAGGAAGACCCAACTTATTGTCGAAAATATATCCCCAAACTAATCTCATTTCCATCAGCAGCCGCAAGCATTTTCTGTGTACATCAATATGCGAGCGCATGTGTGAGAAAGAGATGACACGATCGACGCAAGCGCCAAAACGCCTTTGTGTGTATGGTGCGGAGTCCCGTTACGATTGCGTGTACGTATATTTGTATGCATGCATGTACGTGTTTGATGCCAGTCAGCTAGGATCAGTTCGGGCTTGTGAACAAAAACACGTGCTACTCATTATTTTATAAGCAGAAATGAGTGCACTTGCAGGCATGCTCACATTTGGGTGCAAAACTTATTATAGAGAAATTTGCCAATAGTTTTTTAATATAACAGCTGGGTTCGGGGTAAATCGTGTCGAGCTCACTCAACTACGGCACTCTTACTTGATTTTTCTGGCTAAGTTTCAGCTCCGCATCACCTGAGCCCCATTATATTTCTGTAATAACGTCAGCGGAGTTGATTTTCAGAATCGTTTGAAAGTGTGTAATTTGTTTTTAAAATAACAATAAGTCAAAATATTGACTCTAAACAAAATAGGCAAATAATAAGCAGTTGTTTTGTTTACGCTTTACAACCGAGAATATATGTAAATATATATATATATATACATATAAATAAATATAATTATGTATTTGTTGGGTAATGAGTAATACATCAAAGCATGTTGCACATTTTTTGTTCTTTAGATGATGCAGTATATAAATAGAAGTGCTGCATTTGTAATAACAAAAACTAGCGTCAATTATCTCTCAGGTTACAACAAGGTGTGGGGTATCAGCGAGAAGGCGTCATATCAGGAATTAAATCGAATTAATAGAGCAGCAATAGACACACCCCCCTCAAATATTTAATTACCGACATTTGTAAATGCTCTAGGCAGAATGGATTTTAGTGAGCGTGTTATCGATCAGAGTCGATAGCCCATCTTTGTCGAAAATCGATCTGTCTTGAAGGCTTGAAGGTCACCACGCAGTTGAAACACTGTTTTTCAAAACTAAAAAACAACAACAAAAAAATAACAAAAAATTATGACGCATCTGCGTCTAAGCACCAACTTATGTGTTAATGTACATATGCATGTAAACAACAAATAACCAACAAAATAACAATAACAAAATATGGAGAAATGTGCTTTTCGCTTCTGATGCCTGATGCCTGGGTGTCAAAGGGTCATCAGCAATAGCTGCGTCAATGTGACGGAAAACTGAGAGATGCGACATCGTTTAAAATGCCATCTTCTATATACATATTGAAATATATATACAGAATATTGAGCTGATAACGTTGCCGAGTTTAAAGTACAATATTCCAAATGTTGGGATTTTTTATTTATACATTTTGAGAGAGACATTTTCGTAGGATTTTTGTATCACTTTCGTTTTATTGATTTTCGTAAAATTGCTACGAATACAAGATTATACATGATTCAAATCAAGGCAACAATTGATTTGACGTATGTAGAAGTATGCCTCAACAACTAATAAATAATTAGAGTACAATTTCGTTATAATCCCGGATATATGGTTGTATATATGTATAATATATATGAGTTTATGCATAATAACGGCTAAACCGGCTATGTTTTAGCTACAAACTATTTAAAACTTTGTTTCAAGGGCAGCCTATGGATTGTGTGTTTTAAACTACGACTACGACTACGACTACAAAAAACTTAATATGTATTTATATTATATAGTAGGCAGTATAATAGCACTTGAATAAGAACATGTATGTAAGTATGTCTGTATGTATAG
Organism: Drosophila picticornis; assembly: GCA_035043845.1. Classification (NCBI taxonomy): domain Eukaryota; kingdom Metazoa; phylum Arthropoda; class Insecta; order Diptera; family Drosophilidae; genus Drosophila; species Drosophila picticornis. Next base: position 19,565,534 of record JAWNMR010000492.1, on the reverse strand, counting down.
GAAAGTATGCGTCCTAAATACATCAATATGTCTGGCATTTGATAATGTTCGAGTGTATATAGAGTATATGCATCTAAGTACGCGATTAATGCTCTGCAATGATTATGCTGTTTAGTCGTTCATCCTTGAATTGAGTTTTAGTTTCGCCATTTGTTTTCAAACATAAAATGGCAATGTTTTTTTTTGTTGCTGTTGTTGTTGTTCATGCTTAATTGGCAGGTAATTCGCAAATGGGACGCAGCCAGAAAAACAGGCTTTGGGTAAATGTGCTGCAAAAGAGTTAAGATAATATATTACAAGATTTTCAATTGAATTTGGCGAACTTAAGTCATTATTTACCTGCTCTGGCGTCTAAAACTTTTTATTTTCCCTCAGATAGGCTTTGCGCCGCTCAGTTGTCTTTAGGCAATTGTTCGAGTCGCCGCGCAGCTGGCAAATTGACTCCGTCTTGAGGACAAAGCACTGCGTCTGCACCACATTGAAGAATAGCTTGCCAATGGTGATTGCATCCTGGTCCCTGGCCATCTTGAGGCATGTGCGAAAACGACGATCGCAGCTGCAGTGCGACAATGTGTAAGGTCGATAATTGAATAGCTCATAGCGATTCGACATGGCCGCTATGTAGAACTTGCAATGGTCATGCGTTCGACAGCATTTGTCGGCCATCGATGCACCGCCCAATACATTATAGGTGCCATTTGCTGTGTTGCCACGACCGCACCAGCGTGTATTTGGTGCTATAAACCAATCGGAGACTTGTCGTCGCTTGCGGGCCGATGGCGAGGATGCATCGCCATTCTTGTCGTCATCGTCAATATCATGATTATCGTACGATGCATGATACCGTTGTTGTTGCTGCTGCTGTTGCTGGGCTCGTGTTACTGCAGTTGTTGTGGGTGCCGCACTGGCAACGGCAGCCACATTGGCTGGCAACGGCATCTGCCTGGCAGCGCACAGCTGCCAAGCAAACACAGTCAGCAGGCATATTAGCAAATAAATATAATTGCAATTGCAATTGCATTTCACTGTGAACGTGTGTGCCATTCTGTGAATTTTGTTTGTCACGCTGTCTGTTTGCCTCGTATTTTGCTTTTGGTTTTTTTTCCATTCAATGCTTAGCAAAAGTTTTCAGTTTTAAGGTTTCGCGTCTCGGGACGCGTATCGCACACAAATGTCGCCCCGAATGTGCGACGCTGGTGTTTTATACGGTTCGGACGCTGCAGCTCGACTGTTCGTGTGTTTAATTTACGCGCAGGTGAATTTACTAATCTCTTGCTCTCTCTCTCTTTTTATCTCTGTTACTCTCTCGGGAAAAACGTGGCTTGCCGTGAAACAGGTGTGTGTGTGAACTCAGTGTGCGTGTGTTGCGCAATTTTATCAAAAGAACGCGTAAGGCTTTGATAACGCAATGCTAAGTAATTTAATCAAACAACATTTTTATTTCTTAATTTTTGCAATAAATAAATGCATTTATTATTCTAACTTGCTACATTGTAAATTTATTGTCTCTAACATAGAAAACGAATAGAAATATTACAAAATACTACTCTATTTGAAACAGTCAATTTGCTCAGCTGTTAAAATTTCGACAATTTGCAGCACTGTTATCGCAGTGGCATCAATATCCTGAAAAAGCTGGAAGAATATCGATAGTTCTTTAATCGATTATTTACATCGAAAATATATAACATATTTTAAATAACATAGGAAGTGGTACCAAGTCGAAACAAGTCGATTGCGTTATTTGGTAAATAAATAAATATTTGAAAATTAAATGTATTTAAAGTAAAATTATGTAGACTTAATATCTTAAAACTATTCAAGGCTGTCTTTATATAACTATGATACAAATAAATATAAAAAACATGTTCAGTTCATGTTAAAATTCTTACTTAAGAAACCACTACATTTTATGTAAAATGAGACAAGCATTGATAGCCTTAGGCTTAGAGATGATATTTCATAATTAATATTAATCATTAAAGTAGTTAGGTAAATAAAAAGTTTTGTAAAAAAATAAATTTTCAATATTCGAGCCGATCCGCATTTCTCTGCTTCAAAAAATTCAAATTCAAATATCAGTTCACCATACACTCATATATCGATAGTAAAATATCGATCATCCCTGTAAGGCCACAGAGAATATCGATGTAAGCATCGATGCTTGTGCAGTTTTAGGGCTCAAGAAGATCTGGCTGCTAAAATTAATTTAAGAACAACGTTTCGGCAACGCCATGCAGCGAACTCAACAAGAACAAAAGCAATTGAATCTGCAGCATCACGAACAACAGCAGCAGCAGAATCATCACCATCATCATCAGCATCAGCATAGCAGTAACAGCAACAGCAATGGAACACGCATCGCTGGAAGCAGCAGTACCACACCCACAACAACAACGAATGCAGCCGGTGGCGGCGGAGTTGGACCCGGAGCATTGGAGAGCACGCCGCCACGAACGTTGGCGCTGAATCAGAACTATTGTGCCTCGGATACGCCGAGAGAGCACGATGGCGATACGGATAGTCCAAATCCGCGTTACGAGTGTGCCATTTGCCTTGGTTGGCTGAATGAGCCGATGGTGACATCTTGCGGTCATCGCTTTTGCAGGAGTTGCCTCAGTGACTGGCTGAAGGATAATAAAAAGGGCTGTCCGCTGGACAACAACCAGCTCTCTGCGCAGAAAGACACCTTTCCTGATAACTATACGCGTCGTGAGATTGAACAGATTAAGCGCAAGTGCCCAAATTCGACGCACGGGTGTGCCGTCATAGCCTCACCCATTGAGTTGCATAAGCATTTGCTCAGCTGCCCGTGTCGACGGCAACAGCAGCATCAGCAACCTCTTGAGGAGAAGTGCCCCTTTGCTAGTATTAAGTGCGATTTTGTTGGTCACCCGGAGACAAATCCATTAGAGGAGCATCTGAAAACGGATGTGGCACATCACTTGCAGCTAATGTTGCAGGCCCATCAACAGACCGTCATCGCCACATGGCAGCCGCAAAAGCTGAGCACTGACAGTGGAACGCTGGAGAATGGTCATAAGACTGGGCAGTTGCCACCGCCGCCGCAATATGCCAATGCTGTCGACGAGCAAATCGTTCAGACAATGTATCAGCGCATCGTTGTGCTGGAGCAGCGCACCAGGGAGCAGGAGTCTCACATCCATAACATGAAAGAGAAGCTACAACAACTGCAGCTGATCAATCCCCGCTACAGCAACGGCACCATTGTCTGGCATATTGAGGAGCTGGGCGCTTTGGTTGAGCACCTGCGCGCCAATGCCAATAATCAGGCATATTCGCATGAATGCTATACATCGCCTTATGGCTATAAGTTCTGTGCCCGCTTGAATATACAGCCGAGGAAGCCGCATGTGCTCAGTTTGCATGTACATCTAATGCAATCGGAGAACGATTTCCATTTGGACTGGCCCTTCAAGGGGCGGATCAAGCTGTGCATGCTGCATCCAGGCGATGCGAGTCTCTCTCAGCACGACACCATCATGAGCAAACCAGAGATACTCGCCTTCCATCAGCCGCGCGAAGCGATCAGCACACGTGGCTTTGGCTTCGTCGAATACGCCAACATATCCAACATTATGCATTTGGGCTTCTGTGCCGACAATCGACTGCTCATCAAGATTAAGATCAACATTGTTTAAGCCATATGACGCAAGTCGGAAGCTAAACGAAGCAATATATTATTCATAAACATTTGGCTCCAATTACATGCATATTTTTTATATAGATCTTATCTATATATATATACAAGTATAAATATAAATATATATATGTAGTAGGAGCATTAGTGACTCAACCTCAACAGCAAAGCATCACAGCCAACCAATTTTTATATCCTAGCTATGAAAAACTATACCTTAACCGATATATATATTATATATAGTAGTAGTAAGCAGACTTTTGTATCCATTTACATGCATTTTATATTTTAAATGTAAAAATGAATACGTCTGTCAAAACAAACAAACATTACTTACCCATTCCCAGTTTTGTTTTGTTCAAGATTGTTATCAGTATCCGTATCATTTGCGATGAAACATTATCTACTCAGTTATTCCGTATATACCTTGGTCAGTCTGTGACAATATTTTAAGTTATTTTTATATTTGAACTCTACAATTTGTTTGTTGTCTGTTTTTTTTATATATGATTTTATTCTAGTTATTTGCTAAGCGCTGTTTTTGGAACCATTCCAATTGTAAACACAAAAACATTTACTTTGTTAATATCTGATGTAGACATAAATACATTTATTTGAATTTTTATCCCCAAAACCCTTTTATTTATTTTTTTATTTGCATATGTTATAAGCAATATTCTGGTAGCATGCAGATTGCAATAAAAGTAGACTTGTTTATATTCAGGAAGTATATGTCTAAAGGCATATTAATATTTATGTAGTACCCCAGTAGCGAGTGCCGCACACAGAATAAAGGACACTTTTGTACCGATCATTTTGGATATGTCTTTTTTATTTTCGATTTACCAATGTATTAATGCAAATCTAGTAAAAATCCAGATTTGTATTTTATTCAATGACGTTAAATATGGATTAATGGAATTGGAATTATTGCTAATTCATAATACCAACTTGGGCCTAAATAAGCTCTGAAATATTTGCACAACTTATTGATGTAAACGAGCTGCAAGGCAATCGTCGAGTGAATGTTGTTCAGACTGAATGCTCATTGAATTGGTCAAATAGATCATCAGCTTCCTCGGCGGTCTTCGGGCGTGGGCAGACAAACCATAACAACATTGTCCTTGCACATGCGCTGGCAGGGCAATTCGCTGAGTATCAGATTGACCAAGATGGATTGGTACCGGCGCGCACCAGCAGCTGTGTCTTCTTTGTATTCTTGACGGGCCTCAAAAACAACCTGCCCACACCGCAACCAGCGTAGTCTGTACCCTTTTTCAACTACATCTTGCAACGTTTCGAGAATATGGCATCGTCCTCAACCATCTGCTTGAAGTGCACCAATGTTGATGTATCACTTGCAAAGGAGAAACCGCTGGTCATCGGTGCCCTTTGGGCCAAAGATGAAACCATTTGTCTTGTGCGACGAGCTGGACGTAGCCGCACCATTATTATTGACACCGAAGATGAAACTCTGCTTTAGCAGCTGCTCCTTTTTGCTGTCCAAGCATACTTCTCTTGCAGCGTCTTCAAGAACTTGTCGATGCTCTTTTGCAGGAATTTGACAACGGGCATATTCGATGCGCCCACCTCATCGGGATACTCGGCCGAATTGCCTGACGGATTAGTGTTTGCCGTTGACCGATTCACGGTCTTTAGCGGCAACAGTTAATGCGATCGCTGTATTTAGACAAGCAACTGTCACAGATTGCACATATCTAATAATTCTTAAGGATGTAATAACATAGTCGTATCTGTTCATGGTTTGCTTTTATATTTACATTGGAAGTGGCGAGACTTGAAAGAGCTTAAAATAGAAACACAACGCAGGTCTTAGGAATAGTTGGTGTAGTTGTTGCATCGGGTTATGTTTGATGCCAGCTGCCCGCAGAGGCGACGGTAACAACTTCCACATGTGAGGCATGTGGCCGGATTGTGCAAAGGATTTATTGCACAGCAACACACATATTTACGCTGCTCGGAGTGCAAGAGTTTGTGGACGCGCAACGCCTTCTTCCGATGAAATGTGGAGCCACACACATCACAGACAAATGGCCGCAGATTCGTGTGCGAGACAGCGTGCACGTTGAGGTCATGAAAGCTATAGAATGCCTTGCCGCATACCTCACACTTCGCCGGCCGTTCACCAGTATGTCGTCGCATATGGGCAGTGAGGACGCCACGATCCCGACATGGACGACCGCACACCTCACAGATGCACGGCATGCGGCCAGTGTGGCAAATGTTATGGGATGTCAGCTCCTTTTGGGTGTAGAATGTCGCCTCGCAATCGGCCTCCTGGCACTTGTATGGCTTGATCCCACTATGCCGCTGACGATGACGCATCATATTCCCCGACTGCGTGAATGGCTTGCCGCAAATATCGCAAAAGATGCCCGTATGCTTCCATCGATGGCCACGCAAATCGCGCTCCGTGCGAAATGTCTGATTGCATTCGCTCTCATCACATTTATAGATCCTCGCAGGTCCCTTGCCCTGCTGCCGGCGCACGCTGCCTCCTGTTGACGGCATAATGGGCAGATCTGTGGCAATCCTGTGCTGTGCTGATTTTGTTGGCTTGCGCACATTGTGTTTGCTGCGTCTGTGGCTCTGCAGGCTGCGTTTGGTGTTGTAAGCGCGTTCACATTGATCACACTGGAAGAGCATGTCTCTGGTGTCGTCCTCTTCCTCATCGTTGGCGTCCGTTGCCGAATCCCCATTGACTTCGAGACATTGGGCATCGCTGCCGTTTACTGTTGCTGCTGCTGCCATCCAGTCCAGAAGCTTTTTTGATCGCTGGACAAGAACATTTTTTAGGGCAGCTTTGCGTTGTTGTCGACGCGTTGCAATTGTTCCATTATCATCATTCGAATCTTGGCTTGCCGTGAAACAGGTGTGTGTGTGAACTCAGTGTGCGTGTGTTGCGCAATTTTATCAAAAGAACGCGTAAGGCTTTGATAACGCAATGCTAAGTAATTTAATCAAACAACATTTTTATTTCTTAATTTTTGCAATAAATAAATGCATTTATTATTCTAACTTGCTACATTGTAAATTTATTGTCTCTAACATAGAAAACGAATTGAAATATTACAAAATACTACTCTATTTGAAACAGTCAATTTGCTCAGCTGTTAAAATTTCGACAATTTGCAGCACTGTTATCGCAGTGGCATCAATATGCTGAAAAAGCTGAAAGAATATCGATAGTTCTTCAATCGATTATTTACATCGAAAATATATAATATATTTAAAATAACATAGGAAGTGGTACCAAGTCGAAACAAGTCTATTGCGTTATTTGGTATATAAATAAATATTTGAAAACCAAATGTATTTAAAGTAAAATAATGTAGACTTAATATCTTAAAACTATTCAAGGCTGTCTTTATATAACTATGATACAAATAAATATAAAAAACATGCTCAGTTCATGTTAAAATTCTTACTTAAGAAACCACTACATTTTATGTAAAATGAGACAAGCATAAGTAAATAAAAAGTTTTGTAAAAAAATAAATTTTCAATATTCGAGCCGATCCGCATTTCTCTGCGCCAAAAAATTCAAACTCAAATATCAGTTCACCATACACTCATATATCGATAGTAAAAATATCGATCAAATATCGATGCTTGTGCAGTTTTAGGGCTCTAGAAGATCTAGCTGCTAGAATTAATTTGAGAATAACATTTCGGCAACGCCATGCAGCGAACTCAACAAGAACAAAAGCAATTGAATCTGCAGCATCACGAACAAAAGCAGCAGCAGAATCATCACCATCATCATCAGCATCAGCATAGCAGTAACAGTAACAGCAACAGCAATGGAACACGCATCGCTGGAAGCAGCAGTACCACACCCACAACAACAACAACGAATGCAGCCGGTGGCGGCGGAGTTGGACCCGGAGCATTGGAGAGCACACCGCCACGAACGTTGGCGCTGAATCAGAACTATTGTGCCTCGGATACGTCAAGAGAGCACGATGGCGATACGGATAATCCAAATCCGCGTTACAAGTGTACCATTTGCCTTGGTTGGCTGAATGAGCCGATGGTGACATCTTGCGGTCATCGCTTTTGCAGGAGTTGCCTCAGTAACTGGCTGAAGGATAATAAGCGCTGTCCGCTGGACAACAACCAGCTCTCTGCGGAGGAAGACACCTTTCCTGATAACTATACGCGTCGTGAGATTGAACAGATTAAGCGCAAGTGCCCAAATTCGACGCACGGGTGTGCCGTCATCGCCTCACCCATTGAGTTGCATAAGCATTTGCTCAGCTGCCCGTGTCGACGGCAACAGCAGCATCAGCAACCTCTTGAGGAGAAGTGCCCCTTTGCTAGTATTAAGTGCGATTTTGTTGGTCACCCGGAGACAAATCCATTAGAGGAGCACCTGAAAACGGATGTGCCACATCACTTGCAGCTAATGTTGCAGGCCCATCAACAGACCGTCATCGCCACATGGCAGCCGCAAAAGCTGAGCACTGACAGTGGAACGCTGGAGAATGGTCATAAGGCTGGGCAGTTGCCACCGCCGCCGCAATATGCCAATGCTGTCGACGAGCAAATCGTTCAGACAATGTATCAGCGCATCGTTGTGCTGGAGCAGCGCACCAGGGAACAGGAGTCCCACATCCATAACATGAAAGAGAAGCTGCAACAACTGCAGCTGATCAATCCCCGCTACAGCAACGGCACCATTGTCTGGCATATTGAGGAGCTGGGCGCTTTGGTTGAGCACCTGCGCGCCAATGCCAATAATCAGGCATATTCGCATGAATGCTATACATCACCTTATGGCTATAAGTTCTGTGCCCGCTTGAATATACAGCCGAGGAAGCCGCATGTGCTCAGTTTGCATGTACATCTAATGCAATCGGAGAACGATTTCCATTTGGACTGGCCCTTCAAGGGGCGGATCAAGCTGTGCATGCTGCATCCAGGCGATGCGAGTCTCTCTCAGCACGACACCATCATGAGCAAACCAGAGATACTCGCCTTCCATCAGCCGCGCGAAGCGATCAGCACACGTGGCTTTGGCTTCGTCGAATACGCCAACATATCCAACATTATGCATTTGGGCTTCTGTGCCGACAATCGACTGCTCATCAAGATTGAGATCAACATTGTTTAAGCCATATGACGCAAGTCGGAAGCTAAACGAAGCAATATATTACTCATGAACATTTGGCTCCAATTACATGCATATTTTTTATATAGATCTTATCTATATATATATACAAGTATAAATATATAATATATATAATATAATATATATATGTAGTAGGAGCATTAGTGACTCAACCTCAACAACAACCTCAAAACAAACAAACATTACTTACCCATTCCCAGTTTTGTTTTGTTCAAGATTGTTATCAGTATCCGTATCATTTGCGATGAAACATTATCTACTCAGTTATTCCGTATATACCTTGGTCAGTCTGTGACAATATTTTAAGTTATTTTTATATTTGAACTCTACAATTTGTTTGTTGTCTGTTTTTTTTATATATGATTTTATTCTAGTTATTTGCTAAGCGCTGTTTTTGGAACCATTCCAATTGTAAACACAAAAACATTTACTTTGTTAATATCTGATGTAGACATAAATACATTTATTTGAATTTTTATCCCCAAAACCCTTTTATTTATTTTTTTATTTGCATATGTTATAAGCAATATTCTGGTAGCATGCAGATTGCAATAAAAGTAGACTTGTTTATATTCAGGAAGTATATGTCTAAAGGCATATTAATATTTATGTAGTACCCCAGTAGCGAGTGCCGCACACAGAATAAAGGACACTTTTGTACCGATCATTTTGGATATGTCTTTTTTATTTTCGATTTACCAATGTATTAATGCAAATCTGTTCAATCCAGATTTGTATTATTCAATGACGTTAAATATGGATTATTGGAATCGGAATTTTTATTTTTATTTTATTTTTATTTTTATCCCCAAAACCCTTTTATTTATTTTTTTATTTGCATATGTTATAAGCAATATTCTGGTAGCATGCAGATTGCAATAAAAGTAGACTTGTTTATATTCAGGAAGTATATGTCTAAAGGCATATTAATATTTATGTAGTACCCCAGGAGCGAGTGCCGCACACAGAATAAAGGACACTTTTGTACTGATCATTTTGGATATGTCTTTTTTATTTTCGATTTACCAATGTATTAATGCAAATCTGTTAAATCCAGATTTGTATTTTATTCAATGACGTTAAATATGGATTATTGGAATCGGAATTATTGCTAATTCATAATACCAACTTGGGCCTAAATAAGCTCTGAAATATTTGCACAACTTATTAATGTAAACGCCTAGTGTGAGTGCCGGCGTTCCCGCTGTGGAGGAGCCCATTGCTGCGTGTTCGGCGAGCAATGAGTTGCCATTGAAGCGGAGGGGAACGCCGATTGAAAAGATGAAGGCGATTAGCAAGGAGCTAATGCAGTGTGCACTCACTGAGTGTACGACGGGGAAACTGGTCGGTAGTGTTTTAGACTACGCGACACAGTACGAGGAGCTTTTGTTTTCGCTGATAGCGGAAAACGAGCGCCTCAAGGGGCGTTTGGAAGCCGTTCGCTTTAATGCGACAAATGAGCGTGCTGTGCATGTGACAGGCGGCCAAACGCGAGTTCCGCCGGCAGCCGCCCACCTGGGGGGCCCCATGTCGACAATGTCGTCTGCCCCGGAGATGCCTCGACCAGTCGAGACCTGGTCCTTGGTCGTGCGCAGCAAAACTGCTGGTAAGACCGCCAAGGACGTGGTTGAAAAGGTAGTGAAGGAGGTAGGGCCTACCTTAGGAGTGCGCGTGCATGAGGTGAAACCTCTACGGGATGGTGGAGCGATTATTCGCACCCCATCCGTAGCCGAGCGGAAGAAGATTGCGGGAAACGCAAAATTCAGTGAGGTTGGCTTAGAAGTGTGTGTGAAAGAGCGGCTGGGGCCGAAAGTTGTTGTGCAGGGCGTTCACTCTGTGATCTCGCCTGACGAGTTCATGGCTGAGTTGTACGAGTTGAACCTCAAGGACAAGATGTCCAAAGAGGCCTTTTCTAAAGGCGTCCGCATCGTAAGTAAGCCCTGGTCAAAGGAGAGCAGCGCAGCAGTGAATGTTGTTCTCGAGGGTGCTGGCCTGGCCATGCAAACCCTCTTGGATGTCGGACGCTGCTACGTCAAGTGGTTTTCCTTCCGAGTGAGAAATTTTGACCCGGTAGTGGGCTGCTACCGCTGCCTTGGCTTCGACCATAAGGTAGCGGAGTGCAGGCTAAAGCAAGACGTTTGTCGTCGCTGCGGCCAAATGGGTCATCGCGTGGCTCAGTGCAGCAATGCATTGAGCTGCCGAAATTGTGCGTTCAGGGGGAAGCCGTCTGAGCATCTTATGATGTCTCCGGCTTGCCCTGTGTACAGTGCAATTGTGGCGCGAGCGAGTGCTAGACATTAAAATGTCTAGCAGACTTCTTCAGTTGAACTGTCAGAGGTCATATGCAGTCATGTGCGATTTGGGTGGAATGATTGTGGGAAGAGGCAGCGTAGTTGCCCTGTTGCAGGAACCCTATGTGGCAAATGGTTGCGTACGGGGATTGCCCGCGAGTATGCGAGTATTTCCTGACAGCAGGGCCAACTCTGCTGTCGTTGTGAACGATGTCAGTATCGAATGCACTATTGTGAATTCGACTGACTGGGGTGTGTGCGTGAGCCTTAGTGGCAATTTTGGTAGATTGTGTGTAGCAAGCGTATACTGTAAGTTCGGGGATCCCCTCGAACCGTATATTGCGTATATGGATGAGGTGCTACTACTGGCTAGTAGCTTTCCGGTCATCCTTGGTATTGACGCGAATGCACCGTCCCCTTTGTGGTTCAGCAAGATACCTAGAACATCTGGGTATTCGAACCGCTCTAGGGGTGAGGTGCTGGCCGAGTGGGCTGTGTCCCAGGATGTCCGGGTCGTTAACGAACCCAGCGAGTGGTACACGTTTGCGGGCCCGATGGGTCAGAGTGACATTGATGTCACTCTTGTGAATGTGGCAGCAACGAGAGTGTATGGTTTTCAATGGAGTGTACTGGGTGGACACGGTGTGAGTGACCACAATCCGATTGAGATTGTCATCACTCACACTTCCACCGTGCGTGAAAGTGATGGGGGTAATCGCTGGCGCACTTGTGGTGCGAATTGGCCCCTTCATGGGGTGTTTGTGAATGAAGCGGCAACGCAAGTTCCGCTTAGCACCTTCAGTGCACTGAGTGTTGATGAGCAGGTCGTGTGTGTGAATAGGTGGTTGACTTGTGCGAATGATCGCTTGTTTGAGAGGTACCGAAAGGTCAACCTCAAACGAGTGAAGTGGTGGACGCTTGAGTTGAGCGTTAAGCGTCGGTCAGTTCGGTCTCTGAGGAAGCGATTCCAAAGGGCCAGATCTACCAATGCTGAGAACGTGGGCCAACTTAGGTTAGCTTACAGCCAGGGTATGAGTGAGTACAAGCAGATGCTTGTAAGAGTGAAAGAGGATGAATGGCGTTCCTTTTTGGAGCGCAATAAGGATGACCCCTGGGGTCGTGCTTATAAAGTTGTGAGAGGTAGGCGTAGGGAAACGGATGTGAGTGGCCTCCGTGTCGGTGACACTCAGTTAACGGCATGGAGGGATTGTATGAATGTCCTACTGAATGAGTTCTTCCCTAGAGCGGATCATCAGAACTTACCACCAAGTGTGGTTAGTGATGTTGACCCGCTCCTGGATAGTGAATTGGAGGTGGCTTTCTCGATGTTAAGGTCGAGAAAATCACCTGGTATGGATGGTTTTACTGGGGAAATGTGCAAGAGTGTCTGGAAATCTATTCCGGACTATTTGAATGTAATGTATGGAAAGTGTCTGAATGAGGGATATTTCCCCAATGAGTGGAAGTGTGCAAGGGTGATTGTGCTCTTGAAGTCGCCCGATAGGGTCAGGAGCAATCCTCGGTCCTTTCGGGGCATCAGTCTCCTACCGGTGCTGGGTAAAGTGCTGGAAAATCATGGTAGAAAGGCTTCGAGAGTGGTAAGAAAGGCTTCAAGAGAGAGTGAGTAACCAAGTGTCGGATCGGCAATTTGGTTTTAGGAAAGGCAGATGCGTGGAAGATGCGTGGATATTCGTGGGCGATCTTTGTTGATTTTAAAGGGGCGTTTGACTACCTAAGTTGGCCGAGTGTGTTGGAGAGGTTGAGTGAATGTGGCTGCCGGGAATTGGCTATCTGGGAGAGCTATTTCTCTGGCAGACGAGCGTGTGCTGTAGGTCGGAATGAAAGTGTGAGTCTGAATGTAGTTCGTGGCTGCCCGCAGGGTTCCATCTGTGGTCCATTTATATGGAACCTCATGATGGATACTTTGCTATGGCAGCTCGAACGTTTATGCAAGTGTTGTGCGTATGCGGACGACCTGCTCATTCTGGTTGAGGGGCAATCGCGAGCGGATGTGGAGGCAAGTGCGGCAACGTACTTGCGAGTTGTGTATGAGTGGGGCCTCAGTGTTGGCGTCAGTCTGGCAATGGACAAGACCGTGACAATGTTGCTTAAGGGCAGATTGTCACGTAGTCGACCTCCTTTGGTCAGACTAAATGGCGTCAGCCTGAGGTATGTGCCGGAGGTGAAATACCTTGGCATTGTGTTTGGCGAGAGGATGTGTTTCACTCCTCATATCGCATATGTGAAAGGGCGATTGCTCAGTCTGGTTGGACAAGTGCGTCGAATTTTGAGAAGTGACTGGGGCCTCAGCAGATCTGCTGCTCGCACCGTATATAATGGTCTATTTGTTGCCTGTGCAACCTATGGATCGTCTGTATGGTGTAAGGTAGTTTCGACTGTTGTAGGCAGAAAGAATGTGCTGGCTTGCCAGCGTGTCATGCTGTTAGGGTGTCTGCCTGTGTGCCGCACTGTCTCCACGGAGGCAATGCAGGTACTGTTAGGAGTAGCCCCTCTGGACTTAGAGATCAGGCGTCGGAGCCTGAGCTATAAGATCAAGAGGCGGCTGCCGTTGTTGCAGAATGAATGGTTAGCGGATAGGGATGTGGAGAGTTTAGGGCTTAGTGAGTGTAAGAGACTGTTAAATGAGTGTGTCCTGTCTGACTGGCAGGTCAGATGGGATGCTAGCGAGAATGGGAGGGTCACTCACAGGTTTATTCGGGAGGTCACATTTGGTGTTGACCGTCCAGACTTTAGGCTTCACCTGAGTTTCGGATTTTTGTTGACGGGCCACGGGTCGCTGAATGCATTCCTGCATTCAAGACGACTTTGTGATAGCCCGGAATGCCCTTGTGGCTGGGTGGGAGAAACATGGGAACATGTTCTCTGTGAGTGCCCTTTGTATGCAGATCTAAGAGATCTAAGTGTGCTTGGGATAACGCGGGGTAGTGGCGGGTTTGACGTAAGTCAAGTACTCTCCACTTGTGATGGGGTAAGGAGAATGAGTGAGTTTGCGCGGGCTGCGTTTGCCAGACGACGTCTCATACGTGGAGAAGTTGGGTGAATGTTGAATGTATGATGGGGGTATGAATGGGGGGGCGTATGAATGGATCGCTGAGTTGCGTTTCGGGGGTCACCAGTCCCGGCTTTATGGAGCAAAACTGGAAGTATCCTTGTGGTACGAGTTCTGACCGGAGGACTGATCCGGTACCACGGGTGTCTGGGTGATCAGGGGCGGTCTCGGCCCTCGGCTCTCAGCGCTGTTGTTGGGGATATCAGCTGGCCGCTGTTCAGCGGTCTGAATTCGTTCAGTCATGAATGCCGCTGTTTGCGGAAGAGGAAGGAATTGGCCTCGCTCCTCACAGTGAGAAAACCATGTCCATAAAGCATGGCGTATACTGATTCATCTGTGATTTGGTGTTTCATCAATTCGCATTCTATTCCATACAGTGATATCTTTTCTTCATTTTGGATCACCAACCCGTAACTGTTTTGGAGTTTAAATTGGAAGTACCCTTCAGGTACGAGGCCTGACCGGAGGCTTGCTTTCTGGTACCACGGGTAATCAGGAGCCCGCGGAACCTAGTTCCGTCCTGGTTTTTGGTTGCGGCCCTTCGGGGAGTATCGTGGTGGCTGCGGTTTGACACCCAAATGCGGGTAGAGTTTTTGCCTCGGCGTGTTGTTGCGCTATACAACAGGGTGCCGTGACCCATAGATCGGAAGTCGTTTTAGATAGGCGGCCCTCCAAACCAAGGTGGAAGTTCACGAGCAAACAGTAGTGACTTCAAATACCTGCGGAATATAAGTTCCAATGGGGCGGTAATTGACGCTTAAATCAATTCCTGTGCTTGGCACCGTGAGATTAGGCCATTGCGGCAGGTGCTCACGTTAAACACTTTGACTTTAATGACCAAGATGGATTGGTTCCGGCACGCACCAGCAGCTGTGTCTTCTTTGTTTTCTTGACGGGCCTCAAAAACAACCTGCCCACACCGTAACCAGCGTAGTCTGTACCCTTTTTCAACTACATCTTGCAACGTTTCGAGAATATGGCATCGTCCTCAACCATCTGCTTGAAGTGCACCAATGTTGATGTATCACTTGCAAAGGAGAAACCGCTGGTCATCGGTGCCCTTTGGGCCAAAGATGAAACCATTTGTCTTGTGCGACGAGCTGGACGTAGCCGCACCATTATTATTGACACCGAAGATGAAACTCTGCTTTAGCAGCTGCTCCTTTTTGCTGTCCGATCATACTTCTCTTGCAGCGTCTTCAAGAACTTGTCGATGCTCTTTTGCCGAATTGCCTGACGGATTAGTGTCTGCCGTTGACCGATTCACGGCAACAGTTAATGCGATCGCTGTATTTAGACAAACAACTGTCACAGATTGCACAGATCTAATAATTCTTAAGGATGTATTAACATAGTCGTATCTGTTCATGGTTTGCTTTTATATTTACATTGGAAGTGGCGAGACTTGAAAGAGTTTAAAATAGAAACACAACGCAGGTCTTAGGAATAGTTGGTGTAGTTGTTGCATCGGGTTATGTTTGGTGCCAGCTGCCCGCAGCGGCGACGGTAACAACTTCCACATGTGAGGCATTCTCCTCCTGGATCAGCTCGATGGTAACCTCCTCCTGCACCATCTCATCATCATCATCAATATCATCATTATCATTATCATCAACGTCATCGTCATCGTCATCGTCATCGTTGTTGACGTCGTCATCGACTTCTGTGGGAATTTCCAGCTGAACTGTGGACGTAGTTGTGATGGGATCCGCTTTGGCAATTGCTTTCGCCCGATTGGCTCGATTCAATTCGTGGGTGCGCATGTGGGCATTTAGTCCGCCGGATTGTGCAAAGGATTTGTTGCACAGCTTGCACGCATATTTACGCTGCTCGGAGTGCAAGAGTTTGTGGACGCGCAACGCCTTCTTCCGCTGAAATGTGGAGCCACACACATCACAGACAAATGGCCGCAGATTCGTGTGCGAGACAGCGTGCACGTTGAGGTCATGAAAGCTATAGAATGCCTTGCCGCATACCTCACACTTCGCCGGCCGTTCACCAGTATGTCGTCGCATATGGGCAGTGAGGACGCCACGATCCCGACATGGACGACCGCACACCTCACAGATGCACGGCATGCGGCCAGTGTGGCAAATGTTATGGGATGTCAGCTCCTTTTGGGTGTAGAATGTCGCCTCGCAATCGGCCTCCTGGCACTTGTATGGCTTGATCCCACTATGCCGCTGACGATGACGCATCATATTCCCCGACTGCGTGAATGGCTTGCCGCAAATATCGCAAAAGATGCCCGTATGCTTCCATCGATGGCCACGCAAATCGCGCTCCGTGCGAAATGTCTGATTGCATTCGCTCTCATCACATTTATAGATCCTCGCAGGTCCCTTGCCCTGCTGCCGGCGCACGCTGCCTCCTGTTGACGGCATAATGGGCAGATCTGTGGCAATCCTGTGCTGTGCTGATTTTGTTGGCTTGCGCACATTGTGTTTGCTGCGTCTGTGGCTCTGCAGGCTGCGTTTGGTGTTGTAAGCGCGTTCACATTGATCACACTGGAAGAGCATGTCTCTGGTGTCGTCCTCTTCCTCATCGTTGGCATCCGTTGCCGAATCCCCATTGACTTCGAGACATTGGGCATCGCTGCCGTTTACTGTTGCTGCTGCTGCCATCCAGTCCAGAAGCTTTTCTGATCGCTGGACAAGAACATTTTTTAGGGCAGCTTTGCGTTGTTGTCGACGCGTTGCAATTGTTCTATTATCATCATTCGAATCTTCAGCAGGTGCAGTAGATGGGGCAGCATTATTTGCATCCTTATCAGTCTCGTGCTCCTCGTCGAGCAGCGCTATCTGAGCCAAATCAACGTGCACATGTTCATTGGACTCGTTTGCAGTCTCATCGTGCGCAATGGGATCATCCTCAAACTTAATAGCCAGCGGCTCAACGTCCACCTCCAGCACTGGTGCTTCCAGTTGCTGTTCCTCTGCATCCTGTCCATTGAATAGCTTGCAGTCTTCAATCTTTGTCTCAGTCAGATGCTCCAGTCGAAAATGTTGTGGAAATCCATCAAATGGCATCCGCTGGCCGCAAAGCGCACAGCAGACATCGTAGCTGGTGGGGCCCAGGCAGAGCACTTCGCCGCAACGAAAATTGAAATATGTTCGGCCGAAGTCCGGAGTTGGTGGCTGCAATTTGATCATCCTGTCGTGTCCTGATTATTGCAATACACTCAGTCTCTAATATGACACCCAAATATGTTTGGCGTCGCATTAGGCTCCAAAATCAAAGCTACCGTCGCACCGAAAGCACAGCTGTTCAACGGTGACACTTTAAATTATCGATATTATCAGATACCGATGTTTTAGCGCACATTAAATGCAACAACAAATAAGTGTTATTTGTTACGCAACACTGCACAACAGGTGACTTAACGAACAGTGGCAATTGTAAATATTCAAAACACAAATAACTAGGCTTTCCGCGCCTCGCTTTCATTGTCATAGTGTTGTCATAAGTGGAACGTAACACCCTTTTTAAGTCACAGACCATATTTTATCCTAACAACATTTTGAGTCCGCTCCCCTCCATTCATTGAAACTGTCTCATACATTTTTAATTGGTGTATCTTAATCTTAACATTTCATAATTTACGTAATTAATTTTGATTTAACTCTCTACATAAGTGGAACGTATAAATGAAGGCAGCAAAATAAATAATTAATAACAAATTATAAACAAAAAATTAACAAAAATACAAATGAAAAATTATAATACAGGAATAAATATAAGTAACAAAATGCCTAAAAAAATTTGCCAAGCAAGTTGCGCATCTCAAAAGGTGGATTAGCGTTGAGAGCCGGGCGCTAGGCCTGCGCAATGACTGATCCGAAAATCTTTTTTTCTATTCTAAAACAGCTTTCCTGAAATTCCTTGCAGCTGCAGCTCTTTGTTATGGTGGATGTCTTTTTAGATTATTGCTGGCACCTTAACGTTCTTGTTGTTGAAGTTTGCTGCACTTTAACATTGTTGTTGTTGTTGTGGTAGTTGGCCCTTAAATCTTGATGTTGGTGCATTTGAATGTTTGTTCTTGTTCTTAACATGCAGTTTCTCCCTTTTACTATGCTGCTTTTATCAAACATAGATTTTTTTTTTAATTGTGCGCGCGAGCTCACCGTCTCTTTCTAATTTGGCTCTCTCTTTCTGCCCTCTCAAGACTCAAACTGGGGGCTGCCACCTGATCGACTATTGGCATCTGCGACTATCGATACTTTCGACCCCCGACGCAACACCCATTTATGTTTGGCGTCGCATTGAGCCCCACAATCATAGCTACCGTCGCACCGAAAACACAGCTGTTAAACGATGATATTATCAGCTATCGATATTTTCGAAGCACACCATATGCAGCAACAAATAAGTGTTATTTAAAGCTTTTACTTTATTTAAAATACCATGTAAGTGGTTTAGTTATGCAAGTCAGCCATCAGCAGTGAGCTAGAACTTCTTAGCGAGTTCTTAGCGATAAGTGTGTGCTTAACCAACCGATAGCGAACAATTTTGTTTGGTTTTGCGGGTGCTGCTCAGTGTTGTGTAGAAGGCACAAAACGACATGCATTTTACACACTGGCAGCAGCCGCCCGTTGTGTATTCGTGTATACACTTTTTTCTAAGTGCAGCGAGTATATTGATTTTTCGCCCCCGCTTTTACATTAAACATTACGGCACGGACAGAACATAAACATTCAAATAAATTTGGAAAAAATGTCGGAGAGTGCCGCCGCTGCAGGCAGCAATGCCACTGCCAATGAAAAGATGGCATGCCTGCTGAAGGAGGCGGAAAATTTGAAAACAAAACTGGAAGAGGAGCGCCAAAAGCTGAACGATGTCAACCTCTCCAACATTGCTGAGAGACTCGAGCAGATCGCCTATGTGAACATAAAGCCGCGCAAAGTGCTGAAGGGCCATCAGGCGAAGGTGCTGTGCACTGACTGGAGTCCCGATAAGCGACACATTATCTCCTCATCTCAAGATGGTCGCCTAATCATATGGGATGCGTTCACCACAAACAAGGAGCATGCCGTAACAATGCCAACCACATGGATAATGGCGTGCGCGTATGCGCCATCTGGTAACTATGTGGCCTGCGGTGGACTGGACAATAAAGTGACCGTATATCCGATCACATCCGATGAGGAAATGGCAGCCAAAAAGCGAACCGTTGGTACCCACACCAGTTACATGTCGTGCTGCATTTATCCCAATTCGGATCAGCAAATACTCACCGGCAGTGGCGACTCAACCTGTGCACTTTGGGATGTCGAATCTGGGCAATTGTTGCAAAGCTTTCATGGTCATTCCGGCGATGTGATGGCCATCGATTTGGCGCCCAATGAGACGGGCAACACGTTCGTGTCTGGCAGCTGTGATCGCATGGCGTTCATATGGGACATGCGATCCGGCCATGTCGTCCAATCATTTGAAGGACATCAATCAGATGTGAATAGCGTTAAATTTCATCCATGCGGCGATGCGATTGCCACCGGCTCCGATGACAGCAGCTGTCGACTGTACGATATGCGTGCCGATCGCGAGGTGGCCGTCTTTGCCAAGGAGAGCATCATCTTTGGCGTCAATTCGGTGGACTTTTCAGTCAGCGGTCGACTGCTATTCGCCGGCTACAATGATTACACGGTCAACTTGTGGGACACACTGAAATCGGAGCGCGTCTGCCTCCTGTATGGTCATGAGAACAAAGTCTCCTGCGTTCAGGTGTCGCCCGATGGCACGGCGCTATCCACTGGCAGCTGGGATTACACTATACGCGTCTGGGCTTAAACTCTCCTGCATACACACATGCATACATATACACATATATATGTATATATATATATATATGTGTGTGTGTTGTACATGCATTTACATAGTATGTATGTAAATGGAATCTTTAAGCAGCCGCTACTTGGACTTGCTACTGCTGTCTAGTCAGTTTTCAGGATGTAAAACATTTCCTCAATTTTTTTTAATTTGTGTTTTACGCTAAATACTATATATATATATATATATGTATATATATATTAATATTTATATACTTTAAGTATTATAAAAGGCAAATGCACGTAGCAAAAACCATGAAAAAAAGGTCAGCTCGTGTATATCAATGTAAACTTATTATGCGTCTAGTTATAAGTTCCTGTTCGAAATAAATGTTGAAGCGAATCAAAATGTTCAAATTAACCGATACTATACTATATATTGGATATATACATTCTATAGCCAGATAGCATCCTTTGCTACTTTGTCTATTTCAGGGCTTAAATATGATTATTGTGGAACATAGCCGGATTTTTTTTCTCCTGGGTTCTGGGTGTACATTTAAATCATTGAGAATTAGATCTACGAGATATATATATATATATATCGTAGAATATGAGCAATCGTAGAATACTTATAAGTTAGCCATGATTTTGATTTTTTGAAATCAATCGTAATAGTTATCAATAAAAATAATTTGTAAAATTAAATGTCAATAATTATTCACATTAATTTAAAAAATACAAATTTAATATACATATTACGATTGCTTTTCAAATGATGCGTTTTGCGCGTCTTACATTGAAACACATACAGCAGCATTATTTAAAACAATTTTAATCGTCTCCGACTATAACTAATGACAATGGTCTTAATAACAAATGAATATTCGATCAATTTGTGCAGTTTGTACAGTCGAACTTCGCTAAAATGGACCACAAAATCACTTCACTATACGGAAATGTTAATTGCAAATCAATTTAGCGAACCCCAACTGTGTAATTAAAAATGCTGTACAGGTATCCTAATACTAGTATCAAAGTCTCCCTCTTCTCGACACTCAATAGCGGGTGGAGGAGGACGTAACTGCTGTTGTTGTTACCCCGTCGGCAATGCCATTAACGGTTTGTACTTTGTGGCCACGCATATGCGCGGAGAGACCAGCTGCCTGAGCATATGCCTTTCCACACATCTTGCACTTGAACTTCTTTATGCCCAAATGCAGATGCTTGTGATGATAGAGTGCCTTGGGACGCGAGAAGGCTGCCGCGCACTTGTCGCACTTAAATGGCCGCTCCGTAGAATGCATTGCCTGGTGTTCATTCAACAGCGACTTGGACGCAAAGCAGCGCGAGCATGTCTGGCACTTGAATGGCTTCTCTCCCGTATGGGTGCGTCGATGCACGACGAGTGCGAACCGATATCGCGAACGATAGCCGCATAATTCGCACACATAATTGCGATCTGTGCTGTGGACGCGACGATGCGACGTCAGATTGTGCTGGCTAACAAATGATTTGCCGCAATTCTCGTGCTCGCATTTGAACTGTCGCAGACCCGAATGTCCCTGGACGTGGCGCAAAAGCGTTCGCGAACTTTTGTACACCTTGTCGCACATGTTGCACGTGAACTCTGTGTGCACCTTGCGTCTATGCGTCTCCAGGGCACGATCCACATCGAAGGTGGCATCACAATCGCTGCACTTGAACCCCTGCGGATGCGGATGACTCAACTTGAGGTGTATGTTTAGGTATTTAAGCGTTGTGTATTTTCCCTCACAATATTTGCATTTGTAATCCTTGGGTGGGCGTTCCTTCTGCAAAGATGTAGGTTGCAATGTTAAATGTATGCAAGCATTGAATACATTTTCTTGGACATTACCTTAAATACAGATTGCCTTCCAATTTCACTATTACCATCATCATCATCATCATCATCCTCATCGATGTCATTATCATCATCTTCATTATCATCGTCATGGTAATCAGCATCGCTAAATACATGTGAATCTGCTGTGACTGCTGCCTCCACCTTGTCATCACTGTGAGAACTCTCTGGATCATATTGGGCATTCTCGTTGGTTGGCAATTCGATCTCCTTGAAGGAACAGACACGCAATGCCTTAAGGCCGCCGACATCATCATCATCATCATCGTTGTCATTATCATCATCAACATCATCATCAGACATATCTTTTGATACAAATTTATGGCATTCGTTGGCGCTGAATTCGTTCAATGGCGTTGGACTCGAATTAATAAGGTGAAGCTGCCGCTGCTGCTGCAGTGCATCCTGATTACTGGCTGCTGGAGCTTTAGATGTTTGGGTGCGCGGCTTGCCTTGCTTGTCAAAATGCACATTGCGTATGTGCAATGAGAAATCGTCGAAGGCAAAGTGTTTCATTTCGCAGAGGCAGCAAACAAGTTGGAAGCTGGAGTATTCGTTATCACTTTCGTAGAATATCTCACCGCATTTGGGGCGCAGCTGCTGTTTGGCATGCAGCCGCGACAAGTCCACATTGATTAGACACTGCTTCAACATGCTGCGCACCGTTTTATTATTTCAATAAATGGCCATAAAAACAAATCAACATTAATAAGTCAATACAACTATAACTGTAAAAGACATATGCCAAAACACCGTCTCAATAGCGATAATAATAACAGCTGTTATCGAAATAACCTTAAGTGTTGGCAAACACGTATGTAAAAACTCGCGCGCCAATTTGAATTATGTGGCAGTTGGTTGTTGCTTGGTGGACGCTGTGGCTCGCTGATTACGCTGACGGTGCCAACGCTTGTGCTGTGCATAACCAGCTGCCTGGGCATAGGATTTGTCACACAATGTACACTGAAATTTCTTCACGGCTGCATGTAGTGGCCGGTGGTGATAAAGTGCACGCGCACTTAAAAATCCAATATTGCAATCTTTACATATATGGAGACGGCGCCGCTGCTGATCGTCCAAATGTCGCTCCTTGTGTGTGGTCAGTTGATAACGTGCCACGAAGCATGCATTGCATATGTTGCACAGGAAAGGCTTCTCACCAGTATGCCGTCGCGTGTGCACCCGCAAATTGCACCGTATGCGAGTCCGATAACCGCAATACTCGCACATATGACGCAGTGCATCATCGCTCCTGGACTGTTCCTGCCGTTGAGCTGCTGAACTGCTTGACCACCACTTCTCCGCCCTTTTAAATGGAAATTGAAAATGTAAAATTGGGTTAATCGAATGCAAGCACTCACAAGCGTCTTGCCGGCCATTGTCGCGCAGCGTATGCTAAATTTAATCGTTGGCATTATGTATTAAACGCGCCTCTTGGCATTTGCGGCGTGATTAATTTTTGTCAAATATGCGGCTAAAATTAAATTTAAATTCCCCCCACCCTATTTCAATTTAACAAAAAAAAAAGGACGCACAACGCATTTTCCTATCGATAACAAAAACCGATGCGATTTAACTTATCGATTGCTACATTTGAAACGTAACGAGCCTTAGGAAAAAAGATTTGATCTGATAAGAATACAAAATTACCTTAGACATAAAATGTGATGCATTTGTTTTATATGTATGTGTATATATATATTGTATTGTATACATTTTGTATGCGCCTAACCTATGCCTGAGTTCTTAAACATAAAAACATTAAACATAACATGCAAATATGAAAATAGAAAATTGTGATGCTAGTTGGAAGATCCGATTTTGAAGATAACACACATCTTAGACACGTTATTAGCGATTCAGTTCGTCATTGCGATGCTTGCGCATGTGGCCAGCCAATCCGGCTGCCTGTGCATAGGCATTCCCGCACAGCTTGCACACAAACTGTTTCGTCTCCGCGTGAAGGAACTTGTGATGGTAGAGGCCCTTCTGCCGGGAGAATGTTGCGCCGCACACTTTACACACATGCGGCCGCTCTGTGGAATGCATGGCCATGTGCTCCCGCAATCCGGAATGGGATGGGAAACGTTTCTCGCACACCTTACAACCAAACGGACGTTCGCCCGTATGGCTGCGCAGGTGGACACGGAGTGTCTCCTTGTTGCGGCAACTGTAACCGCAGCTTTCACATACGAAATTCTTTTGCTCCGAGTGCACCTTGCTGTGGTTGCGCATGTGACGGACGGTGAAGAAGCGTTTATCGCAACCGGGATGATTGCATGCCACATTCCGTTCGTTCGTATGCTTCAGCTGGTGGCGCTTCAGCTCGTGGCGTGTCTTATAGCGACGGCCGCAATACACACACGGCGCTCCACCATGCACACTGACCACATGCTCGTCCAGCTGACGCAGACGTGGCAGCTGTGCATTGCACTCCAGGCACACAAACGCTTCGCTCCGATTAATATCATGATCTCGCTTCACATGCTGACGCAACGTGTATTTGCCATGATAGATTTTATCGCAGTGCTCGCATTTATATTCAGTTTGCGGCTTTGCAGCATGCTTCTCGGGTGGTGCATAGTCGACGTCGACATCATCATCATCATCGTTGTCATCGTCGTCATCATCGTCCACGTCACCATCATCATCGTGGACATCCGTGTTGGCCATAACGATACTTATTGACAGTTTGTGCTGTCGCTCCATGTGACGCTCCAGCGTCGTTTTGCTTTGATACACCTTGCTGCATTGCGCACAGGCCAGTTGCTCTTTTTTGGCTTTAAGAGATGCAACCTGCTGCTGCTCGTGCTGCTCATGCTGTTGCTGGTGACCATCAGTATTCTCAATGTCTGACTCCTCATTGTAGTCGATTTTAAGAGCGCGTGTTTGTCGCACCTGATCCGCCGCCAAGCTCCTTCTGTCCCATTTCATAATGCTGTTAGTTAGGCCAACCGGATCTTCCACAGCCGTATCATCATAGTCATCATCATTATCTCCATCATTGTGCTGCAGTTGTTTTGGATCTTCGATAAATGCATGCTCGCTGTTATCATCATCATCATCAGCATCATCATCATCATTGGCCACTTCATGCCAGGTAAATGGATTGAGCTGCGATTGATGATTGTTGACTAATTGAGGCGAATTAGTTTCGATTTTCTCCTGCTTCGGCACCAGCACCTCCGCATTGAGCAGCCCATTGTCGAAGTGCTCGTTCTGAATGTGCAGCAGAAAGTCGGCGAACACAAAGCTCTTCATCTCGCAGAAGGTGCAATCGATGCGATAGCTGTTTAGACTCTGGAAATATACCTCGCCGCACTTGGCATTTGGTAAGCCGGCAAATGTGTCCGGCTTCAAAGTCTTTAGCATTATTCAATTTAATTTGTAAGCTGCTAACTACAACAACAACAACAACAACGACTGATAAACATTTGTACGCTTTTGGAAATTCGTTGCAGGCTACGCAAAAGCAACGCAATCAATTCGTACTTTTTGATTCGATGGTCTCTGTTAAACAGCTGTTTTAGGTTTCGACATTTTGCAGCACTGCACGCCAATTCAAATGAATCAATAAAAAAAACAGGCGCCAACTGGAATTAAGTCCTCTAGCGCTTGCAAGTTGTATTAACGGCAATGTCTTAAACCTACTGTTTACGAACTAGCTTTATGCTACTCGTATATGGCTTGCTTTGCTTTTGGACTTATCCAAACAACTCACTTATTGTTAAGTTAAGGATTGTGGAGTAAAACGTCTTCGATCTGACAAATAAATCAATCTCGATTTAGCTTATGAGTTATGTATTATTTTAGTATAACTTCAGGCTTAAAGTGTATTAACTGGTGCTGGTGCAAACGATCAGCATCGACAAACTTTTTTTCGCACTGCTCGCAACTGTGCTTGGCCTGTCGATAATGCTTCTTCAGCCTGTGGGTGCTCAAAGTGGACGCACTGCGATAGCTATTCCCACACAGCTCGCAGGCAAAGGGCAATGGCAAAGGGCGTGCCGTGATCACATCCCTATCCTCATCGAATCTCTGCGCACTATGCAACTTGCGTCGATGGGTGTCTCGTTGGTTGGGCGTATAGAAGCACTTGTCGCAACTGCTGCACGCAAAGCGACGCACCTGAGTATGCCTCGATTCGTGGCTGAGCAGGGCGCTGCGATGGGTGAAATGTTTGTCGCAGTGCTGACACTGCAGCGCCTCTCGCTGTTCATGTGTGCGCTGGTGTCGCCTCAATGTGGACACGGCTCGAAACTGCTTGCCGCACATCTCGCACTGATGCGGCTTACGGCCCGTATGAATATTGAGGTGTGTGTCTAGCAAATATCGCCGTCGAAACGTGCGGCCGCAATATGTGCATGTGTTGGACTTGTTGCGGGGCTGACGATCAATTGGCTTATATTTTATATCACTTTCATCAGTGTCCGCAGTGAGTACATCTGTCTGTCGTATTGTGGGTGCCTCCTGAATATCCGTTGGCAGCACAAGTAACGATTCGTGAAGACAATCGGCGGTGACGGTTTCTGTGACCACTTTTTGTTCGTGTGCCTTATGCAAATGTTTGCTGCAAAAGTGCAGACGAAATGCATCAAAGTCCAGAATGCATAAACCGCAAATGCAAGTAATTGTGAACTTGGGCTCTTCGGCTACTTCGCAGCGTATTTCGGCACATTTCGTGGTCATTTTAATAAACTCAGCCTTTTCGACCAAAATAAACAAAATAGTAAGCGTTGATAAACACTAACTTCATGCGATAATTATCGACTTGAAATCGTCAACCGGCTGTTTCGATATATTTGGATTATTTTTCGTTAGTATCGACAAAAAAAGACACGCAAAACACGCGATTTGTAATTGGTGCAGAATTTCGCATACGTCTTCATTATTCTTGAAATCGTTGTCGGGGTCGATCATTATGCATCCCGATCTCACCGAGCGCATTCTGTTGCATTTGGAGTCCGTCGACAAAGTCGACACACTCGATCTAGCCACGCAATTCAATGTTGACCACCAGAAAGTTGTCGGCGCTCTGAAGAGCATTCAGGCACATGGTGAACTGCTGGTTAATGCGGAGACAGCCACTCACAAAACGCTCGGATTGACGGACGAGGGCCAGTCGGTGGTCGAGAAGGGCAGCCACGAGGCAACCGTCTATGGTTTGGTGCCCGCGGAGGGCATTGCCCAGGCGGTGCTTATGGTCAACGGTGGACCGAATGCTAAGGTTGGCTTCAGCAAGGCCATGTCTCACGGCTGGATATTAGTGGATAAGAGCGTGCAGCCGCCACTGATTAAGCGTAAGGTCGATCAGATTGTCGATACAGTCAGGGAGCAGCTTATCCTGGTGGCAAGTGGCAAATCGCAATTGCCGGCCAAGGATGTGGCCGACTTTAAGAAGCGCAAACTGCTCCAGGAGACAACCACAAAGAGCTTCGTATTGAGCAAGGGTCCCGAGTTTAGCACAACGCTGACCAAACTGGAAACGGACCTCACCATGGACATGCTGACCAGCGGTCTGTGGCAGCAGCTCAAATTCAAATCATACAATTTTGATGCGCTAGGAGCGACACCGACATGTGGCCATCTACATCCATTGCTCAAGGTGCGCACCGAATTCCGGCAGATCTTCTTTGAGATGGGCTTCTCGGAGATGCCGACCAACAATTATGTGGAGTCATCGTTCTGGAATTTTGATGCATTGTTCCAGCCTCAACAGCATCCAGCACGCGATGCCCATGATACATTCTTCATTAAACGTCCGGCGCAGAGTTACAAGTTTCCTCACGAGTACTTGCAGCGTGTGAAGGCCGTTCACTCCATAGGCGGCTATGGTTCTTTGGGCTACGGCTACAAATGGAGGCTGACCGAGGCAAAAAAGAATCTATTGCGCACCCACACAACGGCCGTCAGTGCCCGGATGCTATTCAAGCTGGCCCATCGGCCGGGTGGCTTCAAGCCGGCCAAGTACTTTAGCATTGACAAGGTGTTCCGCAACGAGACACTGGATGCCACACATTTGGCCGAATTCCATCAGGTGGAGGGTGTTATTGCCGCTGTTGGCTTAACGCTGGGGGATCTCATTGGCACGCTATATGAATTCTTTCGAAAACTGGGCATTACCCAATTGGAATTTAAGCCGGCATACAATCCGTATACGGAGCCAAGCATGGAGATATTCTGCTATCATCCGGGCCTGGCCACATGGATTGAAGTGGGCAATTCGGGCATCTTCCGACCGGAAATGTTGCTGCCCATGGGTCTGCCAGCGAATGTTAATGTTATCGCCTGGGGTCTGTCGCTCGAACGGCCAACGATGATAAAGTATGGCATAAATAATATTCGCGATCTGGTTGGACCCAAGGTCGATCTGAAAATGGTTGAAGACGGTCCCATTTGTCGCTTGGATTACATTTAATCGCATTTTCTAATTGAAAATTATAAATTTTTAAATATACATTTAAATAGTGACATCTTTGCGCTCTATATGCTGCCTTTCACGTTTTGCAACACTGGTTATGAAAGTAATATTACTGGCTGGCAATCGAGATAGTCGATCACAATAAAAAAAAATGTAAACAGATATATCGAAACTAAGCGTTCCAATAGTTTCAGTGTATTTTACTGTGCAGTTTTTTTTTATTTAATTTTGTTTTTCTATAACACTGCCTCCTGAAAATTATGGCAAATGATGCTGACCACGAGCCGAATACGTCGACAACCCAATCACTGCAAAAAACCATCCAGCTAAAGTTTGACACCCAAAATGCCAGCGAGCCCAGATCATCCCCCAATTCGATGCAGCCAAAATTAGCATTGCCACAGCTTAAGATCCCAAAGCTGAACACAGGGAATAGCATAATATGCGGCCTAACCATCCCCAAGCTACGTGGTGCATCCGGTGAGCCGCTCAAGGAGCGCCAGTTCGATATACCATTGCTCAACCAACTGCGCAATCAGAACAATTCCCTGCAAGTCAATCATGGGCTGGCGAAGTGCGTAAGTGCGCTGAAGATCACCGAACCAGTCGATAGTGGCCAAGTGGGCAAGGTGGCGATTAACGGCGAGGACAGGGCGACAACACCAATCGATCTGACTACAGCGATTATCGCTATCCAAAAGAATGCACCGCCACGCGAGGCGGCGAGCAAACAGCGTGAAAAGCAATCGACAATTGTCGAGCATTTTGATATTCCATTTATAAGCTGTGATAGCAATCATCTCCCCTTTGGCCTGCTCTTTGGGAAGCGACGTCGTTGCAACTCCGATCAAATGGAACCGCCTACGACTACAGAACACATTATAACGAAACCAAGTGATTTGGGTAGCATGCTGAGTACACCCGCTGGATATCCGAAATCATGGCGGCCACAGCTTAAAAACGCTGCAACCGCAACGGAGTTGTTCCACATGAAAATGTATCATCGTGAGGATTATGGTCGGAATATAAAACGGTTTCGTTTCGATACTGCATCGCCCGATGAGCTGGTCAAAGAGTCTCTAAAAAAATCGTTGCGAATTTCGCGTACATAGTCATATAATACTGGTAGTTGTTGTAAAATCTGACATTTAACAATTTCGCGCAATAAAAGTAAACTCATTCTAATTAGTCAATCCTCAATCTATCATTTGTTTTTGAGGAGACATTTACTATCGATAGCAAATATAACTATCGATAAGCGAAAATACATCGCTCTTGCTGAATACATAATTTCAGACAAAAGAATATATGTGCACACAAGTCCACACAGACAGACGGCCGCACACACACATAGACACACAGACGACGACGAAAGAAGCAGAAACAGTGGAGTAGAATGCGAATAAGAACTGCGTACATGTGTGTGCAAATACAAAAACAGCAGACACAACGAACGGTGTGCTTTTTCGGCATAGATCTTTCAGGCCTCAGACGCATTAAATCAATACGAATTAAACACACAATCTAATCAAATAACGGCAACAAAACAAACCGCTGGCATAGAAATTGTCTGCTCAAACAGCTGTGGAAGTGGAAAGCGCACTAGAAAAGTTATCATAAAGTGCGAAAGGTCAGCAGCAGCAAAAGACGGCAGCAGTAGGAACATTTCGCTGTATATAAAACTCTGTGAATGTGTGTGTGCTGTGTGCATGTGTATGTGAGTCTAGCTGTCACTTTCTTGCGCGCGCACAAACATACACAAATTAAAATCAGCGACGAGCACCACCACCCCCCTTCTCTATCCGCACACATCCTCCAAGCAAAAGCTAAGTCACAACTTGACGTACCCGCCCGGTTCCGGTGCCAGCCGCTGGTCGGTTAACCGTCCTTCGACACCCCCAACGCACATTTGCAGAAAAACAACATAAAAAAGAAGAGAAGAGAAAAGTGCAAGTTTATTTACGGCTGTTGTTGCATTTGCTAAACGATCGTCATCACTATCCGTATTCGCATCCGCATTTGCATTTGCATCCAGTTCCAGCTCGGCATTTAGCTCATCTGCAGGTGTCGGTTCCATTGTTGCTCTCGTGCTGCTGTTTACATGTGGAAGAAGGAACAAACACTGCTGTACAGGTAATATTCCCATATATCACACATACATACACACTAAATACCATTAAGCTATGTATGTGTGTGTTCGTGTGTTGTGCTGCTGCTACTGGTGCTTCTTCATTCCATGCCATTTGCCGTTAATGTGCGCAATCAGCTCCCCAAGTCCCCACATCTAATTAAGAATCATGTAAAACTGCAAATTTGCCAGATATATATTTTTACATATGATGTGCATGTGTGTGTGTATGTGTGTTGGATGCTTAGGATCGGTAAACAGTTCATATCCAATTGGCCAATTGAATGGCATTAATTTTCCATGATGTTCTTTTATCATTTATCAGTACTCCAAAGAGAAAATAGATATGATAAACAATGCAAATATTAGTTAACACAAGGATAATTTCTGTATATTGCCGAGATTTTAATTATGCGCCATCGTCTGCCCTTGCAGACAGTTGACCTTGGCACAAAACGCCCCTCGACAAATTATTTTTTCTTTTACGCATAGTCTCACACCTTGCTGCACAGAGAGCAGCTCACACAGTTACGCACACACGCACACACACACACACACACATATAGATAAGTCTATCCGTGAGCGGCTGCATTTACTAATATTATTGTCAAAGCAAAACAGAAATCAAAATTTGGATTGATTAGTACGCGATTAAGGACATTTCTTCTATCGCAATTAACACAAACATCGTCATCAAACGGTCTCGTGCGCTATATATATATATATATATATTTAAATGTATATATATTGTTTATCAGACCCAGACTCGCACACATGCATGCAGGCAAATTATCAAGTTTTAATTAGTTTAGCAAGCACACGCACACATTTACAGTTGTTTGAAAGAGAGAAAACTAAACTATTGTGAACATTTTTAGAAACGCTGACAACAACAACAACAACAACGACGACAACAGCGAAGGACGCTAAAAAGAGGAAATCACGGAAGCAAAACCAAACCACAAAACAAGTGTTGAGCAACGGCGACGAAAGTGAATCCATTTGCAAAAAGCAAAGCGGCGGAGAAGCTAAAGCTGAAGCTGAAGAAGCTGCTCGGAGATTTGACAGTGGAGCTGGTGGCAGGCGGTGTTTAGGCGCGTGTTAAGCGTTTAACAGCCGGCTTTGTGTGTGCGTGTGTGTGCGTGTGTGTGTGTGTGTGTGTGTGTGTGTGAGTGTGTGTGTGTGTGCTGCAAGACAGTGGAGAGGAACGGGGGCGCGGTTGAGTGTCCATCATACGTGAGATGTTGCCATTCACTCCGCAAGTGGTTAAACGTTTGTTAGCACTCAAAAAGGGCAACGAGGACAACAGTGTCGAGGGCAAGTGGTCGGAGAAGGCTGTCAAGAATCTGGTCAAGAAGATCAAAAAGAATTCACAGCTCGAGGAACTGGAACGTGCCATCTCCACACAGAATTGCAACACGCGCTGTGTGACCGTGCCGCGCAGCAAGCCCGCTGCCACCGGCGAGAACTTACGCAAGGGTCTACCGCACGTCATCTATTGCCGTCTGTGGCGCTGGCCCGATCTGCAGTCCCAGAATGAATTGAAACCGTTGGAGCACTGCGAGTACGCGTTCCATTTGCGCAAAGACGATATCTGCATTAATCCATATCATTATAAGAAGATCGAGCTATCGATATTGGTCCCCAAGTCGCTGCCAACGCCCCCCGATTCGATTGTCGATTATCCGCTGGACAATCATACGCATCAGATACCAAATAATACGGAATACAATGCTGCAATAATACGCAGCGCCTCGCTCAGTCCGCCACAGTATATGGAATTGGGTGGTGGCAGCAGCAGCAGCAATAGCAGCAGCATCATCATCACTACTACCACAACCTCAACCTCAAATAATACAAACCCATCAACCGGATCAGCCAGCTACCAACAACAACAACAGCAGCAGCAGCAGCAACAACAACAACAACACTCGCCGCTATCGTTTGGTGGGAGCGTGGTGGGCGTGGTAGGCGTTGGCCAGAACTTGCCACCGGGCAGCTGCAACATGGACTCGCAATCCAGTGTGCTCAGCGTTGGCAGCAGCATACCCAATACGGGCACACCGCCGCCTGGTTATATGAGCGAGGATGGCGATCCGATTGATCCCAATGATAATATGAACATGTCGCGGCTAACACCGCCCGCAGATGCCGCACCAGTGATGTATCATGAGCCAGCGTTCTGGTGCTCCATATCCTATTATGAGCTAAATACCCGTGTAGGTGAAACATTTCACGCCTCACAGCCATCGATAACAGTGGATGGCTTCACCGATCCATCGAATTCGGAGCGCTTCTGTCTTGGCCTCCTCTCGAACGTTAATCGGAACGAGGTCGTTGAGCAGACGCGTCGCCATATCGGCAAGGGCGTTCGCCTCTATTACATTGGCGGCGAGGTCTTTGCCGAATGCCTAAGCGATTCCTCAATATTCGTACAGAGTCCCAATTGCAATCAGCGTTACGGCTGGCATCCGGCGACCGTTTGTAAAATACCGCCCGGCTGCAATCTAAAGATATTCAATAATCAGGAGTTTGCCGCATTGCTATCGCAATCGGTATCGCAAGGATTCGAGGCCGTCTATCAGTTGACGCGCATGTGCACCATCCGTATGTCCTTTGTGAAGGGTTGGGGTGCCGAATATCGGCGACAGACAGTAACCTCAACGCCCTGCTGGATCGAGCTACATCTGAATGGGCCGCTCCAGTGGCTAGATCGTGTCCTCACCCAGATGGGATCGCCACGCTTGCCCTGCAGCTCCATGTCGTAAGTGGGTGTGTGTGTGTACACAGAACTCTTCGATATGCATAGATACACACATAGATTGATGTATTTGTGTATTTGTACATGCACCCATACAACTAAATATTTTATTATATTAACAATTTCTTTGATTGTTTCTTTTCTTATATATATAAATATATATATATATATATATTTTAAAAAATTTTTTTTTTCTTAACAAAGAGCAATTGAAACAAATTAGAAGTGAGAACAAGAACAACAAACCATAAAATGTGGCTGTCGGTAGCTACCGATTGCAAGATACTCTGTTCCCAAAGTGGCAGCAACAGCAACATTGATGGTCTCATCTCTAAACAAAAAAAAAAACCGATCCCTATTTCGAAAAAAAAACAAGAAATCGTACACTGCAATAACCCAAATACTCTAAATTTTGTCCATTTGGGAACAGAGTTCAACAGAAGAGTAAAGCGAAGAGAAATTCTGAGAGCACTTAAAAATAAGTAAAGTTACAGACGCATACATACATATTTAGTTTATACAAAGAGATCTTCTAAATATCTATACTTCTACACATATACAAACATACGTACATACGTACATACAAACATACATGCATGCATAGATACGAACGAGATGATGTATTTGGCGTGACAAGCTTAGGATTTTAGTGTGTAGGGTGTAGGGTGTAGGGCGTTGGCAGGGGAGGCAACATGAGTTAGTGAAACATGAAAGCAACATTTTTTTGATAAGAACGGGCAGCTACCAATTTTAAATTGAGACTCGGAACATTTTATACGGTGTTTTTAGGCGTAGAAAAGAGTTTAGGAAACGAAGCAAAAGGACGAAAAATTAATATAAATATATGTATTGAAAACAACTGGAAATATGTATATTCTGTTAAACAGTGTTGGCAAACGCGCACGAGGTATTACAAATAGGAGATTGTGAATGAAATTCGGGATACGTTCTTCTAAGATTAGGCATAGCAACAAGGGACAAAATCAAGAAGAAAAAAAAAAAATACAAAAAAAAAACAAATATACAACAGAAACTGCGATTTTTACAGCTTGAAGCTAACACACACACACACACACACGCACACATCCAAAACCTTAAATTACAAATGAGCTATCTATCTATATACACATACGTACATATATACATACATATTTTAAAATGAAAATGTGTCATATAAATGTTGTTTGTAGCGTTTAGATTTTCCGCTTAGTATGTGTGTGTTAAGATCATAAATGAACAAAACTTAATCAAGCAATCGGTTTAATCGAAATCAAAAAATGAGCTAGAACAAATGAGTTTAATTTCAAAACACTTGCCAAACCAAATCTGCATGGTAGTTCAAATGGAAACCATTTAATCAGTTAATCAGTTGCCTCTTCACTTCAAAATAAATACATAATTAACAAACACATATGCAACGTGTTTTAACTGCAAATTACGTCCAATTAATCAAATATGTCAAGCAAGAATATTGAGAACAATGCAAATATTCAATTCTGTCCGCCGTTTAGTTATTATTATATCCCTGAATTTTTTTTCTTAGCTTATTTTCCGTATTTTCTTGGACTCAGTCGATCTTAAATGTATAATTAGTTTTGATTGTTTCCCAGTAAAATGCTATTTGTTTGCTACGACCAAAAAATACAAAGCTCAATTAAAACAGCATTGCCCTGTCGCATTGCAGTGTTGCACAACGCTAAACGCATGTATGTGCAATAAGTCATTTTTATTCCGCATTTTGTAAGCTGCTTACATTAGTACTTGGATAACTAAACTGCCGCATGCTTAAGAGAGAAAGAGAGAGAATTGTGTGCGATTAGAATGAGAAGCAATATCAACGTGGTATGCATGCGGCAGTTGGTTGTACGAACAATAATCGGATATATGTTCTCCAAAGGAAGAAAGCTGTAGGATACATTTGATTATTTTATTATAATGTATGCAAAGTGGTTGGCATAAGCAATACAATTCAGGCCGCTCCTTGGCGTAGGATTGGCAACGGCCTTTTACACACATGTACAGTTGCGCTCAAAATCATAATAGGCTTACTTTTCATCTTTAATTTCTTTACTAAAAATTAGCTTTAATGGATATTTCTTTAACTCGATTTTCTGGCCCTAGGAGATGTAAACAATTAAAGCAACGCTTGACTTATTGATCGGTTCATCTTCGGAACAATTTCTACTTAAAATCCGGGTGTCCAAACTATCAACACTGAACTCAGAAGTTAAATCAGCTCTGAATCGTTTTTTCTGGACGCATTTCTCATTTCTTCGTCGACGTTTATTTTGATTTTTTCTTATTTTTTGCATTCTCCTTCTGAATAACTGCTAAATATTTTTCATTGTTTTCTCTTGTAGTCCCGTAGAAGCACGATAAAATGACTCTTAACCCACAACTTGAAGACCTTTCAAAATATTAGAAAAAATGAATAGCGCGTCACGGTTACAAAAGTTGAATCTTAAATGCCCAAAGCTTACACAAAATCGCAAAATAGAATCGTAGATTATTTTTTAATTATTGCAAATCTTGGTTATTATCATTATTTTGTTTTGTTACTAAACTTGTTTAAATCTGTTGCAAAATATTTCTTAAGAAAGCATTCTTCTTCATAAAAAAAAGAAAGACTCCAAGATGCAAAAACATCTTTGAGAAAGCTGTTATAAATATTTGAAACTGCTAATGTTTTGAGCGCAGCTATTTTTAGTGTTGTCATTTTGATGCAATTACGACTTGTTTCGGTGATTTTATAACTAGTGCGAACACTTTAAAGCAATGGTTATTTGGTTTTAAGAAAGATCTATGGAAAAGTGTTGTTATTTATATTGCAAAGGGTATTCCCAATTTGTCGTAAAGCTTATAGCAAATTAAACAAGACCTTACCGCGCCCACGAGGTACATATTATATATATACATATATATATATATAAATTTATTTTTTTTTATCAGCACTAGTAAACGAGTTGTATAGCCCATGTCCGTCTGTCAGTGTGTGTGCTTTTTTTCCTTTCGATTTGGCGTTGGCGAACACTGGTTTATACCTACATACGCGTATGCAGATGTGTATGTAATATCTGAATATTTTTGCTAAAACAAATGTAATGTTACACGCATAGATATATATTTAAGATGAACAGAGGCGACAAACATATGAAAAATAGTTGTAAAAAGAGAACCAAACACAAAACACAAAACTTAAAAAAAAAAACATAAAAATTAAATAAAAATCTTAAACTGACGCTGAAACTGTTAACGTAACTGAGAAAACTGAGAAACCCAAAATGCGCAAATACAAAAGTAAATGCAACAAAAAAAAAAAAAGAAGAAAGAAAGGCAAACAATACCAATTACCAATTACATATAAAATTATAATACATATACAAAAAACAAACAAAAAACAAACAAAAAAAACACATATATCTAATATACATAAATGGAAGCAACCATGCATCTAAATATAAATACATAAATATAATTAAAAACAAAAAAGAAAAGAAAACCATTACAAAAACAGAAAACAAAAGGAATTCTATGTATAAATCGTATATATATATATACATTTAAATAAACCTTATATTTTAAAACAAAAGCCTTGTCATCTAACTCAATTGCAGTCCGTGTGGCCCTTGTGCACATTCAGATAATGCTCCTTGCAGTTCGATTTGCGTAGAAAGCAGGAGGAGCACAGTGGACACCGAAATGGACGAAGTCGCGTATGCGCAATCTGATGATACTTTAGCTCCGATGTGCTAAAGAAACGCTTGCCGCAGCCCGGCTGGGTACAGGCGAAATCACGCTGATTATAGTGACGCTTCAGATGCGTGTTTAGATAGCATTGATCCGACAGGACGCGTCCGCAGATGGGGCACGTGTAGCTCAGCGAGGATGAAACCGTGGCCGACCTCGTCTCGATCGTTGCATTCTGTTCCTCCTCTTGCTGCTCCTGCGCCTGCGCCTGCTCCTGCTGCTGATCAACATCTTTGCTGGGATGCCGCAGTTTCAGGTGCATGCGACGCGCATGTATAGAATGAAAGGAAAGGCTGCAATTGCTCACAGTGCAGGCATAGGGCTTCTCACCGGTATGCAAACGCCGATGCACCACCAAATAGTTGGCGAACCGATATCCCTTGCCACAAATATCACAGGCATGCGGCCGCTCGGCGGTATGGATGACGGCATGGATGCGCAGCTTGCTCAACTGCCTGAAACCCTTGCCGCACACACCGCACACATGCGGCCGCTCATCCGTGTGCGTCATCTTGTGGATCCGCAAACTGTACGAGTCGCCAAAGCATCTGTTGCACACATCGCATATGTTTGCCGAACTCCTCCTCCTCCTCGTCTTTGTGGCCGGGGCTAATTTCGTTTTTGCTCGTTTGCTCGTCGCAGCTGCTGCAGTTACCGGCTCACCCTCATTCTCCTCCTCCTGTTCCCGATCCTGCTCCACTTGAGCCTGTAAATAGCAAACAACAATAGAAACAACCTGATCAGTTGGCCAACACTTATTCCATGCTGAATTTATTATTGGCAAGAGAAGCTCGAAAAATGTTCAATGATGAGTTCAATCTCATCTTTAAAGATATATCGGAAAGTTCCGTAATGACTGCCTAGTAATTTTCTTTCTTTTTAAACTTTGATACAGAAGATCTCATAGTATGGAATTGTAGAAATTGCAGTGCTACGTCCACAAGGGGAATAAGCGATCGATAAAGTCGATAAGGGCACATATCTCCAACAATTATAAGACCAAGATTGCTGGAGTCACCAAATTTGAAAGGTATATGCTAGTAACACTCATAAAAGAATGGACCACGCACCCTCCAGCTTCCAAAGACGATAAAAGCCTATAGCTCCGGCAATTTAAGAGCCATAGTTAGGAAACTTTGAATGTGGATTACTAAAATTGTCCTCCAAAATTCCCTACAGCCCACATCTCCCGTAATTTAGGAGATACACTTACCTAACTTGGGATGAAGATTGCTAGGAAACGCTTCCAACAATTTCGCCATCCAACCATTTTTTTTGGGTCGGGCCCCAAAATTGACAAAAGCCTATATTTTCCGCAATTTGAAAGGCAAACTTGGATGGTATTTCTTGGCTACAGCCACTCGTCCTGTTCTCTGCTACCTGTTATCAGCTGATATTGCTTATGGTATCAAAGTATCGACTGCAAACTTATTTCCCTTTTATTTTGC
Source organism: Drosophila picticornis (assembly GCA_035043845.1). Taxonomy (NCBI): domain Eukaryota; kingdom Metazoa; phylum Arthropoda; class Insecta; order Diptera; family Drosophilidae; genus Drosophila; species Drosophila picticornis. The sequence goes on along the minus strand of JAWNMR010000492.1, from coordinate 19,527,202 downwards.
GATTGCGTTTGACCCTAAACTCAGATATAAATATTATATCAGATAGTCGATCGAGAAATCCGTCTGTCTGTCTGTATGAACAAAGGGATCTCAGAGACTGTCGGAGCTGGAGACTTTGAATTTCGGATAGAGGTTCTCGCTTGAACGAAGTCACATGTAGAACCAGCACCTAAATAACGAGATCGAATCGACTCCAACACAGTCTTTGGGCTCAAACAATATCAGCATATATATAGATCAGTCATACAGATCTTTCCAGTTTGGATTACTTACCCCATTTAGCAGTTCGTAACTGGTTTTTGCTGGCAGGAAACTGCTGTCGTCCTCCAGTGCACTCAGCTGTTGGCCAAACAGTTTCACATCCTCGGTCAGGCAGGCGTCATAGCTGTCATCATCATCATCATCATCATCATCATCACCATCATGATCGGCGGCATAGCTGGCAATCGGATTCAGGTGCTCTTGTGGCTGAGAAGGCTGTCGCATGTTTGCCAATTGGGTTGCCCACCGATCGACCGATCGGGCATCGGTCCCTCTACGGGCGTATGGTACTATATGCATATATACATATGTATATACTTATATATATATATATATATATATATATATGTATTTACATATGTATATGTTATATGTTATATTATTAGGTTATGCGCTCGTCCACCGATTAGATTATGTCCGTGCTTAATGGCTTCCGACTATAAACAGCAAAATAAAGTAGAAGAAGAGAAGAACACTTGTTGCCGCTTGCTTTACTTGGAGACATTAATGTAGTTGCCGACTCTTTAGTCGACATTGCTGGGAATACCCTTACTATGGGTATTCCAATTATCAAACACCATCAAGTCTGCATATCTGCATACATATATATATTCCTGACTCGAAGATACAGGCAAACCGAGCAACTTTGCTCCAGGGATGTCAGCCTGAAACTTTTAATATATTTGGGTATTTTTTGTTCATATGATATATATAAATTGCAAAGATGTTTAATCCTTTTTTTTATATTTAGTTCAGTTCAGCGTTGTCATTTATATTTTTATAACTACCAGTTTATTTATGTATTTCTTACCTGAACTTGGTGTATATAAATAGTATCACAAGTTTCTAAAGCGTATTAAAACTTCGCCACAGCAAACAACTTTGTATTTCTTGTTCGTTACTACTTATTTTATCGTATTGCCATGCCATAAAATCCATCGATAAATGCAATATGTTTTTGTATTTGTTTTTGTGTTTTATTTTGGTTTTATTCGCACTTTAAACATTTAAGCGTTTCTAATACGCCGCAAACTTTAAACCACTTGAACTAAGTGTATATGTATATATATGTATATATATATACATATTTATATATAAGAAGCAACTGCGGTGTTCATATACGAACTACAGGTGGTCTTCAATTAACTGGCCACAAAAACACAAAAGAAAAAGAAAAGAAAACAGCGCTTTATCGACATGTGCACAGCTCAGTTGTAGATAAGAATATGCAACAGAACTTTGGACACACACAGCAGTAATTCCGACATGTACACATAGGCATATATACATTTGTACATATGTACAATATGTACATATCTACTAGTGAAATTAGTCATGCCCGTAAGTTATGAAAACACTAACTAAATATCCGACTACGTTTCTGTTTTCTATGATGCAGTTTTTCTCGATTTTGCATATTCAATTGATTGGTCATTAAACTGAGACAAACAATTGACCCTTAAACTCGCATATATTATACATCATATATATATATATATATAAACTGCAACACAAAAGTGGGAAACAAGGGCAACAGATAGAACATACTTAATATACACACCGACCATGGCAAAGAACTCTGAAACTCTGATCTAAGGCAGATTTATTGAATGATGCTGATGATTGGTAGTAAAGTCCAAAATGAACTGTGTACTGCAGCTGACCGCACTCTGAATACCCTTTGATTGGCAAATTAGTCAGTTCGGGCTGGTGTTTAATTCCTATAACCCGTAAATGCTGAGAATCTCCAAAATTTGATTTATAATTAATTTTGAAAATTAAAAATAAATATGTAAAATTTCCAAAACAATGATCAAAAAATAACAGGTCAACATTAAAAATAATTGAATGTTGTCTCGAAGGGAATTTCAAGGCGATCAAGGCAATCACTAAAGTTAACTTTTTCGATCTATATATGTACATAATGATATATATAATAAATATAGTGATCAAAGCAAAGACCCGGATGACCAAATTTTAACAAAGTTGCTTTTAACTTTGTCAGAAAATATGCTTTAAAAAATGAGGCCAAATGAACAAACAGACAATGGCTACATCAACTCGGATCAACAAAATATATAGTTTATGGGCTCATCTCCATCAATGTGTTTCAAACTATAATTCGCTGTCAAAGGGAAAATACAATTTAAATACTCGCGAAAAGTGGACAAGCTAGTTGAACAAGAGCAAGTTGTCCAGTGTAATTGTGGGTTTGTTGGTGGCCCACGGGATCTTCCAATCAGATATGCAGCTCACAACACGGTCTAAAGCGAGATGGCAACAACAGCAGATCCAATCTGAACTCGGACGGAGCGACATCGAGCATCGATCAACAGTTTTTGGTTTCTGCATCACATAAATAAAAAAATCTTTGCATTCGCTGCGAAAATGTGCCAAGAATTGAAATTACAATTTTAAGCAAGGTTAATAGATCATAAAAACATATGTTAAGAAAATCATATTATATTTAATTACATGCATTGTAAAATCTAATTAATTACTATTTACTTGAATCGAGAACTCATCTGGCTGTAACAATTAAATAGCTGCAAATCGTTTTGACCGACCCCATCTCAAGCAGATCTCACAAAACGGTGCAGATCATTTAAAATATGAACCTCCAACATCTAATTTAAACTAAACTAGGTTTATAAAGTAGCGATCTTTGCAGGTTTTGTTGAAGAGAGGAGGAATCCTCGATGCAAATCCTAGCAGAATGTGTCGCATTACTTAGAAGAAGACGCAGCATCCTAGGGATGCATGTTTTAAATTTCAGTCATAGAAGACCTCAACCCAACAAAGATTCTCACGTTCGTGCGGAAGCTGGGGCTGATGGAAGAGTTATAGGTTCAGAAGGGGGCACAATAGATCGAGTAGGTCGCGGTACAATTCCCCCCCCAATAATAAAAACACCTTTTATGATGCCGATGTGGATGTTGTCCTATTTGAACAGAGTTTCACATCGTTGAAAAGCTCATTTTAAACTACAATTGGAAAATATATATACATTATATATTATTATAGAAGTAACTGTTGAATTTGTATCTGAAGTATTCAAAATATGGACTAGGTAGATACGAAAAGCAGGAATCAGCCATCAGCACTTAGACCTTGAACTTTTGCAGAAGATGCCGCAATTCGCGATTCTGGCGACGCAGAAATACAACGTCGGCGTCGTATTGGACGCGCATCTTGAGCACCTCGACATAATGATTGAGTCCATGCTCCAGCGTCTTCCATAAGTGCGTCTTGGAGTCGGGAAATACTTTGGCAAATTGACGCCAGAATTTTTCAATTTCCTCATCCTCGAACTGAATCATTTCGCCCTCGAAACTGCCCTCCGAGTTGACGCCATAGATTTCCTTGTGCTTTCGATTCGTATAGAGATTCATCGCATGCAGCACCAACGCTGGCTCCATAACCAAATAATGATTTGTGCAGGCAGTCACACGCTCATCGTGGCCCTTGACCAGCCATGACATCCTGTCCGCAGGGACTTGCAACACCGTTTGATCTGCCTTGGCCTCGTGCGTCTGTTTGGTTGTGGTCTTATCGTGCTCCTCCTTGAGGAAGACCTCCGCACACTTGGCCGAACTCAAGCCTTCGGGCTGACAATTGGGACAATAGGTGTATGGCTCAAAGACCTTTGTCAGCTCCAGGACATGATCAAAATTGTGTATGCGCAATGCGGCAAATATATTATCGATGCGCACCAATGTCTGCTCCATTTCCGTATAAGGCTTAAGGATTCGCAGCAGTCGCTCTTCAATTAGGAAGCCACCACGATCGGCCATCTTACGCAATATGTTGCGCATGAGACGTGCCGATTCCGGTGGCAGTTCCTTCAACGGACCACGTCGCTTCTCAACGCCTGGTCTCTCACTGCATCCAGATCCGCCATATTGCTTTGGTAAGCGACCAAATCGACGCTCAATCCGCTCCATGGCATTGCTCACGTGTCGCTTCTCGGCCGGCTTGTTGATGTTTTCGATATTGATGTTCGGCTTCTGCCATGGCATCACCAGCTGCTGCTCGTGCAGTATGCGATCGATGTTGAAGATGCGCTGCAGCAGCTGCGTTATCTCCTCATAGTTGATATTCCACACCCGATTGAATTTGTTGCGATTGATTTGACGGGTGTGCAAAGCCTTCGATTCCATATCGGTGATGCTGTTATGCAGCGCCTGAATCTCCTGCGTCAGCTTCGCAATGTTGCGCTGGCCACTGTGCAACACCTCCTTAAAGTTTCGTCGAGTCCGTGCCACCGTCTCATACAAGCGGGCAACGCGTCGCTTCTGCTGATTGTTAATGATTGTGTTCTCCTCATTGCGTCGCTGCAACACCTGATAGTTGTAGTCCAACTTCTCCGAGTTCATCAGCACATTGTCACGTGTTCGTCGCAGCTCCAACTCCAAACGGCCGCATTCCTTCTCCAAGCGGACGCGCGTCTGTTTGGTCAGCTCATCTTGGTACTCCTGCAGCTGTTGGGTCTGCTGTGCATAAAACTCTTCTCGGACACGCACCAGATTCGACTTCTCGTCGAAGTTCGTCTTGAGTGCATTGAAGAAGCTGCGCCACTTCTCCTCCGCGGTCAACGAGAACGTCTGACGCTCATCCTCGACTGTATTTCGCAGCAATTCCAAGTGATGCTTGTAGGCCTCCTTGAGCGTTTCCACTTGATTGTCGATGCGCTCGACGAGACAGCAGAGGTCGGCTGCTTGTCGCTGGCGATCGAATTCATATTTGGCATTCATGCGATCAATTTCTTTTTGGCAGGCATTTATCATCTCATCCTTGCGCTCCATGATCTCCGCAATGCGTTTCTTTTGATCCTCGATTTGATCCCACAGCAGCATCGGCTCGTTTATCTCATCCAGCTCGGTCCAGCGATCCTTGATATCCTCAAATTTGGCCATTGACTCCATGTTCTCGCCGTCGAGCCGCCGCTTTACCTCCCGCTGCTGTGACGACTCAAACATCCGACGATCGAGTTCGCGTCGCTCGTTTGCCACACGTATATTGGTCACCAGATGGTTGCCAAACTGCACCAATTGGCCGAGACGTGTGCTTGATATCTCCAGCTGCTGATCGATTTTGCCCAGCTGATTGATCGAACGTTCCGCAAATGATTTGGGGGCCTCGCGATAAGCGCGACGCGTCCGATGCGCCACATCCTGGAGGCGTTCGTCCAGTTCCTGAATCGATTTGTTGCATCTCTCGTTAGCAATTAGGGAATCGATGCGTGCCTGATACGATTCCCAGCTATCGGGCTCAGCGGCGTCATCATCAGCATTATCAGCATTGTGTTCCGTTTCTGTGTCAGCAGCTAAAACCGCGTCGGATTTAATCTCTGTGCCAACGGCGCTCTCCCCCTCGACCTCATCGTCCTCCTTATTGTCGTTCTCCATCGTTTGCTATCTGCTGTATCTGATTTAAATTACATATATATATATTTGCTTATATTATTTGTGTCAGACTTTCAGCAGCCAAACGAAGTGTTTGATTTTCAACGATTTTTGTTTACCTCTGCCAACTTTGATGCTTGTGGGTTTGCTCGATATCATCGTTGCCATGTCACCATTGCCATGGAGCTGTCCGCTTACTTGCCTCATCATTTGCAACAATTGTTGCATTATTTGTTATTTATTTTGATTTCGTTTTTGTTTACAACGATGCTTTCAATTCGATACCAGCTACCAATTGGGGTGACCATTTCTTTCGATACCAATTAGAGAGCGAGCAATAAATGATATTGCTATCTTGCTCACACGAACAGGCCCGATAATAAATTCAACGTTGCACATTGCAATGGTCGGCGATACATCAATCATTTATGTTAGCACCACCTTTATAGAGAAAAGAGAATAAACAGCTATATTGAGTTGCTCAGAGTAGAGACCGCCGCCTACGCGGTTGTCTAGCTTTGAGCCATTTGTGAAAAAGGTTCTGGCTGCTGGTTGACCAGGAGTGCCGTGAGCCCATTCCTGCCTCGTATTACTAGCAAACAGTAATCTGTTTTCGAAGGGATGGTTGAATTCCCTTCTAAGATAGAAGCATGGCCTGTTTTCTGAGCAGTCCATGTTAAGGATTCTCTCAGTCTTATGGCCGTGAGTGTTGCGTGGAATGGACATGGAATGTTCAGGATAGCGTCTAGTGCCTCACCAGAACAAGAAGAGGGACTTTGTAATTTCTTGTGAAAAGAACAAATTCCGTTTTATTGGGGCTTACACCCAATCCACTCTCCTGTGCCCAACACGACAGTGTTTTTAGTTTACCACTGATAAGGTCATATGGAGTTTGGGGGTACTTTCTCCTCCTTACAGCCCCTCCATGCCCGCAACATTTTATTTATTGCTATGTTCCGTAGTTGGGACGACTGGACGCCACCTTGCTCTCTGATGACATACCTGTAGCTATTAGGGTATATTCCTTATAGAGTAGAGATTTTTCTATAATATTGACAACAGAGGTTGACTGATAAACCAAAGGGAATTTCTCAAATAAATTTTGACAAGTGATTCAAAGGAGCGAATAGACTACGCTGACAGATATTTTTGATTGTCTGTTTGTGAAATAAATTATTATTAAAATTATTATCAAAGTATTGTTAACTTGCGGCCCAATATATCGCGGTCATCCCCCAATCGAGCCGATAGCTGGCCGGCAGAACGATATACTGTTGCTTCCGATAGGCAAGGTGTAACAACGTTGATGTCATCAGTATGTATTACATTTCTACATATATATATATATATATGTATACATATGTTTGTATATGTACATGTATAAAGATTAGCATTTGTAGTTGTTGGTCATTGTTAATTATAGAACGCAACTGTAAAATGCTTCACAACACTACACGCTCTGTGTGTGTGTTCGTGGGGATTGTTGATGATAATGGTGATATCATCACTACACAAATCCAGCCACATCCGAGTTGCATTTGACTCTGATGGCAGCAGCGAATACAGCTCTGCGCTCCTGGGTTGCATTTGTATTTTTATTTATTATTCTTTTGTGCCACTTGTTGGGCCCCCCAAATTGCAAAGCTGTTTTAAATATTTATTTAAAAAAAAAAACCAGCAGCCAGCCTAATAAGCTTTATTGATGAATTTATGCATAAATACAGAGTCTTATAAAATTGCTTACAAAGAACACACTACGCACACATGTACATATATGTATGTATATATATACATAGCGTATTCTTACGTATTTACTATGTATTTACAATCTGTTTGAGAAACAAGATGAGTTTCAGGAAATTGGGTAGCAGTGACTTTGGGGAGGGCGAGGAGGGGCTGGGGAAATAAAATTGAAGGCTCAAAAGCTCAGTTGTCCTCAGTCTCCAGTGTGATTTCGTAGATCAGCTCATCATCGTTGTACTGATCAGCAAGGGGCTGCTGCTGATGCTGATTATGATTATGATGCTGCAGCTGTTCAAAGGACTGCTGCCCCAGCTTCACCAGAAACTGTTCGTCGTCGACGTCTTCGATCACCTGCTCCACGAGCAACCTCTCATCTTCGTAGGTATTTTGTTCGTAGTGCTGCTGCTGCTGCTGATGCTGCTGCTCATCGCCATCCTCGTGCAGAAATCTATCGTTGGCAGTAGTTTCATAGATCCCTGCTTGATTATTGTGCATCTGTAGCTGTTCATCATCCGCCTCGGCATCGACATCGGCATCCGCATAACCATCAACGGCATCGTTACTCTCGACCAGGAGCCCGGCATCCTCATCAAACTCCTCGTCGAGCATGCCAGCGAGCTCGTCGCCATCGCCATCAACATCGCCACTGAAATTGCCATCGACATTGTGTGGATTACTCCGATCATCGCTGACCAATAGGCGTGTATTGCTCCGGCACTGTATGGAACGTTTGTGCGCATCGAAATAGTTGATGTCGGTAAACTCCTCCTGGCACAGATGGCACACATACGTATCCTGATTGAGATGCATTTCCTTGCGATGCCTCGCCATCTTGTGGGCATCACGGCACTGCATGCCACAGAACGGACACTTTAACATCCGCCGATTGCCCATATGGACGTTTCGTATGTGCTCCTGCAGCGAGAAGTTCTTATAGTAGGCCTTCTGGCAGTGGTTACACTGGAATCTTCGCTTCTTCTCGTGCGTCGCCTCGCGATGCCGCTTCAGCTGGGTGTTCTGGGCGAACGTCTTGCCGCACATCTCGCAGATGTGCTCCTTCTTCAGGTGCCGGCGCTGGTTGTGCACACGCAGATCCTGTTTGGTGGAGAAATACAATTTGCACGGCTCACAAACATACGGTCGGATGCCCATGTGACGACGGGCATGCCCCGCCAGATATTTACAATCCCGATACGTTTCGGCGCAATAGATGCACGCATACCGATTGGTGCCGGACACCAGATGTGTCCGCTGATGTTTGGCCAGTTTGGATTTGTGCATAACATCCGGACAGATGCCGCACTCGATCGGCAGCTTCTCATCCAGTGTGTTGGCAATCATACGGAACTCGACAATGGGTGTGCCATCCTCATCAAAGTCGACAATCGTTGCGATCAGCTCGTCATAGAGCTGATAGCGACGTGGCCCCTTAAACTGATCCAGCATCTTTTCACTGGGCTTGGCCAGTTCCTCGCTGCTGACCAGTTCCGTAGCAGTTGCATCGATGCATTCCACAAACGCATCGCTGTCATCTACAGTCGGCGGATGTGTTGTACTCTGTTGGGCACTGTTCGACGATGACTTATTATTATGGAGTATGGTCAACGCGTCCAGTCGGGTGTCGATTGATCTGGTTCCTGTTCCTGTTTCGGTTTCGGTTTCTGTTTGCTGCGTTTCCATATATTGAAAGCCATCTTGGTCCGGTTCCGGTTCCGCCTCATCCTCATATTGCTCATACTGTTGTTCCTGGTGTTCATATTGCTCATCGTACTCTGTGACGCCATCGTCCTCGTACATCGCATTAATCAGCTCGTCCTCCTCCTCTTCGACGAGATCGTCCACTTCGTCGGACAGCTGGTCCGGATGCATATACTCGTTTTTGGGTACACGAATCATTGTCTGCTGGATTTCAGGGCAAATGATGAGCTGTTGATGCAACTGGGTATTGTCGAGCAGCAGCTCCTCGTCGCCGTCGCCATCGTTCTTGGTCAAGAGGAACTCTTCGTGTTTATATTCGCGTCCCACATCGACACCATCCAGGATCACATACTGATCGCTGCTGTCAGCATCTTCGTCGTCTTCGGCATCGTTATTGTATTCATTGTCGTATTCAGTTTTCATTGGCAATACGAATTCAATTATTTCTGACATGTCGACGTTTATGTTCATCGGACTGTATTTGCAATTGTCGCTGCTTTTGATAACTAGTTGGGCGCTTGCATTTATCGTGTAGCATTGGCGACAAGAAGTGAAAACTGCTAGATATGTCCACAATCGTTCCGAACTACTTCGTTTGAACTACTACTCGTTCACAACTCACACAGCTGAACGTATGGACTAAATGCGCGATTGTAGTTCGTTTAGTTCTTTCAGTTCGATTCATGTCTTTTCCATTTTCTACTCTGTACATCACATTTCTGTTCGTTTTGTTTTTTAAGTCTAGCTACAAGCCAAGCCACTCATCTTATAATAAAAAAAAATAAAAAATAGATAAATTAATTAATAAAATTTGGTTTGTTTTATGTTTATTAGTTAAAAAGGGTATTTAACAAAAGATAATCAACGATAATCAGACAAAAGCCAGCAAAATTAACATACAAAAACGATAATGGAACGTAAGCGACCAATAATCGAAAAACAAGCTAAACAAACAAAATCGCCATTAAGTGAACGATGGAACCAAATGAGCGATTTACCAATAATGGAACGATTGGAATGAGCAATAAAGTCCAACTCTAAAAACTGGTATGCTGGTGTCACATCTGCCCATAGACAGTGGAGGCCGGTCGATTGGGTTTCGTGATTCTTGTATCATGAAATGCGGGTATCGGATCGCAGTTGTCATCACCAATTTGAAATTATATTTGAGCAGTTCGTGTGTTATGCTATTTTAGGTACAAAATAATAGAATACAAATTATATATATTAAATAGTTTTCAAATTCAAATACAAATAATTATTTAAAAAAAATAAATAAAATTAACACATAGCATAAAATCTTGTAAATGTAATGTGTTGTTAAAAGCTATCGAAATTAAAAACAACAAGTTGGCAGCACAATCTAGAAATTTGATTTGGCGCTCAAATCACGGCACATGCGCCACAACCGTTCGTTCGTTCGTTCGGTCTTCGTCTTTCTGCTGGCTTTATCAAGTTCGTCTTGGGCTAGCGGTTAGCCAACTTCTTGGCCTCCACAATTCCACACACTGCATTTCGCTGTCGCTTGCGGCGGCTTACTTGATTCGCACACTTGCTAGCGTGCGCTTATGCTTGAGTTTAACTGCCGCCCGTGGATACGTTACTATTTTTTGTTTTTTTTTTTTTTTTTTACTGCATTGCCTTGTGTGTTTTATTTACGTTTAGCTGTTCGCTTTTCATTGCATCGTGTGAAGCGCGCGCATGCTTAACAACCGTTAGTTAAATATTTCAAATTTGCGGTTTTTTTGTTGTGTGTTTTTTTTTGCAACGTTAATAGAAAATTTTGTAATTGATGCGAGATTGTGTAAGCATTTTTCCCTATATATTTTCATTTTCATAGTGCCAATAACAAAATGTATATAAAAGTGTAAAAAGTGATAACAAAAAAAAAAAAAACAAATGTTTAAAATTTAACGCAAAAGCAAAGTGTAATTAGAAGCCAAGTAAACAAAAGGATATTCAGAGTGTTCCATGGTTTTCTTCTTTATTTATTTTATTGTTATCATCTTCTATTTTTTTTTTTTTTTGGTCAAGGTAAAACGAATGTGTTTGACAACTGATTGGCTTTGACATTGTGCAAGCCTTTTACTGAAAGGTTTTACTTTCAAAGTTTGATACCTAATTGTGCTGATTACAATAATAATAACAACAAAAATCAGCAGCAAACAGCAAGTTAATGCGGCCCATCTTCAACTGGGAGGCGATCGCACAACGGCAGCAACAGCAACAACAACACCAGCAATAAACAAAAATAAACAAACAAACAGAGAAGCGACAACAACTAAATCAAATAGCATTGCGCAAAGATGCAAACGCATTATGTTGGTGTTGATTTAAGCTTTAGTTTTGGTTTTATTTGCCCTTAACGTATTTACTTTTGCTGCAATATCTTTGGCTTATTTGATTTGACAAATCGGACAAATGCAAACTTGACCCGCTTTTCTTTTCTTTTCATTCATTTTTTTTTTTTTTTTTATTTATTTGGTCATTTCGATATTACGCGCGTGGCCCAGTGGCCAGTGGGCTTTTCTCATCTGCCACACGGTGATAGGTGTTGGATGATCAGTGATCAGTGATCGGTGATCAGTGACAAGTGATCAGTGAAAAGTGATCAGTGCTCATCGGTGACCAGCGGAAAATTGGCCTTAATTTGCTGTGCATCTTTATCCCACATGTTTGTACATTGGGACGGAGTGAACAAATATATATATATATATATATATATAGATATAAATATATATGTATAAATAAAGAAACTTGAGTCAAGTGAATTCGAAAAGGATAAGGTTGTATCAAAACGGAGTTATTCGACTGATTTTTGTTGAAAAACAAAACACAAATGCTGAGATTTGTGGTAAAAAGTGATATTTTCCGTTTTGCACTTTTAACGATTTTAGTCAAGAGCGTTGCTCCTTGTTGAACTTGTATCCTTGTTTGGTTTTTGGCTTTGAACTTGAATTTCAAGGTCAATTGATGTATAATCAGGAGCCGGCAAAAAGAAAAAGAATTAAAAAATAGATCCTAGTTTTACTCCGCTCTGATGCATAAATCTGTACAATTTTCATTTCAGTTTGCTTGCGCTTAGACAGTGTCATAGACAACGAAGAAGAAGAATCAGAAGAAGAAGGAGGAGAAGAAGAGGAGGAGGAGGTGGAGGTGGGAAAAAAAGACGGGACCAGATTCTCAAGACCAGACCAATTAAGAGCAAGCCGAAGCCAACTCGAAGCAAACCAAACCCCAAACAACAGCAGCAACAACAACAACAGCAACTGCAACAGCAAGTGCAACAACAACTGCAACAAAGATAGCGCAGCAGGTGTTGGCAAACGGCAACGCGACCAAGTGGCATCATTTTGCGGTTGCCAGTTTGCCAGTGTTGCTAGGGAAACGGGAAATTGGAAAATCGGAAACATGTTCTTGCAGATGCATCGACAACTGTTGCTGCCGCAATTTGTGTGTCATGCTGGTTGGGCAACCAGAACGGCATTCGGCCTGGGCGTATTCCTAGTAACAGTCGCATCTGCATCGGCTGCATTGGGTACACCATCATCATCATCATCATCGTCACCATCATCATCATCACCAGCTGCTGCTGCTGCTGCTGGAGGCGAGAGTACGATGCAAATTCAGAGATTACAGGTGAATTGCACGCGTGACCTGCTCGACATGCAGTTAACGTTGAGCCGCGCATTCCGGGGACTACTGTATGCCAAAGACTTTCCGCTGGAGTGTCGGGCACGTGGACACGCGGATGATGACGCACAGATCGCTCTGCGTGTGCCCACCTCGGGCTGCGGTGTCCGCGCTGAACCGCTACCAGATGGCGGCATGGAATACACCGTTCGCATCATGCTCCAAATGGAACAGAAACTGCGCCAGAGCACCGATATTTTGCGCACGGTTCGCTGTCAACTGCCCGCCAAGGCGATGGGAATGCCACTGCCCCTAAATGGACGAGATCGGTACGTCATTAGACTTATCTAGTTATTAAAGTTCTTTCCACACAACTAAAAGTGGCTCAGAAAACCATTTGTTTTTCTTTTTTTTGGTTTGCTGAGAATATTTATTTATTTATTGATTTGAACCGATAATTGAATGCATTCTAGAAACAGAAAACTCCTAATTGAGGTATTAATATACATATTGATTTTTATTTTTTAATTAAAGATATTAGACATACAATCTAGAAACAGAAAACACCCTTAAATTAACAAGAAACTGTTGCGAATGCAATATATTTTTAGTTAAATTGAAAATAATATACACTTTAGAAACAGAAAACTCCGTTAGGCCCACAAAAAAAAAAAGAGAAGAATAATGAAAGAAGTGCTAAAGCTACTCCTAATCAGGGTATATGTATTTGTATATAATTATTTGTATTTATTTATGTTGAAGATACACTCTGGAAACAGAAAACTCCATTAGAGTGTGAGAAATAATTGAAATGCTAAATCTACTCCTAATCGGGGTATATTTGTTGAAAATTATTTTTATTTGTATTGAAGATCATCAACACTCTGGAAACAGAAAACACCATTAGACCCACAAAAGAAGAAGAGTGTGAGAAATGATTGAAATGATAAAGCTAATCCTAAATCTCCTGCAGGAATGCACGAATGCGAGCCTTGGCTGTCGTTGCCTCAGCACCCGCGTCGGCATCGGCATCCGCATCTGATACGGCATCTGGGTCGGGTCAAAGGATGGATACGCCGCGTGTTCGCATTTGGCTGGAATTAGGTGGCCCCAATGGCTCTGGATCTGTGGAGGTGGGCGTGGCGACCACATTAACGGTGCGCGCCATTGTGCCTGGAACGATTGGTGTGCGCGTCGTCGACTGTGCGGCACTCGATGGCTTGGGCGAGTCGACCCAGCAGCTGCTCGACGCTCGCGGCTGTCCCATTGACGAGCAGGTGAGTCAATTAGTCAAGTTCCATCAATTTTGCATAACTTGCCAGCGATCGTTTACCGTTAAGGCATCCACCATATACCCACCATATCAATAATTAATCATAATTTTAAGGTATTTATCGATGAATATTTGTATTTTTTTTTTTTTTTTTGCCATCAGACTTTCATTTTTATTAAAGCTGCTGTGAAAGTAAAAGCATGCCAAACTGAGCACAGCTTGCATCTCGCTTACTCGCATGTGCAATATATCTAAGCAAGCTGGCAACGCTAGTCCTGCACCTGTTCTTGTTGTAATTGGTGTTGTGCAATGCTTAAAGCTCTAACGCATCATTAATTATAACGGTTATTACAACACTCAGAATTGACGTCAGCAGTAACAGCGGCAGTGAGTCAAAACTCAAAACTGTTAGACGTAATTACGCGCGCATCGTTAGAACAGTTTACGTTTGCGCTTGCGTTTTGCTGTCGGTGTTTGCTGGCGCTGCCCAGCCAAGCAGCTTAGCAGCCATTAAAAGCAACTGCTTCTGCGACTGCCCACCAACAGTTCTTCAGTTCTTCTTGAGTAAATTAGGAGGTCACAACAATTAGCCAACAGTGAAATACATAGACATATTTAGCGTTTAACATTTTGACATGGTTCCAGCAGCAACCACAACAACAGCAACAACAACAACAACAACAACACTAGCAACACCGGCAATGGCAATGCCAAGCTAAAAAAAAATCATTTGCATTTAGTCGTTGCCATCTCCGTCGCAGCTTTGTGCACATGTCATGCAAGAAAATGGGTCAAACAAATCTTCTGTTGCTGCTGTTGCTTCTGTTGCTGTTGTTGTTGTTGTTGTTGCTGGCTATTGGCCATTGTGGGGTGCGCTAGCAAGAAAAATCTCACGGCTTAATTTTTATTTTTATTTTAACGGACACCGGCGCAAAGACAACAAAACATTTGCATTTTATGTTTGTTTTATTGTTCGTCAACCCATCAGCTCCAGCCACCCCTCTCCCCCCACCGTGTGTCCCCTTTGTGGTGGCTGGCATTGCCTTCCGTTTCAGCACATTTCAGTTTCTTTTGCGTTTAGTTTTATTGTTGGTTTGCAAATAATTTATGCACGCGCCCATCGCCAACTTGGATTATTTATTTGACTCTAAAAAGCTTCTAGGTCAGCGAGCGTTCAGTGTTGAAAAGTGAAACATTCTGCTGCTGCTGCTGCTGTTGTTGCTGCTGCCACTGGTGCTGCTGCTGCTGCTGCGCAACAATTTCTAATCAGAATATGACCCACATAAATACATACAATTGTATCTGTATCTGTTTGTCTGTTATTTCTGTTAATGCAACTGTGCCAGAAGAAGACATTCATAAATTCCCACTAAAGATGAAAACAGGCAAATAAAGAGAGAGAGAGAGAGATGGAGATAGAGAGAGAGAGAGAGAGAGACGGACACAGATATTGCTGTAAAATACAACAAGCTATAAATTTGAAATAATTATTGATAAATAAAAGTAGTGAGTAAAGTATACTTTGGTGAAATGTGTACGATATTTGAACTCGTTTGAACTTCCGCAGCAAATTTGTTTGTCTACATTCATTTGTTGTAATTGTTTCAAGTTTCTCACAAGGCACGCAGCAAAACACGTGCTGAAGGGCCACGTTAATTGAAACCAGGTAGCGACATCTAATCAACATCTGCTACATGTGATATCTGCATGCATGCACACATTTTTTATTTATGCCTGTAGGCTGGCCAGAGCACAACCTGTTGCATTCAACAACAATGGCAAGACGTAAATCACATGGCTCTGAAATTTCATACATTTAATAATACACAGACACTCTCACACTCACACACACACACACACATGAATATGTCTTAACTAAGAGTTGTTGTTGTTGTCCGTGAACTTGGCTGATGACTTTTGTTACCGTTGCTCTGCTCCGCTTGTAACGGAAGTGGCCAAATACTGTACGTGTGTGTGTGTGTGTGTGTGAAGAGTGTGTGGGGTGCCACTGTCACTGTCATTGTCACAGACACTGACACTGCCACTGCCACTGCCACTGCTACTGTTAATGGTGTGTTGTGTGATGTCGTCAGCCAGCAACAATTAACCAAAAATTGTATAACCAGTCATAAACCGAGCTGATATTTCTAACACGTATAAAAATAAACTCACAGGGGTAAGAAAAACTGGTACAAATAAAAACAAGGGGTCAAAAAACAACAAAAACTGGTTCACTTCACGGACAATTACCCCAAACTAGTCGCTCGTTTCTAATGTTTCCTCAGATGCCACTTTCAATTTCGGCAAATTATCTAGAATATAAAGCAAGAACGCCAAAAACTAGATACTCTGGCAGATCCTGTTAATCATTCTAGGATCATCTTATCATTAATATGTAGTCAGTTTGTTTCGGATATCTTCCTGATGCCTCAAATTAATTTGTAAAATATGCATCAAAACGAAAGACTTTTGAAGCAGACAATGGACATTACTATATATCGACTTGACCAGTGCTGATGCTGATCAAGTGGGTACATAATGCACTTAAAAGACCAGTAGTCGTATAATTTAAAGCACTACTCACTTCACGAAAAACCTTCTCCAAGGATTAACAAAAAATAATAAAATTCTCCAATATCCAAACAAAATACTCGTTTCAGTTTGCCGTTGGTTGGTTTCTTTTTTAGCACCTAGGTAGATCATTTGGGAGATTGGAAAACATAGTTAATAATTCAGATTAAAATAGCAAATTGATCTTTACCTACTTTTAAGAATGGTTGAGCTACAATTTATTTCAGCAATTAGCACAGCGACAGAGTCATCCACTGTTTGAATGGATTATAATTATGTATTCATATTCCTTCATTCACCAATTTATTATATATATTAAATTTCATACTGTTTTGAATTGTTACGAGCATAAGACAATAACGCTATAAATGATCTATGCTCAAGATGTGTTTTGATTTTCTAAAATTGTAAAATGTTTAAGGGATTGGGTATATAATTTGTATGCTGTAAGTTAATACTCATAACTAATGAGGATTTTTGACAGCAAATAGTTTCCAATACATTATTATGTATTATTGTTACTTTAAATACGAATTTTATATTTTCACTTCTATTTGCGTCGTATTTTAATCAATTAACCTCGAGAGAAGCGCAATAATTTATAAGCTTTAAACGTGCAGCACTAGAATAAATAAGTTAATAAAACAAGTAAATGCGCTGTAGTCTAGTGAGCACCACTGCGACATACCCTGTAGTTGTTAAATATATACCAGTTTTATTTCATCAAGTGTCCTTTTCAAAGTTTTGCGCACTCAAATGTAAGCATGGCGAGACTTTGAGATCCGCATGCTTATACGGACGAGCAGGTGAACTTTTCATCAAGATGAGGCTACTCATATATATCATTTGGTCAGAGATGCTTCCCCCAGCCTGTTACATACTTTTGCACAAAACCCTTTTGCCATTTCTAACCATTTTAATGGACTTCGAATATATAGTAAATTCCACAGTGTTGGTGCCCTTCACACATGCATGATGAAGCAGCATCAAACCAATAATTTATATTTCGCGCCCAGTGCTGCATAATGTAAATAGCGTAATGCTAATTGATTGAATTACATTTACATTTACATTTACATTTGCAGACCATGTTAAGTGCACTTGAACTGCAGCTGACAGTGTTAACAGCCCTGCTTTCTGCATCTTCCCCCCTCTCTCTATCTCACATATTATATATGTTTGTGTTATTATGTGAAAATAAAGCTTACAAAAGTCGTAATATTATTATTATTTTATTTATTCGTTTCCCAGGTGATGCCGGCACTGCATACCAGATTTAAGCCGGCCGAGGAGGGCTGGTCGAAACAGCATGAGGAAGATCTGGTCGAGCGAACGTTTATGGCCACATTTCCCGCCTTCAAGTTTCCCGATCGCGAGCGCCTGCACGTCAGCTGTGGCGTTCAGCTCTGCAAAGGGAAGTGCCCCAATGTGAGTAACACTAAATGTACACATATATATACCGATATATATATATATATATATGTGTACACAAATATGTTTATGCAAAATTGGCCAAGTAGCAGGCCACATTTGAGCTCTGCTGTATATTAATTAATTGCAATGAAAACGAAAGTGTTGCTTTTTCTTCATGAGTGCAGCGAAGCGTATATATATATATATATATATATATATATAGATATGTGTGTGTGTGTGTGGGTGTGTGTGTGTTGGTGGAAGGCGCCGCTAATTAATGTGGTTATTGCACTAAAATGCACTGAACTGCAGCCCAAAAGCACTTGCAACAATTGCCCAAGTGCTGCGATGTGCTCAAATAAATACGTATATGTTTCTCCTACACATGTGTGTACTTACATACACTCAGAAAAAAATCGTATAGTATTGGCGCCAAGGCTAACTCAACTAATTATTCGGAATATTTTCTCTTCGTAATTTTAAGGTATATTTTTCGAAAATTAATTAATAAAAACAACAATAATTACAATAATTAATGTGCAACAAGCAAAAACTCGAACTTTAGCTTTCTTGACTGATTACTGAATTTATTATTAAACATTAGTATTTTAAGATTTTCACATATGCAAACATCTCAGATATTTTATAAATTCGATAAATTGGATAGTTTTTATATACAAAAAGATTTTTACAATGGCAACCCGACACGCTTCGCTAATCTATGTTTGTAATATTTTCGTCATTTCAGAATAAAATAAC
Organism: Drosophila picticornis; assembly: GCA_035043845.1. Taxonomy (NCBI): domain Eukaryota; kingdom Metazoa; phylum Arthropoda; class Insecta; order Diptera; family Drosophilidae; genus Drosophila; species Drosophila picticornis. The sequence continues at coordinate 19,508,446 of JAWNMR010000492.1, read as the reverse complement.
TTCACATTTCTTCTTTTTAGAAACGCATTTCCTAATAATAAAAAATATTTATTATATATAATAAAAAAATCACAATTTACTTAGGATTGTCGATCTAGAGCCTTTGTAATTTGTCGAAAAATATTTGCTCATATTTGGAAAATCATTTCTAAAAAACAAGCAAAACTTTCTAATATTCGAAGCTATTTTCATTTTAAATCGATTTTTTCTTGAGTGTATGGATGTACTGTACATATGTATGTGCATATGACTGGCCGTGTCAACTAACTAACGAAATCTTTAACTTGCAGCTAAATTGTCGCCTCGCCGAGCAGCAACTGCAGCTGAACGCCGATCAGCACCTGGCGCGCATCGAGGTGTTCAACTCACTGGCCGTGACAGCGCCACAAATCGAAGTGGATCGTCTGCGCTACGATCGCCGCTATAACATGAGTAGTGGTATGTATGTCCATTGATATATATATATATATATATATATATATATATTATCGTTTCAATCCAAACAAATTTGGGTTTCGATTCCGATACTGGTCCTTAAAAATTCGTGCAGTTTTCCAACAGTTTTTTTTTTCAACGGTATACTCGAATTTTAACGGTACATTAGCGATACCTTACTGGTACGAATTGGTACAATACAAAAACTTGAAATATTATGTGAGATCGTTCCAGTCGAGCGTAACTGTCTGCGGAAAACTTCGACTTCAGTGTTTCGCTAATTGGGTTTTAAACATATTTTGATTTTAATATCTTTTTCCGATTCATGCACTGAAATTGTTTATGGAATGTATTCATATAAAATACTTAAATTGCATTTGTCTCAAGACACCAATCATATTACACATTTCGGGCAAATCTTTTACATCATTCGAATATATATTTTGGCGGTTACCAACAAAGAACGGGCAAAAGTTTTAAAAGTTCTCAGAAGCTTTAACGGATTTTGTTTTCCGACTTGCACAAGCCGTTTTTTTTTATTGATTTCATCGGAACGGGCTGAAGCTCATTTTTATGAATCTATATGAAACATGATAAATATGTATTTCAAGTTAAAATTTTCTTTTTATTGGCTGAGAACATTTTGTTATGATCGCTACTTGTATATGTATGTGCTTGTACCTCGATAAGTAGATGCCAACAAATGTATATAAATATATTAATTCGTTAAATGTATCTTTTATTTCAGTCGATGATTACGGTCCGAATGTCCGGCCATTGGCCGGCGAGGGCACACTGTGTCTGTCCATCTCGAAGCTGGCTATATCTTTCTGCATACTTGGTTCGATCTTTCTGATTGCCGTGATTGTGGCCATCTTTTCGCTGATTCGGACACGTCGACGCCAGCAGGGGCGATGCACTGGATTGAGATTGGGATTGGGATTGGCTGGCACCGCCACCAGCACATCGAATAGCAGCAGTCGGTTGCACCGTGCCGAAATATGTACATCAATGTTTTCATCTAGCAGTGAATCGGCGCAATCTGCGCCACGTTTCGGTGGCAAATTTTTGATGCCGTTGCCCTATTATCCGACCACGTTGCCTTATGGACGTGTCTATTAACATTTAAGTCTAGTTCTAATCTATCGATTTAGTTTTCATGTTTTTTGGGCATGTTTTTTTTCGTACAACAATTCTATATAGACTGACGTGGCTTCAATCTCAAAAACATTTAAATTATTCGTTTAACGAATGCTCAACGAAAATACCAAAATAATTTTTAACTGCTCTCTTACATTTAGTTGAAAGCGTCTTGAAAGCGTCTTGTCGTTCAAAACGCATTTTGATGCGCTTTCATTGCATACTTTTTTTAGTATTAATTGCAGACATAAATTTATTTTATCTTGTATACAAATATATTTTTTTTATGTACTTAACAATGAAATTGTAATTAAATTTAAATTTAAAATCTATCGAGTTTACTTGGGTATCGATTTGGTGCATGCACTTTGAACAGGTTGGCAGTTCACCTACTGAATATTGCCATTCCCATAGACCGATAACGATAGCATTGAACAGTTGCAATCGACATCACGAACACGTTGTGTTTTCTGTTGTGTTGTGTTGTTTGCGGCGCACTTTGAAATTGAGTGTGCGTTTTTTTTTTTGGTTCTTCTTGATTAACATATAATTCGAGATGTCAAAGGCAGCGCCAAAGGGGCGCAAGAAGCCGCCAACACGTTACTTTGATGTGGCAGCAGGCAAATCCGAAGATGACAACGCGAATCCCGTTAAACTGAAACGCCGGAATCAACAAAATTTCAAAGGCGACTTCCTCAAGATGCAGTCGCACTACAAAAAGCAGAAGTTCGACAAAAAGAAGACAACACCGAGCGAAAATGAGAAGCCGAAAACGCCAAAGATATCCAAGGAATTGCTAGACAAATATTCACGTGGCGATGCCGTCGATTCGCGCGGCGTCAAAACGCGCCACTTCAAGGAGCAGCAACAGCGCAAAGAGATCTATTTGGAGTATGCCACTGAGCAGGCGGCACGCACAGAGCTACTGCTCCAAGAGACGGCCGGCCAGCTGGAGGCCGATGCGGAGGAGACAACAGCCAGTTATCGTCAGGAGGAGATTGCCGCAAATGTTGATCTGCAATCGGCAGCAAAGCATTTTACTCTCAAACTGGATTTTGGGCCATACACGATGCGATATACAAAGAACGGACGGCATTTATTGTTGGGCGGTCGACGTGGTCATGTCGCCGCTTTCGACTGGGTGACCAAGAAGCTGCACTGTGAATTCAATGTGATGGAGACCGTTGCCGATGTCCAGTGGCTGCATGTGCCCACCATGTATGCGGTGGCCCAGAAGGAATGGGTATATTTCTATGATAAAAAGGGCACCGAGCTGCACTGCGTCAAGCGGCTGACCCGTGTCAATCGCTTGGACTTTTTGCCCTATCATTTTTTGCTCGCTGCTGCAAATACAGCTGGCTACGCATCGTGGCTGGATGTGTCAATTGGTGAGCTCGTTGGCAATTTTAGTACGGGATTGGGTGATATACGGCATATGCGTCACAATCCCAGCAATGGTGTACTGTGCATCGGTGGCGGCAAGGGCGTCGTCTCCATGTGGTCACCCAAAGTGCGTGAGCCACTTGCGACGATCCTCTGCCATTCGACGGCAATGACAGCGCTCACCGTGGATCCAAAAGGCATGCATCTGGTCACCGCTGGCCTGGATCGCATGGTCAAGGTGTGGGATATACGAAATCTGAACGATACACCGTTGGCCACATTCCATCTGCGTTTGCCCGCCAATGAGCTTGATGTATCGCAGCGGGGCATGTTGGCTCTGTCGCAGGGCACCTATCTGGAGACGTATACGGATGTGCTGGAGGGCGGCGGCACTGGCCTAAGGGACAAGTTGCCCTATCTGCGTCAGCGTTGCGATGCCTCTGTCCATGGGTTGCGCTTCTGTCCCTATGAGGATGTGCTGGGCGTCTCAACGGCGAACGGTTTCCATTCGCTCCTGGTGCCCGGTGCCGGTGAGCCCAACTATGATGCCCTCGAGGATAACCCGTATGAGACGTCAAAGCAGAGACGTGAGCACGAGGTGCACGCCCTGTTGGAGAAGATACCGCCCGAACTGATTACCCTGGATCCGCATGAGATAACTGGTGTGGATGCGCCCACGCTCCAGGAGAAGATCGACGCCAAGCGGCAGCTGTTCCATTTGAAGCCGCCCCGCATCAACATTAATCCGCGCCACAAAATGAAGGGGCGTGGTGGCACCGCTAAGGCGGCACGCAACAAGCAAATTGTCAAAGATATGCAGCGCAAGGTAAATCGTCTTAGATATATTTACGATTCCAAGCCGAATCATCTTTAATAATAATCTTTTATTCCGCTACTGCAGGACTTCATTGCGGAGGTGCGCAAAGCGAAGAAGGGCGTTATTGCGGACCACAAGCTCAAGCACGACGGCGACGCTGGTCAGCAGCCCAAGGTCAAAAAGGAGAGACCTGTTCGCTCCGTCTTGGATCGGTTTAAGCCCAAGCCACTGAACCAACAGAAGCCAAGGAAATGAACACATCAGTTGCTCTTCATAAATAATATAAATATAATAAATTCTGTTTAGTTTCATATCCTAATACTAAGTCTTTTCAAATATAACTAAGGAATTCAAAATTGAAGTCGAATCCTATTTGGCATAAGTCTGTATATATTGCTATATACTCAGCAAACAAATATTATTATTCAGAAAGTATATTTTGAAAAATTAAATTGGCTTGTTAGTTTTTCTAAAATTTAAAACAAAAATATAAACAAATTCAGGGTGGTTTTTTCAAATGTGTTCGAGCAACTCTCTAAATACAATTAAATCGGAAACGAGGTATTATTATAAGAAAGAAGAGAAGTTTTTGTTCATTTACTTATCGCTTTATATTTAAATAAATACTTTGTATAAATATTTAAGTTCTCCAGTCGTTATTTTTTTCTTATTCTTTATTTTACGATTTACGCTTAAGTTTTTGTGTGCTTGTATTAAAATGCAATTTAATCATATTAATTTATATTTGTTTGAATTCTCAACGAGGATGAGGAATCGGGAAGCATTCATCAGTTACAATTTGCATTTGAGATGTACTTAAACTAAAGTTCTACAATTAATAGTAAAGTGATAATCTATTTTGGTATAATTGAACTCTATTTTGTCGTTTACAGCCAAGTTTATAACTTCTTATCGATAATTGCTCTTGATATTATTCAGTTAATATATATAATATAAAACCTATTTGCATATTGGTCTCCTTACCTCCTCAATGCCTGTGTCGATCATGGGAATTGAGAGTGCTTCCAGGCATGCTTACATTTGAGTAAGCAGAGGTAAAACAACTAGAACATATTTAACAACTGGGTTCACCAGACCCGACTACAGCACTGCTTCCTACTTGTTTTCTAGTTTGGGGTCATTCTATATTGTATATGGATATCGTGTGTATTCAGACCTAATCGTAGCTGAGCATGCACTTAAAGTAGCTGGAAACTCGCTCGGATGCATTGTGCTCCAGTTGGCGCAATGCTGATTGCAATTTGTGCGGATCGCCACAGCGTCGAGCATAGTAGAATAGATTTAGGATGCGCTTCTGATGCTCGAAGCGGCTCTCATCTGTGCCCGAGTCACCTGTCACCTGAAGCTGCTCGAGATTGGCGAGCACCTCGTTGACACTGTCCGCCAGGGCCGTCATAAAGACGACATTCTGCTGGCGGCAAAGTGTTGACATCGCCGTCAGAGTGACATCGGCGACGCTTGGCTTGAGCAGCAGCTGGGGCAGATAGTCGAGCAGTGTGACAAACTGTTCCTTGCCACCATAGCCATGATAGAGTTCGCTGCGCTGCACCAGCTGGCACAACAGATTCAGCATGCGGGTCGCAACACCCTCACGTGTCGTATACTCCTGGGCCACATACTTCTCGATGCAGTGCTGCATCACCGAGCCCATTTGATGGGGCCGCAGCTGCAGCAGCGCCAAACCGTTATCGAGGAGTAGGGCACGCAATGCGACCACCAGACGCAGTTGCTCCTCGACCGACAATTGGGTCAGGCGGCGCAGGCACTGATTCATATACTGTAACAGGCAGCCGTAATCATCACTCGCCTGCTCGCCAACCGGTTGCGGCCAGAAATAGCAGACGAGCTGCACCAGCGTCAAATTCTGGGCAACGCACATTTCCCCGCCCGTTGCCAACTCCCTTTTGCCCTTGGCCTTGGTCTTCTTCTTCGTCTGTGTTGTTGACGGCTCGCTGATAGATGGTATCTGTTGATAGGGATAGTTGCACTCCTTGAGGAAGACGCGCACAAAGCTGCTGGCATAATTGGAGCGCATCCACATGCTCAGCTCGTGTGTGGCATCCTGTTGCATTGCCTCGTACTGTTGCACCAGCTGGCACAGTTGTGCCACTATATCCAACAGGACGTGCAGACTGGCCGCCGCATCCGCACTGAGAAGCTGCTGCTGTTGCTGCTGCTGGTGTTTTTGTTGCTGCTGCTGTTGTGGTCGCACCTCGATCCAATTGTCATGGAGCAGTGGCATCAGCTGCTCCACGTAGCCGCGCAGCTGCTCATTTTCGTCTCTGCGCGCACTCTCACCCAGAATGGCATACAGATCCCGTTTGTCCTCCAACTGGGGACGCAGCACGTTGTAATATTGTGGCCGCTTTGCATCAAAGTAAACGATACGCGCCGGCGGCTGGCGTGCATCGCTCCTCGGCTGCTGCTGCTGCTGCTGCAGCATTGTGCCAAGGATTTGATGGAGTCGCAACAGGACCTTGGTGCGCCATTTAATCGTTGTCAACTGACCCGATCCGGCACTTCCTACGCGAACTGTGAGCAGCCGGTTTGTGCGCTGCGTGTCATGCCGTGTGCGCGATATCATATCGATAAAGTTGCCAATTATGGTGCTGGCACTGCGCTCCGCCAGCAAACGGGCGGGCACACGGAGCAGCAGAACGTCGAGCAACTGGAGCGAATCCTCCTGTATGGCCGGCTGCACGTGGGTCATTGCACAGCGCAAATAGGCGGCAATGATGTGAAAGAATGGCACAATGGCCGTCGATGGCAGTGCTTCGAGCAGCACATCGAGCGTCTTGAATGATTCAACACGAACATCGCGTTCTATATCCAATGCGCCGGCGGAAATGCCCTGGAGCAGATCATTCAAATGCCCAATAAGATGGTCGGCCTGGCCGGCTTTGACAGCGTCGCGCACATTACGCAGGGCATCGCTGCGAAACTTGAGATTATGATGCTTGAGGCGGGCGAGAATCTCTTTGAGATTCAGCTGTCGCTGGCTGCCGTTAAACTGACTGGCTGGCTGCGAATACTCCTTGAGCTGTTCGCGTATCTCAATTTTGCGCACCTTGAAGTCCGTTTTGGTCACATTGAGACCTTTGGGCAGCTTGGCGCCTTTCAATTTCACTTTCGCTTTCTCAGCACGTAAATTCTTTTTGTGATGTCCGCCCATTTTTTGTGATTTGTGATTACCACAATTTGAATCACAAACATGTGCTGCGTGCAATAACTTATCGGTCTATCGAGACAGAGGAGCGGGGCTGCCAACTGTGCCATAAGGAACAAGTTATCGATAATGAAGAGCTCCATATAAAAAGGTATAAAACAAGTGGCGAGATTTGTTTTCTTTTCAGATGGGCAAACTAAAATCAGCTCTGTTAATTTACTGTTAATGTGTGTGGATTTTGTGAACTGCTGTTCGGCGGCTATCGGCAAACCACCCCGAAACTACGTGAGTGCGGCAAGTGCATCAAAATCGAATTATTAAATTGTGAGATAAATTATTTTCGTCATTTTAATTTAACAAAGAAAAAATGTGTACTTCAAACTTAACAGATTGAAATTCAGAAATTAAATGGGAATCATAACCTAAATTTAACATTTTGTAAAACCCAAATAGCGGAACAGATATTAATTGAACTGTTATTTTATGCTAATATTTTTCAAGCTTTTGTACCGTAACGTAAAAATCAAGGTACGAATGCTTAAGCGGATACCGTAAAAAAATTGGAAAAAATATTGGAATTTTTATACTTTTTGCATCAGTATCGAAATTGTAACATAAATTCGATTCGGTTTGACAGTCTGATCTAAACAAATCATCAGTCATCATCAATCATAAATCATCTCAGTAATGAACTTTTGCAGGCGCAATTTTCAAAAAATGCTGCACCCTTGATTTGGCGCTGTGGTTTAATCTGATATTTGTTTTAGTCTTAATTGAAGGGCGTGTCATACTTGTGGCCCTAAAAACTGATGCCAATTAGGAAATGTACGTCTGTCTGTCTGCCACATCCTGTGAACGCGCTGTTTGTTTGCTTTGCTTAGCGTTTAACGACGATTTGGTCGTCAATTAATCAGGGCGTGCTTAATACTTACTCTCTAGTTTTGCAATTAGCTTAAAACGCTCCCAAATATCAGTCGCTTAGATAATGATAGTGGACGATGACCGTTTCAAGGTTAACCGGTTAGTTGTCCGGTTATCATCTCTGAATGCTTGAATAGGTTCAAAGTGCGCGAATTTAAATTGCCTGGCATGTAGAATCGAGTAACTCTCGCCCACTGCTTGCTAGAAAAAGTGCATACCGATCATAAATTAATATCAATTTGCCATGCAATGTGTTTCCAATTCAGGCTAATGTCAAGTTAAATTGCTGCATGCGCTTACGGCAGGTGCTGACACCTTTTGCTTTCTTATTTATTTATTATTATTTTTGTTTATTGCATATTTCACTAAGTGTCCACGATTTGCAAGCTCACGATTTATTTAAACATTATAAACGTCTTCTGTGTCCTCTATTTGCATAGGGCAGCAAGCCATCTGATAGAGTTCCCATGGGTGCAACTAGCAAGCAAAAAAAAACAGTTGTCAAGGACTTTGAGATTTTTGAAGGTCTAGCGGTTATTCCGATTAGATGTTACCATTTAATTGATTACACTGAGTGGACACATAATCCTCGAGTGGTACTGACTGGCACTGCGAGTGTCAATGCCAACAAATCAGGCAATACCAGCGGCTAAATCAACACAACACCATTCCGAAACATTTCTCGTATTTCAATAGGTGGCAACTCTGTTCACTTCGATTTTGGCGCGCTCTCCACTTGGATTTTCTAGTCCGCGTCTGCGGCGGCGACATTCCGTCGCTTCAGTTGTAATCGTGGTTTTGACCTGCGCGGTTGTTTTTTTTTCGGTGTCTGGGTACGATGTTGTTCCACTCCTAACGGTTAAATGTAACTAGAACCAAGACCAAAGAAATCAAATAATAATATAAGATGTTTGTTGGTTGTCATTGTGTGTATTGAGTTTATCTTATTTGACTTGTGCTGTGCTTTTGTTTGTGATTTTTTTGTTACACTTGTCAAGAGATGTGAGTCTAGCATTAATTATATTTAGCGACAACAGCTTTAGCTCGAGAAAACGTTACAGCAGACGAACCAATAAGAGTTTTGCCAAATTATCTTAAAATCAAACAACAATATGTGCACAAGGAACACCGGGCAACTGCTGAGCAATAAGAGCGAACCAGAAGCAATAATTACAACTCGAAGTCCCAGCAAGCGCATGCAACAGATGCAAATACAATAATAGCAAAAACAATCACAATAACAATAACAACCAGCAAAAGCCGGCGTCGACAAGCACAGCGTCTGCGTCTGCGTCGGCGCTTAAAGCTCGGCTCTGCGAAGCTCAGCTAGAAGAAAACAAAAAGCAGCGCACACATTTTCTCACCGTGCGTTTTGGGGCTGGCAGGTAAGCTTTTACTATTTGATAATGGATGGCGCAGATGGCGTTAAATGCGCTTTGAAGTTACATATTCATGTGTATGTACATGCACAGTAAATCTTTTCTATTTCAAACCAACAACATCTGTCACACAATAATATTTTCAGAAAATTAAAAAAAAAATAGATGCTCACATTTCAATTTAATGTAAATTCCGATTGTTTTTATTTTTTTTTTTTTGTAATAGGAGCTTATTGATGGCGTAGTAAACATTTGAGATGTTCAAGCCAGATTTAGAAAATTGTACTGTTATTATTTCTGGGTAGCAATGTTTCCGTTCGAGATTTTTCTCTGGAAAACGCTGATGTTGACGCATCTGCATTAAATGATATGAAATGATATGTTGCAATCTCGACAAATGTTATTGTCGTTTCGCCAGAAATGAGTTAAGAATATGACGGAGAAGAAGAAGGAATTGTTTTAATATTCTATCTTTTATGGGCCAACAGCTAACAAACTGAAACGATTTTCTGTTTGTGGCCATGTCTGAGTTTAGTGCAAAGTCATGCAAGTCATGTTGCATGCTATATAGATAAGCGATAATATGGATTAAACCTGACCCTTGGGAGATAAGAATATTGACTGACTCATTGTAGGGAATGCTGACAATGACTCATTGTTGATTCGCATGATTAAGCTGAGATGCCGATCTTTGACCCATTGGCATTGACATGACGAACATCGCTCACCGATTTCATGCATATATACAAAACATATGCATTTTTTCGTTTGTTCGTTAGTTTGTTGTCTTACGCCCTTTTATATTAGCGGCGATCTTGACAAAAGCAGATAGCAATTCAGATACAGATACAGATACAGTTACAGATACCAATACAGACAGTCAGAGATAGAGCCATGTTTGAGTTGCCGCCTGACTCCAAATGATGTCATTTGCCCCAAGAAAAAATTTAAAACGAATTTCGCTGGCCTCAAAGAAACTCTGTTGATGTGAAAATCACAGACATAACAATGAATTATTATAAAACAAACATTATAAATATAATAATGCCGTTTAATTTTCTGTTTGTGTTTGTCTTTGTATTATATATATTATATATAAAAGTAAATATTATTTTTTTATTTTCATCCGTTAACCTTTGACTTTGAATAACAATAAAACTGATTGCCATAGACTTTGCTTATTAAAGTTAAGCAATTATTTATATGCACAGACTCACAAGCATATATACGGATATTGTAGTAAAAACTCAACTTGCCGCCTGCATTGAATATTGTTTGTGATCATCTAGTCCGTAACTGAGATAAACTCGCGATACCGAAATGAATATCAGACTTATCATGAGAATCTGGAATGGACTCTAGATACATAAACTTATCTCAATTGAGATAGCCAGAGACGTTGGTTCTAAATTTAAATGTCCAACTACAATTTTAGATATTCGCAGCGATTTTGTTTTCTGTTTATGTTGTGTATCGCGTTTTTTTTTTTGTTTTTTTTTGTTTATTAGTTAAGGCAACAGATTTACCATTTAATTAATTGTTATTGACAAATCATGGATTCAGTTGCGTGAAATTCTTGTATTCCTTTATTTTCTAAAGCGCCTATTGACTGATGTTGTTCTTCGTAGAACTGAACAGGTTTTAGTTTATTCTCTCGGGAAGTTTATCTTAAAATGCATAATGGCGTTGCCGGAATACTTATCTTCAACAAATCCTTAACTTATAACTTATATATTACGATACCGAATATAGAATGTAAAACTTTTGAAAACTAATATTGACTTCCGAATATTATTTTTATTTTCAAGTTTGTTTTTGTTGTTTTCAAGTTAACAATTCGTTGTAGGAGAAGTCTCCAGAAAGTTCATATATTTATGAATAGCATCACTAGCAGAGTTGATGATGAGTTTTAAGTGACAGCGAATACTGGAAAAATGAAAATCTATATAAAAATATATCAATATCCGAGCAAAAATGTAAACATCAGCAGATTAGCTCCGGTTTGCAAAGGACGAAGATTAAATCGGCGTGTCTTTAATAATAAATAAATCAATATGGGCTTACGATAGTTATTAATGATAGTCAGAAAATGTACTTAAGATTACTATTATTATAATTATATTTGTCGTAATAAATGTATGTACATGTATGTAATGTATAGTCATTAATCTGCACTCTATCGGGAGTGGAACTTCTCTTCAGCTGTGACTAATGAAGCTAATAAGCCACTACTAATATCATATAATGCAATGTAACGACAACGCATCGGGACTCAATAATCGCAACTTTGGTCGTAACAACTTGAAAAACATAGTTTCTGAGAGCTAAAACCCGATTTCATGAGTTAGAAACAAATAAGTAAAGCTTAAATTAAATTAAGCCTCTAATCAAAAGTGTTCTTGAAAATATTATAAGCTGCAAATCACTATTGATAATAATATATACTACATATCCGGTATCTCTTAAATATATCTAGGGGATAACAAGACAGATAATAAGCTTTTTTATTATTATTTTTTATTTAATGTAGGGGGAAAACCGTCAAACAATTTTTAAAAAGGTTTCAATAAATAATTCTTTTAAATTTAATTTAAAATAATGTTATAAATCAAAGTGGATAATTAAATTATATAAAATTAGAGAAATTAATTTAAAAAATTAAAATGAAAGATAAAATAAAGGAAACGTTATCATAAATCTGTTGGTCTGAAAATGTGCAATGGTCCAAAATTTAATAGAATTGGGGAAACCACAAAGAAACCCAATCAAACAAAAAAGGTTAAATGTAGTTAGTAGTAAGTCAAGTAAAAGGTTTGAAAGGGCTGGGAGAGAGACCAAATACATATTCAGAATTCAAGAATAGGACGAACTAAGGACACACACTGAAGTTTGGCGTTGAAAAAGTCATGTTTTCGACCACCGTATAAACTAAAACTGTAAAACTTGCAGAAAAATATGTTCCATTGTTGTTAGTAGCTGGAAATTTGTTTTTAGCAAAGAGAATTTTGATTACGTTTGATTTATTCTTCGTTTCAAATCTTTCTTTGAACTTCACAAAACACTTTTTGAGGGAAAAGTATTCAAAATTTAATAAAATATTGAACTAAAAAATAAATTTAACACTTGTTGGTTTTTTTTTTTAATAATCGTAGTTTTTGTTTGTTTTGTAGTAGAGTCACAGTATTAACTTATAACTATACAACTTTTCCCTTGTCTTTATATATACGAAACGTTTTGTTTTCCCGTTCTTTTTATTTACGAATCCATCCCGGTTTGTCTGATCTGGTGTGATCTGCGCTCTAATTCGACCAGAAATGCATTTGCCGCCGGTTCGCGTAACTAAAACCCTAAAAAGTTTCGCAGTCGATTGGTATAAGTGAATACAGATACTCCCATATATATTGTTTAAGATATCACAATCATTGTGGAATGTACAAATAGTACATACATATATATGGTACAAAAATATGTATAAGTAGTTCTGTAAGCGTAATTAGACTCTTTTCACGTGTACTTCGGGCACAGTTTGCAATCTTTGTTTGCGGTTTTTTCTAGGGCCAAAACAAAGATAACGCATTCAGCAGATAGGCTAGAGACACAACTTCTCATTCATTCTGCAGCCAACTAAACAATAAACACACACCCACAGTGACTCTCAAAAAGTCAAACAAATTACAAAACGCAGTCTTCAAAGTTGATATACATTTTGTATGCAGATTACACAGTACATTTAAGAAAAACAAGCGAGAGCGTTGCAGCCGGGCGAAACCGACTGCGAAATACTCTGAAGCCAATAAGTCAAACCATCTGTTGACAAATGCCACAGAGCAGGTTTTAGATTAGAAAAGATTCCTAATAATCTTTCTTCCAGGTCTCGTAACTGTAGCTCTAAAATTGCGGGAAGTATATAAAATCTGCCTTCCCAGTTTGTTAGCTAAAGCTCTTATATTGCGGTAGATATAGGATTTTATTTCTTAGATTTTTAGATATACCTTACAAATTGTGTGACTCTAGAAGATGTATGGCCTTATCGATGTACACCATCAGGTGTATGGGTTTTGGCAGGCGCGGTGGGCTTGGTCCAAAAGTGTATATGCCGATCGAAACGAGGTCAACAGCAAAATACCTTCCAAGCTTGGTGACGCTATCTTTAAAATTTTGGGAGACTTACACTCTCCGAAATATTGACCTCGCTGATTATGGGTCTAGGTGTAGACGTGGTTATCAAAACTACCCAATTCGGCGGCGTAAGTGGGATGTCTTTGAACGACATCCGCCAGCAATCTACTAACCAGTTTTGGTGACTATATATAATTGTGGGGGACATTCGGGCTTACCGATTTCTCAGCCTCCTGACGCGTTTACAGATCAGTATATATTTTAAGTTTCATGGCTTACCAAGCGTTACGACTGTTTATCAAATAATTCTCAATGCTGTATAATTTGCTCCAATGCTTTCCACTATTTTTTATTATAGAATGTGTCCAAGTAATTTGGCATCAGTCTTTTTTCGATGCATTAACAACGTCGTCGTGTTCTAAATTTGCTCTTCGGATAACATTTCAGTCGAACTTGTGCCTTTTTATTCTAAAGTTTGTGAAAGTTAGTTTAAGCTGTACATTTTAAGCTTCATTAAAATAAATTTTTCGTAACAAAAAAAAAACAGAATAGAAAATCGCAGTTGTAAAATGATTTGTGGCACTTATAGTGGCAATACAAGCAAACTTAAGTAGTACTTGCAACAAGCTTCGTTTGCCCTTTCAATAAGTTAACTAACTGGTGGAGTGTATTAAGGTGAAGTTTGTAAAGTTTTGATTTTTGGAAATAATCCTTTCTGAAATGCAGAAAATATTTATAAAATTTGATCTCTCGAATGTTAAGTTAGAGTTTAAATCTCACTTAAGGTTTCCGGCGCAAATTGGTAAATTCTTATTATATTTATAAACTATCTAATTTACCGAATTTATAAACTATAAACTTATCAATAATATGGACAACAAAAAAAACGAAAGTTAAAGCGCATTGAAAAAAAAAACACCCCGAAAATTAAACATAATCCAAAATAAATATAATCGCAAAAAGTACGTCGAATTTCAAAAAAATCACGGCGAGTGTAGCACTTAACCTTTCAGCTTGTTGGTGTACATCAGTCAATCAGTCAGTCAATCTGTCAGTGCAAACAAATCGTTTCACGAGGTTAACTAAAGTTTATTATCTTTAGGAAGTTTTAATGCATTTTTAATGCTAAAAGGTCGGCAATAATAAATGTGATACAGAATGTGGACAGCTATTGTGGCAGAGGAATGGGCAAAAGACACGCGCACTTCTACGAATTTCACACTTTTCGAATAGTATGTCATCTAATTATTAACAGTTCTGTATGTTTTTTTTTAATAGTAAGACACTGAAAGGCATTGATTGGCAGCCCAGGGACGAGTATGGGAATACGGGAACCAGTACGGGTATGAGTACAAACACGAGTAGCACACAAAACTACAAGGCGTTCCACGTTCTAACACCCTGTTCCTAGTACCACATAATCCCCACCAAACATCAAAGTGTGAGATATTGAAAGTATAATCAGACAATCGAACTCTGCTCACTGAACACAGTACACTGTACTGTACTAAGTACACAGTCACACACACATTCACACACAGACACACACACACTCTGATAAACTTCAGCACTAGGACAACTGCTGACCGTCGCCATTCGGTCGGTCAGTGTCAAAGGCACTACTGTCGATCCCTGGGTGTAAGTAGCTGTGCAACCCACTGGTCAAATGTCAAACCAAGAAAAAAATAAAAATAAAACATGAGCAAATTGAGATGCGGAAGATGAAATACCCTTAATGGGAATTCAATCTTAACTACAATGTTGCAGCTTCCACGTTGAAAGTTGTTGCTGTTATACAATCTACAGAATATATATTTATGTTCAGATTGATCAAGTACGAAAACGCCTCAAAAGTGAAGAGAGTGGAAAAATATCTTGGAGAGTGGAAAAATATCTTTGGATTCAGTTTTTTATTTCGATTAAAGAACTTTTTTTTATTAAGTTTGTCGTCTTCTTGATTGATTCATGCTGACATCAATGCTTGAATCATTATTATTTGACTGTCAAAAATGCGAAGAAAACGGCATAAAACTCCAACTGGAAGGGTATACAAAAAAAAAAAAAAAAAAGGAAAAAAGCATAAAAAAAATCGAATAACAGTCGAGAAGTGTTGTGGCGGAGCATATTGCTGGCAAATGCTGGCTGGGCTGGCAGTAGACTGGTTGGCATTTTTGGCTGTCTGTTATTGTTGGTTTTCAGTCTTTTGGCTCATGGTGACCACTATGGTGTCCAGTGGGCGTTCGTAACCGTACTCTCTCTCTCTTTCCACTCTCTCTCCACTCTCGCACCACTCTCTCTCCACTCTCGCTCTACTCTCTCTCTCTCTCTCTCTCTTACTCTCTCTCCCATCCATTGTGCGAGGAGTGACGAGTGGTCTGTTATTATAACAGTTATTGTTGGCGTGTCCTGGCATATATCGCATGCATTAGGTTTTTGCGGCCTAGCGTGTCCCGGCGTCCAGCAGACATGTTCCGACAATGTATTCATATACCCTGAATCCATTAATTATTGGGTACTTTGATCTGGGTATTCTGATCTATTTTGAAAGAGTATTTAACGTAGAAACCACAGTTTACTCCCAGAAATATAATACATATTTCTTATTTAGTTTCATTTAAATGTAAATAAATTTAACTTTTCATTAAATTAAACAGAAATATTTGTTAAATTTTTCTGTGTCGACTGTTATATAATATATAATATAAATTATTAAATAAATATTGACGATGATCGAGATCGCATATATTTAACATATATCAGTCTTATTGATATGTAGGTTTAAGTATCTTATGATGGGTAAAGTCTTGGCTTCTGGGTATCTCCTAGTCGTGCCCTTCTCTCAACTAGAGCATTCATAGTTGTTCTAATAGCTCATGCGCGTCTAAATGCTTGGCTGCTTATTCAACTGACCCACTGACCAAATGCAAAATTGATTGAATGTACTAAACTATAGTTAAACGTCTGGCTGACCACAAAGAAAGAGAGGGCGAGAGAGAGAGAGTTCCGCTAAAGGCGGAGCCTGGTTGAAAGCAAGGCCAACACTTTGACATGTGGTACGAAATGCCTAATTGCATTGGATGCAATGCAGTTAACGGGCATACCCAAACATCGACCAAAACACACACACATATGTATTATGTACACACACACACACACACACATAATGTGTTGAATGTGATTGTCAATGTCAAATGAGAATGGGAGTTGTATGTTAGAATTGATTTACCGCAATACCAATTGCATTGGTGTTGTCCAGCACACACACAAAAGCATTCACACACACACACACGCATACACAAACACACACACACACACGCATACACAAACACACACACACACACACGTTACGCCCACATGGATTTTGGAAAGACATACATATATGTATGTGATGACCATTAATATGATTGTGGTCAACAAGCGAAGTTCAACATTGTTTGTGGATTATTCGATGCCCGACATTCACAATAAGCATTACTTAAGTTGACATTGTCAATGTCGCAAATGGTTAGTCGTGGCACTCACAACGTGTACCATGGGTAAAAACTTCCTCATCCTAAAAATACAGATAGCGATACCGATTTCAAATTTGTTCTGTGCATGCATTACGAGTCTCTCGATGATACTTACCAAATTTCGTTCGAAACATCGTATATCTATCCTAAAGCCCATCAGATAGATTTAAATCGATTTCGATGAAGCAATATGCTGGCAGGAGCCAGCATCTCTGAGCCAATATCAATAAGAGAGTCGAGTCATGAAATTTAGAATTGAGTTTATTTAATTTGAACGATAACAATTCCCGATTCGCGAATATCGACAAAAATCGATTACCGATAACTGTAAAATTCGTTCATTTGATGTATATATTATGATCATGATATTGAACACCGCTAAAAAATCGCCTTAACTTTTTTACAAGGGCGATTGTTATCGCCCCAAATAGTAAATGATTAATTTACCGGTTTTTATTTAACAAGCCATTGCCAAAATAAATAGTTGGTTTACGGATGAATACAGATATGGATATGGATATGGATCCTTATATTGATATTTATTTAAATAGTTGACTTGCGGCAGAAGTGCAATGCATGTTGTATCTGCAGCATAATCAATTGCGCTACACTTTCTGAGTTATCAAGTAAATGAATTGTTTAATAGCCAACAACGCTCGACTATAGCTAGATTTGAGAATTATGGTTTATTTAACTGGTACAGAGTATTCCCTATATGCCAACATCTTTATTGTGATGCCCGAATTCTTGATTTTGACTACTTTTCAATTGAACCAACTTTAAACCACTGTCGGTGCATAGTTTCTCTGTGTGTCTGTGGTGAGTGGCAAGGCAATATTGTACTTAAAATGTGCATGTAAATTAATCGGAATCGTTTTGAAAATAAATCGAGATTGCTATAAGAACAATATGTTGTAAATACTGAGTACACAAAAATCTTAATACAAGTTGTCGTATGGAATGTTTTTAATTTTTTGTCCAGATGTACATGGAAAGTCATCGAAATATTTGAATATCGAAGGTTTTTTAATCTTTTTATACGTATTTGTTGTATATGAAATACAGGGTATCTGCTCGTCGAAAATATCTGGTTTGACTGTGAACAAGTTTATTGTTTTACTGTTTGTTAGTTTTTTTTTTCTTTTTTCCCCCATGGAAACATCCCTTTTGTTATCAGCTTCTGTGGATAGAAGGCCGCGTTGTCCTGGGAAACATTCGAGGAGGAGATTCGTGGACAACAAGCAGCAGGACAAGCTGTGCACGCAATCCTTGACACGCATCACGCAGCTGGATAACCCAATTTGGGAATCATCAGACAACCATTTCACAGCCTATGTATATATGTATATAAATATATGTATGTATTTATACAAAAATATATATTATATATATATACATACATATCGTGGCTCATTTTTGGGAACGTGTGCACTACTTTGTGCCTCACTCACTCATTTCCCTTTTTCCATTTTCCAGCCAGCTTATTAGTATTCAAATGCCGTGCGAAAGCTCAACAAGTGTTTGACTCAATGCAACACTTTGATTCTTTCGCTTGTAGATCGGGTGGGAAACGCACCTGTCCAATATGGTCAATGTCCATCCACTTCAAGGATACAATTTAAATGTGCGACGTGTCACAGTGCTTTTAATTTTTATGTTATATGAATTTTTCATACAAATCGAAAGAAGGTTAATATTTATGTTTGTGTGTGTGTATGCATAATTATAAGCAGGTAATTATAAGTTTGCGCTGGTTGGGTGTGCTGTTGTCTGGGGAAATTCAGGCAAATAATAATTGCTATACAATTACCAGAAAGGGAAAGTTATATACCCTAGCCAACCATCTAACATTTAGACAGTTGATTGAACGCAATGTTTAAATAAAAATGGCACCACAATCAGAAAATCTAGATAAGTACACACTTCAAGACAGTTGATCAATATCCTCTGCGAAAGTATGAGCAACTTGGGACTAACAAAGTTCTCAAATGTCCATCGCAGTAATTTGCCTTTAGTTTTTCATTTAGAATCTATATCAAATTTATTCACAGTCTGAAACACAACAGAACAATATAGCTTAAGAAAATAACACATGAACCGTTGGTAAAATCTGCAAGAATCTATTTCGCATAATAATCTGCAAGAATATATTTCTATTTGAGTAATTTATACACCAATAACAATGGTAGAAAAGTATTTCGCTATTCTACAATATCGTTCATGCTGTCCGCGTCTACATCTATCCACTTGAAATTAAGACAGACAGAAACTTATAGTTGAGAATTTGTGCATACTTTCAATTTAGGAAGTCGATAACATCGATACTTGTTAATCGATAAAAACAGATATGCACCATAATTTCAAAATTGGAGTCACCAAACTTGTACATTCATACACATTGCCTGCTTAGTGCTTTGATGTCCTTCAAAGATCGGCATATAGTCTAAGAAAAAAAAAAAGAAGTCAAATTTTAAATAAGAAGATAAAGAATTGAGAAACTATGCATGTTTTCCTGCGTCCAAACCCTTTCTAGAAATACTGTTTGTACATGTCATGCCTCAGATGGTTGTTCTTTCTTATTACATTTGCATTTTGATTTCCCTTTTGATTCCGCAATGCAGTTTTATGCGAGTTTTACTTGTAGTAGTAACTGGGCACTGAAGCGTCAATGTTATTTCCATTTCCATTGCAGCAAACATCGCCCATCTATAAATGGAGCATGAGTCACAAAAAAAAAAAAAAAAAAACATCACAATAGACGCCACTATTTGCCGTTAGAGCAATCAATCCAACAAATCCATGAATGACAACGCTTTGAAGCACCCATTTGGCACCGAAACGTTTCAAAGGTTGCGTAATTTTTATGCAGCATTTAAATTCAATATCATCTGCATGCAAGCACAGAAGTCACACAAACAGTTCGAAAACAGAAATTAAAATTAAGTACAACACAATAGAAATGTTCTGGTCGCCGGGAAATGGGAGTTCGACTAGGAGATATCCTGAACCCAAGCATTTACCCATCATATCTTAGATATTTGACAGATCACTGCAAACAAGAATGTGTGTATATCTATGCTATGAATTCTTCTATAACTTGACTCAAAGTTAATTAGAGTCCAAATATTTTAAAGCTAGGCAGACAACAAATGAAACAATGACTAAGATCGGAACAGATTCCTTTTTCCCGTTTCATACTTTTGCACGAGTTTATTATACACTTTTCTCCCAATTGGTTCAGGGTATCGTAAGCATCAAGGGAAACACACTGAAAATCGACACTTTTAAATGTGTATTTCATTGAGTCAGATTCTACGCATGGTCACATACATATATAGCACACAACTATTTAATCCACGTGCAAGGGCGGCGTGTGTATCTTTTGCGTGCCTAAGTTTGATGTCCTTTCCCGTTTTATGTGTCCTCGTAACAGTTGACAACTATCAAACTAAATCATAAATCAGTTACGCCTACAATGGCCTATGGCCGTTTAGAACTACTGTTTGCGGCTTAAACCCGTACACCTCATCCTCGAAACAATTGCAGACAAACAATGAGCCACTCTCCCAGTGAGTACACATGTATGTGCAGAGATATTATATACAGACTCAGTGTCTAGCACCAATAAATTATGTGTACGATGCGTGCGACATGCCAGCATTTGTGCTAGCCTCATATCGAAGCTGATTGGGCCAAAAATAATAATAATTCAATAGTAGCGTTTTTAGACAAAGAGCGTTCTTGTGAAGTGAACACCTCCGAAAAGTCAAAAAGTACATATCTTAGATCGGCAGCTAGCATTATAATTACACGCTTTGCGTTTGCCGAGGCCCTGGCCAAAGTTAATTAGCTCAGCGATGTACTAATATACCTCTGTGTGCCTGTAATGCCTGTGGGTATGCATATAAGCAGGCCAATCATTTGCATACCCTAACCATGCAGATGGTGTTTTAGCTTCGTCATGAATTGTGTACGCATCGAGAACAGTGGATATTCTGGATGCATTACGAATTGAATTATTGTACCAAGCACACATTTCTTTTTTCAACTCATTTGAAATTTACATTTTTTACTTTCATCTTTTTTCTGTAAATTAAAATCTTTTCATCTATTTAATTCCCAAATTTGGATATTGCAGCTTCTGTTTTGTACTAACCTCTACGTATCTGCAGAGTATTCGGTGTGCGGTTTCCCGAAAATCGCAGTTATTTCCTCATCATTTGTTTGGGCTTTTTGCGCTGATTGCGCCTCCAAGTAATAGCCACAAATAGCTGCCGATTGCTTGTGTCGGATTACGGATTCATTATAATCGCATAAGGCTCTCGGGCGCTAAGTGATTAACGTTGAATGCTCGTAACTCCAATAATAGCTCTGACGGCTCTAAGTATAACCCAAATCATAAATCAGCACGGATTGCTGCAAAACTTGCATCATCGAAACTCGTTGGCATTGTGTATAACATTTTAACAATCTGTACCTAATTCAAATAGTTTAACATTAGCATCAACAGTCGAATCCGGTTTATATGTTTCAACGAGTTGCAATTTAAGTTCTTGTATACCACATTAAGCAGACATCATTTGTTCCACCATTTTCGTAAATCGATAGAAATCGATTTGCGAAAGCAACTCCGATATTCCCTAGAGTGTAATTCGTTAATTAATTGGTCAATTCACATAATTATTAAACTAGCGTCCCGAAACTAGAAAGGTTATTAATGGCAAACATTTTATTCAAAGGCTCGGCTTAAGCTGGTATTGCACTTGGCCTTGAATTCCGGTGTAGGTGGGGTGCTAGGAAAGTGGTAGTCTTATCTTAGCCTAAGAAGTTACAAATAGTCCAAACTTGACAGAAAATACCATTATCTGTGCAGGGGGTACATGCTTTGTTAGGGTAACTCATAATGGGCTTTACCCAACAAAAACAAAAACATTAAAAATTACTGACAATGGAGTTTGACTCTCAGACTGTGTGTCTGTCTATCAGTTTCTGTGAATATTTTTAGCATGCACACACGCATGCACACACACACGCACACACACACGCACACACACACACACACACACACACGCACACACACATATACATAATTGTTTATCGTATTGTGTGTTGTAGCTTTGGTTTTATTTTGTATTTTTTTGTTTTTGGTCTTTTTTTTCGCATGAAAGCCGCGCTTACTCACCTGACATAAATAGATACATACGTAGATACATAGATACATAAATATTTCGCCATTATGCTGGTCTCAAGATGCTAGATGGGCTTGTTTTCATGTTACAGTGTTTGCTGCTGGAAACCTATTCGTTTGATGGATTATATGTCTGGTGACTAATCCACATCGAAGCTTAATTCATCCCTTCAATAGTCGCATTAAATTTTAAATATCAAATATTATTTGACTATGCTTCGCATATGGGATAAACTTTATACACATTTCGCTCTCTCTCTCTCTCTCTCTTTCTCATTGTCTCTCCATCTCTCTCTCTCTCTCTCTCTCTCTATTTGTCGTTTTGGGTACGCTTGCACTCGCTACGATCTCGATTTCGTTTCCGCATTGTTAAATTTGAACACTTTGTTTTGTTCCATTTCGTATCCATTGTTGCTAAATGCTAAAACATTTGTTTTGATTTATGTGTGTATCCCTCTCTCTCTCTCTCTCTCGCTCTGGCTCTGTTTTTGTTTTGTTTGGCTTGCCTTTTTGTGAGGTCTCTTTTTCTGTCTCTTATCCATTGGACACACACACACATCCCAGGGGGAATTTACGAACTTACTTCATCATATGAGCACGCTTGTCTTTGGCTTACAAAACAGCTTATTTGTGTATGGCAGCCGAATCTACAAGGTCGCCCACTATCCGGAGACTGTTTTATTCAAAGTGTTTAAAGTAAGGAATCATCGATCAAACTTATATCCAAAATAAAATGTAATTGATGTAATAAACCAGATGTTGTCAAAAACTTGAGATTGTGTTACTGGGCTATTCGTTTATTATTGATCTTGTTCCCATTTTCATAATTTTTTTGTGTTTTGTTTTGGAAGTGAAATGCTTTATTGATTTTAGGAATATCTTCCTTTTTCGCATATCTATGTGTAAAATGTATTTATAATGTTTTTATCAATAAATCTGTGATTTTTAAAATATTACATTACAAATTAAAGAAAGAAAATATCAATAGACTTTTAAATAATCAAAAACCCGCATCGTCTTATTGACTGATCGTAAAAGTGCAGTAACGCCATCGATTTGCATTTCATCACAAAAAAAGTCTTTCCGGCAAGCATGGATAATTTCAGATAATTGACTACGAAACGGAGTACTTGTGCAAATTCCCCCTGGGACACACTGAGTACCAAAGAACTTATGCTTTTTGGGGCAATTGTTTACAGAAGAGCCCCTTAAGCCCATTGCGAATGACCCAACGGACTCATCACAATATCCACACACCCAGTCAGCGTTTACTACATAAGTTGATTATTGCTTTCTGATTCGTAACAGTTTTTGTGATAGTGGAAGATTCTGTTTTTCTGGACGGGATTCAGCTGCTAATGTTCGCATGATGTTGGGGAAAAAGAGTTAGTCATTTATAATCGGACATTCCCAACCATTGAATAAATGGAAAACCTAAACGGCCCATTGCTCTGATTCTCACCAAAAAATCAAGAATATCATGAAACTTCACAAAAAAAAAAAAACAAAAAGTCGTGTGACAATCAGCAAGTGAAGGCATAAAACATTTAACTGGCTCAAACTTTTCATTTCCAATCGCAGTATTTCAATATGAATGACCAATGAATAAGTTGTATGCGGTAGGAAAGTTTTTTTTGTTTTTCTGTTATAAAACAAAGAAACCAAGGAACATGTCATAAACATATGCCAATGTCACATGAGTTGTACATCCCCCAACAGATGCACCCTTTACCAAAACAATCGAATTATTTATTTAAAAATATAAATATAAATAATTAAAAAATTAAAACCAGGTCTATCCATGATTAAATATACTAAAAATTCAATTTTGGATTTTCCTGTTGTGTTGTCTTACACAGCTGACAGCGGCAGGGCAAGGCCAACACATGGAGCTTAACACCTGTCCCACATCGGCAGCGAGTTTGACAACAGCGATCAGAATATCAGCGAGTTGCGCAACAGCAACGAGTTGCAAGTCCGACACATCAACCACAAAGGAGGACGGCGGCGGCGGTGGAGGCGGAGGAAGAGAGTAAAATTAGGCAACTACGCCGTAACGAATTCAACATATCCCTCAGCATCTTATCATAATGGGCACAAAAACTCAACCGCAATCGGCCAAAGGTGAGTGTGTACTGTACTTCTACCAACATATTTATATACCCGGTCCCATTCCACGGATGCTGTGATAAAAACTCAGTTTCACTAGATTCACCAATATAACTATAGTCTTAAATGCTAATACGAGAGTTACGTTAACCAAGTTCTTCAGCATGTGTCATTAATATTCTTGGAAGAAAGCCTTAAAATTGTTACTATTAACTATTAAGTGGCCAAAATTCCAAAATTTCGGAAATAAGATAAAACTAAATTGAAATCAGCCATTTTTTGGGGCTGGGCGGCATTTGCCAAAAAAAATTTTTTCATCAAGTCATAAAACTGGTTACCTTCCACATATGGTGACTCTAGTTTTAAAATTCTAAAATTATAAAAAATTACTATAAAAATTACAAATATATATTACAAGCACAAAAAAATATAGCCCTGGAAATCGGCATACTTTTGGCACCATGGGTAAATCGCTTTGAAGTTGTGCGTCTAAAATGCAAGGTTTTTCTTTTCTTAATTCTAGTAACGATTTTTCTCAACGTTAGAAAATAATTTAAACGAGTGATTACAACGGAGTTGCGCGGGCTTTAAAGTTCGGCTTGCACCCTTGTCAAAATTGATGAATATTTGGCATTAGTACTGCCAGATTTGTGCAAACATTTGTCAGCTGCTCCACGTCTCATGTGCGAGGTGGCAACACTCCTGTGTAATCACTAAAACGGACACATCTGGCAACATTGCGGCGAATAAATTCGAATGCAACTTGCACCTGCCATGCACCGCCGCAGTGTTATAATATTTTGTAGTATGTACAAAATTCGAGTGCTTGATTTATTTTATTTGTTTTATTTTATTTAATTATATAAAACTTGATAGCTTTTAGAGTAATTTTCATTTTATGGCTATTCTATTTTTACAATGTTGTGACTGGTGTGAGTTTTAATCCTATTTCGAGAATCGTTGTTCCAACTGTTAGTTAAAACGTTATCATTTTCACTTAATATGTATCGTTATAAAAAAATTACTGTACTTTCATTGAATTGAAGCGAAAGTAAGAGTGAGACAGAGAGAGAGAGAGAGAGAGAGAGAATGTTATGCGAGTGTAGAGTAAGCTACTATTTATATTTGTTTTATGATGCAGTTATGACTACTAATTGTAGTTTGACTTATTAGCCGATTACAAGCAACCATTGTTGTGCCCATAGGCTAAACTATTATTACATGTAATCATTCGATGCAGGCTTTTTGTACAGGGTATAAATTTCGCATTG
The DNA here is from genome assembly GCA_035043845.1 of Drosophila picticornis. NCBI lineage: Eukaryota > Metazoa > Arthropoda > Insecta > Diptera > Drosophilidae > Drosophila > Drosophila picticornis. The sequence goes on along the minus strand of JAWNMR010000492.1, from coordinate 19,482,985 downwards.
TACATTGATTAAATGGTGCTTACATATCCGTCCGTATTTAGTATCGATCAGATATACCCTGATTTGTTACAGCAAGTGAACAACACATATACTATTAGTTATGATTCCTGCCCTGGCATTGGCCCAGTTCTTAGCGAATTGGATCCGATAACTAAAGCTCAACATGCGGTCAGCTGACCCTGACACGATTTCCGTTCCAGTCGCGGCTTCATTAATCCCCTGTTTCTTGGTGTCTATGGGTCGGGACGTCTTGTGGACCCCCATTTGGAAGTCTAAGTATGCGAAACACCTTATAAATGAGTGGAGCATAGCAAGAACAACAACAACAACAACCAACAACCTGCAACTTAAGTAGAAAACACCCAGCTAGCCGAAGCGATACCCTATACCCTATGCATTATAGTGAATATATGTGTGTGCATAGGAAGTGCTTCCACAATAACAACATTTATTTTTCCTCGTATCTTGATCAATATTCTGCCATGTTATTTTGCTATTGAAACGAAAGGCTGCATAAACTCCCAGTTTTTTTTTTAACTTTTATCTCAATAATTTTTATTTTGTAATTTGATTTATCACTTTCGATTTTATATCGATTAATTAGTCTCTAAATAATTGAAATGGTGACATTTTCTTGTCATCAACATCGATCAGCTTTATTATAACCTTTAACTTGTTTTTGTTTTATTCATTTTAAATTTAAAATTAAATCACTTTCAATTTTATGTTAATTAATTTGTATCTTTCATTTTTATATAATTTTTTAAATAAGTAAATATAAGTAAATATAAGTAAATATATAAATATATATGACTTATTTTTGCAATCGAAAATCGATTTGCACTGATATTAGCGAAACCCGACTATGTTTGGAAGAAATTATAAGCAATCTAAATTTATAATAAAATATGTTTAAACTTTTGATTTGGTTGGAAGCGCTTCCTTCTGTCTGTTACATACATAATGTCTTTGCCCAGTCATTAGAAATGGCTTACAGGGTATAAGAAAAACAACCAACGATTTGTCAATTTATTACGCGCTCCATTTGCTGTTTTTATGAACGAATGAATGAATGAAATGAGCGCCACAATGAAATGCCGGCAATGGCAACAATGACAACAATAACAGCAATAACAACAAAAATAATAACAACAACAACAGCTACAGCAAAAAAACTGTTTCAAGTTGATGGAATCATTTCCGTTGTGTATGGTTTATTGGGTCATGATTTGTGCCGTTGCCATTGTTGTTGTTGTTAGTTTCGCCACACTTTTTTTAACGTTGTTTTTTTTCTTGGTTTTCTTTATGTGCAATGCTCTTACATTAATTGATAGTTTTCACTGGGGCAGCATGTGCGCACTTTGTAAGTAATTTTCTCGTAGCTGATTGCCACAGGGTGAATGTTCAAGATCTCTGGCATCATTATGGCGCCCACAAATAAAGTATCTTTTCCGCCATTGTTTCTTGTGTGCTTAGTTGCCAATTTCGCAGATTTGTGATCCCGCTTTGAATCTTCAAAAGACTTGCCTCTATTACATCTTATATTATTTATAATTCGTTTAGACACATCATAATATATATGTGTATAAAGACAGATTAGATGTGAGTTGAAGTGTAAATTCAAACGGTTTATGTTTATTATTTACAATCGCTAAAATCATAGCCTTATATAGCTAACAGTGTTCACTTATTATCTACTATTTTTGTTCTTATTTATTCTTAAAATGTATTTAGTTTCAAGTGCTCCCTGCTGAGTTTTCTATTTCTAGCTAGGCATCAGTTTTCTAAACACTCAAATGTGTTCATTTCTTTTCATCCTGAAACAGCAGCTTCTTAATAAAGTTATCCGATCCGTTCGGCTCTGACACATGTTCTGCCTTCAGCAAATATATATTCCAAGTTTCAGCAAGTAAGATTTCAAACTAGTGTGTATGGCAATACACGGACAGACAGTCAGATGGACAGATGGATAGATGGATAAATGGACATGGTCTTTTGGAGTCATCTATTAATAATAACAATCAACTACAGGTGCATATTAATAGGTCGGAAACGTCACCTTCCAATGCGATGACAAAATTAAAGTACCGTCTGTAAAAGTATGGTCAACTTGGGACAAAGAAAGTTCTCCAATATCCAAATCTAAATACACCCATACCTTGCTAAACGGCTGCTCTTCAAACGGTATTTGGCTTAAACGAACCTCTTCAATTAAGGCACGTTTTCCATTTACGGCCTAAAATGTTTCGCAATAACGGCAAAACAACTTTTTCGATATCGATATATATCTACAATCAATCTCAATCTCGATGCACACCTTACCAGCAAAAAATAATGACTGTGATCTGCCGGTTACCATTTCTTCATTATCTTCAGATTAAAGCCATTATCTTTGTATATATTTTTATGTATTTAACACATATTTTATGTAACATGAAGTTGTTCCATGTTTGTCTATAGATTGTTGTTGGTTTTTGGAGTATCTTTTTATTTTATGTACAAATGTATGTATTTATTATGTATTATGATACTGATAAACCATGTTACACATTTAAAAAATTTAGATTCTATTGAATTTGTATAAATTTTTTGTTAGAATAATTGATTCCTTATAGGAACGTTTCTAGGCCGCAAAGTGGGGTATGGCTCTATTCAGAATCTTGATTGAATTGTTTCGAAGATCGCAACGAACTTATAATTTTAAAAAATTACAGTTGAAAACAAAGTAATATATAAAAAAATATGTACATATATATAATATATATAACACAGGTTACATAAACTGCCAAATCACAATCTTCATGCAATTATCTATTATTTTTTAACCTATGAGGAATTATCATGTGTGTATATTGTATAAATTTGTACATTGTATTTATTGTCAATATTTGTATCTATATATTGTTTGCCTTATTTGAAATAATTGACGGATAAGCAGAGAAACTGAGCTTTCAGTGTACAATGTGTAGTTGTTTACTTTCAGTTGGGAAATTTTGTTGCCAACCGTTTTTTGCTAATCCACCCCCCGCGCCTCACCCACACCTCCTTCATTCTCCCTGGCTACATTCGTGATAATTATAATGTGACTTCCGTTTTGCATATATGTCTATATTTGTATACTATGAAATGTGAAATATAATGAAATATGAATTCGCAAGTAAAATAATTTCACAATCATAAATTTCGAAATTTAATCAAAAGTTAAGATCTGTAAGGATGTGTGCTTTGAAAGAAGAAAACAAGCCAAATCAAATAAGCTTTTTTGAGGGTGTACACATACATACATTTATATATACATACACACAGAGCCTTAACAATTGATGTGTGTATGTATGTATTCAGCAGCCTGTGTCCGTTAGGTCAGTACAAATCGTTTACCCCAACTCTTATTTCACACACACACACACACACACTCACACAAGCATATACTCAGCGTTAATTTGCTTAAGAGTCGCGCATTTAGTTTTGTTTTCATCTTTTGCTTGTATTGTTGTGTTTTCACGTGGGCTCTCTTATGACGCCATTCCTCCTATCTCTCTCTCTCTCTCTGTCATGTTGTACCGTTCCGTCGCGTTGTCTAACTTACAGCGTTACAGTCGAACAGCCGTTTTCGCTGAGCATTTTGCTAATTTTGACGCTTGACAAACTTGACAATTTTCAATGCAATTGACACAATGACGACATCTGAATACCCTTCCAACGTCAAACAATTAAACTCTAAGCTATTTCCAGTATTATAAAGAAATTAAAAAACAATTTTGAATTATTTAAAAGCTCAACTTAAGGAATATAAAAACAAAAAACCAAAGCATACTTTGTGGGGTTCAGAATGTCTTCTGTCAACATTTGCAGGACGCGATTAAACGCTTCTTACTCATTGAACTCATGTTTGACTTCAATTACATATGAAATTCACTTTGGCTGCACTGCAACGCTTTCGTTGCAGTTGCAGATTGCAGGTTGCAGGCATCATCAAATTACTAAAGCTGCTATTTAATTGAAGGAGCTGTTCTTCTTTTATCCACGTATCCGCTCTCAGAAGCTGTTGTTAGTGTAGTTTTTACGTTATGTTTTTCTCATTTTTTTTTGTTCTCATCAGTTATTTGCCGCCGTTGTCCTGGCAATGGCAATGGCGCTGGCAGCGGCGTCGGCGTTGTCGTCGTCGTTCTTGGCTCTCGCGAGCCTAGTGCGGCGCTGTCAGGCTGTGGCTCTGGCTGTGACTGCGACTGGTCGTTGTGTGTAAGTTCGGTTGCTTGGTGGCCGTTGCGTCAGTGTCGGCGTCTCTGCTGCCGCTGCTGCTGCGACAGACGCGTCGCCGTCGCTGTCGTCGTTTCGGGTTTGCAGTTTGCTTGGCAGTTTCTCGATTGCTGTTTACCGTTTGTTTGGTCAGCGCTTGTTTCTCGCGTTTTTCGCGTTCTTCTTCTAGCCTTTCGTGTTATTTGTTATTTCTTTTTTTTTTGTTTTTTTTTTGTTTGTGTGTTTTTACCCAAAAAATGTGTGTTTTTTATTGCACAAATCATTATTGCACAGTTCAATTTATGATGATATAATTCCGAGTGAAAACAATAACGAATAAATACAAGTTTATTAGTGGAAAGCAACAACGAAAAACACTTCAAGAGTGCAATAAGAATTGTGCTAAAAATGTACGCAAATAGCAAAAATATCGCAAATGCAACAAAAGCAAGCATTTTCTTGTTGTTGCTGCTTCTTCTGTTTATTATTTCAGTTCTTCTCGTCGTCGTCGACATCTGCCATTTGGCACCTGGCAGAAAGTAGTAGCAGCAGCAGCAGCAGCAGAACAACAAATACCCAAACCCAAAACGAATCTCCCAGCATCCCCACTCCCCTCAGAGCACCATACCCGGCAACGTCTTGCCCTTGATCCCCACACACTCGATGCTCACTCAACGCGCGCGCCACATTTTTGTTTGTCTGCTGCTGCTGCTGCTGCTGCGCTGCTGCCGCGCTGCTGCTGCGGCCTCAGCATTATTATTATTGAGCCCTCATCGATTCGCCTTGCATTATTGGCTCGTTATGTTTGCGTCTCTCGCATTTTCTCGATTTTCGTGTACTACACACACACACACACACACACATATTGACACATGTAGTTCATTTGTTGGAAGCTAAGGCGACTGTGCCATGGTGACGCATTCGACAACGCACTCGTTAAGGGAAAGAAAATCCCAATATAGTAGGCAAAAAACAATGGAAAAGGAGCACAATTCACGTGCGTGACTCATGCCGTTTCTAAAGTGAAAGCATTGTTGGAGGAAGAGCAACACAACAAAAAAAAACCCACAAATACATGCAAATAAGCACATAGGTGAATTGTTACATGCATACATGCGCACACACGCACACACACACACACACACACACACACACACACACACACGCACACAAACACACACACACACACGCACACAAACACACACACACACACACACACACACACACACACACACACACACACATATATACAGAGTAGCCCAGCCTTGCCGGCAATTTAGTTTACATCGCGTACGAATTGTCTCTTTTTAAATGCGCTGCTCTTACACAGCAATGGAATGAAAGCGTAAGAGAACAACTGTTGTATGTGTGTGAGTGTGAAGTATAGTATAGTAGTAGTAGTGCATGTGCTTCTGTAGCCGGCGTAATTAGCGTGTCTCTCTGGATTCATTCTAGATTCATTCAATGGTCAGCTGCTTAAACACATCGCAGAGAGAGAGGGGGGAGTTGTATTGAAAACACATTACACACACACACGCAAACACTGACACTTTTTGGCATAGATTGTTTTTGTCAATAGTTAACAAGCAAGGATCAACGTTGAAAGCTCTTGATTTGACTTTTGAGCTTAAGAACTTTGGACTTGAGACTTTAATGAACTGCAATAAGGATTGTTTGTTGAATTTAATAACTGCATAAAAATTTTAGCTTTAAGCCGAATTTATTCTGATTGATCAGATCTGATCTCAGGATCCAGAGATTATTATCAGATTACAACCAGGTGCTTGAAACAATACAGTTTCAACAGCGACAGTGACCACGATCAACAAGGTGAGAGGAATACAGCTTTTCAAGAGCTTTTTATAGAGATCGAGCAAAGCTCAAAGAGGGAGAGAGAGAGAGAGAGCTTTGCAGTTCGCTTGCATTACAAAACTGACAATAAATAGTGGCGTCTTTATTTCTGCGACCGTCGGTTCTATTCGGCTTCAGGTCGCTAAAAAAAAAGGCAGTATAATTTAATTGAAAAAAATATACAATTTTACGGGAACCTCTAAAGTAGATAATAGCACCTAAACGCTAATATTGCAGCGGAGAGAGCCAATTTCGTTACTATTTTGAAATTAGATTCCCTTTTTAACATTCTTAAAATGTGTGTTACTAAAAAGTTATTAAGTCTACAGTCATAAAACTGATCAAAAGTTAAACAATGTTCTTTGTAAAGGTATGTGTTATGCGTCAAATTCAAAATAAAAACAACTCAATAAGTTTAAGGTAATCTGATTGCAATACTTTTTACTTGTGTGCATTGCTGCCATTGGTTTATTATTTAAAAAATACTATAAATATATGTGTATATATATATATATATATATATTTAGCTATGGGGAGGTCTCTTCTCATCTCGCCCCAATGCTAACCCAACTGAAATTTGATTGTTTAGCCACATTATAATTTGTTAATATTTCCCTTTACTTGGATTATGAGGATTAAAAAGTTATCTAATTGTTTGTAGGATTGTTTTGTCATTTAACTCCGTATGGAGTTCTTAGAAGAAGAATAATCTAATATATTTTTTACCGACGAAAAAAAAAGCATTTAAATGCATAGGAATTAGTAATATTAAACTTTCGTAAACTTCACTTGGCAATAGATTCTTTTTAGTTGTTTTATATTACTTTCTTGCAATGTGAAATTCTTGGAAAGCTGCATCAGCTGGTGCTCAAAGAAAATACAGGTAACAGAGTACTCCAGCCGAACTGGAAATAGAGCCAGAAAATGAATGAAATATGATCATAATAAGCAAAGATATCGAGAAGATTACTAGATGCGAATACTACCCATAATATTATTTGAGCACAGCTGTACATGTGTTGAGTCCCAATTTCTTCATTAATTCTCCATTTGGCATTTGTTGGTATTTTTAAACTTTGTTGAATTATTACTCACAAAGCGGAAAGTTCAATGAGAATCAATTCACATCTCTGAATAATTACTTGGAATTGTAACCAGAGAGAATCGCGTCTACAAAGAAAAACAAAGAAAAATTAATAATTGAAATGAACTCAGGTTTCCCGTTTTCGCACAATTATTTTTTGAACAAGAATGTGAAATATTTTTTAAAACAGATTTCCATATGCTTGTTTTTAGGCTGAAGTCAAAACAATAATAACAATAATAATAATAATATAGTACAACTAGCAATGAATCAGTGGCGCCTACAGTGGGACCTGGTAAACAGTTGGCGCAATAAATCTGTAGATTTAGGAAAACAATTGAAATTGTTCCATAGCCAGTGAACACTGTGTGTCTCGAGTTATTCATACAAAATTCCCCTCAAAAGTAAATCAAATTAAGAAAACAAAATGAGTGAATTATTTATTACTCACATATCGCTTGTGGCAATTAGAATCGGTTGTGGGTGTTGCTGTTGCACATGTTTATACTGGTGCCCAGCGGTCGGGCGTCGTTTGCGGCCATATTCTTGGCCTTCTGGTCGAGCACACGTTGCTAAATGCCACAACTTGTAAATGGTTAATAGATGGCCAATGGTTGTTTGTTGTATGCATTTTAAAATCATGCTAAAGTGCTAATGATGATGATGATGACGATGACGATGACGAGGCTCAAATTTGCCCTTGGCTCAGAGAATGCACTCGGCTAAAATGCAATAATGCCCTGAAATTTTCAAAAATCCCTCAAAAAAACACAAAAAATTATAAAATTATTAGTTTTTTATTGTTGATAATTCCTTTATTTGCGAAAACTGTGTGCAAGTGCCACAAATATCGTATTTATTTCTAGCTTTGCTAAAAATGAATATGTTTTAAAAGCATTCCTCTTAAAATGCAGATACATTTGTTTTCATCTACAATGTGAATTCGAAAGTAATTTTGCGGTGTTTTATTAAGAAAAAAAAGAAGAAAGAAAAATAAATAAAATAATTAAACTAAAATAAAATAAATAAATAAAATAATTATAAATAAATATATAAAAAGCCAAAGATGAAGCTTGGCCAACGAGCAGCTAAAGCAGCTGGGTGTCAATAACAACGACACCGAGAGGGAGAGAGGGAGTGATAGAGTGAGAGAGAGAGCGCGAGAGAGCGAGAGAGACATATATAAAGAGGCGGAGTCATGTCCGGCGCCAGAAAATGCAAGGAGACGGAGCAAAAAAGGCGCCAACGTCCAGACACACTGGAGCTATCCGTGTTGCACACCTGCCAAATCGACATTGATGATGAGGGGCAGCTGCAACAGACTGACGCCAAGCAGACGGCAACAGGAGCAACAGGAGCTGGAGCAGCAGCAGGAGCAGGAGCAGCAGGAGCAGGAGCAGCAGCAGGAGCAGCAGCAGGAGCTGGAGCAGGAGCAGTTGAGCGACGCACACGTTGGTTTCATTTTGCGCGTAAGTCGCGTCGCCGACGAATGCTGATCTGCGAGGAGCAACTGGAGCAGGAGGAGCAACTGCAGCAGCAGCAACAGCAGGTGCGCCTCGCACAGCCGGAAACAATGAACATTGGCAATTCGACGCTGACAATAGCCACGCCACTTGCTGCACAAAAGACCAGAGTTGCAGCAGCAGCAGCAACAGCAGCAGCAGCAACAACAACAACATCGAGCGTTGTGGCCAATGATGATTGCTTTTATAATGTGATGGAAGCACCAGCAGCAGCAGCAGTAGCAGCAGCAACAGGCTCCGCAGCAATCAGCCCCTGCGAATTGCAGCTGCACTTCAATCAACAAGAAGAACAACAACAAGTGGCTACTGCTGCCAAGCGGCGTCGGTCGTTGCTGCAGCGACTGGTCAGCTGGCGACGCAGTGCACCCGAAACGCTGCTCAGCAACGGTCGCCACAATAGCAGCAGAGCCAGCTACGAACTGGAACCGCCGCTCTCCACATCTGCATCGGCCCGCAATCTGCGTCGTTTGTCGCAAATGCGACGCAGACGCAGCTCGTACTATTTCTCGGGTACAAAAACATACTTATTTACTTGCACCTCTTGTTGCACCCAGAGCCGAGACTCTTTCCCTTTGTTTCCAATGCAAATACAACCAAAACCAATATCAACACCAATACCAATCCCAATCCCAATACTAATTGCCATTGTTCTTCGTCTGTTGCAGATAATGAACGCAGAATCCGCGCCAACGACAAAGACTTTAATTCCCAATTCAAATATCATGTAAGTTAAATGTCTTTACTCCACTTTTATAGCACTCATTTATTATATTTAGTTATTATTATTATTATTTTTTTTATTACTATTACTATTATCATTATTCTTATTATTATTATTATTATTTATTTCAAATGCTCAAATACATTTTACTTACTTTACTTTTTAAAAAGTTGCCGATAAAAATATCGATAACAATTTGAATTTAAATTTGAATTTGAACGTTTTTTGCTATTGTTTTATTGTATAGAAAATAATCGTCAACCAATGGCAATTTGTCTCTATTCAGAGTAAAAAGTTTTACGGCTTCTCAATTAGAACGAGCCGAATAAAAAAAGCAACTTAGTTGGTTAAATTGACTATTATCGGAGGCTGCTCTTGTTTATCGATCAATTGCCAGAATCAAAAGTTATCGATAATTGGCGCTTCTTACTGAGATCTTATAATAATAATAATAATTGGCACATAAAGCTGCAGCTTAGACCCAAAACATTATGAACAATAATACATATAAATAAATAATAAATAAACAATAAAAAATAAGATGAGTATTTTTCTGCTCTTCCCGTTTGTGTAGAACAACTACATAAAGACCTCGAAGTATTCGCTGTTAACGTTTCTGCCGTTCAATCTGCTGGAGCAGTTTCAACGCCTGGCGAATTTCTACTTCCTCTGCCTGCTGGTGCTCCAGCTAATTCCGGCGATATCCTCGCTGACCCCAGTGACGACAGCGATACCATTGATAGGTGTGCTAACGCTAACAGCCGTGAAGGATGCCTACGATGATATTGTATGTGTTGTGAATGTAATTGCCATCGATGGAGGAATATGATAATGAAATGTTGAATGTCTTCACGTTGCAGCAACGGCATCTGTCCGACTCGCAGGTGAACAACCGGAAGTCGAAGACCCTGCGCAATGGCAAACTGATCGAGGCAAAGTGGTCCGAGGTGCTGGTGGGCGATGTGATACGGTTGGACAACAATCAGTTTGTGGCCGCCGATATATTGCTGCTGACGACATCGGAGCCGAATGGGCTGTGCTTCATTGAGACGGCCGAGCTGGATGGCGAGACGAACTTGAAGGCGAAACAGTGCCTAACGGAGACAACGGAGCTGGGCGAGCAGCATGATCTCCTTTGGGATTTCAAGGGCGAGATTATCTGTGAGCGTCCCAACAATCTGTTGAACAAATTCGATGGCACGCTCATCTGGAAGAATCAGCGTTTCGCTCTCGACAACGATAAGATCCTGCTGCGCGGCTGTGTCCTGCGCAACACACAATGGTGCTACGGCCTGGTTGTGTTTGCCGGTGTCGACACCAAACTCATGCAGAACTCGGGCAAGACACAGTTCAAGAGCACCGGCGTCGATCGTCTGCTCAACTTTATCATCATTGGGGTAAAAATTAACAAACACTTCCGATGCATCTAATATATATCAATATAAATATTTAATTCCATCGCAATCAGATTGTGCTGTTTTTGGTGTCGATCTGTGCATTCTTTGCGGTCGGCTGCGCCATCTGGGAGGGTCTGATTGGCCAGCATTTTCAACTCTATTTGCCCTGGGAGCACATAATTCCACAAGAGATGGTCGCCTCCGGTGCGACGGTGATTGGCCTGCTCGTATTCTTCTCGTACGCCATAGTCTTAAACACTGTTGTGCCAATATCCCTCTATGTTTCCGTAGAGGTAAGCCTTGATCCAATCCGTGTATGCATCTCATATTAAAATGGTTTTGCTGCTATGCTGCAGGTTATACGATTCGTTCAATCGTTCCTCATCAACTGGGATGAGGAGATGTACTACGCACGCACCCAAACATATGCCAAAGCACGCACCACAACGCTCAACGAGGAGCTCGGCCAGATCCAGTACATCTTCTCCGACAAGACGGGCACCCTCACCCAAAACATAATGACCTTCAACAAGTGCAGCATCAACGGACGCACTTACGGCGATGTCATTGATATGCGCACCGGCGAACCCATCCAAATATCCGAGGTGAGCAGTTATCAACTTTTTATCTCTATTTATGTATATATATATATATATATATATATATATATATATATATATGTATATATATATATAAGTCTATAAGTCTGGCGTCGGCTGGTTTCGATGCTTCCGACTTGAAAGAGGTTGTTCAGTTTCAGGTTTCGGTTTGTTGAACTACACTTTAATTGGTTGTTGGTTCTTGGTGTGTGTGTATCTCTTCATATGTCTAACTGCGTGTGTGTGTGGGTGTCTGTGTGTGTGTGGGTGTGTGTAGGTGTGTGGGTGTGTGGGAGTATTGTGTGTGCACTTTGCGCCAGTTGAGCATTCAACAGAAATGTTTACAAGCGCTTTAGCCACAATAAACTGCACAATTGTTGGCTTTCGGCTATTGAAAGTCAGCACGAAATGAAACTATATAAATACAGTTGCTTTTTACTTGCACTTAATCTGATCTGATTCATTATTCATCCAAAGATGGAACAATTGGTTAATTTTATCATTTTTGTTTGTTTGAAAAGATGTCTGGACTCAACTCACTAGCTTTGAGCACATTTAGGCTTTAATTGAATTAAAGATTCTCAATTCTCTGTAAATATTTAAGCTATGCGAATTTCTTTTAAATATTTTCTAAATTCCTGGACAAAAAATGTAGTTGCACAGTACAAAGTTAATGGCAAAAATAAAAATAAACACAAAGGTTTAGTTATAGCTAAATACTTCAGAATGTTGAAAACACCCTACAAATTGGAAAGTTTTCCTTGTTTATTAGAAACAATTTCTAAATATAATAAAACATTTTCCACAAATTAGATTGGCTTGTCTTAAAATGAATGTTTTCCCTGTTTTTTATTGCTTTATTATTATTCATTTCTATTATGTATTTTCTATTATTATAAAATGCATTTCTGATTCTTAGAAAGAATCCTTTCTGAAACTCGGGAAATTGTACTGAAATTTGTTAGGGTTTAGCTGCCATCCACTTGAGAGACCCGCGTAAATCATAAGTTTTATTTGAAATTAATTTAAATGTAGTTCCAAACGACGTTAATAATCATTTATAATAAATATAAGTAACTAAAAAGAATTCACTTTGGGAAATTACACAAACTTTTTCAAAATATTCCAAAAATCTAGCCTGAAATTAGGAAAGGCACTTGGCGAATTTCTAAAGGGCAGCGTAATAGTTTTTCCCGAGTGCAAAATTGAGCAACAATCACCATCACAATTGCAAGCAAAGTGAGTTGCAACTGTTGCATGCAACTTTAGCAGCATCAGCAGCAACAAGAACAACATTAGCAGCACAACAGCAGCAAAAACAATAGCAATTTTTAAATATTGTGTGTCTATGTTTAATTGTGCGCCCAGCAAAACAATCTCACATTACTCGTTATAGCAGCAATCAATTTTCAAAACTAGCAACAACAACAGCAACAGCAACAGCAGCAGCAGCAACAACAGATGCAACAAAACGACAGCAGCAACGCCCAGATCAGCGCCCACAATACTGGTGCATGCCGCCGAGGTGCATGCGACAAAGAAGAAGATGAAGAGTACAGTGCTGGTGACGAGCACCGGTGGCACCCAGTTGGCCACCAGGCCGGAGCAGCTGCAGGGCTGCATTGCCGGCGAACTGATGTCGCCACCGGTGAGCAGCGTGGCAAATCCGTTGGCACAGAAACAGGTGCACTATCTGCTGCCGCACGGCAGCGACAATGAATTGCACGATCCGGGCAGTGGCAGTGGAAGTGGCAGCGGCAGTGGCAGTGACCGGGATACGGACAGTGGCAGTGGCAGTGTCGGCGACAGCAACAGATTGGGCGCTTGCTTAACGCGCAGCGGTCAGCGGATGCGGCGTCAATTGTCCGGTCTGTCCACAAGCAACAGCAGCGACAAAGTAATAATCTTGCATGACATTCAACCACAGCAACACAACCCACAACAGCAACACAACAAAAGCAACAATCGCTCACAAGGTCATCAGCATCCTCAGCATCATCAGAATCAGAATCAGCTAACAAATCATCGCCAGCAGCTTCAGTTCAATTCAGAAACATCCTCATTTCAAACACAATTTGAGCCAGTCAAAATCAACAGTGGCTGCTGTGCCCCATTTCGCCAGCAACAGCAGCAGCAACAACAAAACAACAACAACAACAACAATGAGAGACAATCTGGCGCAACAGCAGCAACAGCAACATCTTCAAGCAACAGCAACAGCAGCAGCAGCAACGAAAATAGCGCACATCAGCACCGTTATTTGAGCACCCACCGCTTTGCCACAAATTGGAGTTCGTCACACCAAAAAGTGCACGTATGCATGTCGACCACTTCTTCTTCCCCTTCCCCTAATCCCACAATCCCCAAATCTTGTCTACAGCTTTTCCGATATGTATATTATATTATATATATATAAATATGATTTCTTGTCGATTTGATGCCTCCATGGACTATCTGCTTAGTGCTTTCATTGTGTGCCCCTTTGTGCGTGTGTGTGTGTGTGTGTTATGTGTGTGTGTGTGTGTGTTATGTGTGTGTGTGTGTGTGTGTGTAACGATCGGCTGATCACAATTTAATTAGCTGCTTTTTTGTTTGCCAACATTGCCAGGCTGACCTGCGCTCAAATCATATTTAACCAACTCGCTTAGAACGAACATAATATTGACATGTCCCCATTTGTGATCATCATCAGCTTTACTAATCAAATCTAACCAAACCCAAAATATATATAAATACACATAGATATATATATATATATTTATATATATATGTGGTATTCTATGAATGGATGTGCTTATAGCAAATAACGCCTCATTTAACAGATCTGTTGTATATCCGTAAGCTAAATATCAAAAGTATCTAAATTGGATGGCTGCCAGTGCTTCAATAATACAATTATGCAAATCCAAAATGCTTCCAGTACAAACATTGAACATGAATTAAACAAACCAAATATTTGTGGCATCTCCATCTCCATCAGGTGCAGCCCAAGAATGATAATGATTCGATATTGGGCACATTTCAGGTACTCGAACCGATCGACTTCTCGGCCAATCCGCACTACGAGAGCGACTTTCGCTGGTACGATCGGACACTGCTGGATGCAGTGCGTTCGGATGAGCGTCATGCCCAGAACTTCTTTCGCCTGCTGGCCCTCTGCCATACGGTTATGGCCGAGTCTGTCGACGGCCGACTGGAGTACCAGGCGCAGAGTCCCGACGAGGCTGCCCTCGTCTCAGCCGCCCGCAACTTTGGCTTTGTGTTCCGCTCACGCACACCAAATAGTATTACCATCGAAGTGATGGGCAAGCTGGAGGTAAGCATTATTTAATTTATGAAATTGTCCAAAATACAGCAGTGAAAAATGTGAACTGACAAAAACAGTTCAAAATCCCTAAGAAATACTTTGCAAATTGTGAAAGTTGCATTTGAAAGATATGCAATCGGCGCTGAAGATGAGTAAACATTAGCTGTAAATGTATTAACAACAGAACTAAAGACGTTCAAATACATCAAGCGAGTCAATTTATTTATCATATTAGTGGAATATTAAAGGAGCTTTGGAGTTAAGTAATACTTCTCGATGTCGATGTCGATGTTGGT
This sequence comes from Drosophila picticornis, assembly GCA_035043845.1. NCBI lineage: Eukaryota > Metazoa > Arthropoda > Insecta > Diptera > Drosophilidae > Drosophila > Drosophila picticornis. Next base: position 19,467,971 of record JAWNMR010000492.1, on the reverse strand, counting down.
AACCCTTGGTAAATGTAGAAACAAAAGTTTTGGGTTCGTCCGACCATTAAATGTTCATCGACATCGCCAATGTTCAATTCTAATCAATACAATTCTCTTCTAGACTTTAAACCTTATTTATACTTTCCAATTGTTGATCTTAACAATGAATATATTCTGTTGTCCGCCCCGGCAGGAATACGAGCTGCTGCACATACTCGATTTCAACAATGTGCGCAAACGCATGTCCGTCATCCTGCGGCGCTCCGAATCCGTGGTGCTCTACTGCAAGGGTGCGGATAACGTGATATACGATCGCTTGCACGGCGGTCAGGAAGATATGAAGGCGCGCACCCAGGACCACCTGAATGTAAGTTACAAGTTGTATACCACTCGGCAAACAAAAATCATCCTGACAGTTGTCCTGTCTGACTGGCAGGTCAGATGGGATGCTAGCGAGAATGGGAGGGTCACTCACAGGTTTATTCGGGAGGTCACATTTGGTGTTGACCGTCCAGACTTTAGGCTTCACCTGAGTTTTGGATTTTTGTTGACGGGCCACGGGTCGCTGAATGCATTCCTGCATTCAAGACGACTTTGTGATAGCCCGGAATGCCCTTGTGGCTGGGTGGGAGAAACATGGGAACATGTTCTCTGTGAGTGCCCTTTGTATGCAGATCTAAGAGATCTAAGTGTGCTTGGGATAACGCGGGGTAGTGGCGGGTTTGACGTAAGTCAAGTACTCTCCACTTGTGATGGGGTAAGGAGAATGAGTGAGTTTGCGCGGGCTGCGTTTGCCAGACGACGTCTCATACGTGGAGAAGTTGGGTGAATGTTGAATGTATGATGGGGGTATGAATGGGGGGGCGTATGAATGGATCTGAGTTGCGTTTCGGGGGTCACCAGTCCCGGCTTTATGGAGCAAAACTGGAAGTATCCTTGTGGTACGAGTTCTGACCGGAGGACTGATCCGGTACCACGGGTGTCTGGGTGATCAGGGGCGGTCTCGGCCCTCGGCTCTCAGCGCTGTTGTTGGGGATATCAGCTGGCCGCTGTTCAGCGGTCTGAATTCGTTCAGTTATGAATGCCGCTGTTTGCGGAAGAGGAAGGAATAGGCCTCGCTCCCCACAGTGAGAAAACCATGTCCATAAAGCATGGCGTATACTGTTTCATCTGTGATTTGGTGTTTCATCAATTCGCATTCTATTCCGTACAGTGATATCTTTTCTTCTTCTTTTTGGGTCACCAACCCGTAACTGTTTTGGAGTTTAAATTGGAAGTACCCTTCAGGTACGAGGCCTGACCGGAGGCTTGCTTTCCGGTACCACGGGTAATCAGGAGCCCGCGGAACCTAGTTCCGTCCTGGTTTTTGGTTGCGGCCCTTCGGGGAGTATCGTGGTGGCTGCGGTTTGACACCCAAATGCGGGTAGAGTTTTTGCCTCGGCGTGTTGTTGCGCTAAACAACAGGGTGCCGTGACCCATAGATCGGAAGTCGTTTTAGATAGGCGGCCCTCCAAACCAAGGTGGAAGTTCACGACCAAACAGTAGTGACTTCAAATTGGTACCTGCGGAATATAAGTTCCAATGGGGCGGTAATTGACGCTTAAATTAATTCCTGTGCTTGGCACCGTGAGATTAGGCCATTTCGGCAGGTGCTCACGTTAAACACTTTGACTTTAATGACAGTTGGCACATATTTCTTGGTTTTCAAAACAATTTCGAAATTCTCAAAATTTGCTTGGCTTGGCCTAGAAAGTAGAAGTTCTCAATGAAACACTTGATTCTTCCTTCCATTTATAAGTTCAACTGATTCGAAAATTACCTTAAAAATAGTTGTCTTTCAATATCCCATGTGTTGCATTGCAACAAGGTGGTCGACGTCACCAAGAGAGTTAGGCGGGCAACATACAGTTATGTATTATTTACGTGACGTGCGCGTGGAAATAAACGACTTTTACAAGCAAACAAAAAAAAAAAAAAAAATTTAAAAAAAAGATTTTAAAAAAAATTTAAAAAAAAATATATAAAAAATCTACAAAAGAAAATAAATACAAAACAAAAAAATAAAAAAATTTAATGCAAAAAAAATTTATACAAAAAAATTTACAAAAACAATAAATACGAAAAATAACCAAAACAAAAAACGCATTTTAAAAAATTCCACAAAAGTATATATATACTTATAAAAAAATTACAAAAAAAAAAAGAACCACGTATGAAGTATAAAAGTGGGTCAAATCATAATCTCAATGCTTAAACCAGTTCGGAATCACTGTCAGCTCAACATGCTGAAGGATGATTCATATATTGTTGAATCAAAAGGCTGCAGACGTCGATAGCGATATACCCTGAACCCAGCTGTGAAATATATTCTATTCATTATTGGCATATTCCCCGAAAAAAGTGTCGCACTCATTTATTATAAACTATTTATTTATTTATTATTAACAAAATGAAATTTGTGCAGTTGATCAATGTTGACATGATATAAATATGCATATTATGTATTCATTAGAAGATTCTGCCTAAATGTATCGATATTCGAGAAACGAAGGCAGTTACCGATAAAAATAGAGAAATAGCGATCGGCGAGTTCAAACAGATAGACGGACATGGCTATATCTCCTCGGTTGTTGATCCTGATCAAGAATATATATTTTTTATGGGGCGCAGATGCTTCCAAACATCGAAAACGGCACGTGGGCAAACAAGGCTTATTCGTTTTTTTTAAGAAATCTTCAATTTTAGAACTTTAATATATGAATAATAAATTGAATACGGCCAACTTCCATATTGAGGGGGATTCATTTTTGTTTTTCTGCGTGTAAATTTTGTTATAATCATTTTTTATGCGCTATGCTTATTCGCTGCAGAAATTCGCCGGCGAGGGTCTACGGACTCTGGTGCTGGCGGAACGTCGGCTGAGCAAGGAGTACTACGACGACTGGCGATTGCGACATCAGGAAGCTTCTCTGTCGATGGATTCGCGCGAACAGAAGCTGAACGCCATCTACGAGGAGATTGAGAGCGACATGGATCTGCTGGGTGTGACAGCCATCGAGGATAAACTGCAGGATGGTGTGCCCAAATCGATAGCCAATCTGCAGAACGCTGGCATCAAGATCTGGGTGCTAACTGGCGACAAACAGGGTGGGTAAACAAGAAAATAAAACCAACAAAAGCCATTTGCAATTGATCAGTATTTTACACAACATTCCAGAAACTGCCATCAACATTGGCTACTCCTGCCAGCTGCTCACCGACGAACTGGTGGATGTCTTCATTGTGGATGGCAGCTCGGTGGAGGAGGTGGAGAAGCAACTGCGTCAGTTCAAGGAGTCCATCAAGATATTCGATCGCTTTCGGCCGGGCGGTGAGTGCCATCCACTTACAGTGGCTCACAGTTTATTTCAGACAGCGTCTAACAAAAATTTTTAAGTGCTGTAGTTTAAACGAAGAAACAAACACAAAATGCTTAAATGCCAATTTGTGTCACGCTTGAAAAATAAACTTCAGTTTTTATTAAAATATTAATTATTTAATTAAAATTAGTCAAAAACTGAAAACTTATCCAAAATACATGTCAACTCCTATTTCAGACAGTGTTAAAGCAAAAAGTGTCGTATAAAAGCTTAAATAAGGATGTTAATACTGAGCACGATATCTTTTAGCTTTAACAACTTCCCTTAACCGATTGTTCATGGAAGATATCAGCTTCTGGGTAGTTTCTGGACTGATTTTGCTCCACTCATCCAGCAAAGCATTTTCGAGATCGGATCTGTGATTCCGGATGTTATTTTAAATAACATTTAAATCTGGAGACTGGGATTATTATTATTATTATGTGGGGCAGTTCCAGATAAGCCAGGGCTGTACTAATCCGGACTTATGCTTGGTGGTTGTCCTGGTCGTTGACCTGGTAGAACCGGAAAGTACGTCGGATTCCTAGCCTCTCGGCACTTTGCAGTAAATTTTCATTTAATATATTGAGGCACACATTCTTGTCCATTGTTATTTCAGTGAACAGCAAATTTCCGACGCCGGCTGCCGAGATAGATGCGCCTACCATGACACTTCCTCCGCCGTGTTTGACGGTTGCCTTTAGGTTTTTGGCATTCAGCTCAGCAGTGGACTGTCGCCACACATAATTCTGTCCGTCCGAGCCAAAAATGTTGAATTTGGACTCATGTTCAAATATGACTATGTTTCGGAACTTCAAATCCTTGTCCAAGTGGGTTTTGGCGAATGTCATCCTAATCCCTCTATTTTTTGCGCTTATAAAGGGCTTCTTCCCTGGTACTCGGGCATTAAAGTCATGGTTGCACTTTTTCCACATTTCATCCTCCACCTGTTGAGTCAGTTTTGGAGCCGATAGCTGAGGATTTTCCCTTATTTTCTTGATGATCCTCCGCTCTTCCTGTTCGGTGAAAATCTTGTCCTCTATCCGATTATGGTCAACGAAGCGCCGAATGATGTTGCATACAGTTGACTTGCTTCAACTGACCATTTGAGCTAAAGCAATGGTCCTCCGTTTGCCCATAGTCCTTGTCGGCTGATTGCACCCGAAATGCAGGATATAACTAAACTGACTACGAAGAATTGGTCTATTTATACCGAAAATAATCAACCTGACGTAAAAAATCCGGGTTTGTCCGTAATGCCACTGTTCGAAATAAGCTGTGACTATAAATTCAGGTACTTTTTTTACATAACCCGACTTTGCGGGTGGGAAACCGCCAATTTGTAGGGGTCTTGTATTCATGTTGGTGGTTAAAATGTGTACCTGCCATCGGTCTGTGGAATTTTTGTAAATTAATGTATAATTAGTTTATGGCAGGCATTTAAAATGTTTACTAGACACTGTCTGAAATAAACTGTGAGCCACTGTATAATTTATATATTGTATTCCATTCAAAACTCATTAATTTTGACTTGCAGGCATCGATAATTATAGCACTGAGAGTGGCATGGATCCCTTGAGCGTGACGATGACGCAGACATCGGCCTTTATGCAGGATTCGAACGGTTCAATTATAACACAGCCACCGCCAGCCATATCGGTGGTTACCTTTAGGTGGGATGCGAAAATTAAGGATAATAAGGGCGGACCGGACAGGTAGAGGGCACTCCAAAAGCAACTATTTCCAAAGCTTCTCTCGAGCAAAACCAAAATTAAAAAATCAAAATACCAAAAAAAGAACAACTAAATAATTAAGATTCTAGATGCAGTGAAGCTAAACCAGAAATGACACCAAAGCGCAGCTAGAAAAACACCCTGTATTTTCCGCTAACTATGAATGTATCTTTCTTTCTGTCGCTCTCTCTCTCTCTCTATCTCTATCTATCTCTTTGTTTTTATTTATGTATTTTATTTTTATTTTATTTGGTTTGTAATCGAATTTTTGTTTTTGACTTACCAATTTACGTTGCCGGCGATCTCAATCGATTCTTAGCAGTATTCGAGACGCGCAGAGCATCAACTGTTAGCTAAACATGCATTTATATATTTTATTCAATTATTTACTATATTTTTGTTTGCTTAGACGTAGCATATTGCTGTGTATTAGTTGAAAGAAAACAAACCCAAACGAATATAGATAAACAAAAACAAAGACAAAACCAAAGACAATCATAAATTAATGAATCTTTTAGTGTGTTCGCAAGGATGTAACCCTCTATTGGTACTTGTTCCGCCCGTCAAGTAAACGAACAAAATATCATAAAACTCAAAACTCAAAACTCAAAAAATACAAATTGTTTTTCGTTATCCTCATAGATTTAATAACTAAATGTGCATTGTTTAAGTATTGCTAGTTGTGTCATCCCAATCATTGTTATTTATTTGTTGTACGAGAAAATGCGAACAAAACCAAGTTTGAAGTTGACAATCGCACAAATCTCATCCTTTTCCATGCTCAAATGCCGATATTGTTCAAGTTCTCGTTCTTGTGTTTATTTTAAAACAGTACAAATATCGTATATACATATATATATATATATATATACATATGTATGTATAGTTTACCGTATGCATTCATATTCATTTCAGTTAATGCTCATTCATAGCCATTTATCCAAATATATTGAGAGAATTAGAGAAGTGTAGTGCGCTCTCCCTCTCTCTTTCTCTTTCTCTCTCTCTCTCTCTCTCTCTCTCGCTCTCGCTCTCTCTCTCTGTTCTGTCATGATGTCTGTCTAACTTAATGCAATATTAACAAATAGCTCGCTTTTCGCTCTCACTGTTAATTGTTGTTCATTGCGTAGCCATCGATATTATATATTGTTCGATATTCATTCAATACAATCATCAAATGCACATCCTCAAACACTCACCGACACACCCAAATTAGCATCTACTGAAGGTGTTCAACTAATTTATACTGTCTCCTGCCCGCACACACACACGCACACAGCGCCGAATGCCAAAATATCTTTGGCGATGCCAGGAAGAGCATGGACGGAAGACAAACTCCAGCACCATCTGAAGGGGACGAGTCGACGGGCTTCGCCTTGGTCGTCAATGGCCACTCACTGGTCCACTGTCTGTCACCGGAGCTGGAGACCAAGTGAGTAAGCAATTGGACATGGATGTCGCTGTTGGTTGCTGTTGGTTTCAACCTTTTCACCTGTCATTTTTGTCATCGCTTTAAGATTCTTGGACATTGCCTCAAATTGCAAGGCGGTGATCTGCTGTCGTGTGACACCGCTACAAAAGGCGCTGGTCGTCGAACTAATCAAGCGTGCCAAAAATGCCGTCACACTGGCCATTGGCGATGGCGCCAACGATGTCTCCATGATCAAGGGTAAGCATCCCGGCGCAAATATTTTATCTGTATTTTATCTGTATTTGATCTACATTAACTGCACTCTGTGGACAGCCGCTCACATCGGTGTTGGCATATCGGGCCAGGAGGGTCTGCAGGCGGTGCTATCCAGCGACTATTCGATCGCCCAGTTTTGCTATCTGGAGCGCCTGTTGCTGGTGCACGGTCGCTGGTCCTACTATCGCATGTGCAAGTTTCTGCGCTACTTTTTCTACAAGAACTTTGCATTTACGCTTTGCCACTGCTGGTATTCCCTCTTCTGTGGCTTTAGTGCACAGGTGAGTTAATCCACTCAGGCAAAATGTTTGAAAATCGCCCCCAAGCGTAGACAGCATTTGCTTGTTTTTAGAAAAGAGCTCTAAATATAAAAAAAAAAGAACATTTTTCTACAAATTAGAAAACCCTTCACTCAATCACTCAAACAATCCCCAAAAAATATGGTGCATTTTTTTTGTAATTTTTATAAATATATTCTACTATTAAGAAATGCGTTTCTTAAAGCCTGATTCTATCCGAAATCTGGAAAGTTGTGCCACGTTGGAGTTTAGTGAAGGATGAATTCATTTTGTATTTATAAACTATCAAATTTATCGAATTTACAAACTATCTGAAATGTTGGTATAAATCAAATCTTAAAACACTAATATTTATTAATAATATAAGTTATTCAATACACCCTCGAAATTAGACAAATTTTGTATAAAGTTTAGAACAGTTTACACTGAAATTAAAGAAAAGACAAACTCTGATTTTTTTTAAGTATTCTCTCTGAATAATAAGCCGAAAAGTAGGGATAAAGCTCTATACTGATCACCTGATCAGCAAATCAATCGTTTGCCATACTGAAATGCTCATCAAATCGATTGCTTAAACACTTGGCATTTCATAGATCAGATTACCTTGTTCAGGTCTTTTCAATCAAATAAAGCATTAGTTGAGGAGACAATTGAATGTTTTCCGGTATTCAAATTCATATTCATATTCATATTCAATTTATTGACTGGAATCTTTCGCTTATTCTTGCATATTTAGACAGTGTTCGATCCCATGTTCATATCGGTGTACAATCTGTTCTACACATCGCTGCCGGTGCTGGCACTGGGCGTCTTTGAGCAGGATGTTTCGGATAAGGATAGCGTCGAGTATCCGCTCCTCTATACGCCGGGCCTGAAGAGTGAGCTCTTCAACATACGCGAGTTTATCTACAGCGTGCTTCATGGGGCCTTCACATCGCTCATACTGTTCCTTATACCGTATGGCGTCTATAAGGATGGCGTCTCGCACAACGGTTACATAGTGAGTGATCATATGACCTTGGGCGCTGTCGTCGCCACCATACTGATTGTGGACAATACGGCCCAGGTGAGACCATATAATGGATGCGTCTGTGTGTAGTCTCAACGTGTAAACTCCTCGTTGCCCCCCATTCAATCTTTTAGATTGCGCTGTACACCTCGTATTGGACCATTGTCAATCATATCACCATTTGGGGCAGCCTCATTTGGTACTTTGTGCTGGACTATTTCTACAATTATGTCATTGGCGGCCCCTATGTGGGCTCTCTGACGCAGGCCATCAAGGATGTAACATTTTGGGTGACTATGATAATCACTGTCGTCATGCTGATGGCTCCCGTGCTCGCCTACAAGTTCTATCTGGTGGACGTGCATCCCAGCTTGTCGGACAAGGTGAGCAGCTGCTGTTTTGCTGATTCGGATTCTGATTCTGATTTACCCATATTTATATATAACTCGCACAGATACGCCAGAAGTCGCTGAAGAAGATGCAATCGCGCGTCTCCAGCGACGTGCGTCGCACGCCATCATCGCGCCGTGGACGACGCTCGGTGCGCTCGGGCTACGCCTTTGCCCATCAGGTGAGTGTGCTTTGCATTAGATGAGTAGCTTGGACCTGCACTCGACTTACACTCGTTTTATTTGACTTTGGTATTTCGCAGGAGGGCTTTGGCAGGCTAATCACATCGGGCAAAATAATGCACAAACAGCCGAAGGACTTTGCCTTTCCATTGGGCCTGGGCACGAAAAAGACCCAAGCGCTGCATAACAATATGGTTGCTGGTGGCTCCGTTGGTGGCGTGATCGGCAAGCAGATGCAGGCGTCCAATGGCCACACTCACATCATCCCTCACAGCGGCAACAACAATAATAATAACAACATCAACGACAACACCAACACAAATCAGCGACACAATCACATCAATCAAATGCATTCATCAATGGCGGACATTAGAAGCGATGGCTATGCTAGCGCTGATATGCAGAAGAGCAACGGCGGCAGCGAAGACCTAAGTCCACGGGCTCCCTGCCAGGATCTGGACACAATTAATCTTTAGGCTCGCAACAGCGTCTAGCAGCAGCAGCAGCATCAGCAGCAGCAGCAGCAGCAACAACAGCAAATCAAACACCAAAAACATAAAAATCGATTTTAAGCGTAGACATAAAAAAACAAAACAAAAAATAGCCACAAACAAATGTATTAGCCTTAGCAACCATACTTAGAGTGCAACTGCATGGGTCCGTGCGTGTGGGTGTGCGTGTGTGTGTGTGACACATTTTTCTTGTTTATTCATATATTTTGGTCGCTAAGAACCCTATTTATTTGCCTCAACTCTATAGAACAGGTCAACCCAACCAAAAATTCCCCATCGTTATTTATTAACTTAGTGGCATTTTGATTTATGTGATTTAGTTTATACGTTTTTTCTTTTCGTTTTATTTGTAAGTATCCGCGTTGCACTAGTACTGGAGGATATATATTTTTGTGAAGGGTACGAATTAATCTTTGACTTAAGCAAATAGTAACCATTTAAGTATTAGATCCATTTCCCTGTATCTAAACACATCACTGGACACCCAATGCACCCCCAATGAATCGAATTCGTATTGTTTGTGAAAGGTATTCACCGATTCGTTTCCCCTTTATCTCTCTCTCTCTCCCTCTCCACTGCTCTCTGTCTCTCTCCCACACACTTCCCTACTCTGTCTCTTTCGAAAGCGTGAATGTGTGCATGATGTATTTTAAGATTAATAACTAAGCAGAACCATTGAGAAACTGAAAGTGTACTTAAATAATTGTTATTTGTTGTGCTGTGTCTTAAATAAGAAGAGTAATAAGAGAAACTAATCGTAAACCGAACCAGGCCAATTCAGCTAACCAATTAGGGTACTCCTAGCGGTACTTGCGAAACAAACTGTAATCACTAGTTAACTATATGATACATATATATATACATATATACTTAATACACATACTTACTCTTAGTTGATACATTATGCAAATGTCCACACACACACACACCCACCCACACACACACCCACACACACACACCCACACACACACACCCACACACACACACACACCCGCACACACATACCCACAGAGTCGTAAGCAACGCCCACAGTTATGTGTTCCTAACTACATCTAGATATATTTGATGCTATGTACTAAAATTGTAGCAGTGCGGTCCCCCTAGCTATATAAGCATTTTTGTCTTTATCGAGTGCAAGTGCATACAAGAAACGAAAGAAGGAAAAAAAAACAAAATAGAAGAGATACAGTAATTTGTATATCGTAAGGTGGATGGATATGGGCACAGTATTCGAATTATGTACGTACGGCATAGAATTATTACTAAATACCAAGCGGGCTGTGGGTTAGCAAACCGGGCAAACAAAAAACAAAGGATGCGATTGGAAAGCAACGCAACCTAGTATAAAAGTATAAATTATCGTAGGTATTTTTATGCAGTGTACGAATCAACGAATCAACTTTAAGCTAAATTACTGATAGGTCAAAACAAGGCTCCCTTTTGTAGGCGCTGATCAATTTGGGGCATATTTTTGCATGTTATTGAAATTGGTTGGCATCAAATGTGAGAATGAAAATTGAGGAAATGTTTTTTTTTTTTTTGTAATTCTACAAATTTAGAAAATTACGGAATTATGCTAAGCGAATTTTAAATGATCAATAAAGGCGAAATATTTTGAAGAAAAAAATATACCGACTTTTTTTGATAGGCGATTGACAAAGGCGAATGGGGAATGAGCCGCTTTTGTTGTGCTCACATCTTAGGCAAATCCTTAAGCGTGTTGAAATTACACTGATTTTTTCAGGATTTTCAATATTATTCCGATTCCAAGAAAGCAATAATAAGTAAGAAAGCCCTTCAAACGATTGAAATGTGAAAAAGACCTTCAAAACAGAAAATCGCTCATAACCCAACAGAATCCGTGCGAATACTACTAATTGGCCAAAGGATATTCAAATCGCATCAGTGTAATTTTGAGTGAACGCTTTTTAAGTGATTAGGTTTCAAGATGACACCTTAATCCTTGAAAGCAGCTCAACAGAGTTGGTCCTTGCGATTCTAACGCATCTGTAAGGATTTGAACGAGTTCGAGACAATTAAAGTATGCCGCAATTTAGCGTCTGGAAATCGATGATTTCTTTTATTGATTAAAAACAAAATGCTGTTTCCTAAACAAGTCTGCGCGCTGCTATAATCTAAAATTATAAAATCTTTTTAGATCTATGTACATATTCATAGATGAATCGATAACACATTTGATTCGTACATATATACATATGTATATGTATGCATATATATAGACACGACGTCTCGGCTGGCCATAGACAGGTGGCTGGCATGGTTAGGACACTCCAATTTAAGTACGTTCCACAACAATATATATAACGCAGCTAACAATGGTACATAGACATGAATGAGGCATTCGTGGTCGTCCGTCTGCCAATGCAGAGTTGAAGGCATCGTGTGGCTCTCGATATACATTTGGGATATATATTTAAATATATATATACATATATATTGGCATTGATTGCTCTTGGAGCGTCTGGGCAGACAGGCGGGCTGTGTGATCTGTTGATAACGTTCTGCTAGCTAACCGGGAAAACTTGTTGTCACCATTGGACATTTAGTGAAAGATCAAATCCGCATCGGGTGCTCCTTTTTGATGCTTGAACTTGTGCTTGTTGGGCTTCTGATAATAGCTTTGAGTAAAGTTTCGCTGCTGCAGCGGCATCAGGGACTCCTGATAATCCTCCTCCTCAATGCGTTCGGTTATGTTTAGCGTCAGTTGCTTGACCTGTTTATTCTCCTCGCGTGTCTTCTGTTCCTGCAGCTTCAGATTGATTGCCAGCTGTGAGTCTGATGGTGCAATAAATGATTTAAACTGCTGCTTGCCACCCTTGTTGCCGCGCACCATCAGCACAAACGGCACAGCGCCACCGATGGCGCAGACGACCCCACCACTACCGTTCTCTGCTGCGAGCGCATCTCTGCAGTCAGCGGCAGCAGGATCATTCCCTGTCGCTGCCGTGCATGGTGCTGTTGCTGCTGCTGGCAAACTGTTTACAGCATCCTCCGAGGAGGCATTGGCAGAGATACTGGGGATGGTGGAGGCGGACGCAGAGGCAGTGGGAACGGCAACAGCAGAAGCAGAAACAGAAGCAGAGGCAGAGGCAGCGGTTGCGGCAGGCTTTGAGATCTGTGGGGGATTGCTGCCAATTAGCTGATCGTAGGATTTCTTTTGCAGGCGTGCCGTCATGGGCACGGGTATGTCCTTGGTGATTGCCTTGATTGGCGGCTCCTTGAGACGCTCCTGATACGAGTCACTCGTGATTTTCTCATACATTTGCTCAAACTCGACATCCTCTTTCGATTTCTCTGGCGGGGGCGGTGGCGGTGCTGACTCCGCCTCATATTCAGTCCAATCGTTTATCTGATCCACCTCAGAGCCATCAGTTGCCTGACGTTCGCGATGATTGTTTGACGAACCGGAATCATCCGTTGCCTGTGCAAAGAGCAAAAAGATGTGAGTCTGACTCAATCAGAATGCTGATTGAGGTGCTTATTTATGCAACTTACGCCATCATCCACTTCGCTGATTTCACTAATAGTGGCCAGATCGCTGGCATCCTGTGCGCTGCTGGCCCTTAGCTGCGGATACAGTTGCACCTGCAGATTATCAATGGCTTCCTTGGCCATCTCCAGACTCTTGTAGGGCTTCAGTTTGGGACGCACGGCGGCCAAACAGTCGCGATATGTGTGATCGACGAGTATGGGAAACAGATCCGAGGTATTCTCCGATTTGCTAAACACGGGATGTGATTTTTTGTGCCAATAATAATGCTGAAAGAACACCAGAAAGTAGTCCAGCCTGTGTAAAAAAGAAAAACAAGAAGCAAAATAAGTTAAAGTTTGAAGTATGATTTGAAAGGCAATTACTTTTTGCGCGTCGCCTGGCTGGTGAAGTAGGGTCCACAGGTGTCCAGCAGCATGCAGGCAAGCTTAAGACGGAACAGGCTCTCTGGGGGATCCAGGGGCGAGATGACTGCTTGATCTAGTGTCACACCCAGCGATATTATCGAGTATAGCGTATTGAGTATATGTATGGATTCCACAAGCTTATAGTTATACATCTCGCCCAGATATTTGGCCATTGCGATGCGTCGCTGTGACATTTTAGGCGAGTGGATCTCCAAGCCGGCGCGTATATCCTCAAAAACATTATCAATGACAATGGTCACTGCACGCGGCTGATACGAGCTGAGGCCGGAAACAAGATCGGCGAGGCAGCGGATGAGGGGAAAGCGTAGCAGATACGCCTTGCTAAGGCACTTGATGGCATAGCCGCTAATCTCCGGATCGTGCCAATTGATGCGCCGCAGCATCTTGATGCAATGCTCCACATTCTGTTTGCACAGTCTCTCAAAAATCAGATGCCTGATATATTCATGCAACGGTGGACGGGGCGTCACCTCACGCTTGGCTGACTCGGGCGGTTTTACCAAATAGTAGACGCTCTCAATTTGGGCCGCGTGTCGCGAGTCCATCACCGTTGCGGTCTTCATGCGCAGCATTTGATCGAGGAACACATTCATCAGCAGCCGCGAATCGCGGCAATTGTACAGATAAATGCCGGCTACCTCCACAAAGGCACAAGCCATCTCGATGTGATGATGGATAAAGTCGCGCAACAGCATTTTGAGGCATCCGAGTGCATCAAATTTCTTGAACAGACCGAACTTGACCAGCTCCCCAATGAAGCGGACGATTTTCAGCTTGGACTCAATGTTTAGCTGGTTCTTCTTGCGTATGTGCCATTTGAACTCCTTGCGCAACAGCTCCGACAGATCGGCGGCAACATCCGTGTTACACATGTGCACAATCGCCACAAATCGCGACAGATATGGCAATATATCGAGTCGTGTCCGCTGCACACTGAATATCGTTCGGGTAAGCTTCCTTCGTTGATTCTTTGTATTATAATTGAGCAGAAACTCAATGGCAGCCGAATCGATGAGCTCCTTGTTGACGCAGTTGAACAGATTTAACAGGAATACGTCAAATTGCTGTCGCATTTGTGACTGCTGTGGCTGTGACTGTGATTGCGACTGTGATTGCGACTGTGACTGCGCCTGTAACTGTGACTGTAACTGCGATTGTGATTGGGACTGTGACTGTGGCTGCGACTGTGATTGCTGTGGGAAAGAGACAGCAATATGAGTGACAAGTGCAGGTACACTTTGTATAAATCCAATTTCTCGCACAAGTTCCAGTCTCCCATTTGATATTTAATGGGCATATTGAATATAAACTTACCGTTTGAGTTTGTTGCTGCTGTTGTTGCTGCTGCTGACGGCCGAGCTCCATGAGAGCGTTGCCCATTTTCTTATCGCTAGCCGGAACCGGAGCCGGTGCAGCTGCAGCTGGAGAAGCAGCACCATTGGCTGTAAGTGGAATTGATGGTTCGCCAGTGGCTGGGACTGTGGACTGTGCCGCCAGCGAAGGCTGCTGCTCTTCTTGCTCCTTGTCGAGCGTATCGCTGGCAGCCGACGGCGGATCGTCCATCTCGAGCTCCGCATCAATGTTGGCATCGATGGCCTCCTCTGTTAGTTCGCTGGGCTCCTCGAGTGTCTCCTGGTCGACTTTAGGTGCCGAAAAGTTGGGCAAAAATTGTCGCAAATCGAGCAAATCGGTGTAAAAGGCACGCGTCTCCTCATCGCCCCACGGATCCAAGGTGCCAAAGGTGGCGCTGTCCAGCATGTTGTCAATAACGGTGCCCGGATTACAGCACTCGGACTCCTTGGTCAATTCGGGCAACGGTTCGCCCAGCAGCTCCGACAGCGATTGTGCCGATGCCAGCAACTTATCGAAGCTCGCCTGCATCAGTTCACATTTCTCGCGCTTCTCCTGGCTAATCTCGCCCTTGCACTCCATGGTGCGGCGAATGTTCTTCGTCATGTTCATGAGGATCGTTTGCTCGGAGAGGACGTGCTTGCACAGCGCCTTGAAGTACTCCTTGAGCTTGTTGCGCAAATTGAGCTGCTTGTCGGCGCCAAGGAAATCCGATTTGGGAATCTCCACATTATATTTGTCGGCCAACTGTTGCTTCCTCTGCGGCACAAGGCCGGCATATTCCTCGCCACAGTGCCGACAAAAGGACAATATAATTGAGAAATTGCTAAGATCATCCTTATCCTGGGCAATTAGCTGCACCAGCACAGCACCCAGCTGCGCCAATCCCGGCTTCATCTGAATGACACCTGAGCTAACCAGTTCGGCAAACAGACGCAAATCGACTCGCAATTTACTCGGATTGCTCATCTTCTCGTTGGACTTCCCACTCAGCGCCTTCTGCCACGCCTCCAGAAAATGGGCATCGAAGTCGGCATAGGTGCAGTGCAGCTTGGATGCCAATGTGACCACAGCTGGCACATCTGTCATCTTCAGCTTCGCTTCGGCCAGCGCTGCGCATATTTCCGAAATGTATTTACTCAGATTCAAGGCGGACAGTTCGCGCAGCAGTGCGTCCAATTGCGTGGCCGTAAACAGCTTCAGTTTCTTCACAAATGCCGTATTCTTCTTCAGATTCGAGTCGAGCCGGGCAAAATATTTGTCGCCAGGCAGCTCGAAGTTGGCATTCTGCTGGCGCAGCTGACGTTTGCTGTCGATCTTCTCCTGCAGCTCGCCGATAAACTGCATCAGCTCGGCCCGCTCCTCGGCCTCCTCCACCTCCATCTCACCACCCACCTCGGCCTCCATCTCTCCATCCACCGCGTCCACCTCCACCACATCCCCAACGGTGGCGGCAGCATCTAATGTTTCGGCATCCGTCTCGCTGCTGGCGGCGACTGCGCTGCTTGTCGACGATGCTTCTGCTGTGGTTGTTGTTGCTGTTGCCGTTGCCTCGCTGTTGTTGGCGCTCATGGTGCATTGGTGAATTGGCTGTATTCTAATATTTGTAATATATATCCCGTGCAGTTCAAGCTGTTCAATCAAACAGCTATTCAAATTTCGTCGACTGTCACATTCGTATGTGCTTCTTTGATTTTGTTGCCCTCGCCGTCTTCCTTTCTGCCTCAGTTTCGTTTCGTTTCGTTCTGCTTTTGTTTTTTGTGTTAACCGTGTTCGTATCGCACATCGCACAACTGTGTGTCATATGTACACACACACGACACTGCCACATCTCGTGCGTGACTATCGTGCGTAAAATATCGATTGTCTTGGCACTGATATGTAATCAGCTTAAGCGATTTTTATTGCTATTAAAACAATGTAAATTAGTTACTGTTATTTGAAACTAATAATTTGTGCATAATACAAAATCGTAAACACAGACAAACAACAATGCACTTCTCTTTTACTATCATGGCACACAAATTAATCTATCGAAATCATAGCAAGTATCGCAAGTATGGCGCCGCATTTAAATCGCTATTTCGTGAATTATGTGCACCTAACAAGTGCAAATAAAAATACATTTGCGCCCTAATTTCACTCAATGCTTAAGTAGGGCATTGAACTTCACAACTTCACAGCCCAATTCACATGTTGTCAATGTCATTGATTTCACAAATTGCAAGACATCAATAACTATAACAAACAGCCGCTACTAAGTTACCAAAGTTGCACAAGTTAAATCAATAATGTGGTAAATAGCCAATGCGGAAAGCCATCGAATCGAATGCAATCAGTTGTGGAATGCCAGTGCCAGCCTGCTGGTGCCTTTATTGAACTTTTGCAAATGCTCTGCTGGGCAACCGAAGATAGTTTAACCAGACACCGCAATCCGAATCCACAAAAGGCGCCCGAAACTCTCAAGAATCTTCTGTTGCGGTCAAGTGTGCCCATCGTGAGTCCAACACAAGACATATTGGATACAATGGCACCACTTAAAGGTCAAGAGATCACCGAATTTCAAAAGCACACATATCTTGAAAATCGTAAATTCGATCATCGTTTGGTCAAGGACAATCTGCTGGACAAATGGCCCACAGCGGATACGAACGAATACAAAAAGCGCAAGGATCATCGCAATCTCATGGAATCATATGTATCCATCTATCATCCAACATAAATGACAATAAGCAGCACTAGTCACTATAATTTTATACTATCGACCTCCCCAGTAGGCTGTGCCTTAAGCTCGAATCCCAAATACAATTTTTCACATAGTTTTAATAACAACTCCGCACAGTTCACATCGTGTACAAAATTTTCTATTTCTCTCCGTGTTTTATATATAAATATAAATATAATTTTTTCTTCTGTAGTTGAACTAAATTCCAAGTGGAACAAATTTTGCAGTAGATCATTTAGTGTAGTAGTTTAGCACGCATCATGTCTGCCCAGCACAAAGCAAACAATTCGTTGCCCACACAGAGCGTCATGTATTCCCAATTGCAGCCGTGGAGCCATGCGGGTGCGCCGCCCTGCATGGAGCCAATCAGCGGAGCGACGGTGCCGCCACGACTGGGTGCCTCCTACGAGACAACGCAACGCCATCCCTGGCGACCCAAGATGGCCTTTGAGATGATCGAGGTCAAGCATCTGCCGGAGCAGCCGGTGACCAATCAGATGACCCAGCCATGCTTTGTCCCCCAGGGAATGAAAACGGAGGGCATGATATTCCCAAATCTCGTCACCGGATTCGAGCGCAATCCCCAGCATGCCGCTCGAGCTGCCCTCTACACGCGATACACAAACAACGAGTGGCACAACAACAACTTGGGCATCTACGGCGAGTCCAACACAAATCGGTAAGTGTCATTTTACCCATTTTGTTGCAATGGGATAAGTGAGAGCAATGGGGTCCTCACCGAGTGTACATAGGAAATATGTTCATTCCAAGTGCGAGATCTTTAGCTATTTAAAAGCTTGACCGATTGTTCTTGGTTTTGCTTGGTTTGTAGCAATATGTCGGAGCGCATGCGCAATGATGCAGTGCGTCTGATGCGCGAAACAGACGAGACTGCGTCGACGGGTCAACGTGATGCTGGGCGGCGTCTGGGTGAGCGCATTACGGACTTGACCTTTTGGCGCAACGAGCTGAATGCGGAGCTGGAGAAGCTTATTGGCGAGATGTCCGGCATCAATGAATTGCAGCGGCAGTGTGGCAAGGCCATGTTGGATCTGGAGATACCGCTGCACATTGCACAGGAGTGTCTCTTTCATCGCGAGGCACGCCAGGGCATGGAGAAGGTGCACGACAATGTGGAGAAGGCGTTGCTCCTAGAGATCGATCATTTGCGGCAATCGCGCGACCGTCTCAAGGATCTGCATGAGAAGATCGCCAAGCAGGCGATTGATTGCCGCGGTGCCCAGCATCTGCTGGAAATCGATGTAACCCAAAAGGAGTCCACCATGGGCATCGACTCGATGTGCCATCGCCTGAACAATCACAGTCGCGGCATCACCTACTACGGTGGTATCGAGAAATACGATCCCACTGTCAGCACACAGGACTCCTGGGCACTAGCCAGCAGCGAGCATGTCAAACGGTAGGTTTCTCTCTAAATATATACATTGATTCCGGGAATCTCATCCGATTTCTCATTGCTAATCGATGCAGTAGCTCGGAAATTTGTCGTATGTTGTATGTTTTTTAACTTCATCCGGGCTCATTTTCATCTACTGAAATTGCCTTAATTACTGCACTCCAATTCCATGGAAACTGGAAAAGAGTTCCAAGGTTAAAAGTTTAATTTTGTTCTATACTTAAATATTCTTATTTTAAATTTTTTAAAATTCACCTCAAAGGTCAAGAAATTAATTATTCAGTGATCTATAAAGAAAAATAATAATTAAAAATCAGAAATGCTGCATTTAAAAACCCTGTCGAGATTTTGGACAGACTCTAAATTGATAAAGCATATCGATGGCATTTTCAGATCGCAGGCGGAGCGGGCTAAATTGTCGCAGCTGCGCAGCGATGCACAGAATGTTGTCAATGCCGTTGCCTCCTCGGTGTGGGACTTTTGGAACAATACGAACAATGCCTTGGATAGGCGGGCTCAGGATATGTCCGGAGCCAAAAATCGTGTGCAGATGCATCTGCAAAAGGTACAGCAGGAGCTGTTTGATATGGAGAAGCATCTGTTTCTGCTGCAAAAGGCCATACAGGATAAGGCAAACCCGCTTAGGGTGGCTCAGACGCGACTCGAAGCGCGTTCCCATCGCGAGGGCATGGAGCTCTGCAAGTAAATCGAGGACTACATATCATCCCAATGTATCGTCTGACCAATGATTTATTCTTTTTAGGGATACGGCTCACGATCGACTTGTGGTTGAGGTGCAGGATTTGCAGGGCACTGTCGATGTTCTACATCACAAGCTGCAGCAGGCGGAGGCCACACATCAGTCGCTGCTGAAAACACGTTGTATCCTAGAGGAGGACTTGCGCAACAAGGTCAACGCCTTGTTCATCGATCGTGAGAAATGCATGAGTCTGCGCCGCTCTTTCCCCATTACCAACTTGATTCGATATTGATCAACTTTTCGAATTAATTTCTATTTAAAAAAAAATTGTGTCACGTTTCCATGTCGAGTGCAGTCGTTATGCGCAAATATATATCCTGCATTTTATTCGATTGTACTTTGAATAACCCAACAATTTTCCTGCATTGCAATAAATATCGGTACATAATTTTTACGAACAAAATTTGTTGCACTCAACGATTTAACCTTATCGATAGTTTTGCATTCATCCTCGACTATCGATATAAAGACAGTCTTGCTCAAAAAGCTTAATACATCGCCGCCTTCGATATATTGGCATATCAACAAAATTGATAGCAAGTGCCCTTCTTTGTTCTCAGGTAATTAATAATTATTTTACCTATCTTAGTTTGCATAGTTTGTCAGCTTAAACTGCAGCTACTACAAGGAACTACAAATCATTCGTCTGTAAAACAATACGTAAACATTTCTGAATGAACTTGACATAAGTGCTGTTAAAAAAGGCATCTTTGTTTTAGTTTTGCCGGCAAAAAAAAAAAACTATCCACATATAAATTTAAGCATGGCCTAAAGCATTTAGGATATATTATAGCGATAGCGAAAGCTGTGTTTGCGGTCTCTTATCATTTTGATTCTAATTTCCCATTACTATTGAAGTTGTCGCTTTCTGTAAATCTGTTGCCGGCTCCAGCGAAAGCGGAACTTCTGACGTGTTCCATTTGGTCGCTTATTCGTCCGCTATCAATGACAAATATGCATTAATATAATTTTTGTGTATTTCAGTTGAACACCCAAAACAGTTACCGTTCCAATACATAGCATTAGAAAATACATAAACGCATAACGGGATAGCTACGCCTGCGGAGGAGCTGACGGGGCGGACAGACAGTGAAAAATGCGTTTCACTATCATTGCTTGCCTCATTATTGGGGTGCTGATCAACTACGCTGCTGGCGTCGACCCAACAAATTTCAAGACATGCGAGCAGAGCAGCTTCTGCAGGTAAGCAGACACACATATCTACATAATATATATATATATATATATATATATATAACAATGCACAAAATGCCGGTTGACTTTTAAATTGCATACAAATACATACATACATGTGTGTCTATGGTACCCAGTAGGAAAGTTTGTCATGAGAAACCACCTTACTTGGATAGCTAAAATCAGTGCGAATGTTAAATTTATACATGGCACGCTAAATTTAAAAATCTGATTCAAAATCGTGAATTTTACATTTATTATATACAAAAAATCATGGTTAGTATTATTCCACATTTTTGGTAAATGATTTTTATTGGCGAAGTTCGTAGCGCAGTCATAAATGCTATAATCAAAATCATCAGATTAACCGCAATCTCACCAAGACTTCTCTTCTCTTGAACCCATACAAATATCTACATATATAACAACTGAATTAATGCAATAAAATTGGAACTTTTAGACGTTCGCGGAAGGTGCAAAGCTCGGGCAGCAAATATGCCATCATACGTGGTACAGTGAACACGTACTCGGACTCGCTGACCGCTGATTTGATCAACAAGGAGAATCATCATCAGTTCACATTGAAGCTGGAGGCGCTGGTCGGCAGCACGTTCCGTTTGCAAATTGATGAAAAGCAACCGCTGCGGCCGCGCTATCGTGTTGAGCATGCGCTTAAGGACGAACCAAAGACGACACGGATACGCGTCCAGGAGTCGGATGAGCTTTCGATTACGGTTGGCACTTCCAAGGCTGTCATCCATGGCGATCCGTTTCGCATTGATTTCTATGAGAACGATGTGCTCGTCGTGTCGGTGAATGCCAAAAATTGGCTTTACTTTGAGCATCTGCGCCAGAAGGCGAAAGCGCCCGCTGAATCAGCCGATGGCGGAGACGATGCTCAGCAGCAGCAGCAGGAGAATGCCGAGGCAGCACAGCCCGCCGGTGAAACGGTTGATGATCCAGGCGCATGGGAGGAGAATTTTAAATCGCATCACGATTCTAAACCCAATGGACCCGAGGCAGTTGCTCTTGATTTCTCATTTCCAGCCACCGAAGTGCTATTTGGCATACCCGAGCATGCCGATAGCTTTGCGTTGAAATCAACCTCCGGCACAGAGCCCTATCGCCTCTACAATTTGGATGTGTTTGAGTACATACTGGACAGTAAGATGGCCCTCTACGGCTCTGTGCCAGTGATCTATGGTCATGGGTAAGTCGTATACAACGGTTTGTTTGCTGATTGCCTAATCAAAAATAAACTTCATATCCCTATTAATAATAATGCTAATAAAATCACTTCAATTGCAGACCCGAACGCACTGCTGGCGTCTACTGGCAGAACGCCGCCGAGACTTGGGTGGACATCTATACGGCCGAGACGAATGTGGTGTCATCGCTGGTTAATTTTGTGTCTGGCTCGCGAAAATCGACGCCGCCGTCGGCACACTTTATATCCGAGTCGGGCATTGTGGATGCATTCATAATGCTCGGACCCAAGCCAATGGATGTGTTTAAGCAATATGCAGCGCTGACCGGGACACACCCACTGCCGCAGTTGTTTTCGCTGGGGTATCATCAGTGCCGCTGGAACTACAACGATGAGCGCGATGTGACCTCCGTTTCGGCCAAGTTCGATGAGTACAATATACCCATGGATACCATGTGGCTGGACATTGAGTATACGAATGGCAAACGCTACTTCACCTGGGACAAATTCAAGTTCCCCGAACCACTGACAATGATCAAGAATCTCACCGAACTCGGCCGCCATTTGGTGATCATTATTGATCCGCACATTAAGCGCGATTCTTCCTACTTCTTTCACAACGATTGCACCGAGAATGGTTACTATGTGAAGACGCGTGAGGGCAATGACTATGAGGGCTGGTGCTGGCCCGGTCCCGCCAGCTATCCAGACTTCTTCAATCCGGTTGTCCGCGACTATTATGCTAGCCAATATCAGCTATCCAAGTTTAACACGGTTACCGAGAATGTCATGTTCTGGAACGATATGAACGAGCCGTCTGTCTTCAATGGGCCCGAAGTTACCGCATCCAAAGATCTAGTACACTATGGCAACTGGGAGCATCGCGATGTGCACAATTTGTACGGCCATATGAATATCATGGCCACCTTCGACGGCCTCCAGCAACGTGATCCCAATCAGCGTCCATTCATATTGACGCGTGCCCATTTCGCTGGATCACAGCGTTATGCGGCTATTTGGACAGGCGATAATATGGCGGAGTGGGCGCATTTGCAATATTCGATTAAGATGTGCCTGACGGAGGCCGTTGTCGGCTTCTCATTCTGTGGCGCCGATGTCGCCGGTTTCTTTGGCAATCCGGATAGCGAGCTGGTCGAGCGCTGGTATCAGACCGCTGCCTTTTTACCCTTCTTCCGTGCTCATGCCCATATCGATACCAAGCGCCGCGAGCCGTGGCTCTTCTCCGAGCGCACACGCGAGATCATCAAGGAAGCGCTGAGGATACGCTACACTTATCTGCCGCTGTGGTACACAGGCTTCTATGAGCTGGAGAAGACCGGTGCGCCGGTAATTCGGCCACTGTTGACCCACTATCCATTGGACAAGGAGACCTTCAGCATTGACAATCAGCTGCTGGTGCAACAGCGTCTGCTCGTCCGTCCCGTCATGCAGCAGGGCGTTAGTAAAGTGGATGTCTATTTCCCGGCCGTTGACGACAAGAAAAACGGCGACTATTGGTACGATGTGGAAACGTTTCAGCGACAGGAGCGTGCCGGCTATGAGAGTATACCAGTTAACGAGCATAAGGTGAGTCCACATTAGCAAATGCTTACTCGTCACGGTTAACAGCAGTCGCAAATTTGCATTTTCTTTAGATACCCGTTTGGCAGCGTGGCGGCAGCATTGTGCCAAAGAAGGAGCGTCCGCGTCGTGCCTCGACGCTTATGCTCAACGATCCGTATACATTGGTCATTTGCCTGGATCGTCAGGGCAAGGCCGCTGGCACCCTTTATCTGGACGATGAGAAATCTTATGCGTATCGGGACGGCAAGCACATCCATGTGAACTATGAGTTTGCCGAGAATCAGCTGACCAATCGATTCATAGGCAAACCAAATTACAAATCCGATGCCTGGCTCGAGCGCATTATAATTGCTGGGCTGGAGCGTGTGCCCAGCAGTGCCACCATTACGGTGAACGGCATCTCCCAGCAACTGGAGGTGGAGCAACGCAATGGGGCTGTTGTTGTGCGCAAACCGTCCATCAAAATGGATGTTGACTTCGCTGTGAAGCTAAACGCTTAGTTCTGGTATTAATCGAAATTATCGTGCTTGAAACCTGGCCAGCACTTAGGATTCAATTTTATCCTCTCTTTTTTTTGTATCTTTCTTTTTATTCCATGTATGCTCCTAGTTGTTAGTTAAGCGTTGCGTGCAGCCAAAGGCGAATACAAATTCCAATAAACAAATTATTTCTATGCGAGTTTAGTCGTTGACTACCCCAACTCAGTAGCTGTCTTGGTCAACCTTTGAAAAATCGTGTTTTTTATTGTTACTGGCGGTACATGGCTATATGGAATACTAACTGCTAAGTTCAAAATACCTTCAATAGCTGAACATCTAATTGATTAATTTCATATATAAAACGTTGGGGAAAATTACAAATTTTTACAGTTGAAATTCTCTAGCTTAAAACATGCTAATAATAATAAAATACAATATTTCTGTAGAAAAAGTATTCCTAGGCTGCCTATTGGAAGCTATTCTAATTGGTACCAGCGCTGGTTTTGTTTGCAAGATTCTTGTAAATTACGCATTCTTTTATTATTAAAAAAAAAGGTAAGTTTGATCCAATCTTCGAAATAATTCAATCAAGATTCTAAAGAACAAACTAAGGCGAAACTGGTAGCAGTATTTTGTTTTTGATATTGGGGAATTTAATAAACACCCAGTTTCTTGTTGAAGGACATGTTTCTAACCTATATTTGCATATAGTTTAACAATATATATTATATAGAAATTTCTACAAACTGATGCAAAGCAAAAATTAAAGCTTCCCGAGGAACGATTGTCTGCTGCCTAAGATTGTCGTTTTTTATTTTCTGTTATTTGCTTTTTTAAATAGGTTTTTTTTTTTAAATTTTGAGATTTAAAATATGCAATAGATTTTCGAGAAGTTGAGTTTATTATTTGTATGAAGCTTTCGAATAAATCATTAGAATAATTAACATTTCCGTTTTCAGTGGTAGTCAAACATTTCAAACACCGGCAAACTAATTCATTAGGCGTCTGCCCAAACAACCCAAACAACTCACAAAAAAAAGAAAAAAAAAAATTCAAATCTGAGAAAATGGAAAAAAATGTTCTGAGCCGTAAAATCAAATGTAAACCGCGAATGGACCTCAGCGTTGATTGTCCTCGATGAATGATGGGCTGGCGAAGTGATGAACTGGCTCTGAATGATGCCTCGACTCAAAACGAGGGTGGTGCCGGTCCCGGTGCCGTTGTCATTGCTGGGGGTGGTGGTGGTATTGATGATGATGGTGGTGGTGTTGCTGCTAAAAGCATTTAGTAAAACTGGAAGAAACAAAGTTTAAAATCTAAACGGGAGGCACATTGCAATTTATATGCAAACAAACAAATAAGCCCGGGCAAGCCAACAACAACAAGGACAACAACAACAACAATAACAATAGCGACAACAACAAGAATAACAATACCAACAACGAATACGAACCAACTAACTAACCAACCAACCACCCAGATCCAACCGTAGCGTTGATGCCACCCGAGCCCATTGTGGCTTTCTCTCTCTGTCTCATTTTGACTGCTGCCGGCTGCTGCATGTCCTCAATTCCCATTCCCAATCCTCTTGTCCTTCATCGCCTCCGCATCCCGCTTTCTCCTCCTCCATCGCCATTCGTTCGTTCGTTGAACATTTCAATCAACGCTCGAGTGAAAATTGAAAAAAATAAAGGCAAGGATAATGTGACTGAGCGGGGGGGACGGGGGGCGTAAAAAATCAAGAGCAGAAGGGAGTGGGGGGAGGAGGAGGAGGAGGAGCAAGAGGTAGTCGAGTTGTTCGCTGCGGTTGCGTCTATGGTTCTATGATTTCGAGTGGGTGGTTGGCTGGAGTGTTGTATGTGTGTGTGGACGCTACCTAAGCGGAAATGGATGCGCAACACTTAAGTGGCACAAATTGTGTGCCATGTGTGGAGACGTTGGGCGCGCATTCAAACTATCCACAGATTGCGAGATATACTCGTTAACTATAATATACACATGTGCATGATGCCGACTGCCTGGATGTGTTGCGATGTGGGGATGTGGGGATGCGAGCATGCAAAGACGTGGCCAGGTGGGCAGAGAGATGCCACCAGGCTGCAAATCTGATGTATAATAAAACACAAATTTAGCGGCGGCTTACACAATGCATATCGCTATGAGTGAAAATTGTCAACGTGGCAGCAGCAATCTAATTGTAAATGTTGACAACGTTGCAGCAGCTGCAAACCTGATTTAAAGCGTTGTCGTATTAGTCTAATTTAAATGTAAAAAAAAGAAGTGAAGTCTGCCAGTTGCAACAGTTTGTCAAGTTAGAAAGTTTGACAACAATGAGTAAATATTCCTTTTTCAAGGTGTTGCAATGTTGTCAGTGTGGAGAAGATTTGCAACGTTGCATTTAAAATTACCAAACTTTGAAGTTAGGCAACGTAGCACCGAAAGTGACCGAAGCACATAGAATTGATCGAATTGAACAATGCGCAATGAAGTTGGACAACCTGGCCGGGTAGTATTAGTAAAGATCCAGTGAAGTTTGGCAACGCTGCAATGTTAGCAAAGTGTTCAGTGCTGTGCAACATTCCAGCAATGTGGCATTGCAACTGGAATGGACTTCACTTAGAAATCTAGATGCTGCTGCATTGTGCCACAGTGAAGGGACGCCGCATTGGGGCACCCCATTGGCAACAGCCGCTGTTACACGATGTGTTCCCCTGCCCCGCCTTCATTGCCATAACAACCGTTAACCGAAAACACATTTAAAATCAGAGCAAACCAAACAAATTTCATAAAAAGAAAAAAGAAGCAGCAGCAACAAAAAAATTTATATATGCGACGACCAACAGCAAATCCAAAGTGTAAACATTCACAGCCTTTGTGTGGAGCCACTCTGAGAAATAGGCAAACAAAGTGAGGGGGTAGGTGGAGGGTGGGGAAGGGGAAAGCGGGTGAGCGACATGATAGAGCGGCGGGGAAAGGGATGCTGACTTAGGAGCAGTTGGGGAACAGTAGACAATGCGGCTCACAGGCAACAGCTTCCTTCCGAGCTGACGCGCTGCGTTGATTCCTGATCCAGCTTCTGCTACTGCGGCTGCTGCTCCTCTGACGTTTGATGTGCAGCGCAGACAATGAAGTGTGTGTGTGTGGGTGTGCGCGAAAGGTGTGAGGGAATGTGGGAAGGGGATTTAGTGGTGTGGGTGCAAATCGAAAAGGGCACACGGCTTAGTGGGGAAGCGGGCTTTGCAGCTTGGGAATGTATCTCTAACAACGCACCCAACGACTGAGTGACTGACTGACTGAATGACAAACGGCACCAGCTAACACGATATTTATTTAAAAAAAAAAAACGAAAAGAAAAAAGAAAAGAAGAACAAACAAAAGCAAATAAGAATGCTGTAGTCGAGAGTGCTCGACTAACCGATGCTCTTAAGCCAATGGTTTAAAAGGGCAAATTGATTTTTGAGAAGCTCAAATATAAGTTATGCAAGGGTTTTTTTTTCGCACCAGCCAAAAATGTATATATTTATATATAGTCTAAAGATATGTTTACTTGTCACCTTTAAAATTGTGACTTTTATTGCCATCGACTCGGCTGTTCTTGTTGCAACTGCATCCTTCTGCCAGTTGCATACTTTTGCACAAATTCATTGTAGCCTTTTTAGCCGTTTTCAATGTGTTCAGGGTATGAAAAGAAGTAACAAAAATAGGCGAGATGATAGAAAGAAACGTCATGGATGCGGACGCGGATATGGATGTGGATGCGGATGCGGATGGCACACACATTGCAATTGCTTGGCAACGCCAGCAGCAGCAGCAGCAGCAGCAGCAGCTGCAACAACTCCAACTGCAATGGGTTGTCCTTTGCGGGTGGTGTCGCTAATGAAGTCGCAAACAGGCAGCCGTTGTCGACGCTTTGCTGTTTTGCATATTCATTAAAAAATAAACACAAAAAAACAATAAAAATGTTGGCTGTGTGGCAGTGCTGGACTATCAATTACCCAGTGTGCCCAATTATCGCAGCCACATGCACTCAGAAAAAAAATACCATCTACCTGAAACGAAAATCACCTACAAAATTTTATTGTATTTAGAGATAATTTCCAAATTAAAAATAAAACATTTTTTTAAAAAGAAAAAGAGCAATGTGAAATCTTAAAATACTAATGCTTAATAATAAAAATAAGTAAACAAAAGCTACTATAAGAATTTTTCCTTTCATCACACATAGAAAAAAGCAGTTGGAAAAATTTTACATTTCACCAAAGAAATATCCCAGTTTTCAAAAATGTACTTTCGAAATAATAAGGTGAGGAGACCTTGTAGCCAAAAGCACGGCGAATTTCTAATTCCGTGCGTTTTTACTCAAACTTTGAAATTACTAAATTTGAATAGTTAGCAAAGTGGAACCAGAAACTTGCCAATAATATGTTTGACGTTATCACAAATGTCTCTGCTAGCCAAAGTGCTTTCCCTCTGCCTCCATCAGCCTGTTGCGTACTCGTGCCCGACTTCATTATACCCAATGGGTTCAGGGCGTAAAAAGTATAACGCATCTCTAAATGTTCGCATCCGCACGCCTTTATTTTAATAGAAATTATAAGCTTATGGCTTTGCTAGACAATAGCAGGTCTGTTTGTCTGTTTTGGCAACACGTCGCCCATTTCCGGTATCATTTTTCTATTCGCCATCTCCCACTTACCACTTCAACCACCCCCCCCCCCCCCCCCATTTTCATGGGCGTCTTTTGTTCTCGCTGCTAAGCGGCCGCCAGGCAGTAGCCGATTATAATAAGTTCGTAATGAAGTTTGGCAGCGTTGCATGCGAGTCGAGGCTAAACATGTGTGCATTTTACCGTTACATTGCTACAGAAGTTTGGCAACGTTGCATGAAATCAAGCTGCTTTTTGTGTGAAATTCAAATTTAATAAAACCAACTTTAAATGAAATACGAAACTTTTGTAAGCAAAGCTTCTATATCTAATTCAAATAGAGTTAATAGAGAATTGGGACTGACTTTATTTTGAGAATATTATGTATTAATTTGGACTAGCTTAAGAGCAATACAACTCACAATCCAAATGAATACATGACAATCTGCAAGTTATGAAGCTTTTGCTGTTAGAGTTGGCTTACGAAATGCTCAATTTTAATTAGTTATAATACTAAATTCAAGGAGCTTCAAAACATTTTTCAACACTCAAATCAAACATGAAATGCGGCAACGTCGCACTGATCTGCCAGCTAAGCCATTCTTAAGAGATAATACGTAAAGTTTGTGGCGCCTCGCCTGCAATTCGCGTGCGAAAGCATGCAACGAGGGTGGCTCGATTGCAGCCGCTTTGGCTTAACACTTTGCTGCTGCTGCTGCGCACCACCAGCAGCAGCAACCAACAGCAACAGCAACAGCAGCAGCAGCAGCAGCAACCAACGGCAACAGCCAAGAGCAACACCCACCCAAAACTTCTGCTTGTGCCTCGTTTCATTTTGGAAAAAAAATTCATAATTTTAAAACCGTGCCGAATGCTCGAGTTGGCTCGGGCTCGGTCTCCGGCTCGGGCTCAGGACTCGCGTCTGTGAAACGGATTCCGATTCGGATTCGTTTGGCGTGCGCCGTGCGCTGTCTGCCGTCTGCTGTGTGCTTTGTGCTGTGTGCTGCGTGTCCTCGACGTGAGTATGCCGCATGCGGCATGCGGTTGTCTCGACTGCCAGACATTCATTTCATTTGATTTTTAACTGTCATCGACGGCAGTTCAGTTCAGTCCACAATACGACTCACGACTCAAGTGCCCAGTCACCGTGACAATCACGGACAAAAGTGCAGTCCCGACTCTGATTCAAATTCTGATTTTGGCCAAAGCTCTTTTTCTATATATCAATTATATCGCAATTTTTGCATTATATTTGTTTTTGTTTTTTTTTTTTTTGGTGTCAAGTGAATGTGTCAATTGGATTGACAAGTGCAACAAAACATAAACAAATTCTTGTTCGGTGCATAATCAAAGATCAAGCGGTGAGCATTTCCTCAACAATTAATAGAAACGTAATCCTGTCAAGGAATTACTTTATTATCAAATTATCGCAAAATTTAACTATGTTTTCCATTTAAAATATTTTCAAAGTGTTTATTTAAATGAAATAATAATAAATTAGAATTAAATACTTTTGTATCTGAGAACAGACACTCATGTTAGATCATGATTTCAGCTTCAAGTTCTCAATAATGAAGAGCTTTTAAATCAAGATTTTGTTTTTAATTTGGCAATTTTCCAACTGAAGTTCATGTTCAATTTACATTTACAAATCTTAACTGAGTCAGTGTCCGACTGAGCTCTTACATAGAGCGATCTACAAATATTATTCAGTGTTACAGCCTTATTCTGTGATCCACATTCAGAAAGTACCCATTTCAGTTGTGAACAAGTTGAGAGTTTGACAAATTCTGATCAACTGCTACAAGGGATTCTTAAGGATGTCATTTTCAGATGATGAAATTGAGATGCAGTCTTCATTTAAAAACCGAACCCGAACCCAAAAGGGGGTCTTGAAAATTTGACATCATTTGGGTTGTAAAAGGTTTTCATATAGTTCGAATGCGACTCTGCAGGAAGTATTTTTTATAATGTGATAACAGTGACAAAGGCTATATAAAATAACATCGACTCAATAAGATCCCTTGGAAGACACATAAACATTTAAATTACATTACGATTTCAATAGGAGCACTCATCAGATATCGAGATTTATCATCATGTTTAATAACAAGAAAAATAATAAATTCATTCGCAATATTTTTAAGTTTTTAATACGCTTAAATCTATTTGCAACATATTCTCAACATATCAAATTGCCTAAGCTCGTGCCACAAACAAACCACTCAACCTCAGTGTATGAGTGGACGAGGACTGAATGAGTCCTAAATACAACATAGCTCAACCCCTGATGAAACCCTTAAATGTGAAATCTCAAATCCCTGAATATAAGCATAGCAATTGCAAAAATTATTTAAGCATAACTCAAAATAACGCACAAAATGCAGCCAAGCGTCAAGGATTGCAGCAACGCAGACACACACACATAAACACCCCAAGGAGACACACATCAATCTCATGGAGATGTCGTCGAAAAAGGGTTCAAATCAAATTCGATTAGGGTAACGATGTGTTGGCTCACATGTGTTTGGTCTCATGGCCAGGACCAGGACCCAGACCCGGACCCGGACCCACGACGAGTTAAATGAGATTTTGTCAAATTCACTGGCGCAGAGCTACCCCGAAAAGCAAGTTGTGCATTTGTCCTGCAGGTCCTGGACTAGCACACATGCCACACACACATACACACACACACACACACAGGCGCCACAAGTGGCACATTATTTTAATTCGCAGTCAAACGTTGTAACGTTTACACCAACCACAACAACAAGCACAACGATGACGACACTTTAGCAACAATTTCAACGTTTTGTGTGTGTGTAGGTGGTACAGCTAATAGACAGGGGCAGTCACCAGCATGTGGCATGTGGCATGTGGCACAATGCACAAAGTTGGCCCATAGTAGGTAAACAGCGTGAACAACTCAATTAAAGCGTCCCCAAATGAGCGCCCAGTCATTTGACTCTAAATGTTGTCACATTTTCGAATGGCCTCCGATTAAAACACAGTTATAAATACTATATTTATAATTTAACTGTGGGTTTTTGTGGCATTCGTAAGCAACTTTTTATTTACAATGCTTAAATTAGACAATATCAAAAACCTTGAAGAGGAAAAATCTTCTTCCAAATCCTTGATGAAGACAACAGATTTGTAAGCTCTTTCAACTGTCATAAATCCATTTGTTTGATCAATACTTCAATTTCAAAATCTCACATGGAATAGACTCTATAATTATGCGTCCAATAAGATATCGTTCTTAAAAATCGCTTGTTCCTTATACAGCCAAAGGCCACCGACTTTGAAATGAGTAGCTGAATTTGCTACTATTTGCAATCGAATATTGGGCATTTTTAGAGCACCGACATATCGCCTAACTATATTGATCAATTACAAATCTAAGTCAGCTGAGATCACCCATACATATTTAATGCGCCTCCCCTGTTGGTCCTTTGAAGTACCGTTGCAACTGTTGCGGCAAGGGTTGCTGCACGCGTCTCCTTGCTTTGACCCTTCGCAACCCAAACTTGAGTCTGTAAGCGAGCTAAGCCTTGTTTGATATGCCTGTAATTATGTTATAAGGTTGTTCCCGTAAAGTGACAGTTAAGTGGATGTGTTTCCCTCTCTCTCTTTGTCTCTCTCTCTCTCTCTGTCTCTCTCTCTCTCTCTCTCTATGTGTGTGAGCTCAGCTGAAATTCATTGAAACTTCATTGAGGGTTGACCGCAACGGGGTAGGTTTGATTTATGATTAAAGTAAGATACACAGAAATATATATATTTAAATATATATAAATATATATGTATACACTCAGCGAAACTCGATCAAATCCCCTCGTTTTTTCCCTTAAAAAATTAAAAATCAATTTTTTACATTGTTTTTTTTGTGCCACAAAAGTTGGCTATTCTAAATACGTGTTCAATTAAAAATAAATTAAATTGGTAACAGAAAATGTTATATTCGAAATTTGTAAAACAAAAGGTGAAATTCGATGAAAGACACGGCAAGTAAAATTACTATAACATATAGAAATGGCATAAAAATAACAAATTAATTAATGTGTCCAGCCACCAGAATTGTTTAGAACTTCAAAAAACTCAATTTGGCATCGATTCAACAACTTTTTGGGGACCATAGCTCAAACTGTCGATTAGCCACTTAAGCCCGACGGCACTGGTTTCCCAACATTTTCTCCATGGAACTCAGGTCGGGTAATCTTGCTAGTCACTTTAAAAGTTGAAAGTGTTTATCCCAAAACGACCCACATGTATTGGAGCGATATCCTGCATGAACAAGAGATTTGGGTCTGGTAAAGTTCACTAAGACGTCCTGCTTAACCCTAGGAGTTCATAGGGCCTGAACTTATTCATCGAAGTCCCATTGGGATTACTGAATGCAGCACAGATCATTTGTGAAGTAGCATCATAGCTCGAGTAGTCGAAAATCTCTCAGACTCTCTTCAAATCGTACAAATAGTTATTTAAACAGTTTGGACCAAGTAGATTACATTTGTTCTCATCGGAAAAGCCGTCTTTGACTTCATTTTCTTCAAACCAATCGATCACTACTTGATCAAATTTGTTGAACTTGTAACCTTAAAACAAATGGAATTTTAGATGCCGTAGCATTTCTATCCAGTCCAGTTTTATGCTGTTGGTTTTTTAGCATTGTTTGTTGTAGTTTTCTTTTAATTTAAATATGTTATTAATTGCAGATGCCGATCGACTTCATTTAATTTATATTTATCTATTGTTAAGTCCAGCATCCTTGTAAGCAAGGATCTTAGCTGGCTCCGCAGGCGAGAGTGTTTTTTTCTTTCCCATTCTAAATTTTTGTATGCAACTGATATATTTCTACTCATCAAATATAAATTAAAAATGTTTACTTAACTCTCCCATTCAAAGGAGTTTCTTATAACGACCTATTTACTTTTCCGACGGCTGGAAAGTGACTGCTTTTAATCGAATTTCGCAGTGTGTATAAAATATATACATATAGATATATACATATATATATATATATATATATATATATCAGTACATCAGTATATAATCAGTGGACAGTCTACACAGGTATACACATGAGGCATCTTTAGTTCAAAGCAAACTGAAATCAAATATAAAAATTCGTAGTTTTTATAAAGAGAACAGCGAACTTAATCTTGGAATAAACTATCTTATTTTAAGACAATATTGTATTTTTTGACTAATTTTTTCACTTTTGATACGTTTTGCACTTGAAATCTAAAAGTTTCGAGCCGACTTGTTAAAGCTATTTATCCTTCACATCAGAAATATAAGTTGGCATTTTTCTCTGTACATTTTTGTGATAAATAAATAAATAAATTTTGTACATTTATTTATTTCGTAATTTCTTATTCTGTATTAAGATTTGACGTTGCTTAGAATTAAGTTTAGCAGTATTCATTCCTTTTGGATGTTTATCTACCGGGTGCAGAGCAAATGTTGATTCTTATATTCAAAATTTATTTTTTTAAGTTGAGCCGTTAAATGTTTGTTGTTTTTATTTTGTTTCTGTTTTTTTTTTTACAGTGCTGTGCTGTGTCTTTATATTTTTAAGTTTTCAGTGGGAAACATTTTCCAATTTGTAAGCGGTTGTGGTTGGTTTCAGTGATTAGAAAATTATGAGCAGTTTTCGCGCTTCATTCGCTACTTCCTTTTCCAGCTATTCCAGTGTGAGCGGGGAGCCGCCGATATAACTATTTACAGCTATTCTTATTTTAGTATTAAGGATTGAATTCAAAATCAAATCTTGACCAGCTCGGGAACCGTTTTGTGACACAGGAAGACACACAATACGCCTACAGCAATGAAGAAAGACGGAGCCGGCAGCGGAACTGGGCAGAGACACCAGGACTCCGACAAGCTATAATCACAAGCGATTTAAGCAAGTAATATCCATGGGGAAGAACAGACTTAGGATACACACCGGTCCACTGACAGGACGTTGTAGACTAAGAAGTCGCCTAGCTAAACGAGATATTTGTAGCTGCGGACTATGCAGGTCTTGTGAAAGCAAAGAAGAATTCCCAAGACATCCTAGCTCGTGCAGCATCCTTGGGATGCATGTTATGGGTTTCAAAGACATAGAAGCCCTCAACGCAGCAAAGATTCTAGCATTTGTGCAGGAGCTGTTGGGTGAAGGGTTGATGGGGGAGCTATAATCTCAGCAACAATAATAATAAGGATCTAGTTTATATCGGCTTTTGGCGTTTAATATTAATAATTGAGAGATTAAGAGAGTAAAGGACAGTCTGTATAAATGTCAACAATTATAAATTTGTTGGTGTTTCCAATTAAAAATAATCGGAGCTGAAAACAAGAAGGATCGGCACGTCGAAGGCAACTTATCCTTGCAGACCAGAATCAAACTATAAATGTAGACAACTGCATTAAAAAGGTGGATATATTTCGTGTTTTAAGATTGCTTAAAAGCTACGATTAATAAGCATAGAAACAGACGGACAGACGAACATGGCTTTGGCTCGAATCGACTTGTGTTTGTGATCCAGAATATATATACATACTTTATTGGTGAACTGCACCTCAAAATTTTAACATATCTCCGGAAAATCTGCAACTGGGATCAATTTATCTGATTCGAAAAATTCGGATTTCTTCTTTCGGTTCTCTCTCTCTCTCTCTCTCTCTCTCTCTCTCTCTCTTTATATATATCTCTCTCTCTCTCTCTCTCTCTCTCTTTATCTCTAATCATTATAATCTTTATTTGGCGAGATTGTGATTTTTTCTGACTTTGCCCCAGGCTTACAATATATGTTGGACTATTTAACATTTAAATACTCCCAGATATTTGATAACCCACTTGGTATGTTAAAACTTATCTCTGATCATTAACATTTTACGGTTTGATTGAGTTTTTTTCTAGCTTTCGTTAATCCTTGAGATACATTTTCGGACACTTCATTTCTTTTTCATATTCAATTTTAACTTGACTAATGATTTTAATTTTAAATTAATTATTTCTTACCTAATTTAATTCTAAATAAATCTTTTAAATTTTAATCTGCATAAAATTCACAAATAAATATTTATTTATTTGCTCAAAGAATATTTATTTTTTGCGTTTTCTTAGAAAATTCGTCAGTTTCCGTTGAGCCTCGGAAGTGGAATGTTTGAGATGGATTTGCTTGAATTTAACTTAATCTTTGTGTCTGTTGCAAAAAGTTGCTGTTTGCTTTAATTGTTGCTACGAGGTATGCAAAAGTTTTATATTTGTATGTGTGGCAACATAAACAGTAACACAAACAACTTGCAGTTGTTGTGGCTGCTGCACTTTTGCCAGCTGCGCATTAATCTCAGCTGCAGACTTAAGTCGCGCTAAGTTGGCCAAGTTTCTCTTGGCGTTGGCCATTAAAAAAAGTTGACGCCAGCTGCTGATTGAATATTAAAATGCTGCCAGGCAGCCAGCAAACCAACCAACCAACCAACCAACCAACCGAACAAGCAGCATCAGCGGCAATTAAAGCTCTGCCGCATCAATCAGTGGCCAGGAGGCAGTGAGGCGATGGGGGTGGAGGTGGAGTAGGGGGAGGAGGGTGGGAGGGAGTTGTATGGAGTGGTTGATGCCACGCCTTAATTAGCATAATCTAATTTCAACTTGGTCCGAAATTGTAGCCGTCTTTCTTTGCGCTGCCAAAAAATGCAAATCAACTAACGGAACGCAGCCAATTTACTTTTTTACCCACCCCCGGCTACTTTGCCGGCGACGCCTGACGACAGTTGTTAAAAACTTTTATATTTTTACAACGAAATGAAAAAACAATAAAAAATATTATTTAAAAAAAATAAGAAGTAAAATCAAAACCAACAGCGACAACAACAAGTTGGCAAGTGGCAAGCAGCAGCCGCGACAGCAGCGTTAAAAACTTTTTTGAAATGCGAAAATGAAAGAGCAACAAGACGACTGCTGCCGGGCAGGGGGAGAGACGCTGGTTGCCAGTGGGTAACGGGTGGTGACGGGGGGCGCCGCTTAGAATTGACAGCGACAGGATACAGGCAGCCACCGTGTGGTTGCCACACTCTCCGACAACAACAACTTTGACGGCGTCAAGTGCCTCAACTGCGAACACAACAATTGAGTTGGTCTCTGGCGTGGCACTGGCAAGCATGCGGCATGAGGCATGTGGCACGGCGGCTGCTGGGAGAGACTCGGAGAAGGGGTCCTTGTGGCAACTGTTGAAACATTTAATTTGCTGGAATTTGGCGCGACATGTAAGCTTATTAACAGACTAGCTGGCTGTGTTTCTCCGTGTGTCTGTGTGTGTGTGCCTCTCTCTCTGTGTGTGTGTGTGTGTGTGTGTGTGTATTTATGCGGCATGTTTTTCTATGCAAATTTTGTGAGTGTGTTACACACACACACACACACACACTCACACACAATCAAGGAAAAACACGTGGCTGGAATGGCAGCTGTAATCCCAGCCCAAATCTGCAAGCGCTTCTCCCTTGGGGACTAGAGAGTTGGGGGGCGGAAGGTAAAAGATATAGCCATATGTGCATATATTCGTATCAGATTGTGGCATTTGAAAGTGGTCGACGATATTGGAACAACACGCAACAATGGCTCTTTCAAGCACGTCGCATATTACACACCCAATTTCTAAACAAGAATAAACCGATCGATTATTTCTATGGGAGCATTTATACCACCGAGATACTCGTCACTTCTCCTGTATGTCAGATTGGAATCTATGTCTCTAATCTCTAATCTAATCTGTATTCAGACTCCTCCGACAGACTCCTTCTAGCCAAATTTATTTTTCTTTTCCCCCTAAACATACCCGTTACTTCTTTCCACATGCTCTTAATGGATGTTCTACTAAATATTCCTCGCATTAATCGATTTCGGATTCGATCCAGTCAAGAACTGAATGCATGCAACAAATGCTAGATCATTTTGCATTTAAATACCCCCGGAATTCGAATAGGTATTTCTTTTTTTAATTTCAATATTATTTTTAGTTTAATTTAATGTATTTTTTAATTTTTTGTATGAGTTGCCATTAAATAAATAAATGGTTAAAAGTGCAGATGGATGGTTCTTCTCCTTAAGTTTCTGGGAAACTTAGCTTGCTTCCATAAAAAAATACCCCTTTAATGTAGTTAACTATTGCGATAGGTCAGAACTTTTAACGTTTGTTTTCAAATTGAAAAGTACTCGTAATATTTATCTTGAGGTCCTCTTGGGTTTCTTCTACTGATGCAACTCTTCAATGGCACCATCCCCCATTGATTGCCATGAATTATAATGATTAAAAGATGCGAACAATTGTGAAGCCTTTGTATAAAATAGAAATAAACTAAAAAAACAATAACATAATAGCCGGATACAGTTAGCCAGAATTTATATGTACATATATGCACTATATCCTATAGTTGTTGGAGCTGTTTGAACAGCATTCGTTGAGTGCACACAGACTGACTGTGAGGCAAATGGGAAATCACATTTAATTGCCATTAAATGGAAAATGAAGACGAGCTCAAGAGTAAGTAAAAGGTAGACAACAACAGGACCTGTGAATGGACGGCGGGGGAGTAGGGGGGATGTGGGCGTGGATACATTGAAAATGAAGACGTTCACAAGGACAATGCAAATATGTACATAAATCTCAACGGGCTTCTTATTCAAGTCAACAGCAGAAGCGACGCTAAGACTGAAAACTGAAAATGACAATAAGATTCATTTTATCTAAAGATGGGCGTAATTTTCAAATAATACATGTAAAGCATATATATAAATATATATATATATATAATTTGTATATGAAAAGTAAAGATTCTTTTGTTGCCATAGGAAATATTTTTAATTAGAAAAGTAAGAACAAATATTATTCATGTGTTTTATTCAAGAAATCATGATAAATATTAAGACAAGATGACAATATTCAGATTGTTCAATTTGTATTGTAAAAAGCCAATACAACTTTTTGGTTTTTACACAATGCATAAGATTTCTTCTTTTTTTTTAAATTAAGTAAATATTTTTCAAAGGTTTGATAAGTCTTATAATTTTAATTATTGCATTCAAATAAAACTAAAAACAAAAACTACAATTTCTTGAATTGTAATATTAGATTTGATGGGGTTTTAGCATGTAGATTTAGATACAGGTATGGAAATTAAATGGTATTTGTTTTCACGTAAACCTTGCAACAAATTTTAGAACTCTTCACAACTTAAAACCCAATTTTTAATTTTGTTTTTCTTAATTGTGAAACATTTTTTAAATTTAATTTCTAATTAAATTGATTGATTTTGTAATCATTATGTGTCGACCAGTCATAAATAAATACCGATCTTTTTTAGCATTTCCTTACTTCTCAGTTTTGTAGTGTCTTATGCCCATTGGAAGTGGTTAAAAGGAAACATCTCCGACCCCATCAATATATGTATACATTCTTGATTTGGTCATATCCGTCTCAGATTCGTGTTCCACACACAGACCAAGTCTATATAATTGTGTCGATAAGTTGCTACTGTTTATTCAAATATCGATAAGAATCGATTATGAAGTGTGTTCAGCGAATATCGAAATATCTAAAAGGTGTACGACTTCCGATAACCAAAGACTTTGGTCGAGTCGTCTCAATTATAGCTTTCATATTTGTTTGTCATGAATTATACATCTGTCAATATTGCAGTATATCTAAGGAAAATGCTGTTATTCAGTTAGAAGCAGCTCGAATTTAAAGTAACGAAATCATGTTTGGCTAATGAAAATGTTTCCGTTTCCGATTGCAGCGGCACTTTGGCAGAATGAAGGACAGCAACGGCAATGGTAACAGCAACTGCAACGGCAGCAGCAACCCCAACGGCAGCAGCAACAGCAGCACAACGGCAACGAGCGCTGTTGGCGTCACTGCAGTTGCTGCCACGCCCACCGCGACAGCAGCTGTAGCAGCCACAACAGCAGCAGCAACACAACAGCAACAGCATCAACCAACTGGCGCACAGCACCAGCAGCAGCAGCAGCAACAGCAGCAGTTGGCGCCGCGCAAGAGCAACATTCACGAGCTGCGCAATCAGGATTATGTTAGCCGCCTAATGGCTGCCACGCCCCCATATCTATACTCAGCGCCCGTTGGTCCCAACAATTATTTCTTTAGCGATATGCTGCGCTCCTTGGTGCAGACGCGCAACAACGAAACGGCACGCGTATTGCAGCTGCAACAGCAACAACAGCAACAGCAGCAACAGCAGCAACAACAGCAACAACAGCAACAACAACAGCAGGCGGCATTGGTGCGACGTTCTCGTAAGCGCTCCTGGTCACACCGGCCTTACTACGAGCAGCTGCGCGAACGACGCGACGCCGAGGAGAAGCAGCAGCAACAGCAGCAGCAGCAACAACAGCTACAGCAGCAACAGCAGCAACAGCAGCAGCAGCAACAGCAGCAGCAACAGCCACACTCAAACAGCGCCGCAACAACTGAAAAACCGCTGGAGTTGACCAATAAGTCAGCTTCCACGCCCACGCCCACACCAACACCCTCAACAACGCCCACGCCCACTTCCACACCGTATGGCTACAGCAAGCTGGAGACGAAATCCTTGACAAAGGCCACACTGGGCGGTGCTGTGGACAACAGCTTGCTGGAGAATGCGCCGCCGGCAGCATCGCTGCCTCCGCAGGATTTGGTGCTGCCACCGCCGCCGCCAGTTTGGTATCCACCATTGTATGCCCCGTATGGCATCGATCCGCTGCACTTCTTCATCGATCTGCGCGTCTCCGGGCACATTTACGATCGCAAAAAGGAGAATGTCTCGCCGCTGTCCAACAGCAACATGCTGCCGACAGAGGATGCTGCTGGAGCAGCGGCAGCAGCAGCAGCAGCTGGTGCTGCGGCTGGAGTGGCTGGCGTAGCTGGTGGGGGAGGCGGGGGAGGAGTTGCTGGCGGCATTGGTTTGGCCAGCAGCAACAATTTGCTGAGCAAACAGCGTCATGGATCCGCCTTCACCGTGCCCATACCCAAGTCAGCGCAGCAGGATGCCATCAATTTGAGTGCCGCAAGCAGCTCGGCCGGCATCGGTGTTGGTGCACTGAACAAATTCGAGCACTACGCCAAATATTATGATCTCGGCGAGAGCAAGGAGAATCAGCCGGCGGCAACAGCTGCGGCTGCGGCTGCCGCTGCCGCTGCAGCAGCGAATCTATCGAAATCCGGTGCCAGCTACATGCTGCAGCATCTGCCACGCCTCTACAGTCAGTTTGCCGCACAGCAGCAACAGCAGCAGCAACAGCAGCAGCAACAGCAGCAGCAGTTGCAGCATCGAGAGACGGACACCAAGTCAGAGTCGGCGGATCTGTGCGATGAGGATTCGTTGGGACGGGGCTCCAGTGACATTGGGGGCGCTTTGTTGGAGGCGGAGAACAGCAGCCTGCAGCACGATCGGGATATCGATGTGGAGATCATTGATTCCATCAAGTATCGCACAGATGGCGAGAGCAGTCGCTGCTCCAGCAACGATGAGGCATCCGTTACCCAAATCGACTAAGTTCACCAAAATTTACAGCCCAATAAAAATCGAATTCAAATATCGAATACAAAATGTTTTTACTTTTAGTCCCTTTTTTATCATTGTTTGTCAACTGCTCAATTTATAGCGGGCGAATCATCATCATCTGTGGAAAGATATCCAAGCTGCTCTTGCAATGATTTTCCCAGCTGAGAAAATATGTATTCTTCTCGAGGCCAAACTAGGGAAAGATTACACCCACCTAGGGAAAGATAACCTAACTGTGGCCCGGCTTCATCTAACTTGTCTCTGGGGTTAATGTCAATATTGAAACCCTGATAAGTAGAAGACGGCAAATCGATAACATCGATCACATTGTCATCAAAAAAGTGGAAAAAGCCTGTATCGTTCACAGTTTATGGGCAAGAGTCAACGTCACGCTGAATGAGCACGCGGGTCTCAGAGACTTGGGGACCCCAAGTTTCGAATTTAGGTTCTCGAATACACCGTGGACAAGTTTATTTAATTTGATCGATAACTGCCTCCGCTTCGCTGAAATCTATCGATAACACACTGAAAATCAAATTTTTAAAGGCAAATCGTCTTATAAACAGATATATTTTACATATGTATATTATCGACCATAGGAAGACACACAATACGCCTGGACTCTGACAAGCCAGATGTCTTCTGGGTGGCTATAACCATAAACGATTTAAGCAAGTAATATCCATGGGGAAGAACAGACTTGGGGTACTCAGAAGAAGTCGCCTGACTAAACTAGGTATTTAGAGTTTTGTGAACTCGAGAAAGAATCCTCAAGACACATCCTAGCATCCTAGATCATGCAGCATCCTAGGAATGCCTGTTATGAGCTTCAAAGACATAGAAGCCCTCAACCCAGCAAAGAATCTAGCATTTGTGCAGGAGTTGGGGTTGGTGAAGGAGCTTTAGCCTCAGAAGGGGCACAATAGATTTAATAGATCGCAATGCACCCCAATAATAATAATAATAAAAATAATAATAATCATAATAATAATAATAGTTCGAATAAGTAACAGCCAAGTCGTCATCAGACAGAAGCACGTTATTATTTTTGCAGCTTCAACTGCCTTTTGTTGTATCTGCGTCTGGGGCTGTATTCGTGTAGCGTTAATTGACATCGCATCAGTCGTGGCTCCATCAAGCGAAATGCTTCAACACCAACGGCATATTCTCTCTTACCCACGTAGACGCCATCGCCCTCCCCCCTCGACCGACACACAGGAGAGCTAAAAGTGTGCAACGGCAAAAGCAATTTCATAAATCATTTGACGCCGTCGTCGTCACTTTTGTTGCTGTTGTTGTTGTTGTTGTTGTTGTTGTTGTTGTTGTTGTTGTTGTTGTTGTTGTTGTTGTTGTTGCTGTTGTTTTTGTTGTCCTCGCCTGCCTTAAGGCATTTTTTAAATGTCGTCCTTGTCGCCGCGAATTGTCGTGCGGCCCCATCCACATCCCCCAGCCTCCTCCCCATTCCTTGGTCTGTAATTCCTCCTCTCTGCCCCTCCCCTGGCACAATCCCCTTGTCGCATTACACGCCTGACTACGCTTTGTGTAAATTAAAACTGCTGCCGGCTGCTGACACGAAAACCAAAACCCCCACCCCAATCCCAACACCCACACCCACATCCAGCCCCAGACCCCAACCCTTATGTTGTGGAATTGTGTGTTTTAACCATAAGAATTGCCAGCAACTTTTTCAATTCATTCATTTTTGCATCATTTTTTTTTTATTTTCGCAGAGGATATTAATTTTTTCACCATTCATTGATTTTGTTAGCGCATAATGAACATGCACGAAATATGTGCGATGGGTGCGGGGGCGTTTTTGGCCAAAACTGGGCGTGGCATTGGCAACAAGCAGTGAACAACTTTGGCGACAATTCGCTGGCTCGTTTCCGTTTCCGCTGTTACTTATACCCTGTACAAAAATGAGAGAGCCAATGCAAATAGGGTATGCATGA
Source organism: Drosophila picticornis (assembly GCA_035043845.1). Classification (NCBI taxonomy): domain Eukaryota; kingdom Metazoa; phylum Arthropoda; class Insecta; order Diptera; family Drosophilidae; genus Drosophila; species Drosophila picticornis. Next base: position 19,424,981 of record JAWNMR010000492.1, on the reverse strand, counting down.
AGAAGCCCTTCGCCGGCACACTTTAATATGTCAATGAAAAATTATCGTACACATTTATCATTACACTTATGTAGAGGATACACGAATTATCCTGGCAGGAGACGTTTCGAAAGAAATATACAAATAATTGCTGTATTTTCAGTGACAAATATTCTCAACATTTTCGGATATCACTTTATGAAGAAGAATTCAAATCGTACTTGCAAAATCGAACTATAATTTTCAAATAAATGTTATAGAGCAGGAAAAAAAGACTTTTCAACCTATTAAAAAATATTCCGCCGAATATTACAGTAAAGCTGAATTTTAAAGTAATGAAAGAGTTCGTTTCGAAACAAAGAACTTAAGTAAATTAAAATTGGCAATATTTTATTATTTATTATTATATTAAAAGAAACCAAAAATAATAATCCCAATGATTATTTCAGGTAGATTTGCTTTGGCAAAAGGACACATTAAAACCAAGGGACAAATTTCTTATTAAATTATTATTATTATATTATTTCGGAGCGGAGAAAAAAAGAAAATTGTATTTGCTTTCAATATTTAAGTTGAATTGTGTATGTAAAAATATATTTTTGCATATGTAAAACTTTGTAAAGTGTTATCGACTCTTACATTACTTTTATTATATTTAGTATTTATTATTATTATTATTATGATACTAAACAAATAAAATAAATGTTGAGAAGAGACTTTGTATGAGAGAATACTTAAAACAATCGACTAATTGAGTCATTAATATATATGATTATTCAATTGTTATTATTAATAGTTTATTTACATATTTATATTTTATTTCATTTTTGTTTGCACATCAAACACTTTGCAAAGTATCATCGATTTTAGCCATTAGCTTTGCAGCTGCTTCTTACACATATAAACACATACAAACAATACATTCATGTTTAATATATATTTCGCTGACTTTTGTGTGTGTGTGTGTGTGAGTGTATAATTTTTATTTTTTTAATTTTGGATGGATTCTCATGAGCTTGCAAATTTGTGTAGCTGCAAACAGTCAAAACCTTTGCTTCTCAGCCCCTGCGCAACCGCACAAAGCATTGAGGCAGAAAAAGTGCAGTGGCAACCAATCAGGAACCGAAAAAAATGTGAGATTGTCTGAGTCGAGAGAGCTCGACTAGCAGATTCCCTGCACCCAATTATAAAAATGTGAACATTTTGCAGCTGAGCAATAAAATATGACAAGATATATTATTATATCTTTAAGACTGTGATCGAGAATCAATTTGTATTCCAAATATAAAGAGTCTGCCTATGAAATCGGCGTGTTCTAGCTCTAATATATATACACTCAGAAAAAATCGAGCTGAATTTTTAGAAAACCGCATAAAATTAAAATACTATAAATTTTTGTGTTTTATTTTTAGAAATAATTTGCAAATATAAGAAAAAAATTTGTAATAATAAAAAGACTTGCCAAAATCGATGTTTTTTTCCATTTTTTAAATTATTATTACTATAACTAAGAAATGCATTCCCAAAATGCATAAATGCAAAACGTTGTTCTTGTAAGAAAATCGGATCTGAAATACAGAAAACAATTTGGAAATTGACTGTCTGTATTATTTATTAAGTCTCGGACTCGAATTGTTATAATTGTATGTATTTATAAACTATCTAATTTATCGTATTTACATTGATGAAGAAAAAATTTATACTGACTTTTAGATATTTACTTTCTGAATAAAAAGCTGAGTTACCCTTGGCGCCGAAAGTATGACGATTAATACAGAGCAGGGTATAAATTGTCGAGTAAAGTTTGCAACTGAATCAAAGCCATCGATAAAAAAACGCTAGAAAAGCCAATCGACTTGTTTGATTTATGTGTGTTGTTGTTGTTGTTGGCGCAGGAGGGAAGGGGGAGTGAGACAGAGAATGAATTGGGGGAGGGAGTCGCATAATTTTGCTATAATCGTAATCAAAATAAGTAGCTGCACAATGGTCTACCCCTCAAACCCCAACCGCGAACGACAAGGGAAATTGAAATTCAACCTAATTGCGGGAAATTTACAAGGCAACTTAACAGCTGACAGATTTTAGCTTTAGCGGGTTTTGTTGTCTGTGCCCAGATCCTTTTGTGGGTCCTTCCCAAATTCATAAATCTTGGCTGACGCTCATAATTCATGCAGCACTCGACGATTGGCAGTAGCGGGGATGTGGTTGGGGGCTTTTGCGTTTGGCAATAAGCTCGACTTGCGACGGAAAAGTTTCTTTCTTTACCAATGACAAGACGCGAAAGCAAAAGTGAACAAGAAAACCAAACCGGCTCAGAAATGCTGGTTGGGGTTTGGGTGGGCGTTAAGGGTTAGGGCATTTGGGGGTTTGAACAAACAATGCTGCAAGTCCTAAAAGCATTTCTCAAGCATTCAAGCAATATACAAATTTGACTCCACCCACCATCGCCACCGGACAAGTTGTAAAGTGCGTGGGCGTGTTGACAGCTAAGGGCGTTTTTTCTTAATTGATAGATTTGTTTATTTATGGGCCAGCTGATGAAGAACTAAAACCAAAATGCAATTAGTCACTTTAATGGTCCGGCCTTTAATCTCGTATATTTTAGCGGGTTTCGCAGCTGAACTACCTTTTAAGGATGCATTCGTTAATCACATTTATTTATTGTACAAATTTAGTAAAATAATTAAATTGCTCTGTACAACCGTTACATTTTATGCTGCAGTTCGTTTGAAATAAAACTGGGCACGCTAGCGCCACCTATCGCCAGCAAAACAAAAACCGTTCAAATATACCAAACAAAATTGCGCCATCTAATACTAGGGCACATACATATTAAGTACTATCGCTTCGCTAAACACCGCTCGAATATCGATATCAACTCTATTGCAATTAACTCAAACTAATCATCTATGCTCACCACTAGCTTTAACCGTTATTGTGAGCCGCCATAATTGTGCGCCGCCATTTAATTGTGCTAACTCATTTAATCTTGCCTCTTTGTATTAATCGTGTGGTTCGCCGCCATGTATTTGTCCCTTATAATTTCCATATTATTGAACTGCCTGCGCCGTGGTCAGAGCGTAACAGACGTCGATTGTCCTACGTTGGCGAACAGCGACAGCTTATCGCAGACACAGTTAATCGACCGCCTCACGCATGATTGTCGCTACGATCGCCTGGAGCGACCGACAACCTACACAGAGGCTGGAGCCCGTCTCCCCGTCGATGTATACATGCGTGCCTACATCTATTTCATGCAAAACCTGGAGGCGCACGATCTGCAATTCAAGATCTATGCATTGCTGCAAATGCGCTTTCTCGATCCCCGGCTCAATTTTCGCAATGTTTCGCCCAAACGACTGCAGCCCATTTTGGGTGAACAGCAATTGCGCGATTCTATCTGGCTGCCACACATATTTTTGGCCAACGAGCGTGACTCCAGTATTTTGGGTAAGTCAGTCAATTAAAAAAAGTACAATAAAAATCCTCATATTTAATAAACATTGCCAGCAGTTTTTGGTTTAAAATTTGGTGACTGTTGAAATCGTAAGAGATATGTGCGCCTATCGATTAACACCTTTTGATGTTATCGATTTCACAACACATTTGATATTACATTTAGTGTTGACAGTCGAGGTGAATTGGATAATTTATGTGCCAAGCTCGCTTCTCAAAAGTGGTGCAATTTTCAAACTTTTGCATTAGCTTTGCAAAACGCTAAAATATTTTGCGCATTGTGATTCGAGCATCCATTGGATTAATTTACTTATATGAAAAAGAACAAAAGCACCAACACAAGAACGTGTTTCGAAGGTGTATTTCTTAAATTTGTAAGTTGAAGATCTTATGAATACGATTTTAGAAGTGGGAAAGACAAAAACCATAATTTTATTTACCGTTTCAACTAATATAAATTAAATTAAAATTAAAAAATGAATTTTTTAGGTAAGTAAAAAAATTAAGAATAGAAATAATAGCAGCATTTTCAAATGTGCACGAATAATTATGAAAATTAAATAAAAAAGCGATTTTTTTTAAAAAGTGCGTCCTTGTTTTTGCTACTTTTCGCATTATATATATTTATATTGAATAGAAATCCTATAGCAAGACTTAAGTTATTTTTTGCGAAAAATACTAAACAATATATATAAAAAAAACAACATTTGAAAAATGCAAAACAAAAGGTTTATTTTTTCATTCGTAAGAAAAAATTTAGTGGTGCTACTATTTTTTATTTATTTACTATTTTTCATTATTTCAGGCACCACGGAGAAGGACATATTGACATCGATATCGCCGGACGGCACTGTGATTGTCTCTTGGCGGATTAAGGCCACGCTCTATTGCTGGCTAAATCTGAAGAAATTTCCCTTTGATGAGCAACACTGCTCAACAGTGCTGGAGAGCTGGATGTATAACACATCGGAGCTAGTGATGCATTGGGAGCAAAAGCGTCCAATTACCTACGATCCAGCCTTGCATCTGACCGAATTCGTGCTGCAGAACTCCTGGTCCAATGAGACGGTAATCAATGCCGATCTGAGCGATTTGCGTCATGGCGCCTTCGCTGGCAATTATAGTTCGCTCAGCTTTACGGTTCACCTGAACCGTGTGGTTGGCTTCTATCTGATGGATTATTTTCTGCCCTCGATGCTAATTGTGGCCATCTCATGGGTATCCTTCTGGCTGCAGGCTGATCAAGCACCGCCACGCATCACCCTCGGCACTAGCACGTTGTTGACCTTCATTACACTTGCCTCAGCACAGGGTAAAATATGATGATTTTATATATGATATGAGCATAAAAAGATTAATTGAGTTACTAAAACTTTCAGGCGCAACTCGGCCGAGTTGCGTATCGACTTTTCGACTAATCAAGAATACATATTTTGTAAAACTTTGTCAATACATATATTATATGTTTTGAACATAACAAGATTAGTTTAGCTACAAAACTCCAAGACTCAACTAGGCCGAGTTGCATATCGATTAATTGACAAGTTAAAGAATATATTTTTATAAATGTTTAATTAATATTTTATTTAATTATTATTTGGAAATCCACAGGCAAAACGTTACCCAAGGTCAGCTATATAAAGGTGTCGGAGGTGTGGTTTCTTGGCTGCACCATATTTATATTTGGCAGCATGGTCGAATTTGCATTTGTGAACACGATTTGGCGACGTAAACGCAATGTGCCGGTGAGGAAGCTCAACAGTCGCCACATACTCAAGTCGACGCTGTCGCCGCATTTGTTGCGACGTCGCAGTCATGCCCGATCCCGTTCCTTCTCCGGCATTGGACGGCAGACGGACGCCAGCTCGCTGTCCGGCAATGTACCGTTCAATAACTATTTAACTGTCAATTTACCAATAAATACAATAAGAGAGGGTCAAGTAATGACGGCAACGGCGACGAGACCATTACCACTACCATTAGCAGTCCCTAACAGGAGCAGCGGGCATATGGTGACCAGCACTAATCGCAAATTGGATGTGACGTTTGTGGAGAGCGCCTTGGGCACTGCTGCAAGTGCAACGCCAAGTGCCATGGAACTACCTGATTTTACCAGCAACAGCACACACAATCTCTTGGGCGGTGAGGAGTTCAGTCATGAGGAACAGATTGCTTCAACGGGCTGGACGACGCTGACACCACAGGAAATTGCTATTTGGATTGACAGCCGAGCGCGTTTTGTATTTCCGCTGGCATTTGTCGTATTTAATATGTTCTTTTGGACATTTGTCTATTGTATTTAAAATTTATAATGTTTTTAATGTGCTGTACTTATTATTGTTAAGATCAATTTTGTATAATTTTTATGTTTGCCTGATTAAATTGTGCATTTCAATCGGTTGGAGTTTCACATTCAAATTGCGCGCGCAGTCTTTTGCATGTTGCACACTGGCTGCAACCAGTGTTGGGTAACAATGTTGCCCATTGTTATTCGTTCTGCAAACAGAGATGGCAACTTGTTGGTCAATAGCGCAATGGAACCTAAGTTAGAGCAGTGCAACTATAGTCACCAGTGCGCTTCATTTTATTTTTTTTCACCACTCATACGCGTACGCACACACACACCCAAACAATAACATCGGGGGCCCCAAAAACGCTCGTTCGCTCGCTCGCGACAACGACGGACCAGAAAACATCGTCGTGAATGGTAAATGAAAAAAAGAAAAAAAAGTAAACTGCAGTTTTAACCCTACGTCGAGCAAAAAAAAAAAAAAAAAAAAAAACGCTGAAAAAAAGAACGGCAAAGAAATTAAGCAACAAAAACAAAGCAAGCGAGTAGTGCAAGTGGCAAAACATAAACAACAAACAAGAACAAGAACTAAACAAACGCAGATCGTTGCAACTGTGTGCGTGCGTGCGTCTCTCTCTCTGTGTGCGTGTGATAGTGTGTGTTGTTATTGCATTGGTTTTTAAAAAAAGAATACAAGGCAATTAAAGCATTTCGGATGCGTGTAAGTGCTAACCGGTAAAGTTAGCAGCGTTGTTTCCTATACCCCTTGCTGCTACATGTGCAACGCCACCACCGCGAAATAGCAACAACAAACTCAAACATAGAGGAAGACGCATCGAGCACGTTGTCCTGCAACTGCCGTCAAACTGGAGCACCATCATGGACACCATTTGTAGGCTGTGCTTCCAAACAGCAACCGTGAGTGCAACAAACAGATAACAATTTTATCTATTTTTTTTGTTGATTTTTTTTAATGTTGTTTAGGCGCAACAAGCAGTTTCTTTTTTTTTATTTCTATTGATTTCTGTGTTTGGCATTTGTTTTAACTATAACAATTGAATTTGTGCGCGGATTTTGCACTGCTACTGCTGCTGGCGCTGCTTATTTTGCCGCTGCTGCTGCTGCTGCATTGCTGCCATCAAATTGGGTGGGGGTTGAAAAGCGCGCGCAGAACACGGCGACCCCAATGGCAAGAGTTTGGCTCGCGCACACGCACACTCACACATACACATATATGTATCTACCTCATGTGTGTGTGTGTGAGTATTTTTTATTTTCCCTCCCCTCGCGCCCCCTCTCAACTATTGCCGTTTATTTTTAGCCAACTCAGTCAAAGTTGCTCAAGCCGCCAACTTGAAAAAAAATACATTACACACACATATGTTTGTATGTATGTATGTGTGTGTACATACAAATATAAATGTTTGTATGTATATAAAAAAAAATAAAAATAAAAAAAAATATTTTTACATTTCGTTTGTGCGCTGCTTTTGATTTTGACTCCTTTTCAACAAGCGCACACAAAAAGAAATAATATGAAAAAATAAAACAAAATGACAAAAATTCCGCTAAGGCATCAGCGGCGGGCGCAGCAAGGGGTTATAAACTCAGTTGGGCCGAATGACTACAAAGCAAAGCCGGGCTTTGCACACATAACTAACACACAGACATAACGCACACATACGCACGCACACCGAAGCAATTGTTTTTAAAGATCGGCAGCAATTGTTGCTGCAAGCGCAGCTTTGTGACGTCACGCTGCTCGTACCCTGTGCGGTGACGCCTCTGCACACTGTGTTCGCAGCGAAACAAAACAAAAACGAAAGAATAACAACGCTGTAGAGAGAAAAAAAAACATGAAATGAAAACAGCAAACCAACGCCGTCGTTGCCATCGGTGTGTGTATTTGTTGTTGTTGTTCTTCTTGTTGTTATTGCTTGGTGCTGGCATTTCGGGGTGCACGTGTATGTGTGTGTGCGTGTGTATATATGTATACGAGCTCCTTAGCTGTTATTATTAGGAGATGACGCTAGAGGAGGAGGAGGGCCTGTGGAGGCTGCTTCATAAAAAAATAAATAACAAAAAAAACAAGTAAAAACTTTTTACTCGGAGTTGGAATCTCCGTCTTATTTTTTTTTTATGATTCGGCTCAGGCGACCGGATCGGACTACTTTATTATATATACCAGACATGGAAACAATCGCTGGAAAGATTTCTTATCATATTAAATAACAATTTTTAGCAAGAAATATGCGTCTCATTATATGTGCCTTACATTTGGAAAAAAAACATCAACTTTTTTCAGATAATACCAATAGGAATAATCGGTCAAAACATAAGTTAGGATCAAGATACGCGTAGATATATATGTCATCACTTTCTGATACAATATATAGCACTACACAAATGTGAATTTTTCAGTTTACCGCTAGTCGTAAGACTTAAAATATCTTAATAAAATCCGTTTTAAGCTTAAGAAAATAATATATGAATATGTTGTCAAGGGTATATGAACATCGGTGTGCCCAGATAGCCGCTCTTATTTGATCGATTTTTTTTTTCATTTCTTTTTTTCTTGCAATTTGACCGTCCAAAAAATAGAACGATAAAGGAACAGATTGATATATACATATGTTTGTATGTAAGTGCTATTTTGCTATCACAAAACTACTAGATAGCAAAGCATTTTCCATCACTGGAATATTTAAGCACAACGCTCAAAAATATAAAAATAGAAAGAAAAGAAAAAAAATGTCAAATCCGGTCTGGTCAAGGGTAAAGATAAGTTCTTTCTTGTTTTTTTTTTTTCTTTTCTTTTAAAACTTATCCAACACAGTTTCTTATTTTTTACATTTTTTTTGTTTGACTTAACTGCTTACCGATTGGAGACGCTTTATTAACGATCTTTCTTGCTTGCTCTCTCTCTCTCTCTCTGTCTCTGTCTCTCTATTTAATTACAGTTATTCCAAGTGCCCGGGTATAGCATACCAACGTGCGTGCGCTGCTCGGAACAGTTGACAAACAATTCAAACTTTCATCAGGCGGTACGTGTACAGGACGGCGCAGCCGCTGCTTCTGTGGCGGCCGCTGCGGTAGCTGCTGCCGCTGCGGCCTCATCGGCTGCTTCTTCCAGTGACGGTGATGCTGTGGCGGCACAGCTGACGAATGGCAGCGCTGTCGCCGCTGTGCTGCAGTTGCAACAACAACAGCAGCAGCAACAGCAGCAACAACAACAGCAACAACAACAACAGCAGCAACAACAACAACAGCAGCAACAACAACAATTGCAATCATCAAGTTCTTCCGAGAATCTACAATCGCAGGACGATTCTGAAGATGTAAGTACTAATAGGCGGAAGAGTGAGAGTGAATGAGAGCGCACGAGTATAATTTTGCAGCGGCAACAGTGTTGAATAACGACTCGGACACACACAAACAACACATACAGTCTTACTGCAATATTCCTAGCGTTGCACTTGTCCATTGCTGTCTTAATGTTGTTGTTTTTTTCCTCCCCCACTTCTCCCCATACATAACTGCAGATTACACTGGCAGTAAATACATAAATATATACATAAGTATATATATATATTTATATATATATATATATGTATTCATAGTTCGTTTCTTTTTGCTCTTGCTTGCTTCTTTACGCTTTGCTTGTGCTTTGCCTTTCTTTTTCACACCGCTGCACTGAGAATATTGGCAACAGCAGCAGCAGCAACAACAACAACAAGACAAATACCCTACATCTTGTCTATGGATGCGTATTCGGACAACACAGTTCGATTTCTTTGTTTTCTTTTATATATTTTTGTATTCTTCTATAAACAGAAGTTGATAAATATGTGGGCCCATACTTACAATCCTTGTTAAATCGGCTTGAAAGGTAATTTGACTTTACTTTTTGGCACCGAAGCACATTCACTTGCGATTGAAGGGTATTTGCGCTTCGCCTTCACCGGCTCGATTTTTTCCCCATTTTCTTCTTTTTTTTCTTTATTTTTATTTTGTTTTGTTTTTTTTTTTCTTTTTTTTTTTCATTAATATCTGCGCTGTTTGCTTGCCTTTTTCTTGCTTTGCTTTTCACGACAACGGCAGCAGCCGCGGCAGCAGCAGCAGCAGCAGCGACAACAACAACGTCAGAAGCAACTGCGACGCCGACGTCGACTGCACGACGTTTTTGTGCGCTGTGTAAAGCGAAAAAAATTCATTTTCAGTTGACGCTTTTGTGTGGGTGTGCGTGGCACGCAAACAAAAAAACTTTAATACAGAATTCATAAAAAAAAAATAAATAAATAAAAGAAAATAAAAGCATATAATACATACGCAATAAACAAACATTAATAAATCGCAAAGGAATTTGCGCATAGAAATTAAATTTTGCAACCATTTTGACCGCCAGCTTGTTGAGCGTAAGTTTCTAATGCGTGTGCGTTTGTGTGCGTGTGTTTGTGCATGTGTGATACTTGCAATTAGCAAAGCGTTCGCTTTTGCTCTCTTACTTCCTCTCTCTCTCTCTCTCTCTCTCTCTCTCTCTCTCTCTCTCTCTCTCTCTCTCTCTCTCTCTCTCTCTCTCTCTCTCTCTTCTCTCTCTGTCTCTCTCTCTGTCTCTCCCTATCTCTCATAAAAACAAAAAATGCAATTGTAATTGTCAACACTGGCGCGCTCTTTCATTTAACGCAGGTGGATCTGATATTCAACGAGGAGGGCTCCTGCCCGCTCTGCAACAAGACGTTCTCACGCAAATCCTCGCTCATGACGCACATACGAAATCACTCGGCTGAGCGCAAATTTGTGTGCAGCTACTGCCACAAAGGTGGGTTTACTACTACTACTACTACTACTATTACTACCACTCCAACTCTATCCTTCTACCATCTTGTGCTAGTCAGTACTAGTCAGAGATCATCATCATCCATCGTCGCTTGCAAATCCTTCTCAATTTTATAGTATGGCGAGAACAGTTCCCTCAAAGCTGTAAGTTGATTTTGCCGATATCTCGTAAATACGGCAAAATCCTTCTTAAGCTTGAAATTCGCTGGCTCTGATGACCCCCTAACCTTAGTATGATCCTTGTTATCCATTTCTGTCGCAAACAATTCTCAGATGCCGATTGTCTTAGAATACAGAATACAGTAGCCATAGTCACAGAGACCGTCGTCAAATAAATTTAAAAATAAAATTAATTAAAAAAAAATTCGGTTCCGGATTTCAAATAGTTTAAATCTGGTTCCGGTTTGACCGTTTTTTTTTTTTTTGTTATAATTTTTTTTTTTACCAAATTTTATTCTAATTGAAACATTTCTAGATTCTAAAAGAGCAATATGTATATTATTTAGTATACATAATAAATACGTGTTTGATAAGCCGAAGATAACCAAAAAAAAAAAATGTGTAAAAAAGAAAAAACAATTTTAGATTTAAGACGTTCCAATTATTTAATAGACGATTCTGACTTCTGTTGTAAATTTAAAAAAACAGGAAAGCAAATTGAAACGAATTTCGGTTTTCAATCAAGGAATGAGGCGACGGTGACGGTGACGGTTCTGGTTGGGAACTGTATATGTATAAATATTTTTTTTTCGAATGCATGTGTGAAAACAATAACTGACTGGCAATTTTCTCTCAGGCTTTACGCAGGCAGCTAATTTGCGCAACCACGAGCGCATCCATACAAATGATCGGCCGTATCAGTGCGTGGACTGCGGCAAGACATTTACTCAAATCACAAATCTGAACAATCATCGACGTCTTCATACCGGCGAGCGTCCCTTTGTATGCAATGAGCCCGAATGTGGACGCAGTTTTGCCCAGGTGAGTTTTGTGTGTGTGCGTAATACATGCATCTGTACAATATTGAAATGTTATCTCTTTGATTAGGTGACCAATCTGAACAATCACATGAAGTCACACCACAAGGTGCAGCAGTATTGCTGCAACGTTTGCAGCAAGAAGTTCACACAGGTCACCTCATTGAATCAGCATCTGCAGGCGCATGCCGGCGTCACCGGCTACTATTGCCCTCGATGTCCGGAGAAGAACTTTAAGCTGCAATCGCAGCTGCATACGCACATGAAGACACATGGTTTGGCCTTTCCGTACGAGTGCAGCAAGTGCGATGAGAAATTTCTACAGCAATCGCATCTTGATCAGCATCTCAAGATGCACGACGAGTTCAAATTCAAATGCGACATCTGCCCCAGCAGCTTCAATCAGGAATCGCTGCTCAAGAAGCATGTGCAGCGCCATGTCGAGGGTCGCTATCTCAACTGCCCGGTGGCCAATTGTGCCGAATCGTTTGCAGTGCGACAACATCTCTCCAAACATTTGCTCACCAATCACTCACACCACGAGCTGCCGCCGCCGAAGCGCTCCAAAAAGACCATCACACTGCAATCGCCGCAACAGCCGCTGGCCATGATTGGCCAGCCCCTCTCCCTGCAGCATACGACGGGGCAGCGTAAGTCTCCATCCAGACCACATACTCGACTCGACTCTAACCCAAAATGCAATCGGTTTTCTAGCGATTCTCTTGAATTTTGCATACACTTTTATACTTTTATTTGAAATTTCTCTCTTTCATCCTTTCTCCTTGAAGGATGAAACTTAAAACGTGTGTCCGTCTTCCAATTGGGGCCACCAAAACTTGATAACATTGATTAGTGCATATTGATAAAATTACATCAATGTCTCACAATTTTCAAGTTAAATTCACCAAATTTATTTGGCATAGTTGGGGAAACTCTTCCAACCACTTGACCCACTTGAGCCATATATGGTAATGTTTGTGTATTGCCACCTGGACTACAAAGCCATTTCACTTATCCTCAGACCACCCCAAATATTGCAGTCTCTTCTACATAGAGCTGAACGGGGCAGTGGCAGAGGAAATACAGAATCCATTCCTCTTTTTCTTCGTTCACTTTCTGTTTAATAGTTGCCGGAGTTTGCACTCTCCCAAAGAAGAGGCCAACTCAATAGAAGCATAGTTACCCCCCTTGAAGACCCTATGAACCGGTTTGGTATCAGCGTGATGAGTTGAATGATTAGCAAACTTGTCTGCTTAAAGCAAGTAATTTTGAAGCAGCAGAAATTTAGTCGCAAACTTAGGATTGCATCTGGAAGTAACTGGAGAGATTTCCGACCTAACGTTAAGTCTCGGAGAAGACGCTCCTTTGCTCCTTTAAGGATCGTCCTATATACATATTTAAATGAACCGGAATCTATAGAACCCCATATATAAGTCCAACAGATTGGCAATCGTTGTCAAACTTCGATAGTTATCCATTTGGGGACACTTGTTTCTTGGTTATCTTGCACACTTGGACTGCTATGCTTGAAACTGAATTATGATTGTGTTATTCACGATATCTTTTGATTTTTGCAGGTGGCAGACCGCCGAAGAACAAGAACAAAACCTCACTGGCAGCCACGGCCATCAAGATCGAGATCAACGAGCCGTTGCACAGTCAGCACATCATCAGCAGTGCCAGCGGACTATCCATCCAGCAGCAGATTAATCAGCATATGCAGCAGCAGGCACAGCAGCAACAGCAGCAGCAGCAGCAACAACAACAGCAACAGCAGCAACATCTCCATTTACCCATGGGCCAAGCGGTTAAGGCGCGCTTCATACCCACTAAATAGAAATTAATGAAACCAACAAAGAAACAGAGATAGATAGATATATATAGAGAGAAAGAGAGAGAGAGAGAGAGAGCGAGTAAGAGAGTTGCTCAGTAGCGTTTACGATCGGTCTGTCGTGAAGTTAGCCACCCCTCCACCATACCCGCCCCCATTCACTAACAATAGTTAAGAAAAAAAGTTTTGAACAAGATGCATCACATATCCTGCAAGCACTTACATAAACATATACGTACATATATATATATACACACACGAAGCAATATGCAAAAATACGATAGCTGTTAACTGATAGAGAAAACATATAGAACCGATAATCGATAAATTGATCCAACGATTGGTGGGGGCAGCTAACACACACAGACGCCAACTGGCGGCGGCGGCGCATTGGCTGAGGCTGCTGGTTCGGTAACACGGCGTTTGGCGCGCATGACGTGACGGACGCTGCGGCCCTTGCGCCTCTAGCGGCTGCTAGCTTGACGCCTGCTGCGCCCTCTAGCGGCTGCCCCCCTCCCCGTCGCTCAACCAAAACCAACAACAACAAACCAAATAGCAAAAGAAGAAAACAAAACAAAACTAAAATAACAAGTTTATATACTCTTTCTGAGCGGTGTCCATTTGGTGACATCTAAATCCATTTGCGTAAACATATAAATACTTACAGTAGGCTCTCGAAAAATTGCGAAACTTAAAAGTTAGTTTTTTGTCAAAAATGTGGAAAACACAAACATGTGTCTTATTTGTCTTATTTTTTCTTAATTTCTTTACACGTATTTACTTAAATTACGTAAATAATTATAAAATAAAAAAAATAAGAAAAAATTAAGCAGAGACCGAATTTTGTCAGAACGCTATTCGAACGATATCCAATTGTATTTAAAGTATTTTTTTCTTTTTTTTTATTGGAAAAGTGCGAAGAGTAATGATTAGAATAGAGAAATAAGCGAAATTGAAAAAAAAAAAACATTTGTAAAAGTTAAGGAAACACTTGAAATCTTAGAGTAAAGTGTCTTGAACAAATCGACTTATTCGCATTGTTTTCTCTTGTGAGTCTTAACTTTTCCGAGAGTCTACTGAATTTAAAAAAAGAGACAACATTTTTAAAATCACTCCTGCAAGGTTATTTGAACATATAAAACATAAAAAGCTTTCAACAAAATCGGAAAGAAATTTTAAATACAACCAGCAGCAATTTCATTGGGCAGCACCTGACGTAACGTAGTGTCACGTAACGTAGCGTAAGGCAAGGCAACGCTAAGCAAACAACAAACAACTGTAACTTAAATCGAATTAAATATGTAACAATTAAGTGTAAAGAAGTAACAAATATGGCGAAGAACAAGCATAAGCAGTTTAAAAGGAATGCAAAAACAGAATAATACTTACAATTACAAGTAATTATATAAATATAAATACATTTAAATTGATATGTATTATAAGCCGTTAGCTTAAGTGTTTTTATTTTTTTTTTTAAATAAAACTTATAGAAAGTATGGAAAGTCAACTGCGCAATTGTATATTATTTATGAACTGTGAGTCAAATTTAGTAATATATATTTTAAATAACTCCTTTGAGTAGATTTTCATTTCAATTTTGAAAGTCATTTTTCTTCGTTTTTAATTTTACATTTTCAGAACCACGCTTATTTACTGTTATGGTACTGTACTGTTATAGGCACTCTTGAGCAAGGAGCAAATGTAAGCAACGGATAAGTGAACGAATTTGTTTCGCGCATGCTCAACCCAAAAGTGTGAACGGTGCAGCATGTCTTTCCACCCGTTCGTTGCACATGTCGGACAGGAACAGAAAATGCATTTGAGTACCGTCGCAGTCTCGCTTCTGCCTCGACATTTCACAATCGAGAAATTCAACCAATGAAATGTTCTTATTAAAAAAATGTTCACAAACAAGCTTATTCGCATTGCAGTGTCATCAAAAAATAATTTCTTTATTTATTTTACAAACTGCAACTACTTACAGCTACAAATGCATTTTTTTCACACCCAAAAAAAAAAAAAAAGAATGAAAAAACCTATCTATCCAAAGGCAGCAACAAAATCCATATAAAGGAAAAATCATTCTCCCTTTTCTGATTCTATGATATATTTAACAATTGCCGTGCTTTCGTTGCCTATTATTATTTACTTTAAGTATTATTATTAAGTATTTTCATCGACTGCAGCGGCTCCATGACGTTAACTTAAATTGGCAACTAGCCACAATAATAATTGGTATTTTACGTGTCCAAAGTAAATGATAATTCTGTTTCGCTCTCTCGCTTTCAACAGCTGCGCTCAACATTTCGATTGTTAATTTTTTTGAGGCACAGCAGAAACAAAATTTACAGTTACTGTTTTCTTTGATTTCGCTTTACACCTTTTTGAGGTGAAACTTATTTCGCCACTTCAAATGAATGAAAAGGGTTTTGTAAAATGATTCAAAGCTACCCATAAATTATATATATATAAAATCTTGATCGGCAACAACAGCAATTATTTTAGATGTTTAACATTTTGTATAATACAATTTACAGTCATTCGATTTTGGCTGAGCATTAGATAAATCTTAGCATATAACTATTATAATTGCACAGCTTCCAAGCTGGCCAAGCGAACATCGAACTCAGACTTGTGCTCGTTCTTCAGATAGCGCCGCATGCCGTGCAACAAGTAACGCAATTTTGGTGCACCCATCACGTCTAGCAGCAGAAGCATTAGGGTCTCAAAGCTATCATCGCCACCGGTTTTATAGGCCAGCAGCGCTTTGCCAAAGCTTCGAAACTGATCGCTATTGATGACGCTGCGCACCTATTTCGCAAGAGAAAGCGGGAGATAGATAGAGAGAGAGAGAGAGAGCGAGAGAGAGAGAAAAAAAGTCATGAATCTGCTGATGTTCATTAAAAATAAAAAGCCAAATTACAAACCTCACGCAGGAAATCTGCACGCGATTCGGGCGCCTCTTTCAGTTTCGATTGCGCAACTGGAATTGTAGAACAAATATTGCTGCAGCTGCTGCTGCTGGTGGCAGCTGGAGAGCATGGTTCGTTCTTGATCATGTCATTATTATTGATGAGACGATATCGCTTCTTGCTGCCCATGGATTCGTTGTGGAATGTGGGTGAGCTACGCTCACGCTTGTGTATCTTCACCAGATCGCGGCCAGAGTCCGCGTTGAAGTCGATGCTCTGCAAGACATATTCAAAATAAGTTTAGCTCAAGTCACAACTAACAAAACTAGCACGAAAACAACAAGTGAGAATGCTGTTGTCGAGTGAGCTCGACTACCATAATCCCTGCACGCAGCTGTTTAATATATTCGAATTTCGTGGCCAAGTTTAACTTTAAAGGTTTTGCACACTCAAATGTAAGCAGGACTTTTTCTGACAGGCACAGGCACAAAAGATTACAAAACAAAAAATAAGCTATTATATATATTAATTCACAAACCCAACCCAAAATCACGGGCTTTGTTTGGATACAGGCAGAAATTCATATTTTCTCGTTTCTTTTGCAAAAAAGGAAGAATTTCATTATTGAATTTATTGCATTTTCTTCTTACTTTTCTACTATCCTGTAATGTATCTGATCGAAATTTTCGAGATTATCTTTCCCTATACTTAATAATAACCTTAAACTCAGTCTGCCTTCCATTTGATGTGCCTGTTTCCAAGGCGTCCATTCAAAATCGATATGTTTTCCCAATCTTGTAAATATAATATACCAACGGAGACTTCAATAGCTCCTACTTTTCATCATATTACTTTTTTTATGGAAAGCACGGACAAATTTCAACTGGATATGTTTACCAAAATCATAGAGAAAATAAGAGACAAAAAAATTGGTCGTTTCTAGCTTTCTCAACAGTCCAAAGAATGTATAATTTTGCTTTGTTTTTTTTTAAATTTCACATTGCTTAAATAAATGAGCCAAGTTAATTTTTTGAATTAGTTTTAAGAAGTCCACTTAATAGTAGAAAAATAAGAGAAAGAATAAAACTCAATAAAAAGATATCTGAATTTCTTCCTGTGTCCAAACACTTTCTTGACACAATGTTGCGCAAAAAAGAATATCATTTTTGGAAGTGGAAGAAGACTCTTTAACAAAAGTGAGAAAGAAAAAGTCAATAATTTTATGCATCGTTTTCAACTTGTTTAAATTTAACTAAAATAAAAAATACATTTTGTGAAAAACGAAGGAAACTAGCAACACTCGAATGTTTATAAAAAATATAAATAAATATAAGATTTCTAAAAAATTCGTAAGTGGTGCCATTATTTTTTCTCTCGCTATATTTAAAGGAATTTAATTTATTGAAGGAACAATATCAACAAATGAAAAAATTGCACAAATATTGCACAAAATTTGATTTGTTTTGGTGTCATAATTTTTGTTTTGTCAACTATATTATACTATAAGTTGTCCAAAATGTATCAATAAAAAGTCTCTGGCTTTAAATTGGGGTTTTTATTGGTATCGAAAATCGATACATATATCGACATTTGCAAAACGTTGGCCGTCATCGATTAAATGATATAAAAACACGATCGGTGCATGGTAAACAAGAGCTTCTAATCCAACTTCAAAGTCTTAAGCTCTTACAGTCTCAGAGATGTTTATACAAACAGACATGGCTATTTCGACTCGGCTCTTGACCCGGATCAAGATTATATATATATATACTTTATGGGGTCTTAGATGCCATAATGACCTTTATACGTTTTAGCACTAGGCAGACAAAGTTAAAATTGTCATTTGTAGGTCTGTTTTCTAAGGACTTTGTCAAATGTAAGTCTTTAAAGGGGTATCATTGTCTCGACAAGCCGAATGCAATGATGATACCCTGTTTTGGATATGCACCACTCATTTTGCGAGCTGTGGTAATTAAAATTGATCAACAGTTAAGCCAGCCCAAAATCTAAAAAATTGCAAATTGAGTGCCAGCTTCGCAGATAAAAAGACAAGGACAGAGTGTTGCTGCTATCTTCGCAGCCATTCAAGGGCCTGCGCGATCCGGTAGCGATATAGCTGCTTTTCCGCACACATTCATAGCCGATTAGGGTTAGCGAAGTCAAATGAAATAATGACCTGTGTTCGCTGCTCGACACGCTGCGCTCCTGCAAAATATTTGACTTAGCAAAAACCAGATACACTTTTTTTTTTGTCAATTTGACGCCTCTTTGTATTGTCTGATAAATGCTTCTATTTGATAATTTGATTATTGATATAAAAATATTAATTATTAATGCAATATTAAAAAGATTTAGATTTTAATTATCGTTTCAGGTTTGAACAAGTTATGGCTTTGGAATGTGCAAGGAACAAGAACCGATGCGGCCGGATTCAAGATGGATATGTTTCAGATCCAGATAGCTCTTAAACTGATACGACTAGTTGGCAATAGACGAACAAATAGAAGGATGGACGGAAATGGCCAAATCTATGCTGATCAAGAATATATCAAAAATTTATGTATATTGGTATACGCTTGATGGGATCAGCGACATTTCTCATGACAAAACGGAATAGTTTTCTTTGGCATTCCAAAAGTTGAATACACATTGCAGATCCGATGGTTTATGTAGATGCGCATAAAGTACTCTGATGAGATGTTTCACAGATGGAAAAGAGCAAAGGGCGAGATCCTACCGTAACATTGGAGTTAAGCCGACTCATAAAGTCCATGGGATTGGGCGCTTTTTGACTTTGTGCATTCCGTCCAGATGCATTGGCATAATCCGCTGGCGTCCACGTCTTTATGGAGTTGGCCATTTCAGCTTTGCTGCAAATGTCAAAACAATATGAAATACAAAAACCTTTTCAACAAACAAACCAAAAAGCACTCCTCCATTTACTTACGCGGCCAGCTCGCTGGCTAGCTGAAATTTGGAGGTTCCCGTGTTTCCCGGTTCCCGTTTAATTTGTGTGATGGGCGCCAGCGTCAGCTGATCCTCCTCCTTGCAGCAAACGCTCTGCAGCAGCGGCTCCACAGCGCGCTCATCCGGTTGGACAATCTGTGGACCCAGAGAGAGCGAGAGGGAGCATAAAGAATCCTTAATATACATATATATACATATAGAATCAAGAGCTAACCGTTTGCTCGGCATGCTTAAAGAACTGTCGCAGCTCGCGCACAATGGGACCGAAGGGTGAGCTTTGTGGTCGTGCACCCAAATGGTTGCGTATCCATTTGGACAGCTGCTGCACCTGCGACGCATCCTGGAAGCGAGCATCGCACAGCAATATGGCGCCATAGTCGTTGCGATGTCGAATGACGCGACCGATTGCCTGATTGACGGCCCGTGTGGCATCCAGATTGTACCACTCCTGGCCGCTCAGCAACTGATTCTCCCTGGTGCGATTCGTTTCCAGATAGCGACGCTTCAGTATCACCTTGGGATCCTTGAGCGGTGGAAACGGTAGACCAGTTATGATCACCGCCCGACCATTGCGATCGGCAAAGTCCAGGCCCTCGGACACCTTGCCGCGACAGACGGCCATAAAGCAGGCACCCTTCGAGTCCCTGATCGCCTGATAGAACTCCTCCATGGTGCTCGTAAACTGATCCTTGCCACGCGGCTCCAGAAATATCGGCTTGCGACTAGATATATCCGCCCACAGACCACTGGCCTGCCACGCGTCCACGCACTGATTCAGCATCGGGTACGATGGAAAGAAGACCAATAAGCCATCTGGAACGATGCGTGACACGTTCAAAATTGTTTGGCCCAGCGAGCTAATGTACTTGGGATTATCTCTGTCAATGGATCGGGAAAGTAAAAGTAACAAACAATCGTCAGAATGAATGATAATGAAATGTGGATAGTGGAGAGTGGCAGGCAGCCTTACACAAATCAAGCTGCTTGAGACAATAACTTGTCCAAAATACAATCTATTCATTTATAAGTACGCCAATATTGTTTCATAATGAAAATCTGAAGTATCTGGCTTAATTGTTTTGCACACTCCTTCTAAAACAATGCAAAGTTTTTCCCCAATCTTCAACTTAACTGTTCTAACGAAAGAAACTTTACGGGACATTAGACTAGATAACTTTTCACTGAACTGATCACTCTTCTCACACAATACGTTTATCGCTTCCCGATGAAGTTTTCTTTTAGTTTTCATTAGGCATTTGGCGGCGTTC
This sequence comes from Drosophila picticornis, assembly GCA_035043845.1. Taxonomy (NCBI): domain Eukaryota; kingdom Metazoa; phylum Arthropoda; class Insecta; order Diptera; family Drosophilidae; genus Drosophila; species Drosophila picticornis. The sequence continues at coordinate 19,404,465 of JAWNMR010000492.1, read as the reverse complement.
GATTGACGTGGCTATGCAATTGTTCATTTCCTAGAATTTGATAGCTCAGTTAAGCCTTCATTATCCTAAATATATTCTGTTCTTACATTTTACAAAAAAAAAAAAGTCAACGCGTAAATTAAAGTATTATAAATGTTCAAACAATTTGACTGTGCGCTATCTTAAGCCAGAGACTTCCGTTCTTCATTAAAAAATAATTTGGCCGCATTTACAAATTGATGTATTGCATTGTTATATTTAAATTGTATTTGGGAAATTCACAAGACCTCCAGTTGTGTGTTTCATATTCGTGCGTAAAAAACTTTTTCGTTTTCTCGCTTTTTTTTTGACATGTTGACTTAACAGCTCTGGTCTTTTGCATAGGTCAAAACATCTTATCTTATGCACTTAAATGTAATACTAATAATAATATATATATATACTTGATCAGCATCAACTGCAGAGTCGATTTAGCTATCCGTCTGTCTATAGCCTTCAAATTTGGAATATATATGAACGTATATCAAATGTAGATCGAATTATTCAATTATATATCGACAACTTCCCCCAAACAAATCGAATTAATTTTAAGATGTTTATTAATGAACGTATATCCCCCAAACAAATCGAATTAATTTTAAGATGTTTATTAACAATATAAAAAAAAAAGTAATCAGCTTTGATTAGGCGTTTAAGTAAAACATATTGCAAATCTCTTGCCAATTTATTTAATCAGGTGGAATAGGTCTGAAAGCAAAACTGCAATCTAAAATAGAACTGCAATTTTTTTATAAGGCTGGTAGGACTGCTATTGTCCCTAAAGGGAGACCATTTGTCTGTTCCTGAGTGTCTCTGCCTTAACAATAATCCTAATTGGTCATTAAAGTTTCTAGCTTTGTTTTCAATTTTCTGTGTGTTGACTTGAAAAACAATTAGGTACGGTTCAAGGATAATGGTATGGGTCCAATCAATCATTAATATATCATAGATCAAAATATTTACGTTAAAATTTCGGAAAATGTAAAGTAGCCTTACGCATTGTGAATCTTTAAAGGTTAATCAATTATAAGCATACCACCAAGAAATCTGGCAAGTTGAAGACTATATCTGATGCTATATGAAAATGGAAAAAAAAACAGCTGGTTTTTAAAAATGAAGATTTAACGACTATTTTAAGCGCGCCAAATATTCCTTAGATCTTATAGACCGAAGTCAAATTGCCGTCACCAAAATTTTAATATAAATTTAAAGAACTGACCGATATGAAAGCTATATGATAAAGTAATCCGATATTGATATTTTTATATTGTCAAAATGTGCGAAGCACGAGCAAAAAGCAAAAAGTTTTCTACCAACCGAGTGTTGCTATGACAGCCATATGATAAACTAGTCTGGTCTGGATAGGATATCTTGATAAAAAAATTATTTTTTTGTTTTTTTTGGAAGCTGTGTGATACACTCATCATTCAACAAGTTAGCTTCAAAACTGATTGATAAATTTTCATCGAAACAGATGCACAGACGGACATAGACATGTCGACGAAGCTAGTGATGCTAATCAACAATATATATACTGTTTAGGGTAGTAGAAGTTAGGAACTGCATGCGTAAAAATTAGTTTTTAGATTTTTCATTCATCCGAAAATACGTAAAAATATACGTCATATTTAAGTTGTATCTGGATTGAAATGGCAAAGCTTTAGTCCTTGTTTATTACTGATCTCGTTTGTAGTTAGTTCCCCTGTAGAAGTGCTATAACTTACCGATTCTTATAGTTGGATATGAGCTGTTCGCGATCGGGTCCGGTGCCAATGATCTTGACGTAGACCTGCCCCTCATTGACAATATGCGGATTCTCTAAATGCTGCGCTACTGGAATGGCCAGCTCGGCGATGAGCGGTTTAAGTGGTGCCAATGTGCCGCTGGTGAGGATTACGCTGCGCACATGCGTATTGAGCAGCTGTTCCATGCCAAAGCCAGGATTGAAACACCAGAAATTAATGATTCTTCCCGTCTTTGAGGAACTGCTCGCCGCATTGTTGCCGCCCTTGCTCAGCCATCCAGTTTGGGCCTTGCTGCTGGTTTGCGACTGTTTGCTCTCCTCAATCTCCGCGTGCACCTTGAAGCTGCGACTCACCTTGGACATGATGTCCTCCTTGTTGGCAAACACAATGTTCAGCAGATCAGCGAGCACCATAAAGCTGCCACCTTTCCGCAGCATCGAATGCTGCGATGCCACCATCAGATACTGCACCAATTTGTCCAGCAGCGCTACAATTGTTGCACAATTGCCGTACGTGAACTAAGAATTATAGATTGATAGTTGAGAAAACAGCAATGGATAAGGGGATCTTCGAGACTGGGATTCGAATTAATTTACATTTGCTTTGCCGAGTAGCTCGTAGATGTAGGAAGCTGGATAGGTGGCGCCGTCGGCTTTATTATCGACAACAACACTATCAATGGCCTTTTCTAATTCGAGGAGCATTTCCTTGAGCAGCGTCAGATCGTCTATTGTGAAGTCCTTGGGTTCATCGGGTCCGGCAGTGTCCTGTGAATCGCTGCTGCTGGTGAAGATCTTCATGATGTGGGTAACATCTTCAATGGCCATGGCCACATCCGAGGAGCGTATCTGCACCGAGGCGGACTCCTCACAAATCTTCTCAATGTTGTGCGCCTCATCCAGAATGACAATCGTGTTGCTCAGCTCAATTTTGTTCGCTTTGCGTGCCTTGGGATCGAGCAGGTAATTGTATGGCATGAATGTGATGTCCGCACTGTTCACCAGCTCCTTGGAGGCAAAGTATGGGCACATCTTGAGCCGCTGTCCCACCTTAACCAGATCCTCAATATCCATGATGCTCGGACCACGGAAATCCGGATGATCTTTTTTCGATTCAACGCGCAACTGAAAGGTGCAGCTCTTGGCGAGCACCTTCAGTTTGCACATGTTCACTTTGTTCGAATTGCCCTGCTCCCGCATCACATCCGGATGGATGCATAGCTGATCTCGGGAGCCGAGCACTACAGCCCGCATGTTCGCGTAAGCGGTGCGCTTTAGTTCACGCATTGCCTGATTTAACTGGGAGTGGGTACGTGATGCGTATATCACCTTCGGTACACCCCAATTGTTGCTCTTGCCAATCGCAGCTGCAATTTCACTGCCCATAGCAGCTCCAGCTCCAGCTGTACCCGTTAATTGTTTTTGCTGATCGTGCTGTAATTTTTGCATGTTGAGCTGCACCTCAGATTGGCGTGTTCGTATCCAGCCGAGCGTGGAGCAGAGCAGACTTAGAGTTTTGCCGGTGCCGGTGGGCGATTCCAGGACACCATTGGTGCCATCGCGTAGGCAAATAATCACCTTTTCCATATAGGCGCGCTGCACATCGTATGGCTCAAATGGGAAATGCACCGGTATGCCGGCGATTATGTGCTCCGGCATGGCACTTCAATAATTCGTAGACACTTTTATTGTTATCGATCTGATGTTTTTTTTTTTTTTCTTTTCTGTTTTTCTGTTGTGTGCCGAGTTCGCGCGCCAAAACAAATTTAACATGTGTTGCTGCAGCCAGCTGACGACTCTGTGCTGCGTACCGATAACGATATATGCAGCTCTCACATCCTGTATTTAGTAAACGTGCATTTATTTCCATCACAATATTCTTAGAAAATGAATTTAAATAATTTCAACTAATTCAATAAATATAAGTATATTACATAAAACAAGAACAAAAAATTGTGTGCTGATTGCAATATGCCAGGAAATTACAAATATCAAACCAACTCTGTGTCGTCTCAGTATTCAACATCCCTGCTCTGATGTATCGACGCTTATCGATATTCAGCAAAATTCACAACTATCGCAGCGGTTCAGTTGGTTTTTTACTTTTGAACAGAGAGGTTGGTTGGCTAGCGGCGCCAAAATTAGAAAAAGAAGCAGATGTAATAGCAATAGAAAAGGCGACAATGCGGGACGAGAGTGACGGCCGCAGTGTGTGTATGTGTGAAACAAACTAACCCGCCTGCTGAGATATATACTACAAGTAAACATACAAATAAATTGCACACATACATATTTACATGCCACCACTGGTCGTGTAGTGGTCGTGTCGCTTCGGTTATCCGTCCGTCCGTTCGTCGCTTGGTCGGTCGGTCGGTCGTTTACGCCATCGTCGTCGTCGTCATCATCATCAGAGTCGTGTCCGACAGTCAGTCAGTCAGTTGGCGAGTGGATTGGTTGCTTGGTGGGTTGGTGGCTGCCAAGCTGGGTTGTGTCGGTCGCGCGGTCGGGTAGCGGGGGCGGTTGTTTGGATGAGCGAGCGCCAAAAGAGAGAGAGAGAGCAGCAGTAGTAGCATTGAGAGCCAGCGTATAAAAGTTGTTGCTTGTGTGCTACGTTGGGCTATGCACCTTAATACAACCGAATACACACACACACTCATGCAAACATTCGCTTATGCTTCTCTCTCTCTGTGTGTGCGTCTTTTCTTTTTTTTTTTTTTATCTGTGTGTGCGTGCGTGGCCGTTGGTTTGAGAGCGCGACGACGGAAGGACAGACGAACGGAGGTGGTAATACATTTTTGTTGGCACAAAGTAAAATAACGTAGAATAAAAAATTGCTCAGGCACTCGTTCGCCCGTCCGTCCGATCGAAAATACAGGAATAGGAACTGAATATTCCCGATTAATGTTGACAATAAAATATAATATTTGAAATTTTTTTGTGTCGGCTGATTGTTATCACCACCAACGGCCAACGTTGCTATCTCGCTCTCTTGCCGTCCAGTTCAATCCGCTTCAGTTGTAAATATCGCAGCGTTTTTAACACACAATTCAAATAAAATCAACTCTCACTGATGACGATGATGATGATGATGCTGTGCGTGAATGATGAGTGACTGTGTGTGTGTGTGTGTGTGTGTGTGTGTGTGAGCTTGTGACGTTGCGAAAACACAACTACAATTATTGTTCTTTTGGAATTTGTATTAACTTGAAAGTAATAACAACTGCTGCGCACCTGCCCACAATCAGCTGCGAATTTTAGACACGATAACACATTTGAAAGCTTGGCGCGCTCTTCCACAATCAAATGCAACGTTGCAGTGTGTTCGTGTATCAATGTTCGATAGAAGCCGATAAACGCATAGCCACTTCCACTACACATGCAAATTAGTTGTCGTTCGTGCTTATGGCGCATTTAAAATTAAGGTCACACTAATCATGTCGTTTATCAAATGAGCACTCCCACACCTCGCCACCCCTTCCTCATCCTCGCCGGCATATACATCTAATAAACAACTTAAAGTTACAACTTTATTGACGATCCTGTGCGGCAAGGTCGTTGCACATATCGCACTGGTTATTGTTGTTGCGGCTTTCATGGCCTTAAATACTGTTAATCTCAGCAACAAATTTCTATACAAATAAAAAATATATACATATGAAATATACGGAGTGTGGCCAGCACACACACCCCCCCCCCCCCCCCGCTCTCTCGCTCATTGCTACCTGGTTATAGCGTTGCCACCAGTACAAAAGCTAATGTTGTGTGTGTGTTAAGAAGTTTGTTTTGTGTTTGTGATTGCAATTAATTATGCATTAAATAATACAGCGTGACCCAGTTAATAATTTTATCCACGTGCTGTTTTTGGTTACCTGCAAGCATCTGCTTTTGCTGGTCTGTTGTGCGTTCTCTTTGATATCTGGCAACGCTGAATGTAGTGCACGCATGTAATACGTTTGAATGAGTATGTGTGTGTGTCAGAGAGAAAGAGAGGGAGAGAGGGGTGAGTGAGTGGGGTCCCATTCGAATAGAAAATGAGTGCTTTGTACTCAAAACTCAGTCAATTAGTCGCCTGAAGGCGGCGACAGCGATGACAACGTCAAATGCAGGCGCGTCGATAAACATTTTGTTTTTGGTTTGCGGCTCGTCATTTAACATATCTTATAAAATGTATTATAAGTTGACTTAGATTTGTGCTGAACCGTATGAAGGGGATGGGGTATTTTGGTCGCTTTTGCGGTACTTGCAGAAATTTAGACTATTCCTGCTTTGGCCAGTTGTTGCTGTCAATTAGCGATGTGTACGTGAGGGTGAGTGTGACGCGATCGCTGCAGACGATAGTGGAAAAGAAATGACAAATGCACACGTGCTGCTAGACAAAAGTGTGTGTGTGTGCGTGTGTGTGTTACTACTCGTATGCATACGTATGTATACATTAATGTGCATTGTGAAATTTATAAATGCATATACAAAAACGAAGGCCTTGATAATACATTTCTGATATGGGTGTATATTGTGAAAGCCACAGAAAAATAAGCACAATTTATGTATATATGCACATACTTATCAGGCCGTGATCGTGCGTGAGTGGATCGCATATATTTTGAGCAATGTTTTCACGATCGAGCACATCTCTAATGCCAACAGAGCGATCGATAAAGGTGTTGACTGAATAAATGAATTTGTAGAGCACTCGAATTGACTGTCTGTCTTTGTCTCAGTCTGTGTCTGTGTGTGTGTGTGGCCAATTGAGTTTCTGTTGGAAGACCAAGCAAAACTTTTATTCCCACACCCAAAAGCGCATCCCATCTGCGCACAGAACCAACCAGTCTAAGGAAACAACAGCAAAAACAGAACAGAAATAAAAAGAAAGAGAGAACATTAATATCACCATTAGAGATCTCTTCAAGCGAAATTAGCACATTTATTGTCCAAATTGTGCGTGTTCTGGCCTCAGTGTGCGTGTGTTTGTTGTTTTTTTTTTGCTTGAGAGCATTATCACTGATTACGAAAAAGGTGATGAATGTATACATATACATGCACACATACACATATAAATATATACGTGTACCCATTTGTTCTCTTCGCATTTGTGTGTGTGTTTGTGTTACAAAATCGGCCAATAGCCTTTCTTTTTTTTTTTTTGTTGGGCACACAGTGAGTATGCGCAACATGCAGATTTAGATCGATAACATAAATTAGTGAAAATCGATAGTGCCAAATATCTCCTGAAATTACAAAGCCAGAGTTACCATATTCTGCTGGTAACCTCCTCAAAGATCGATATAAATAAATAATCTGGCATATATGCTGATAATTACATTTAAAGATTGGCTTGAAAAAAGTAAATATAAATGAGCCAATCCCCACAATTCCAGACACCAATTATCAAGATTGCAAAGTATTCCGCAGTCGGTTATATTCAACGTACTCACATGTTTTTTGTTTTGTTTTTTTTTTTGTCTCGTGTTTCATTGCAGAGTTCGTTATTAAATATTCCCATATGCAGATGTCAGCTCTTTCAAGCAACATGTACTATAAAAGCGGCACAGTGAATCGAAGGAAAAGGGCAAATCGCCCCAGTCCAGGACATCAAGAGGATAACACATGCTGCTAGCAAGGCATTAAATGCTTGCAGCAGCAATCAAAATCAAAAGAGCAGTACAAAAAAACAAAAGGAAAAAGAAAAAAAAAACAAAAACTTAATAATAAAAGCAACAAACACTGGAGATAACATCTCTACTGGAGCAACAACAATCAACAACAAGAACAACACAACATGTAACGGATCAGTGTTGGAAGCAAGTTGTTAAAAAAGAAGACTATACACAAACACACATACACATACACAAACACAAACACACCCGCAATTCTCAATTGCACACAGACGTATACTGATAGCAGATCTCCTTTGCTCTCTCGCTCACTGACGAACTGCGCTCTAATTCAAATTCGTTTTGGACGCACATCTCAAGAAACGAAACGGTAAATGAAGTTTACATTTCACTCTTTCCATCTCTCTCTCTGTCTTTATCTGTCGTATAAATTCAAAATAGTAAACACAAAAAACAGAATGTGAAAAAATTACTTGTTTGTTTTAAGTCGGTGTTAGAAACTGAAAAAGCTGATTATAACCCAAATTGACAAATAGTTCAACCATTTTTCTTTTGTTAGCTACACAGTTATAAAAAAAAGACACCGATAAAAGATTAAATCTCTTATTTGATAATTAAATTAAGCAACGCAATTTTTGCGGCATTTTCTTAGACAATTTACTCATTTTATCTGATACGAAAGAAAAATCTTGAATTCAGTTAAGTTTAGCTATAAAGAAAAAAATAGACTGGTCACATTAATAGCAAAATTCAAACAAAGAAATGTAAGATTCGCATAAGAAGTTGATAGTTGCCAGTTTTTTTTGCGAAATACTTTCTCATTTTGAATTTGGTACTATATACTGAATTTTGAATGACTTCATAGGCCTTTCACGAGCTATTTTGGCATTTATCATTTGGTAAGGAATTTCAAACTGTTTGGACTCCGATCCAAAGAACATCTTGTTTCAAAAATGATGGTCCCATGCCCATTTCCCATTCTTTTTGTATTATAATTTCGTCGCTCCACAAAACTATTTTGTTTTCAAATACAGTTTTGCCATAGAGCATTAAATCCCACCAAAGAGGGACATCCTTATTCCTTAAGCCGTGGTTGGGGCCTATTGATGATGGGCTCGATCTTTCGAGGCTTTGACTTTCAAGTCTTGATTTTCCGTAAATAGAACTTTCTTGCTTTAACTTTGGCATGTTCATTTCATATATTTTTTTTGGGAAGCCCATTATTTTAGCCGTTTCAGATTTTTCCTAGTGCAATCTTTGTCTGGGACTCGATTAACAAAGAAAAGTCAATTATTTTTCATATAAGATTCGAATTTAACATGTGCTGCTATTTATGTGACCACTTCAACTGAGAATTATAGCAGAAGTAGCAAAGATATCGGAACGCCTAGTGTATATAAGATAATATATATTTGGTTTTCCGGTCTTTTGAGCTATATATCTCTGAGCACAGCTGTGTGATTTTGTGCTGAAAGCAACTGCGTGTTTATCTATAATGGCTTGCAAATGATTCTGATTTTGATTCTCACTCTCAATTTATTTTCGTTGGTAGGAGGCGTGAGCGCGCACAAGGGGGATTACGAGTGGGCTTTTTTTTTGGCAGCCATGACAATCATACTCTTTCTGGTGGACACCTCGTCGTCCATGTGCCAGAAAGCGTATGTGAATGGTGTGCAAAAAACATATTTGGACATTGCCAAAGGAGCCGTTGAGACGTTCCTCAAATATCGACAGCGTACCCAGGATTGCCTCGGCGATCGATATATGCTTCTCACGTTTGAGGAGCCGCCGGCTAACGTAAAGGCCGGCTGGAAGGAGAATCATGCCACATTCATGAATGAATTAAAAAATCTACAAAGTCACGGCCTTACCTCAATGGGTGAATCGTTGCGCAATGCCTTCGATTTGCTCAATTTAAATCGGATGCAATCTGGCATCGATACATACGGACAGGGGCGCTGTCCATTTTATTTGGAACCATCGGTGATTATTGTCATAACCGATGGCGGTCGCTATTCGTATCGGAATGGTGTCCATCAGGAGATCATATTGCCGTTGAGCAATCAAATACCCGGTACCAAGTTCACCAAAGAGCCTTTTCGCTGGGATCAGCGTCTATTCTCCCTCGTCCTTCGTATGCCCGGCAACAAAATCGATGAGCGTGTCGATGGTAAAGTGCCGCACGATGATTCGCCCATTGAACGGATGTGCGAGGTAACCGGCGGACGATCATATCGCGTACGCAGCCACTATGTCCTCAACCAATGCATCGAGAGTCTCGTGCAGAAGGTGCAGCCAGGCGTTGTGCTCCAATTTGAACCGATGGTGCCTAAGGAGGCCAGCGGTGGTGGCACCAATGCCAGTGGCAGTGCCAGTGGAAGCAGTGGCAGTGGCAGTGCCAGTGGCAGTGGTGGCAGCAACAGTGGTGGCAGCAACAGTAACAGCGGTAACAACGGCGGCTGCAGCAGCGGCAGCGGCAGCAACACAAGCACCAGCAGCAACAGCAGCTCAGCAACGGTAACAACGGCAACATCATCCACAACGAGCAACGAGCCAACGCCGGACATTGTTTTTCCGCTGATGAAGAAAATGATCTATGTGCAGAAGCACATTACACAAAAGACCTTTCCTATTGGCTACTGGCCACTGCCGGAGCCATATTGGCCAGATTCGAAGGCGATAACACTGCCGCCACGCGATGCACATCCAAAGCTGAAGGTATTAACGCCCGCCGTCGATGAGCCGCAGTTGGTGCGCAGTTTTCCGGTCGATAAATACGAGATCGAGGGTTGTCCGCTCACATTACAGATCCTCAACAAGCGGGAGATGAACAAATGCTGGCAGGTGATTGTCGCCAATGGGATGCATGGCTTTGAGCTGCCATTTGGCTATCTGCGAGCGGCGCCCAATTTCAGTCAGGTGCATCTGTATGTGCTGGCTTACAACTATCCGGCTTTGTTGCCACTGCTACATGACCTCATACACAAGTACAACATGAGTCCACCCAATGATCTCATGTATAAATTTAATGCCTATGTGCGTTCGATACCACCATATTACTGCCCATTTCTGCGGAAAGCCCTTGTCAATATCAATGTGCCCTATCAGCTGCTGCAGTTCCTCTTGCCCGAGAACGTTGACAACTATCTGTCGCCGACGATTGCCAATCAGTTGAAGCACATTAAGAATACGGCCAAACAGGATCAGGAGAATTTATGCCTGAAGGTCTACAAGCAGTTGAAACAACCAAAACCGCCTTACCGTCAAGTGGAGACGGCCAAATTGTGTACGGGTGCTGCACTGCGTCGAGATCTGGTGCGTCATCCACTGCTGCGGGACACGTTCGCCAAGCTGCATGCGGAAATTGAGCCGGTGGATAATTATACTATTGTTGTGCCTCAGCTGACGCATCAGTCATCAGCGAAAACGTATCGCAATCCATTCGATATACCACGCAGGGATCTGGTCGATGAGATAGCACGGATGCGTGAGAGTTTCCTACGGCCGGCGAGCTTGGTGGCCAAGGATTCGGGCCATTGTCTGCCCATTGCCGAGATGGGCAACTATCAGGAGTATCTGAAGAATAAGGATAATCCGTTGCGTGAAATTGAGCCGACCAATGTGCGACAGCACATGTTCGGCAATCCATACAAGAAGGACAAGCACATGGTCATGGTGGATGAGGCTGATCTCAGTGATGTTGCGCCGATGAAGTCATCTAATTCAAATAACGGTGCCAACAACAACTTGCCATCGTCGAGCGGCGGCGGTGTCGGTGGCGGCATGTCCGGCATGGGTCTAGTTGGTGGTGGTGGCGGCATGTCCAATCTAATGCTCGGTGGTGGCGGCAATGGCATCGGTGGTCCCATGGGTGGCATCGGTGGCACCAAGACCAAACTGGATGCCACATCACGCGGACGCAAACGGAAGGCGGGCCCATTGCCACGTGCCTTTGAATTCCGGCGCGCATCGACTGATTCGCGGCGCAGCGGCAGCATTAGTCCCACTCCGAGCAACGCAAGCAACAGCAGCAGTAGCAGCAGCGCCAACATTGGCGGCAGCAACAGCACCAACATGGCCAGCAGTAGCAACAGCAGCTGCAGCAGCGATGTTGAAATGCTGCTCGATGAGGATAGCAATAGCAGCTTTGCATCAGATGCATCCAGCGACAGCAACATCAGCAGCAACATTAGCAGTAGCAGCAGCAGCAGCATCATTGCCAACAGCAACATTATCAGCAACAGCAGCAGCAGCGCTGGCAACAGCAACATCATCAGCAGCAGCAGCGGCAATAGCAGCAGCAGCAACATCAGCAGCAGCAGCAACATCATCAGCAGCAGCAATATCATCAGCAACAGCAGCAGCATCAACAGCAGCAGCAGCAGCATCATTGCCGCCAGCAACAACAGTGACTCTGGTTTGTCGACGACGCATTCAGCGGAACGTTTCAGTATTGATTTCAGCGAGGAGGAGGCCTGCGAACAGGAGACGCCGCTCAATGGCTATGTGCACAATTTCATCAATGGGATTAGTGAGGAGGAGCGCGCTATTGAAGCGGAGCATGCCAGCAGCAATAGTGCCAGCAGCGGCAGCAGCAGCATTAGCAGCAGCAACAACATCGCGGCCAACAGCAGTGCCAGCAACAACAGCGCCAGCAACAACAGTGCAGCAACAGCAGAAACTCTAGCGGACACAATGCCCATAGCAACAACTAGCAGCAGCAGCAGCAGCGTTATAGTCGCACCAGCAGCAGTCACAGCTGCAACTGTTGCCAGCAACGGCGCCAACGATCTATACAGCAGCAGTATGCATAGTAGCAACATGGCCAGCAGCAGCAGCAGCAGCCACCACCACCACAACAACAATAATAATAATCATAACAATCATCACAATCACCACAGCAGCAGCGGCGTTTTATATGTGCCGCTCAATGGACTAACCATGCAGCATGCCGCTTATAGCAGCAATGTGGGTGCAACACTTGACAATACGATGCTGATGCTGCCGCCAACAGCAGCAACGGGAATGCATAAGGTTGCAACAGCAATGTCGCCGCTCTTGTTGCTGTCCAATGGTTATGCGAGTCAACATGGCGGTATGTTGTCACCGCCAGCAGCGATATCAACACCACAACCACCAACAACAACAGCTGTAGCAGCAGCAACTGGCACAACAGCTACTACAACAATAGCAGCTGCAACATCAACCACAGCAGGAGCAGCAGCAGCAGCAAACAACAGTAGCAGCACAACAACAACAATAACAACAACGGCGACGACAACAACAGCAACAAGCACGTATTTTAGTCATAATGATATAAATGATGCCTCGGAAATTTCGCGCATATTGCAGACGTGCCACAATGGCAAAAACAACAGCAGCAGCATCAACAACAGCAGCAGCATCATCAGCAGCAGCAGCAGCAACTCTGGCAGCACTTTAAACGGCATCACCAGCGATGCCAATAGACACGTCTTGAATTTGGACATGGAGATGGGCTTTGATGAACTCAAACGCACATCTGGCGGCAGTAGTCCCTCAACAGTTGGCAGCAGTCCGCACTTTTACTGGGGCAGCGGCCTTATCCATCATAACAGCAGCAGCAACACCACCACCAACACCAACACCACCATCACCAACAATAACAACAACAACAACAGCAGCGGCAGCAGCAGCAGCAACAACAACAGCAGCAACAGCAACAGCGCCAATAACAACAGCAGCAGCAGCAACAACAGCACTCAGCATAGAAACCACAACAACAGCAGTCCCAAACAAGAGCTGAAAGCATCGCCAACGCACAGCAATCACAGCAGCAGCAGCAATAGCAGCAGCAGCAACAATAACAACAACAATGTCGACCCCCTCAACTCAGTGGAGTGTGAATTGAGCGAGGAGCAGCGAGAAGCGGCACGCCAACATAATATTGATTTGCGTTTGCAAATCTTTCGTGATATACGGCGACCGGGTCGGGATTACACACAGCTGTTGGAGCATTTGAATTTGATAAAGGGCGATCAGGATATGAAATCGGATTTTATTGAGATGTGCATCAGTGAATCGATGCGGTTTCGGCGACATCAGATGGTGTACAGCATCCAGGAGTGGTGGGAGAGCAAGCAGCCGCATTTGGAGATCACAAAGAGTTAACGTTGGCTAATTTGGAATTGAGCGTGCAACAAGCAGCAGCCACATGCAACATGTCTGTGATGTCAACAACAACAACAACAACAACAACAGCAGCAGCAGCAGTAAACTGAACATCAGCGATTAGGTTAAGAGTTGATATTGTAGTTGAGCACGCCAGGCCAAACCAGAAATTTTATATGTATATATATTATATATATATATATTTATATATATATATACTATATACACACACAGTAGTCGCTCGAAAATTTTGATTGCTTTAATGCCCGATTCGAATTTAAATAGCCAAGTCCCTTTTTGCAATTGCTAATTGCACTTTCGAAAACAACTACCGAGTTCCCGTTCAGATCAGGAGAAAAATCCAAATTAAAAGTTAAATTCCTTTAGATAATACAAATAAATAATAATTATAATAATAACAATAATTATATAACAAAAAAAAATTATATTTAATTGTATCCATAGAACAAAATAGTATATTTTGTCAAAACTGTCGCTCTGTTCAAAAGTGCCTAGAAAGAAGAGAGAACAAAATGTATCAATAGAAAAATTTACATTTGTGCAAGTCCGTTTTATATCTTATATGTGTTTGTACAATTTTTGAAATTTTTTTTTTTACAATGCAAAAGCTTTTCTTAAGTTTTAAAAGTGCTAAAGTATTTAAAGTTGATAGTGAACGCTTTAGATTTTAATTTCTGGCAGTTTCTGTTTACGAGCGACCAACTGTTGTTATACAAACATATCTCGTCAATTTCCAGAATTAATTGAAAACACACACATACACGCACACACATACACACACACACATAGACACACACACACACACACACACACACACACACACACATTTACGCACATACAAAAACACACGCACTAATGTAAATAACTAAATAATTGTCGAAATTGTCGAGAAAAACTATTGGGGTTCTTATTTAAATAGTTTTTTTTTTTTGTAGGGTTTGTATAGGGGCTGTATTTATGTAGTTTTTAAGTATTAAAAAATATATATATATGAACATAAATTTAAGCACAAAAGTTTAATATAAATATTAAAATAATTATACCGCGAATTAGCTACATTACGTGTAAAGTTAAATAATGAAAAAATAAATAAAAATAAAAATTAACAATTTGTAGCGTAGAGTTTATATACATAGTTGTTAGTTTGTTTAGTTTAAAACTGTATTAGCCAAGTAAGCATAAAACACTTGAGTTCGCAAGCCTGCTATTGAAAAAAAGAAGTCTATATATATATATATATATTTATATTTAAAGGCTTAATATTATCAAAACAAATCACATCTAATGTTTATTTTAATTAATTAAAAACAACAATTTTTTCTATTGTAATATTGGGTTAAATTTTTTTGTTGTAAAGCCTTGAGCTGTACAATATAGTTTGTAACCGATTTGAATCAATTAACCACAGCTCGATTTGTTGGGCGTCAGGTTTTAATTATTAGGTTAATGGTTTCGTCTTTTTAAGTGATCTTCAATTTTGTTGCATTCATCTAGAATTGTCGTAACTATTGATCTAAGCAACTGTTTTAGACGAACATTTTTTTTTTAAATTTTTTCTAATTACGTCAAGTATGATTCTAAGTTTTAGCTTTTATATTAACACAATAATTTGCAGCTTACATGTAATATGAAATGCTGTATCACCCATACAAACAAAAACAACACACACACAAGTCGTGCATACAGTACATATATACATACATATGACGAGAGAAAAAGAAAATCTGTTTTAAAACGTAAATGTTTGTTATCGATACCTTTATTTATATATTGATTTAGGCGTTTTAGCACACTGAACATAATCAGGACTAGAGCGAGTCTAGAGTTACCGTTATAACGTTTGCGTGCGAGTTCTCGTCTAATTTTGTGTAAGTGTGGCAATTGCTATTTGTGCTTAATGACATTTAATTATTTATATATATATATATATATATATATATATATATATATATATATTATATATTATATATATCTAATCCAATCGAACTAATAAGCAAGACCCAAGACAACGAATACCAGAAACAACCACAGCAACAAAACAAAACAAAAAAAAAACAGCAGCTCCAAATGTAGCCGCAAATTTAAATAAAAGAAAAAGCATCGCTTACAATTTATTTTTGGTGTGTGCCATTTGCCATTTGCCTTCTTCTCCATATCAATGAAATGACTGAATTTTCTTCTTCCTCTCCCTTTCCTCTCTTCCCTCCACCAAATACACACCCACACAGGCTTAGAGACACATACACACACACACACACACTGACACCAAATGTTACATTACGCGCCTGCACGAATGCCATGCCCCCATTTTTGGGGGCTGCGCCGCAGCAGTGACGCCCATGTATGCTATGAATGTGCCCCTGTGTATGCACAGTCCCACACCCCCACCCCACCAGACGCTCTTTTCCCCTTGACACACCCATACCCTTATTGCATATAAGTTGGTCACAAAATAGGTTAATATTTGCATAGCAGTCTTACTTTTTATTTGAAATGTAACTTAAAGAAAATTGTCAAAAGCATTTTCATATATTTTTTAAATGCCCGTTATCGGTTCCCTTTTGGTCGATTTTCCTTGACTTGAATTTAGGAACTTATTTTATTGTCACTCCATCAGATTTAAATATTCATCCAAATATATGGTTTGATATTTAATTAGGTTGAGCAAACACTCAACGTTTTTTAAAGTGACTTACAAAATACAAGTATTGGGGTTATTTTTGTGTAAGATTGAAATTTTAAACCAAATATACCGGTTACTATTCACTAAAGTCGCCGACAAGCAGCCAGCTGATTGCAATCGATAACTGGTTCATTAGTGTTGAACAGTGCCATACAGGCATTAACAGGCAATAGAACACGATAGCGAGCTAAATAAATTTAAAATTAGAGTATAATTTAATGCATGTTTCTAATAACATTTCAAGATATCATAATATAATAGGTTTACTAAAATTTTGCCATTTGAAATGTGCGGTATAGCGTTGCCACTTGGTCAGAATTGCAGCGCTCTTGCAAAATGAACAGCTAAGAAGAAGCAGCTCATTTTGTGTGAGTCTGGTTCACTAAACGCTGAACAACCTAATGGACAAATCCAACACTAGCGCCTAGCAGTTGTTGGGTGAGTGGCAAAGGCAAAGGCAAATGCAAAAGCAAAAGTGAATTTCGAGAATCCGAAGCAGCAATATGCAAAATTAATGTGCACTACGCACGTTGTTTGCCGTTAACGTTAACGCAATGCAAGTCACATCCACTGCGATCGCAAGCGCATAACACACAAGTTCACTTATCACACGCATCTCGATTTGGAGTTTGGAGTTGCTGCGATTCGCGAGTCTATATATTTATTTTTCTGTGTTAGTTTGCGGAAAGTAAAAGTGGCTACCGCTGCCACTGCCGCTGTCGCCGCCTGCCCCTGCCGCTGCCTGCCTATGTATTTGTGTTTGTAACACATATATGCACATATATGCATGTTTCGGTGGATGTGTGTGTGAGTGGTTGTGTGTGCGCGCGCGAATGTTTGAGTGTAAAAAGAAGTTGCAAAAATACAAAAGTTACGCAAAAGCACAGTTAAGTTGTGTAAAATCATAATCATAACAAAAACAAAAACAACAACATCAGCAGTAGCTGCAGTAGCGTCGTGTGTGTGTGTGTGCGTGTGTGTGTGTGTGCGTGTGTGTGTGTGAGCTTACCGGGCGGGCGCAGCAATGAGCGAGAATAACGGCACAATCACAGCTGCCAATGGACCGCGCGTCGTTACCATCTACAAGACGGAAACTGGCTTCGGTTTCAATGTGCGCGGACAGGTGTCTGAGGGCGGACAATTGCGTTCGATTAACGGTGAATTGTACGCCCCCCTGCAGCACGTTAGCGCTGTGCTGGAGAACGGCGCCGCCGAGAAGGCGGGCATCAAAAAGGGCGATCGCATACTCGAGGTGTAAGTAGTGTTCAGCAATATTGAAATAAAAAATATATATATAAAAAAAAAACCAAAAACTAAATATTCGACAAAAAAAAGGAAGCTTTTGAGGCTTCATGTTTGACCTGTTTGCCATGCCATGCCGCATGCCCCGCCCTGTCCTGCACCGTAATGCCAGCGAGCAGTGAACGAGAAAAAAACAGAGAGCGAGCGAGTCTAGCATAGAGTGCAACGCGTGTCGTGAATTTTATTGCCTGACACAGCAAACATGCACATTTTGTTTTTGTACATAAAAATACAACAACAAATATTAATTATTAATTTGAAGCCACTACTAAACCAAGTTGCTTAAACAGATGAATTTATTCCAATTAATAATTATAATTATTCACCGTGCGTGATTCGTGCTAATTTTACCGATACCATTGTGCCCATCTCTAGTCGAGCCCACCCACTAAACGTCACTCCACTCGAAATGGACTTAAAACTACGGCTTTGAAGTCCTGGAATCAATAAAGTTTGTGTTTGCTTGTTTGTCTGTTTGACTGAGTGTGTGTGTGTGTATGGGTATGTTTGTGTGAGAGAGAGACAGAGGGTTGTTAGTGAACTTTGGCATAATCATAAATAATATCTGGTAACTGTGTTTGCTTGCGCTTCTGTTCGTTTTGTTTTTGTTATGGCGTAATATTTATGCCATTGTTTGGCCACACTCACATTCAAACTTTCGTTGTACGAACACACACACACGCACACAGAGACACCACACAGAGCAAGCTAATTAAAATGACCACCCTCCACGGCACCCCCCTTGTACCCCTTTGCTAGCTTTCATTCAAGCGCTCACTTTTTATGCTCTCACCTAACGGGCTCATTTTTCTCTCTTTCTCTCTCTCTCTCTCTCACTGTCTGTGGCTCGCTCGCTCGCTGTCAGACATGTGTCTGGTCTTCGTTAGGCTTTTGTTTTGTATCTTTGACATTTTCGCAGCACATCCAAATGCTTTACTCCACCCTCCCCTCGCCGACGTTTATTGAGTTGTGTTGTGGGCGACAATGCAGTGATAACCTTTGCCTTCTCTTACGTCCTCCACACTTTTTTCTTCTGCCCCCCCTCTCTCTCTTTCTTTCTGTCTCTGTCTCTGTCTGGGGGAATAAGGCAAAACTTGGGCACAAATTAAATTACAAAATTGAACAACAGTTTTGTTGCGCGACGGATAACAACTTAATTATCGTCGGCTTACCTTCTACGGAGTTGGTGGATGCCTCGCCCCAATAACACACCCCACCCCTCTTGCAGACACAAGCCAGAAATAAGCAAATTTTCCTAGGCTTTTATTGTTCATCATTTGATTATTAACGATCTTAAAAAGAAGAAGAAGAACTACATTCATGATTATGCTGCACGTGTTAAAACAAAGCAACAGCAATAAAAGCTTGACAACACACACACACGCACGCACACACAGACACACATAAAACCAGTTTATTATTTATAAGTTTTTATTTACGCAAATTTCAGTATTTGCATTTAATTTGTTGGTAGTTCTAAAGCTTTGTGTGCAATGCCTCATTCAGTTTAAAGTACTCTGAACAAACATCTCACAAAACATAACTTTTATTCATATTCTTATTCCTATTTTAATGATTATGCATTGAGTACACAATTGAGAGATATTTTATATAAATTGTCCCCTGCGGAAACACTTTTGTTCCAGGAAATGGTACAGTATTATGAAGTTCTTAAATATATGTGTTGAAATGGTCTTTATACTTAGGGAGATGGGCGATTGTTTCTTATTTCCATTGTGGGTCTTCCGAGAGGAAAACGGTATAATCAAGAAGGCTCTAAAGTGGATAAGGGAACATTGAACATAAAAAACGAAGAATAATAAATAATAAATAAATGAATAACAAAAAACGATTTAAAGTCATGGATCTGGATTCCCAAACACATCATAGTCTATTAATTCCTATAGAAAATGCTGTTATCTTGATTTGTATTGATTAAAACACAGAATGACTTTAAAATCCTATTCGATATTTATACTCTGATACCAAAGGTGTCATGAGAGAGATAGAGACTTAAACCTTCGAACATATAATGATTGGTTAGCTGTTGAAAGATCGGCATGTGCCACGCCCACCTCCGCCGCCCCTGGCCCTCATGCCCCTACAAATTTGAAATTGCCATATCTTTCGCATTTTTGAGTTAGAACCAAGCCTATAAGAATCGATCAAAAATAGTGTGGCCACGCCCACACCTGCACCCAGAGTCGCCAACTTCGATTTTTCGGAAAGTCGAAGTCGATAAATCCGCATATCTCCCACAATTTTACAGATAGACATCAAGTTGTACCACGCCCACTCCCGCAATTTAAGAGCTACAATTACCAATACTTTGAAGGATCACAGAGATCGTCGTTTATGGGCAAACTTTGAGTATAGAACACTTGGCAAATCCTTCAAAGATCTGTATTCCTTGGCTTTCCCCAACCTGTTCTGTGGCATCTGTTATCAGATTGCATGACTTATTGGGATCAGAGTTTTTCTTCGACTGCAACGTTCTTTCTCGTTCATAATATTTTTTTTATCATTATTACTAACTAACTTTGTAAGTCTATCTTCGTTGATCAAACAATTTTCCGAGATTTCACTATTTATTTTGAAAAAAAAAGCAAAATAAAGAAAACAAAATGGATTAATGGAATTTGTGATTCTACCTACAACATTAATACACTTTGTACTATAAACCATGTTAGTATATTGTGTGTTCGGTTTCCTATCAAGTGACTCAGCTTCTGAGCTGTACCTTGATAAAAAGAAAAGCTGCTTATCTGTGCAAACACACATACATATGTCTTTGTATGTATGAGTAGAAATGTATTTATTTATAAATAACAATTCCAGTGAGAGCAAGTTGGAGGAATTCTTTTGGTTTCCAAGTGTAATTTGAGTGCCTGCCGTTTTCATATACAAACACATTCCATATCGTTTGCTTCATTGTTTATTTTAGTACTTAAATACTTCATTATTTTTTGTATATATACAAAAAAGTTACTATATACACATAAGTAAGTAAATGAAATCGCTTCTGTTTACTAAACACAATGCATGTGTTTTGCATTAGCGATTCGAGTTTGCACCAAACATGAAGTTAGCTGAGAAAGCTTTTCCTGCAGAAAAGCAGATTTAACTTAGATTGGACACAATTTGCCAAGCTCAATTTAGCACTTTTAATTTAATCAATTCGCTGACTTGGTTCGGAATACAAATTGGTATTCAAAAGATGAAATTGAACAAATGTTAACATAGAAAAATGTAGAGTTATCTTTTATCAAAAAATATATATTTAAATATGCATTTAGATTTAATTCATTGGCATCTGCCTGCTTAGCTCTGGTTGCCTTTCCCCCACACTTTTGAGGGGCGTTTTTCTACCGGTTGGCAACTGCCAATGCAAATGGTTTCCACATCCGATTCGCTTATCATCAACGAGGGGGTTTTTGTGTTTAGTTTGCTTATTGCTGTAGATTTATTCATGGTAAATGCTTTTTAGTCGCTAATCGCTGCTCACAAATTGGGCCACAAAAACGCAAGCAGACGTTGCAAACCCTTCTTGGCTGGCAGTTGCACGAATCGCAGTTGCTGTTGCAGTCTTTTGGTTGCCCAAATGGTGGGCGCTGCGTTGCATAGACTGCCGTTGCAGCGCACACAATAGGGATCGTTGGCGCTGCACTCGGGCACGTCGCCGGCACAGCCACGCACCGTGTAGACCAGCTCCATGCGACTGATAATGGTGCTGACGCACAGTTCCGTTGCGGCGCTGCAGTTGCTCACCTTCATGTCGCTTGGACGGAGCATGGGGGCGCAGTCGTCGGCCTGCTCCTGCGAGTTGCAGCGATAGCAACTGCGGACGGACCAACGATTGCAGTTGTCCTCATTGCGGCAAAGTTGGCATTCCTCTCCGGCGCCCGCCACAAAGTTCACATCAGCGCAGCCGCGACGCAGTAGCGTATCTGTTGAGTAAATATATATATAACGAATGAGATGTGGTAACGCTGGCACAATTCCATCACATCAGACTGATATGGCAACGCCAAAACATTTCTAATCTGCCTTCTAATATAGTGCATCTTTCGGCATTATGCCATAAAATCTACATAAACTTCAATCAAATTCCAATAACAACGTATGCAGCCAAATTTTATTATTGTCTATCGATGTGGATATCGATAGTTATCGAACTAGTTTAACTTATAGTTTTTTTTATTGCTCTTGCAAAAAGCAGCAACGAAATTGTGATCAATGTTTTGATCAAAACATTGGAAATGTTAAGAAAAGTAAAATGATCTAAAGTTGGAATTTTATAAAAGACTTGCAAACCAGATCCAGATATTTCTACGCAAACAGGGCTCGATAAAAAAAAAACCAAACAAACAAATTATTATCGATACACTTCAGCGATATTTGCCATTGATCCGCAGCGCTGAGTGACTCACCCTAACCTTGCTCACAGGAGTAGCAGGCCGTGGTGCCCGGAGCACATGGTTCGCTACTCAGTGCATGGCCGGAACGGCAATTGGGATTGCTGGTGGAGTTGCAGGTGGCACATTGGATATCTTGGCACTGGGCATTGCAATTGTCGCCATAGCACTCGTCCAGCTCGCCGGTGGGAAAGAAGCCCATGGTCGTGGAGCAGCCACGCTGAAGCACCTCCGTTTGTCTGTTGCGATGCGTGTAGCAGCGCTCGAGATGTCCCAGCATCACCTTGTTGACGCACTCCGTCACCGTCGCATTGCTCACGGCACATTTGTCCGCGAATTGCGGCTTTTGCTCGCGCTGGCAATCGGCGTTGGGCGCGACCCGGCTGTGGGTGCACTGGAGGCAGTGCGACTCGGTGACAGTACGCTCCGCATTGCAACCGTTATAGTTGCACTTGAGGCAGACGTGCGGACAGCCAACGGGCAGATCGGTGTGCTCGCAGCCCCGCTGCGTGTTGCTCAAATGCAGAATGTTTGTGTAGCAGCGATCCTCGGCACGGTAAACGGGGCACGGCAACAGGAGTTGCGGCCGCTCGCTGACATCGATGCAGGCGGCACCGTTGCACTGATAGCAGCGCAATCGATCCACCGGAAACACGTGTCGATTGCACAGACTTGTCTCGCAACGATAACAGGGCTCCGCGCAGTAACCATTGGGATAGAGGCGCCGGAGGCAGCCGCGTCGCGTCAAACCGGCTGTTATCGAGATGACGCATTCATCATTTGGCTGGATGCACTCCTCCACCTCCAGCTGCTGACCGGGGCGTGTGGCGCATTCGGCATCCTCGGCCGAATCGCAGGCGTAGCATTCCAGGCCAGTGCTCGTGTGGAGCAACTGCATCATCGCCATTAGGTGCAACAACAGCAGCAGGCGTCTCCGTTTCTCCATCTTTGCTGCTCGTTGGACAACAGTCAACTGATTTTGTTAGGTTTTGGTTTTGACTTGGCTTCCATTCGACTTGATTCGGTTCAAGATTAGATTAGGACCTGAGCCTCAAGTGGCTCAGCTACTCAGCTACTCTGCTCCATTGTTCCATTGTTTTGCACTGATTTCTAATATGCATGTGCATTATCGGACTAATCGGTGCGATCGATATATATATATACATATAGAACACGATCAGATAATCTGCCTAATAATGGAATGACATTTTGCTATAGCCTTTGGCGTACCGGGTAAAAATGAGCATTCTAAAAGGTCAAGTGCAAAAATTACAAATTTAATTATTGATAATTATAATCGATACTAATAATATTTACCATAACATATCTATTTATGTACACTTCTTGAATTAAACAACTAAATACTTTTTAATAAGAAATCTACGTTTCACTAGAAGATACATTTGAAACCACATTGAAAGATGTCATTTTTTTGCGGTATTCATTTAAAAACTCTTTAAACGGCTCATATTTATTTGAACAATATCAATGTGAAGCTGCCTGGCAGTCATCGTTAGACCCAATAATGCCCAGCTAGAAAAAATTAAATTGCTTTGTAATTATGAGTTTTAGCATAAAAAGCAGTTAATTGGAATATGCCATTGAGCCCAGGGGAATCCCACAAAAACAAAACAATTATATATAAAAATGTAAACATCTGATTATAATTAATCAGGGGAATACCAATAATGTTCGACTTCGAAATAGACTTGTTTTTATGATTAATTCTTAAATTATACAAAAATGAGCCAATTATTTTTTTAGAAATAAACATTTAAAACAAGATATGAAAAAATATTCAAAACGTTGTTTTGTTGAGTACATTTTGCCTTTTTTGCATTTTTAAGGAAAAACTTAAAATTAATAAATGTATTGTTGTTGTGTGTGTGTTGCTGTGTGTGTGTGTGTGTGTGTGTGTGTGTGTGTGTGGGTGGTTTTCTTGCTTCTTCTTGTGCCACCGCCTATTGCCTTGCACTTTGCTTTCATTGTTGCTACTGCTGCACTTGCCACTTAAAATGGCATTGTTGTTTTCAGGGGTTCTGTGTGTGTATCTGCCTATGGGGGTCGAGGGGTGTTTGCTGAATGCAATGCAATCAATGAGGATTATGAACTATTTTTATTTCTTGTTGGCTCGTTAAAACATTTACGACTACAATGTCAGACAAGAACAACAACAACAGCAACAAAAGGAGAACGTTAAATACTAAAATCACCGCACAATTGCTATAATCTATTTTATGCATTTATGTTTTTTACACAAAGTGCGTTTTTTTCCTATAAAAGCTTGCTTAATTGTTTTGTGCTTCAATCAGCGTTCAATTCTCAGTTTTGTTAAGAAAATGCATTCGATTCGTGCTGCAAGTTTTGAACGCAAGACGCCAAAAATAAAAAGAAAGAAAAAAGAAATTTTCAAACTGAAAGTTGATCGATTCAGCCGCAGCTGAATTTCGATTTGGATTTAATTTGAACAAAGTCGTAATTCAATTCACAAAACACGGGTACAAAGCTGGCCAAGTGAAGTTGAAGGCGTTGAATTGGATATGTTTTTGTAATTAGTTAAGCAACGCGTTGCTGCCCAGTTTGTCAGTAAAGTTGTTAACAAGAAGGGCTTAAGTCGTTTGCAAACTTTCAAGAATGCTAATTTGTATTGCTTTCGTATATATGTTTGACGATATATATATATATAGGCTTAACTAGATAGATCTGCTTATTAATATGTAGAGATTAATTATGTCAAGTCTAAGAATTTGAATATTTTTTATGGAGCACATTATAAATAGCTCAAAATGAGGCTTTTATGAAGTTTTTGTAAAGGTTCTTCAACAGGCAGAAGGAGTCGATTAAGGGAGAGAATTTAGCCAGAGACTTGGAATATAAGTTCTCGTTTGCCACACACAGATCGAGATTATGTCATTTTATCGATGCAAATCGATAATAAAACACTCAATTGTAAAGATTGAGCCGATGAACAGAAGCAGATGATTTCCGTTTCCGGTTTGTGAGTAGTAGTGAAATATATGCAACAGCTTGTTTGGGGAGCTCTCTCGACTCGTTGCTAAAAGTCTTTAATATGTGGATTATCTTTGTAAACGGCTCAACTGCAGACTGTTTATTTATAACTGCCTCTGTGGCAGTCAGTCGCAGTGTGGCAACTCTGCTTGATACCTGGCAACCCTCTCTGGCTGCCCGCTGAGACCAACCTACCCCGTTGGCAGCCACATATACAAAAGTATTGAAGTAAATCATTTATTTATGCATAGCTTTTATACATTTATCCATTTGCAAGGCAAAAAAGGGTATTCGAGCATCGATGAATCTCGAGTTGAGTGTGTTGCAACATTTATTTTATGTTGCCACGAATTGTGTGTGTGTCGGTTTTACTGTTCTTGTTTTTTCCATGCTCAAATCTAGTTCTAGTTGTTTTGCGGCATATGCCTCAGAATAATCAATAAATTTGCGTCACTGGATGGTTGGGCTCTGACTCGAACTGTAACTGGGACACGGACACGAAAAGGGACTGCGACTGGGAGAGGCTATGGAGTACTTTTGAAGCACCCCTCTCACCCTTACCACCACAAGAGACCAGGCGCCCTTTCTGCTGGGCAGATGAGGTTTCGGGGTTTTGGGTTTGGATTTAGTGCATGGCATTTGTTGGCTTGGTTTCAGGAGTACGATGGGAGTAGCAAGAGATACAATGAATGTGCAACATTTTCCGCAACGTAGCATTTAACCAAAACCCATCAAATTAAATGCCAACAATGTATGTGGATGTGATGCGATGAAAGCCTCATTGCCATCAGGAGGTGGTCAACGTCACTTCTCAAATACAAAGTCGTCGAGACACTGTCCAAAGGCAACTCACTTACAAATTGTTTGGTCACGGAAAGTTGTTCTTCGCCTCGCATAAATATAATTGAGGTAATCTTATAAATAACTAAACTGGCCTTGCCTTTAAATCGTTTTTCAATAAATTGTGTTTTTCGCAGACCTGCAACTAGATATATTTTTATAATTAGACAATTTCCACAATATTCCTGGCTATGCATTTTTTCATTCAGTGCTCTAAGCAAATGTCAAATGTCTGTGTATCTACACACACACACACACACACATACATACATATACATATACACATACGTTAACGTAATTGGCTATTTAAGTGTTGTTTACTCACGCCCATTGAGCGGATAATTTGCTTGACCCATTGTTGAAGTATATAAATTTGATTGACATTACTTTTTCCCTCAATTTCTTTTATTCGCCTTAGTTGCTGTTGCTAATCGGAATGTCTGCGTCTATGTCTGTGTCTGTGTCTGTGTGTGTATCTGTGTGTCTGTGTGTGTGCTTGAGAGTTATTTATTTATTTACTTTTTGTACCAAATTGTCTGACTTGCTTTCATAGTAACTAAGAAGGGCGTTCGCTTGAACGGACATAAATAACTTTAATTGATATAAAATAAAATAAATAATGTTATTTCTCCTCAGTTTTTCTGTAACTTAAAAGAAGCAACCCGAATCCGCAACTTTTATATGAATATATATATTTATTCTTGATCAGCAAAACCATCCTTGTCTACTAGTTTGGAATATAAGTTTTCATATACCAATCACAGATCAAGTTTTTTGTCATTTCATCGATAACTTTCTGCGTTTCCTCGTTATCGATCTGAAACCGATTACCGATTGCCGATAACAACATTCTCGTGGGACGCTTCATGCACTGCAACAAAACTAGAGCTATTTTATTCTTCTATTATTTATAATAGCTCATCCATTTCAACCCCGATTCTTGCACGAATTCCTTGCATCTTCTTCCGATTTGATGTGCTTTGAGTATTGCTCCCACTGATTGTATATGATGCATAGTAGTTAAGCTAGTTGAATTCTCAGTTAAGAGAGACCAATCATTATTCCAAGTCTACTCTTTCCCATTGATATTAGTTGACTAAATCGTTTGGCCTGTCTCCGACCTGGAAAGTCAGTCAACCCAGTCAAGAATATATCCTACTAATTACGCAGACAGGGCATCTGGCAGTTCGAACTTGTGTTATGTCTGTCATCGGCATTATCGATCTGTTTAGGTTGTTGTTGGGCCAAGATGGAGCCAACTCCAAATAGTTGTTAATAATTAATGCACGTGTGTTTGAGTGCGAATGTGTTGCGTGTTTTTTCAGTCGGAGGCGGGTTGGCTGCAAATGCAAATTGCGGACTACTCAAGAAGTGTGCGAAGGAACAGCGATAATAAACCAAGTTGGAATTCAGAATAACAAATGGACAGCAAAGCAATAAACCAAAAACAACCAGTGAGAACACCATGTGAAATTACACATCTGGGTGCTAGCGACTGGCAGATACCCTATACGTGTAGCTAGAAAATGATTATCAAATTGTTTGATGTCACTTTAGACTTTTGGTATTATTATTACACAGATTTCACTTAGTTCAGGCAGCACTAGCTTTTCTCTCACATGTGTTAAGCATTTGATAATAAATTGTTTATAGTGTATTATTTTTAAGTTAAAGCTGCTATTGCATTCCATTTGTTATCGAAATTGTTGTTTTATGATTGCTCAGAAAATTGTGGAATGCTTCGATGACACACACACCCCAGGAATAAAAACAATCTATTTTTCCTGCAAAACGACTTGTTTATTTCTTAGAAATTTGCCAAAAGTGTACGTGAGTTACAGTTACAGTTATCAGATACCCGATATATATATATATATATATTGATATTCGCGAACAGTCATCGATTGAATGAAACAGATTTGATTTGTGTATCCATTTTTGAAGTCTCTGGCTTTAATCGTCTTCATGCATATGGAGATGGCTAAGTCGACTTGGCTGTTGCTACCGATCAGAAAATATATATCCGCTATTCTCGGGTCGCAGTCTCGCTTCCTTCTCACCCATTTGAAATGGGTAAATGCGGCGCCATTCTTGCCTCTCTTTTGGCATTCAGCAACTGAAACTGGTTTTCTGTCAACGTCAACTCGGCTTGGGTTTCAATCTCGGCTTAGAGCTTGTCCCTTGCACTCTGTTCGCCTCGAATAGGGTATACTAACTGTAAATGGCATAAAATAGTACATAGACAAATTAGAAATCTGTTTAGCTGTTGGATTTTGGCTTCTTGGCTTACAACAAGCAGCTCGGAAACTGAAAATTCCTGCTGTAAAAGTGTTCCTTGGGTTGCCTCTCAAGTTGAATTAAAGTGCTGATAAAGTAATCGATCTCTCTCGCCTCAAAGGTAGCTGCTATCTTTCCCTGACCACATCTGACGTTTTTATACTCCAGCATTAAGTTTGACTGACAGCCATGCCAAAGATGCCAAAGCTCAATCAAAGAGTATCAATTATTCTCATATCATTTGTGGCGCACACACGTTAAATATGCATGTTGGCTAGGCTTCAATATGTGACTCATGTTTTTTTGTTTGTTATTTTGTGTTTTTGTTGCTGTTGCTTGCTGTTGCTGTTGCTGTCCCTGTGCGTCACCAGCGACACGACAAGAAGCGATAGCTGCGATTTATTTATTTGTGCTGCGGTGGCAAAAGTCAAACCGGAAAGACGCACACACAAACACACACACACACAGATAGAGCGAGTCTTACAGCAAAATCAGCAATGCCTAAGAAGACCTCGAAGCGTCCATTGGTGGCCAAAGGTAGCCGCCAGAAAGAGAGCCAACAACAACAAACAGCGGCAGCAGCAGCAGCCGCCAATGCAATAATCAATTTAATTTGCTGAAACCAAAATTTGCTCACAAATACAAAGTAACGGAAAAAGTATTTGAGCCATAAGCACTTGAATAGTGCAAATTAAATTGTTTGGTAGGGAAAGACCTGCGACGAAATTCGCACACAGCTGTTAAGCTGTTGATCGTTTGTGACGTCACGCAGATTGGCGTTGCCAGACATCGATTTCAGATTCTTCTTCAATTCTTCAGTTTTGCAGACAATAATCAGTTCGATTCGAATTCGAATTCAAATTCGAATTGAGAACTCTGATTAGTATTTGCTGTAATTAATTGCAAATATGGAATAGAAGTTTACTTGCCCCATTAACAATTGTGCAACAACAATTGAATCGAGTTTATCATAAACAAATTCGACTTGACCCGAATCGAATACAATCGTTTGTCTGTCGATTGACTACTGGCCTGTTTGCTGTGCTTATCAGCTATCAGCGCCACAAGTGCCACAAGGTGATCCAAGCAATCAGTTTGATCCTCTTTCTCACTCGCTCCCACTCTCTTCTGAACCCACATCTGTCCATCTGTCCAACTGTCCATCTTATTGGCTCTGCTTCTGCTGTTGTGTCTCTTGTTAAATTGCACAGCGCACCAACAGCAGCCTCTCATTAGCAGATGGGCAATCGCAGTGACAACTCCTCCGGTCTACTTTGTATTGCTCAGTAATGCTGCCCTTTCATGGGGTGCAATTTGCCCATCTCAGCGCCATGGAACGCCGTTGCTTGCGGTGCGTGGGCTACTTGGACCTACTCGAAAATGTTGTTTATATAATTATTGCTTTTAACACATTTGTTTCTTGTTTGTTGTGCAGCAATGGCGTCAGCGTGGAGGGTGCCACACACAAGCAGGTGGTGGATCTGATCAAATCTGGTGGGGATTGCTTGACCCTAACGGTGATATCTGTGACACAACAGGAAGCCGATAGACTGGAGCCGCAGGAGGATCAAAGCGGCTACTCCTACATTGACTACTCCGACAAGCGCTCCTTGCCCATTAGGTGAGCTGACAGTCTATACTCAGTACGCATACGCATCAATAAATGATTCATCCTTTTTGTGCTTGTGCAGCATACCCGACTACACCATTGTGAATCGGAATGGGGAACGCTACATTGTGTTCAATATCCATATGGCCGGACGGCAGCTGTGCTCGCGTCGATATCGAGAATTTGCCAATTTACATTCGCTGCTCCGCAAGGAGTTTAGCGGCTTCAATTTTCCGAAGCTGCCCGGCAAGTGGCCATTCCAGCTGAGCGAACAGCAGTTGGACACACGTCGACGCGGCCTCGAACAGTATCTGGAGAAGGTGTGCGCTGTGCGTGTCATCGCTGAGAGCGATGCGGTGCAGGATTTTCTAACCGATACCGAAGATGATATATCCGCATCGCCGGTGGACATTAAGGTGATGCTGCCCGATCATGAGGTCACCAGCGTATCGGTGAAGAAATCATCGAATGCTCAGGTCGTCTGGGAGATACTGGTGCAGCGCGCCAATCTCACAGCGTACACACAACAATATTTCTATCTGTTCGAAATAGTCGAATACAATTTTGAGCGCAAGCTGCAGCCGCACGAGATACCCCATCAGCTGTACGTTCAGAATTATAGTACCGCCTCCTCGACATGCCTCTGTGTGCGACGCTGGCTCTTCTCCGTTGGCAAGGAGCTGACGCTGCCCGATGGCGAGCAGGCGGCACGGTTCATCTTCTATCAGGCCGTCGATGAGGTGAATCGCGGCAATATACGCGCCGATGGCCGACTCTATGAACTGAAAGCGCTGCAGGATGCCAAAAAGGCCAACGACTATTTGGCATTGGCACGCACACTGCCCGGCTACGGTGATGTTGTCTTTCCACACTGCTCCTGTGATAGCCGCAAGGATGGTCATGTTGTACCCGCCGTGGGTGAGTTTCCCTCTATGTCTCTCTCCACACACATATCGCAATCAGTTGCCTAATCTATGCTTGTCTCTTTGGGATTGTGCAGGAATGAAGAGCTTTCGTCTGCACGCCTGCCGCGAGGACGGCTCGCTGGAGGCGCAAATGGTCGAACTAACATGGGACAGCATAACGCACTCCGAAAGCGACGAGGAGTCCATGTCATTTTGCTTTCAGTACAATCGTCCAGATAAGCCAGCACGTTGGGTCAAAGTCTACACGCCATATGTAATTGAATATATATGCCTATACATATATATATATATATATATATATGTATATAGCTTAGCCCCACTGTTATACTTTTATACTGGTTTACTTACATTTATTATAACTTTTGCTTTTAGCACGCATTTCTTGCGGACTGCTTTGATCGGATAATGGAGGAACGCAAATGGGAAGACAGCGGTGATTAAGATGCACTCTTGCAACAGGCTCATTGACCGCATTATATATGTATGTATATATGTATATATATATATATATATACATATATTGCAATCTAATCATCTCAACAACATCACAGCGAACGACCCAATTCAGTCTTACACACACAAACACAAAATACACACGCAAATTTTGAGTTCTGGTTTTGATTTTGATTTTGATTTATTGTTTATCGAAATTTCCTGTGTTATTTATCTACCTATTCACACACATAACTTGTGTGTTGTGTTTGCTGTGCGGGCAACTCAAAAGTTGAGTGCCTCTTTTTGTAACCGGGTCCGTTTCCGCTTCTGTAACCGTTTCGGCATCAATTTAAGCAAGACAAAAACACCCAATCGCCACATAGATACACACTCCCCAGACCCCCACATACATATTAAAATTTAAGTGCTATATCTTATGTATATTGTAAAATATATTAACTATGATATTTGTAAATGATGCGATTGATTAAATATATATATACACACAGGGACAGGCAATGGGTTCAACAACAATACAAACAAAGAAATTAATAATAAAAATCAAAAGCATAAGAAATGAAAATATGTTAACAGCAGCAACAAAATGTTTCAGAATTGTAAGCAACATGAACACAACACAACCATTACCCAAAATGAACACAAAGCATGCACACAAAGCAAAGCACCAATTAAGCAAATATATATATATGTATCTATATATGTACAACAAAGTGAAATTGACGATTCTCATTAAAAAAATATATAAAAAGAACAACAAAAAAAAAAAACAAACATGAAACGTAAACAAATTGATTCTAAATAATAGCGTGTATATTACACTTATACACATACATATACATATACATACATATAAATGAATACTACATGCATATATATATATATTTATATATATAATCCTTTTTTTTTTTGTTCACTCGTGCATCAGTAGTAGAAATTACAGTAATAGAAAATACACAAAGCTGCTAATAATGTAAAAAGTCAATTTTAACTTTACATAAATGTGTATGAAATAGAACTTTATATATGTATGTGTAAACGTAAACAATAAATGTGAGTATGTATGCAAGCATATACATTGCAACTGTCTGAAGTATCATTGGCATATAGCAGTACACTCAATTTAAGCGTTTAACGTTAAGCGTTACACAAAACATCAATGCAGGAAAACCAAGTTGAGAAAATGTACTCATTATAATTTTTCTAATCGAAAAATGTTAGTTACACTTAAGAGCTGTTTATAACTAGTTATTGAATCGAAAGTGCGACAACTCACAAGATTCTCGATCAACACAAACGATGGCAATTGCGTGTGTGTAGAGGTGTGTGTGTGTGCGTGTGTGTGTGTAAAAGATCTAAGATTTATTTTTTTTGTTTAATTAAATAATTACTTTGAAACAATACAATCGGCAAAATATAGTAATTAGTTTAGGTTTAAGTAAAAAAAAAACCAAGTTTTTTTTCAATGTCGATCTTAGTGAAAGCTTAACACACACGCACACACACACACCCACACATACACACACACACGCACACACATTCGCAAAATTGTATGAAAAACAGAAGCAACACTTTATTAAGCAGAACAACACAAACAAATAGAGACACACACACACACACACGCATTACTATATTTATACACACACACACACACACATGCATATGCATGCACATATAAATATACATACATATACATACATATATATATATACACACATATTTACATTTATCAACGATGCAAGTGACGTCTGCTTGTGATATTTACAATTTACACAATTATTATTATTACCAATATGATTATTATTATGTATGGTTTTTTTTTTTTTCTTTGTCTTATTGTATTGTCATAACTATATTTATTCAATATGTATGTAACTTACTATATAGCGCTGTATATTGTCATACGTGTATATGAACACAGTGTCTCAAAACCACAACAAATAATGTCACTCAACCCAATCTATTTGCGTATCTCACGGATACTCTAGCAAAGCGTCACTGCAGCTGTATAGACAACAAAAGAGTTAAGAAAAAAAAGTAAAAAAAAAACAACAAAAACAAAAACAAACAAAAAACAGAACAGTTAACACTCTTGTAGACGCATTGCTCTTTGGCCATTTACTGTAGCAAACGTTTTACGTTTTTAGTTTGTATATCTCACTAAATGTATTCCATAAATATGATACGCATATGTTTATTATTATATTATGTACTCCATAAATGTTACAAACGAAATGAACAAAAAATTATGTAAAACTGCTCTGCCTTCTACAATTCAACACATTTCAATTGTTTTGTTTTGACTGTTTTCTTTCTGTGTGTAGCAACTGCAATGAACAAAAATGAAATAAGTAAAAAATGTTAACATATTTTACTAATAAGCAAATCATTTGTAATAATATTTGTACTGTCTGAAAAGTAAACAACTTCAAAAACAGCAACAAACATAATATAAGCATATAACTATTTCTTATAATTAAAAAATGCAAAACGTAAAACTTCATGAAAAATTAATATTAAAATGAAAATAAAACGAAAACAAAAACAAAAAAATACATTCCTCAGAAAACGTAACGAAAACGTCAAAAATTAAATTGAATATCAATGTTTTCTTACATCTTTAATAAACATAAATAAATCAAAAACATGAGTAAATTAAAAAATTTAAAAATATGCGCCTAATTCAACAATGAACAAGTTTAACAATTAACAAAAGAACCGCAAGCAACAACAACTTGTGTGCGTTCCATAAAAAGAGTAACTACTGTACAGTGTACAGTAGACACAGTGCACGCGACTCAAATGTAAAGTAAATCCACAACTAAAGCAAAACGAACAACAAATCAAACTAAATGAAACAAAATACAAATACAAACCAGCTAAAAATGAAAGGAAGAACAAAATTACCAATTTATTGAAAATAAAAATTGCATTTTTTCCCCCTTTTAAAAAAGAAAAAAAAAATTACAATAAAATGTGCAAATTGCTGTTTTATTTTGGGAGTTTTTTTTTTTTGCTGTCTTTCTGTGTCTCACATTCGTAAACGTTTAGTTGCACGCCTTAATTGATTTTCAATTGCTGTTTTTATGCGTCGAAATGTGGGAGTTGTTGACCCCTCCGCTCTGCCCGTTGTTCGTAAACGTTTTGCTGGTCGTCGATCTTTTGGGCATCTGCTGCCGTCAACACCTGCATAACTCAATTAGCTGAGCCAAATTGAATGTCATAAACATTATTCAATATGCACAACTAGTTCTGAATCGAATGTAAATCTCAGAGACACAGAGAGAGAGAGAAAGAGATAGAGGAATAATGAGAGAGATAGAGAGAGCCTTAAAAATAATTTGTGTGTGTATCGTGCTCTTTCATTCCACGCGCTGATCTCGAGAAGACGCATACTTCGTGACAGACCCACAAACTCTGTACGTGAATCCATTTCCCAGCCAATTCATATCAACACACGGAGTGTGTTCGTGTGGAGATCATCAACTTATCGATTTAAACGGGGAATACCATTAACCAAATGCGAAGAACTTGAACGCAGTATTAATCTAAAAGTCAAACAACTTTTAAATCGGAAAGTTGTTTTTCACACAGGACGAGAAGGCCGTTGCACATTGTTTTGTAATTTAATTTTTATTTTCACTAATTTTTCGCAACATTTCATCATTATTTAGTTATACATACATAGTTTCTCATAATTTTTACATCATTTTTGTCTTTTTTTTTTTAGTTTTCTGAATACGTTTTTTTTTTGTTTGTTTTTGTTTTTGCTTTCATTTGCTACAACTTGAACAACTTTAAACTTTTTACAGCATTTCATTAAGTTTTGCTTTGTTATACATATTATTGGTAGCACATACATACATACATACATACATAGAGTTTTAAGTATCTCTATAGAATAGAATCGTGTATGACGAAGAACGAGGAGCGAAGGACGATGCGGGCATGGCGACGGCCCCGAAGCGGCATGCAGCCCAAGGAGAAACCATGAACAATCTCAACTATGTCTATGTACAGCGATTTGAAACTCGGCTTACGATTTAGGCTTGGATCAAGAACAATTATCTAGCATATGGTACTTTATAAGCATTTTATTACATATTATTGTTTTGTGTTTTTATTCTGCCATGACAATCGCAGTGGGGAACGTACAAATGGAAAAGAAAAAACCAAACAAAACCAAGCCAAACAAAATGTGGGAGTTTGTCTACCTGCCTGGCAACCAACTGCGCCAACTGTGACGGGTTTTTAACATGCCCAAAGCTGGAATTCGGTTTCGGTTTCGGTTTCATTACATAT
Source organism: Drosophila picticornis (assembly GCA_035043845.1). Classification (NCBI taxonomy): domain Eukaryota; kingdom Metazoa; phylum Arthropoda; class Insecta; order Diptera; family Drosophilidae; genus Drosophila; species Drosophila picticornis. The sequence goes on along the minus strand of JAWNMR010000492.1, from coordinate 19,369,104 downwards.
TACCATTCACATAATGCTAATTATGTAAATATATATTGCTTTGGAGACGGCAAGCTTGCGATCTAGTTGTGCTCGCATCCAAATTGTTTGTGATAATCGCAAATAAATATATATTTATATAGAGTGTATTATACAGATTTGCGTAATGCATTCGAAACAAAACAAATGGAAAATGAAATAAATCCTAATAAATATTGCTTCCTGATCAAAACGAACGAACGAAATATGTATATATATATAATGAAAAAAAAGTGTTTAAAAATAGTTTAAAAATCACTTCATCTGCCTAGGGTGCCCAGGTTTACACACATAGCACATACAAATACAAATATACAGACGAGGTATAGGAAGCGGGACAAATTTGTTACTGGCTATGTTAGCTGTGTGTGTGTGTGTGCCTGTGTGTGTGTGTGTGACTGTGTGTGTGTGTGTGACTGTGTGTGTGTGTGTGGCTGTGTGTGTGTGTGTGTGTATTATATTTTATTCTATTGCGATTATTTATTTGATGGGTTTTAACTGGGAAACTGTCAAACGGAAATTAATGTTGATAACACGAAGATCCAGCGTTGCGAATAAATTCACAAACTATCTTTTTATTTATTTATTTATTTTGTTTTTTTTTCTTCTTTTTTTTGTTGTTGTTTTTTTTTCTTTTTTTTTCTGTATTTATAATCAGCAACTCTCAATTCTGTGTGAATGTGTGTGTGAGTGCGGGTGTGTGTGTGTGTGTGTGTCTGCTCGATTGGTAGAGTTGCTGCTCAACACGAAGAGAAAAAATGTATATATGCATATATATATATATATTTCATATAGTATGGTTTAATATAACTTCACTTATTCTGTATTATCTTGTTTGCCACAACTGCAACTGCGCAACTGCATTTCGCTTTTGACGGTTTTTACTTTACGTTATTCTCTGCTGTTAACGGGGTTTACTCTGTTTATCAATAACTCAATTTGCTCCTTGTACGCCTCCCTCCAATATTCTGGTGCCTCTATGTGTAGTTGTAGTTGTTGTTGTTGTTACAATATTTATTATTGTTAAATTTACTCTGTTTACATTTTGTTGCTAGCAGTGAATGCTTGCTGCTTGCTGCTAGCCGCTAGTTGCTAGTTGCTACTGCTAAACGCCAAATTGCTAGTTACACACACGAATTCGCATCACCTCAGTTATCCAGCCAGGACTCGCGTCATTCTGTATAATCCCACCAATCCTTTTCATAGCCTTCGTGCACATGATTGAGCAGCACTGTGCATCTCTTCTCACAATATCTACAACAGAAAACAACAATCAATTGAAACCAGATCTAACAGATAGATGTATCTATATATATATATATATATATATACATATATATATATAGAGAGAGAGAGCAGGTATTATACCTATATTTATCCTGGACTTTCTGTTTAATATCAGCCAGATTCTCGGATGTAATATCACGTTCCAAGTACTCGGATAGCTTTTCTGTTGCCGACTCCAGATCCTTCTGATTATCCTCGAATATCATGGATTGATTGTTCTTTTTCAAGTAATACGCAAACACGTATGTGTACATAAGGGTCTGGCGACATTGGCAGAGTATATCGACAGCCTTTTTCAGGAATTGCACCTGCCAAGCAGATATCGAAAAGAAGAAGGGAAAGTTGCATTTATATTTCGTTTACACTTTTGCTGGTTTCTCATCGGCCAGACGCACCTCGATCCAGGACATGTTGTGCTGCTGCATCTCCTCCATTTTCTGTTTGACAGAGGCGTACAATTTGTTCTCGAACTTCATGGACTGCATGTGATTCATGTAGCGATTGTAATAATGTAGATATCTGCAACCAAACAAAATAGTTTCAGCTTCAATTGGTCAACAAGAAGAATGCGACACTTACCGGGCCAGCGAGGAGCGAAGCTTTTCCTGTGCATCGCGAGCAGCCTTTGCCTCGTCCTCGTCGTAGCGATTGCAATTATACCAGGATGAGCCGTGCGGCTCCCAGGAGCCGAGGCACACCCAACAGAAATCATGCTTGCAGTTTTGATTCTTGCATACCATGTGATTGCAGCCGCCATCCTTCTCGATGGTCACACTGCATCTGGGACACTCTTTGGTATTGGCCGCAATCCAATTGGACGTCTCCGAGTCATCGTCACACTTCTTGATCCACTTCTTTAGCCAGCGGCACTGCACCGGATCGTGCCAGTTCTCGCCGCAGGCAAAACAAAATACATGGCCGCATTTGCAGTGGACGCGACGCGATTCCGCGTACGGCACCTTAACCGCATACGTGCAATCGACGGACGGACACCAGCGCAACAGCTGATTGCATTCCACAAAGCTATTGGTGATCAGCTGCTGGTACTTAACCTTAACCCGCAAATCGGGCACCAACTTGGTAACGGTCACATCATCGACCAATATATCACAGCCGTGTGCCGCACACGATATGGTCTGCCCGAGGCACTCTGTAACGATCTTCGTTGTCAGATACTCGCGCCAGCAATTCAGGCAAAAACGATGACCGCACTCCAATCCAGTCATGGCCTGCAGCAGTTGAATACATATTTAAATATTGAGAATAAATGTGAATAAAACGCAAGTTTTTCATTTTCTGTTCTGTTCACTTACATCTGGCGGCAACACGGAGAAGCAAATCTCGCACTCTTCGCACTGGCTCCGTGTCGTCTACATGGAATAAAGGCGAGATTGAGATTTAGACAGTTTATATATATACAAATATATATATTTATATGATATTGTACCTTTAGCTGCACCGCCTCGGTTGGCGTATTAAATGGATTTATGACGTGAGCGCTTTTAAAGAACTCTTCCGTATTATCATCGCTGCCATCGAAGTACTTCTCCAGCAGCTTCTCCTTGTCCCACTTGAAGTGATTCAGCAGTATTCGTGTTTTGGGCGTGTATAGCTGCGTCAGCATCAGCGGAGACAAAGCAAAAGGAGAAATCACACATAAATAAACGATAATTATATGTATAAAACAAAATATATAAGGTAATTTATTATAGAAACAAATCGATCTGACTGTGATCGGGTTAATTTTCTCGATCAGCGAAAATCATTGCTTCAATTGGAAGCGTAGATTAAAGTTGCATGAATGCAATTTCAGATTGCAGTTTGTCAAACTGTGTGCTGACTTCAACTTGCTAAGATTGAGAGAGAAAGAGAGAGAGAGAGAGGGGGAGAGAGGGAGAGACACACACACACCAGCAATGTCTTATGAGTCAACTGTCTCTCTCTCTTTCTCCTAAGATGAGCAGCTACCCACTCTTATCGGTCAAACGGCAAAGCAATAATCGCCGCAAAAGAATTATTGATGCAATATATATACACATATATATATATATATATATATATATGTGTATATTTATGTGTGTGTGTGTGTAGAGTGACTCACTCACCTTTAGCACACGATTAACCTCATCGATTATCTCGCGCTGATGCTGAACTATTTCATCTGTGGTTAGCACCTTGTACTGATAGTCGTCGGTTTCCTGTGTTCGTTCCGTTGTGCTGGGCATGTCCACCTCCATGGCAAAGTCATCGTCACCATCATCGCCGGACGAAACGTTGCCGGAGTCAACGTTGTCCATGAAATCGTTATCGTTATCCGAGTCCATGGCTTCGATCGGCTTTGCTTTGCTTCGCTTTCTTTTCTTCGCGTTTCCTTTCCCTTTTGACCTTTTATGTTTTATTTACTTTATTTACTCCTGGCCCAAACTTTTGCTATTGTTTCTCTACTACGCTGGCTGGCTAATTGATTGATTGATTGACTGATTGATTGACGAATGCCTGCCTCTCTGCGCGTCCGTCCGCCTGTCCGCCCGCTGTGAGTGGCTGCTGTTGATGCGTGTGTTGTTCTCTGGTTGTTGCTGCTACTATTGTTGTTGTTGTTGGTTTTGTTGTTGTTGCTGGTGTTGTTCTTGTTATTTTGTGTATTTTTGTGGCGGCTTAGTTAAGCGCGCTGCCCACTGTTGCCTTTTTATTTATTTATTTATTATTTGTTTTTTTTTCTTGCTCGTGTACTTAGGCAGTTACTGCGTATATTGCACTAGTTGGAAAAATAAACCAAATGAAAAATGCGTTATTATTGGTAGTAACACACACACACACACATACGCACACACACACGCAGGCACACACATACACTAAAGAATATAAATTTAACATGGAGACAAACGGCAACGTCAGTTGACCTTCGTCATTGCTGGTCGCTTTGAGCGAAGCAGTTCAGATAATCTGCCCTCAAGTCACATTGGTGTTGTTGTTGTGTTTGTTGTTATTAATTTTATTACACGCACACACGCACAATGCAAAAAAATTTCATGAATTTTATGTAATTTAATGTATACACACGCACACACAGACACACACATGCGCATTTAGTTATGTCCGTGTTTGTGTTTGAGGCAACAGCTGTGCAAATAATGCAATTACAGCTGTTAATGCAAATTGTAGTCTGCTCATCAACAGTTCACTGTTAACTAACAGTCCATTTGCAATTAGATTGAACTAGTTCAGCACTCTTGTTTATACACCTGCTAGCTTTATTTTTCTTGCTGCTGCTGCTGTTTATGATGTTGTTATTATTGTAGCTATTCTTATTGTTATTATGCAGCAAAGCATTTGAAAATCGCCTTTGACATTTCCATATATGTACCATTGCAGCGCAAGACGCACACACGAACTGCATCCGTTATTAACCACAATGACTCTCTATGCCAAATATCATGATTTTCTTTTTGTTGTTGTTGTCCCTGGATGTTGCGTTTTATTTCGCCTTTGTTTCTTCCGTGAATGTGATTCAATTCACTTTTAAATTTCTTTTCTTATATTTTACTTGCTCGCTTGCAAACACTGCAAAATTAAGTCGCCATACGAAAGAAAAAAAAGAATCCAAGTGAGACTACAGCACTGCACAGAAGCAAAGCAAAGGCCACAATGGACACAACACAACACACACACACACATACACACACGCCTAACAAAACACGTCTATGCCAGTGTGTGTGTGTGTGTATGTGTACTTATGTACTTATGCATGTGTGTGAATACTTGTATGCATGTCTGTCTGTGTATTGCTCTGTTCCAATTGGTCCACTTTGCCTTTTAACCAAAATGTTGCAGTTTTCTTTTTTGTAAGCAATTGGTTCCAATAGCAGAATAGCACACAAATACGTCAGCGCACTTGAATGTGTAATTACAAGAATTATACACAATTATGTGTATATACATAGAAATAAATATATGTTTGTAGTTTATACACACGTATGACACAAAATCAAGGCAACACTCATACACAAGCGCATACATATGTATACATAGACACATATACATTCACACACATACAACAGCTGCAGAGCTCACTTTTCTTTTTGGCTTTTACACACTTTCCCCTGATTCGGTTGTACTTGAAACTTTTTAACAGTATTTTAGGTGGATATTTTCAAAGCTTTTATTTACTTTTTATATTAATTGTAATAATATTGCGACGCGACGCGATTTTCACGCAAAAGCAACATCTGGCAGCACTACACGACACGTAATATCGATACCGAGATGTACAATATCGATAGTTGTTTCAATCGTTTTGAACATTAAATCGCTGATTTTGCGTTTGCTGATGCTGATTTTGCGTTCAAAGTGAGCATTGGGAGATTTTGTCTAGACTAAATTCGGATCCCCAGCACAGCAATGACACGCACCAAAAGTGAGTCAGCAATTATGCGCAGCCAAGTTCATGTTTGTCGAACTGCAACATGCAGCTACCTTCACGTCTGTTGAATATTAAGCGAAGCCACCTTCAAGCGATACGAAATATTGACGGTTTTAAAATGGCGGACAGGACTAAGCTAACAGCAAGCTAACTTCATATTAATGAGACAAGACTATAACAGCATAAGTCGATGATAACCTACAAGCGCATGTGTTTCCACTCAAGTAGCTTGTCCGCTCTTTTTCATGCAGCGCCATGTTTATTTTCTCTTTCATCGCTATCCATGAATGTGAAAGAGACGGCTATTTTTTTTATGAAAGGAAAAGAGACAAATGCATCTCGATCTCTATTAGGAGAATCAAAATGAAAGAGAGGGAATACCACTTCTTCTCTTTCGTGTATCCATTTGCCCACATACCAGTTAAAGAAAATATAAATTATCAGATTTTTTCAGTTTTAGTTACAAGCAATATATTTGAAATGTACTCGTTAAGGCGCGTAAAACGTTACAATCATATTTTGATTTAAAACTAACTACATTTTGTAAAGTTTATTGACCGGCACGTAAAACGTTAACATTTTTGTTTCTTTTTTTCTTTATGACTTTATATAAGCTAAGCTATTTTTTGCAACATTTTACATGCCTTTAATATATCGTTGGTTTTGTTTTTATTTTTCTTGGTTTTCTTTTTCGGCTTGTAAAACGTTACACCAACTTTTGTTCTTATTTTATAGTGTTTTATGTTTTTTTGTTAGTCTTTGTTTTTGTCCCACTTTTTTTCGTGTCACTGAACGGATAACACATACAAATACCCGAAACAACAACACATCTGTATTTTTAACAATTAGTAATTAATATTTGTCTTTTCGCTTTTTAATCGTTGAAAACTCAGATGCGTAAACACGTTTTTTTGACTTTGATTTTGTTCGCTTCGAAAATCGGCTTGCACACACGACTCAATGCGCGCTCAAACCGATTTCTAAAGCTAAGTGCTAGAAAAGTTCTTATTTTTTTACCCTTTGCGATGGCCACCACTGTAAAACCTGCAAGAAACATAATGATTAAACTTCATTGATTGTTGGCAACGTGTCACACAGCGAATCTTCTAGCTGGAAGTCTTGGGATTCAAGCACACACAAACACGTCTTCTTGTATATATATATATAAATATATATATATTTATATATATATGTATGTATATATATATATATATTTTTTTTTTTTTGAATGTTTCTATTCGAAATTGACTGCCTGGAATCCATGGAATCCTTTCTGGTGATTCAGCACTTACTCGCAGTTAACTGCAACGTGTGCTTTTCTTTATACTGACAATAAACTGAAATTTAAAGTGAAAAAAAATTGTGAATTGGCCACCTCCATTTTGTATTCGCACACATGCACATGCACTTTCACACACAGGAAATGATGTCGTATGTGTGTGTGTGTGTGTGTAAGCGTTGATAACTTACCACTTGATATGCGACTGTACCGCGAGATACTTTCGATAAAACTTGAACAACTCTTTCTAAATGACTTTTGTGCATTTTTCAAAATTCGAATTTTAAATAAGTATTAAGAAAAAAATAAAAATAAAATCAAAAATTTATGCGCAATAACTAATTGGCTTTGTGTTCAATCTGACTATGTGTGTGTGTGTGTGTGTATGTGTGTGTGTGACAAAGAGATTAATTGAGGGTGTAGAAAATAAAAATGAAAATGTAATTTGTATGTCTGCTCTTGCCTTTCTCTCCTAACTATATGATGCATAAGCATGGCTGCTGCTGCTAGTTATTGCGGTCAAATAGGTTGTTCGCCAAAAAAACATCGATGAATCGATCGCTAATATCGGCGACGACATTTAACGATGAATCGATAGACATTGCGCTGCAGTTCGGATATTTAATATTTTTGAACATAATTGAACCCACTTGAAAGCAACCGCATTAAACATCTTTTCATTCTTTATTTCCGATTTATATACTTTATTAATACTGTATTTAAGTAACTGTGCTGTTCACATGAACATATCAATAGGAATCAAGGTCAACTCACTCAATGCACAAGGAGTGCCGAATTGATAAACACATTTGGAATTACAGTTTTTGATCGATTGATCCCACTTTAATTTTGATTGTTTTTAATATTTGTATATTTTTATTTTGTACTTACATATATAAAATAAGTCAATTGCTACTGACTAAAAGCTGTCATCTCTATTCAGGATTCGAAGCTTAAAAATCTGCACGTTTTTCAACAAGGCTGCCAGCCTGCTGCATTTCTGTTTCGATAACATATTGCAATCGCAGTGCTGCCAACTTTATGTTTGAGTAAACTAAACTGTTAATTATTATCTACTTTTATTTGGGATTTTATCTGTCAGTATTTTTGCGATACTATCTTTGCACCACTATAAACATTTGACATTCACTGTGAAAGTGTACGCCGGGCGAAGAAATTAAATTTAAATTTAAATTTAAATTCAATGATGGCCAACAGTCAGGAATGCAAGTTAAGAAACATTATGTTCAAGCTTAAAACACTTAATTATATGCATTTTAACAAGCAATCGAGCTTGCTGGTCTTCAGCAAATTTATGAAAGGCTAAATGAAAGAATAAAATGGCTTTATTTACGCTTAGTAATTGGCGCCACTTGGCTTAGATTCTGGAAAATCAAAAGAAAATAAGAGAGAACTTGGAAATACTTTGATACCATAAGCAATATCAGCGGATAACAAGTAGCAAGGACAAGAGGGGTGTGGCCCAGAAATACTTACCAACTTTGCCTCTCAAATTGAGGTAGATATAGGCTAGTAATCTACCCTCCAAGTTTGGTAACGATTGCTCTTAAATTGCTGGAGATATGGGCTTCTTATCGTTTTTTGGGGCGTGAGTGGGCGTGTTCCAAATTATTATTAATTTTTTAGTGTGGGCGTGGTCTGAAAATGTATGTGCCGATCTTTGAAGGAGGTTACCAGCAAGTTACCTTCCAAATTTGGTGACTGTCTTTAAAATTGCGGGAAATATGCGGATTTATCGATTTTTACTTTCCGAAATATCGGCTTTGGCGATTATGGGCGCAGGTGTGGGCGTGGCTATAAATTTGTTTTGCGTAGGGTTTGGCGTGCCATAAGCCGATCTTTGAAGGGCTACCAACTAAATGTGGTGATAGCCTCATAATTGTGGTATATATGTGGCTTTATCGATTTGCAATTATCGATTTAATCGATTTCGTAGGCCCCTAGTGGACGTAGCACTCCAATTTTAACGCTTTGACATTTACCTTTGGTATCAAAGAATAGAAACTCTTTTTTGTGCGAAAGAGTTGTTTTGGCACACATTTTATCTTCTTGGGAAATTTCTTACTCACCTGTTTTGGAAAGATAAAAATATTGCATTTTCTTAATATAACAATTTCATTTATTGCAATACTAAGACGGATGGCTCCGATTTCGGAACTGGATTTCCTTGCCAAATGCGAATTGAGTATTGGGAAGACGATTGTCTAATTGCCTTCCCGTAAATGGTCTGTCGTCCTTGCGACAGGTGCACGGCCCTCTGCCCACCCTGAGAGTAAATGAATTCCATTGGTTTCAATAAGTAATTTTATTTCACATTAAAGATCTCATTTAATTTTTGGTTTTTTCTTCCCTTCTCTTGACTTCTTACTCGTAAGTATTTACTTTAAATGTTCCATTTCTCCACCTGTTTTCATATAATTTACTAATTCTTACAAAAACTTATTTAATGTCCATTCCATGCACAATAAAACAAATAATAATGTAACAGAGCCATTATAATAAATTGGGGAGTAAAGAAAAATACCAAAAATGATATATATATATAAAATAAAAATAAAATGTGAAGCAGCTTCACAAAATTAAAGTTACAAACTAAATGTTAAACTAGTAAATTGCATAATTATTTTTGTTTTTTTTTTTTTTTAAGGAGGTGGCAGCTTGATAATTTGAGTTTGCGGTTCGGGTTTAGAAGTGAAAAGAACGGCAACAGGAATGTGTGCCGCCTTTTAACGCAATTGCCACTGGAAATCGAAATCATAACAAATGCCAATCTGCCTTGATGAGCTTCTCTACACATGGTATGCCATTCATCACATCAAACAACATTTGAATGTGTCATGTATCCTGTATCTGCCCGTCGAAGTTTTACATCAAAAAATTGTATTTATTACTTTGTAATTTTTTTTTGTTTTGTTTTTTTGTTTTTTTTTTTTTTGCTTTTGTAGCACACAAATATTTGCATTATGACAATAAAATTATGCTTCTTTGTCATTTTATATGTATTTTATATTTAAACATCTATTAGAAGTCCTCATGTGTCTGTTGGGATGGTTTTTTTTTTATTAGTATTTATATATATATATATGCATATGTATATACATATATACATACATATATATATATATAATCATTTAAGGAAAATATTCATTTCGTGTCTATAGTTTGGTTTTCCCCATTTACGCGTACGTTTGAATGTGTGTCGGTGTCGGTGTGTTGGTGTTTTGGTGTGTGAATTTTAAGAATTTTCTTACCGTTAGCATAAATAGTAGTTGTGTGAAAACGTGCAGCAAAAGTCTAAAACTTAAATACATACATATATATAGCAAAAAGTGGTGCTGTTTACAAAAAACGTATCGGCAAATATATTATTTTATGTGTTGCGTGTGTCCGTTGTGAGAAAGAGTGCAAAATGCCTGCATTTAAATATCCTGTTGATGTGTGTGTGTGTGTGTGTGTGTGTGATGGGGATTAGGAAATTACGTATGTATGTGTATTTATTTGAAATTTACCGTTTGCCTAAGCTGGTTTTAGTAGTTTACTTATTTCTGTTTACTTCTTTTTTTTTGTTTTGTTTTGTTATTGTTGCTTTTGCTTGCATAATTTACACCAATTTAAGTTCAATATTTATATTTGTTTGCTTTTTGCTTTACTCTTGCATATATTTTGCTGATGAAAAATCAAGTTTGAATAACATACAGATTGCGCACATTTAGATAACGACAAGATGATAATTATCAAGATATTTCATGTTTATTTAGTACTTTGCATAACATTTGGTTTGCTCGTTTCTTCATTATTTTTAATGTCAGCTTTGGATGGAAATTCTTTATGTTTATTTCTTCCTATTTGCTCATTTGACTCTAAAAACACAAAAAGCATAAAAGGATAAATAACGTAAAATCAGACAAACAATTCCAATCAAAAATCCAACTATATTTCATGTCCAAGGTGCTGTACAAAAATTGCTCAACACACAAATATGGAAAACTCGCCAATCGTTCACCTTGCTTTCAGTGCAATTTTTGCTTGTGTATACGCAGCTAAAAACACATACGCATACAAATAATAGGAGACAAACAAATTTAATCCAAAAAATATTTGTTGTTGCTTGATCTTTGTTCGTTCGGTTGCAGTGGTGGTTGTTGCCTGTGCTATGTAAAAGTGTTTCTCCTTCTGTGTGTGTGTGTGTGTGGGAGGGGGGTGTGTGTCTGCGATTAGCTACTCGTTGATGTGGTTGCTGCACTTGCTAAGCGATGATGCCAACAAACGTGCAGAAAAAAAACCAATAAAACCAAGTTGAAAGAAAACCATAATTCAAATGCATAATAATAATGTGTTTTTATATATATGTATATATATACGTTTGTGTATGTATGTGTGAATGTGTGTGTGGGTGTGCGTGTGTGTGTATGTTACAGTTTTCCATGCTTAACAACTACAATTACATTTAAGCAATTTAAGCAAATGTATCCTGCAAATTGGTAGGCCCAAACTAAATGTGGAGTTAACTTAAACAGAATTGGAGTCGGCTTCTTGAGAGCAAGATTAGATCGAGACATATTTGTTAAAGGAAAAACTAAACAGCGTTGGTCCAACTGTTGCTTAAGTCGATACATTCATTGTGGTAATGCCTAGCAGTTGTCTCTCCGTGTGTGTGTGTGTGTGTGTCTCTGTGTGTATGCATGTGTTTGTGTGTGTGTGTGTGCTTGCCTATTGTTTTAGGTTTTATTTAGTTCCTACGACTTTGGGCGGCGTAAAAAAAAACTGTACAGGACTCGGTAGTTACTGCAACGGCAACGGCAACTTTTTGTTTGTTTGTTTGTTTTCTTTTTTTTGTTTTTATTTTTGATTTTTTTTTTTTTTTCTTTTGTTTTTATTTATTTATTATTTATTTATATGTCAGTCGGCGGAAGTGGTGGCGGCGAAGGTGGCGGTGGCGGTGGCGACGGTGGTGTTGGTACAAGCTGCAATTGTTGTTGCTGTTGAAGGTACTCGACCTCCTCTAAATCGGCACGCAGACAGCTGCTGCAACTGGTTGCATCGCTGTCCTCCACTATGGTCGCATCATCATCAAAATCATCATCATCATCATCATCAACATCGTCATCATCATCATCTTCGTCGTTGTCATCAACATTGTTTTGTTCATCTTGAATGTTGACATCCTGATCGTTATTGCCACCACCAGCTGGCACCTCCTCCAATTCATCCAGATCCAGATCCAGATCCATATCCAGATTCACATTCTCATCTAATGATTCTTGCTGCTGCTGTTGTTGTTGTTGTTGCTGTTTGTGTTGCTGTTGTTGTTGCTGTTTGTGTTGCTGTTGTTGCTGTTGTTGCTGCTGCTGCTGCTGCAGCGCCACTCCATAGTTGCGAATAGCTGCTGCTGCTGCTGCTGATGTTGTCTGCTGCTCCTCATCCTGCACCATTTTCATCTCCGCACTCCCATCATTCGCCGAATGCTGCTGCTGCATGGCACCAGCTGCAGCTGCACCTAGTTGATGTTGTTGCTGTTGTTGTTGTTGCTGCTGCTGCTGCTGTTGCTCCTCCAGCCGCGCGACCACCACTTCATCCGACTCGACAAGACTTTAACCGCTCTTAAACAATAAAATGGCCACCTGACCCAAATAGAAATAAATGAAATGACGCGTCTCGTGTGTCACATACGATCCGAAATTGCGGCCAACAATGCAATGCCATGTGGGATTGTACTTCTTGTCAAACTCCTTCTTGATGTAAGCCGCAATGTCCTGCATGAGACGGATACAGACAAAGAGAGAGAGAGGAAGAGAGAGGGAGAAAAGGGAGAAAGAGAGAAAAGGGAGAAAGAGCGTTAGATAGTTTGGTAATTGTTGCAAATGACTAAGTGGCTGTTAAGTGTTATTCAAATTGGCAGAAACTACACTTTGCAACAACAACAACAACAACAACAACGACACAGACCACAACCCACATATCAAAACAAAACAAAACAGCTCAAGCACCACACCCACCCCCTCGCCCACTTTCATACAACCCCTGTTTAAGTAGGATGTGAGACTGATTCGAGGGAGAACGGAAATTAATGAAAGCGATGGAGGAAATGGGTGGGGGGCTGGAGGTGGCAAGGGAAAGAGTCAAAAGTTTTCGCTGCTAATGAGTTAGTTATGATTGTTGTTGCTGTCGTTGTTGTTGCTGTTGTTGTTGTTGCTGTTGTTGTTGTACCTGCTGACGCTGTGGTTGTTGTGCTTGTCGGGCGTTTTATTAAGCAATATTTGCGCAGAATTCGGTTTACAATTTGAGCAGTTCTAAACCAGAAAACAAACACAGGCACACAGACAGACACACACACACACACACACACACAGCATGCTGTAAACTTGTAAGCCTGGCTAATATTGCGTTGCAGCAACGGCAATCGCCAAATGCCAAAGGTCATTGCCAGTCGCTCTTTCCGGGGTCGTGCAGACAGCCGCACAAAACTCACAGAAAACAATGCGAGACCAACAAATATCGGGACAGACTGGATGTATACCCTGTAAAACGTATCAAATTCAGCTTTAAAACTGCGCAATTTCTTATAGCGATGTGCGGAAATGCTTTGGCTTTTATCGACTTTCCCATTTATCGATTGAACAAATATTCCTACTTGCAACTCTGGTCGAAAAAAAATGGAGCATAGAATACTAAATACACATTTATTTATATACATTTATCGATTAACGTTATCGATTTAACAGCTATAAACGAATAATAAAGAAATATTCCTTCTTACAACTCTAGTCGCAAAAATGGAGCATAGAACACTAAATACACATTTATTTATATACATTTATCGATTAACGTTATCGATTTAACAGCTATAAACGAATAATAAAGAAATATTCCTTCTTACAACTCTGGTCGCAAAAATGGAGCATAGAACACTAAATACACATTTATTTATATATATTTATCGATTAACGTTATCGATTTAACAGCTATAAACGAATAATAAAGAAATATTCCTTCTTACAACTCTGGTCGCAAAAATGGAGCATAGAACACTAAATACACATTTATTTATATACATTTATCGATTAACGTTATCGATTTAACAGCTATAAACGAATAATAAAGAAATATTCCTTCTTACAACTCTGGTCGAAAAAATGGAGCATAGAACACTAAATACACATTTATTTATATACATTTATCGATTAACGTTATCGATTTAACAGCTATAAACGAATAATAAAGAAATATTCCTTCTTACAACTCTGGTCGCAAAAAAATTTAGCATAGAACACTAAATACACATTTATTTATATGCATTTATCGATTAACGTTATCGATTTAACAGCTGTAAACGAATAATCAAGAAATATTCCTTCATACAACTCTGGTCGCAAAAATTGAGCATAGAATACTAAATACACATTTATTTATATACATTTATATTTAAAATTACCGACAGATCCTCCCTTTGAGAGCTGTATATGTGCAGCATTATAATACACCCAACACGCTACGTATGAAAATAAGCACATTTGCCACACATAAATGTGCTCTTCATGGAATTTAAAATAGGATTTCTTTTGCATAAAATATTAAACATAATTGCATTTAGAGCGCACTTTGTGGCGAACTCTCAGAATTCTCCAGAATTGAAGGAATAAAACCATCGGATGACATTTTCTGTTGCTTTCCATTTAATAAAATGTGCTTTGTTTCCTAGAGTTGAAGGTAATTTCTATGCAGAATAAGTCAGTCAGTCAGTCAGTCAGACCAGGCCAAAATAATTACATGTTACCAACTGTTTAAGTATTTAATGGTTGGACATTGTAAAACTATCATAAAAGATGCAGCCAGCCTAGGCGGACACACCAAAAAAGAATCACTCAGAAATTCTCTCACTTTAGAAATTCTTGTGTAAAAAATAAATTTCTAAAATTGAATTGAATTAAATTTAATTTAACAAATATATATTAAATCGATAAGTTGCTAAATCTATCTATAAATCTAAAAAATATGAGAAAAAAAAACCCAGCCTATTTTTGAAGTTGTCGATTTGAAGCAGAGCCTGTCTTATTTGAAGAGAACATTTTTCTCATATTTTAGTATTATTTATTTATTTTATTTTTCTGCAAGTGTTTGGGGCTAACTTATAAGAATGACAAATCACGGCTCCGATGACAAATTCTATGCCATTTTTACGATTAAATAAGAAACGCAGCCCAATAGAAAAGTTATTCCTTTGCGAATAGTTGTTAGTCGTTGCCGGGGACGCAGATGCGCATCCAGATACAACTTGACAAATGCGTGCTAAGCCACAAACTTAACCCAGTAACCTCGAAAAAAGGCAAAAAACCTCGAGAAAAACAAACAACTAAAGAGGAAAAACACTCTTCACTATTAAGTCATGGCTAAGTTTTATTAGTTGTTGTTGTTTTTTTGTTTTTTTTATTACTATTATTATTATTGTTATTGTTGTTATGTGTCGTGCCAGACGACAATATGGCGTTGATTGTTTTTTTTCCACATTCATTTCGCTCGAACATTTTGGCATTTTGCACTTGCGACGCAGGCCACACAGGTATTTTGCTGCCCCAAACTTGTATATACAGTTAGTTGTTGCATACGTCATTAGATAAGGTCCATCGTCCTATGAAATACCTCTGCTGTGGCCCAACGATGGATCGATCACTCACACAGGTCCTTGGAGTTGTGCACCCCTAAATATCCAGCTACGAACCGCCACCCCCCCTTGGGGAAATACACCAGCGACTTCTCCTACTCCTCACACAGACTGACACACAATGCGGCAACAAGAACAGAGGCACAAAGGATTGGGGCAAGTAGTTTCCATTTGTAGTTTCCATCGGTCTCTTGAAAGGAGACCAAGTAAACCACTAAGGACAACCAGAAAACAGCCTCAAATAATCCTGAAAACAATATGCAATTTCAATTTAGGCTGTAAATTTGCCGTTACCACAACAGGCAGCAAGTCTGCTTCAAACGCAGCACAATATTTTGTTGCATTTGAAAGTGTCACAATTAAATCATGAATTCAATTTACTCTTCAAGCACATCAGCTGAACTTTCGCACTCTCATTTTATCTCTCTAAATCTATATTCAATTATGATCTGTAGCAGTATTCAATTTATTTATAGACCATTTGCACTTTTTATATTTGCAAAGCCCACCATTCAAAAAGGAAAACAACTTATCAATTTTGCGGCATGTGAAAACAATGTTTTTGTTGAAAATTTCCGCCCAAATCGTGTACTCAACTATATGTTAAAGGTATGCAGTGGGCGGGGACTGAATGTGTGGTGTGAGGTGGTAGTGGGGGTGGGGGTTGGTGCTGGGGATGGTGGTGGTGGTGGGGGTTTGGGGTTGTCGGGTGACTTGTCGGATATATTTGGCCACATATTGATTAAACATTTGGCCACGCAAAATGTTTCAACGACACACTAAACAAATCGAGGAGCAGCAGTAATAAACAAACTAAAGCCAGAAATGGCAAAGCGAACAAAACGAAAAAAATTACAAAAAAAAATACAAAAAAAAAACTAATTAAATTTGTTTAAAAGGGGGAGACGCAGATACGCGGAGGGGTTGCCGGAATTGATTTAATTTCGCTTATGTCGCTTTGCTGTCGGCTGATTTGTTTGCTTGGTTTGCTGTTGCTGTTGTTGTTGCTGTTGTTGGCCTCTTTTTGGCTTATTTTGGAGGATTTCGCCTTTAAATCGCTGCCACAGCCAAGGCGAACACAACACACACACACACACACACACACACACACACAGAGAGAGAGAGAGGAAGGCACAGCAAAGGCATAATGCATTATGGTAGATACAATTTAAGCCTCTCGAAAGGTTGAGCGCTCCTAAAAATATATAAAACACAGCATTTGCTGTGCTATATATGTATCCATCCAGTGCGTATATATATATATACACCATATATATATATATATATATATACATATAAATTTATATATATATGTACTTTTGTGCTCCCATTTAACCCTTGTGTATTGGGTGTGCTAGTTGCGTATCTATTGGATACCAAAATGTTTTTCTTTCTTGTGAGTGTTATATTTGCCACTATGAAAATTCAGCAACGTAATATAATCTAACCCCTCCCCCCCCACCACCACCACACCCCCTCCACACACACACGCGCACTAATCAATGGAGGCATTTGGAAAGGTTTTGGGGCAACGCTCGCGAATCAATCAATTCAACCGAAGGCGCAATGAGCAAATCGCAAAAATATCTTCTAATAAGCAATGCAAGTGTAAAAATCAAATAAAAAACAGAGTTTGATGACCTAAAAATGTCCACAAACAGACTCAAAAGTAATCGACAAAATAATGAACATAACAAAACGCATTTATTATCAACAATAGAACAAATATCAATGTTTAAGCACAGTCTTATTGATAATGCTTTTCACATAAAACGTCATTCATTTGCAGACTAGAATTTACATAATGAAAATGTCTACAAATGGTATAATGAAGATGGAAGCATCTACGACGAACCCATTAAGCATTTATATTCTTGATCCACTCGAAAAGTCCAGTCGATTAATAAAAGTATTTAAAACATTTCCGAATGTCAACAGAATGTAAATATTGCTGCCTGTTCATTCTCCCCATAAGAAACCATTCCGTGCATTCAACATTCGTAAAAGTATGTTGCGAATTTGATCGATGCTACGAAAATTACGGCAATATTGGAAAACCAATAAAGTTATAGGTTTCAATAATAATAAAATTACAATTTAAAGCTGAGCAAAGCTCAAAACGACAAAATGGCGACTCGCAGTGGAATCGCAAAATGTTGAGTATGTTCGAAATGTTGGGCATTGTGGAATTAGAAATCGTGAATCGGGTTAGGAAAGACATGGCCATTCGACTGTTTGTCAGGGATGTGTAAGTTCTCATAGAGCACACACAGACTTTGTTTGTTTCATTATCTTCATGACTTTCACCCTTACGCGAATATCGATATAAATCGAATTTCGATAGCAGTAAACACTCGCTAAAGTCACACAAAATAAACCCGAATATTTAAGTGAATTGCATTTAATTGGTCTGGTTGCTCATGGCTAGCATAATTTAACACTTAAAAATGCAATTGGGTCCGGGGTGTGCCCGATATTTGTTTTTAATCGACTACTTAACGCTCCAATTTAGCGACAAAAATCACTACACATTTTGCGCACAATATGCACATTCAATTGAAAGCATCTTTAATGACCATCTTAATTGAATTTGTTTCATTTGTATAGCCAGAGCAGCATGGCTGCCCTGCTGGCTGCTGCTGCATTTGTATGCGTATTTAAATTAATTTAATTGCAAAAGTTACTGTTGCTGCTGCTGCTGCTGCTGTCGTGGAAACAGGATACAAGCGACAAACAAACACGCAATCGAGATCTGATTAACAGTCGCACTATTGTCGTGATTATTATGCTTATTGTTATTGTTATTGTTATCGTTAATATGACTGTAATTATTTCTATGCACTGGCAACATACAGCAACAAGAACAGCAACAGGAATAAGAAGGCCAAACGAAAGGCAATCAATCGCGTATTTGTCCTGCACACATCCTGTTTGCCATCCTGTGCGTCTATGCCTCAATATGTGGCATACATTTTATTTATAGCAAACGTGCGCCTGCCAGTGGGCCACCAGCAGTGGTTGTGGCTCTTATCTGTACGCACTCACACACAGAGAAAGAGAGAGAGAGAGAGAGAGAGAGAGAGAGAGAGAGAGAGAGAGAGAGAGAGAGAGAGAGAGAGAGAGAGAGAGAGAGAGAGAGACAGACACAGAGGCAGAGAGAGAGAACTTTGTAAGCTGCGGTGGAAAATTGTAGCATACTTTCCGGCAGAGCGCGCGCGTCTCAATGCTGCCTCTTTTCCAATTTAACTACTCAATTAGCAGACGCACACACACACGCACACACACACACGCACACACAAACACACGCACTATCACACCACCATTGCCCAAACCGCCCACACCACCCCCCACCTCATTCCTCGCCAGCAACGCAGTGATTTCTTGTTTGCTTTCCCTCTCTCTTTGTCTCTCTTTGTCTTTCCTTCTTTCTCCCTCTCTCTCTCTCTCTCTCTCTCTCTTTCCTCTGTCCGTTTATCTCTGTACTTGGCTCTCGCAGCATTCAAGGCCTTGCCTTGGCACCTGCCATTGGCATTGAAAGAGACTTGTAATAACCACCCACACACACACACACAGACACACACAGTCACCCACCTAACCAGACCCTGATCCCAAAGCTATGCCCGGAGCCGCAAACGGCACTGACCAGACACCAGACCCGGCCCCCAAAGGGGCCAGCGGCCAGCATTAGCGTTAGATGCTGCATTACACACAAATATATATATTGTTGTGTGTGTGTGTGTGTGGATGGGTGTGTAATGTATGTTTATTGATTATTTCGTTTGCTTCATTGGTATTGTTATTATTATGCTATTTCTTGTTGACTCAGCTGCTGCTGGTGCTGCTGCTCTTGGCCAAGCTTACACATATTGTAGCCTGGCCTTTGCCATGGCCAACGCGCAGCTAGCATTTAACAACGTCCGTGCAGCAGCAATAAGGAATGGAATGGATGCACACACAACCGAACACACACAACCAAACACACACAACCAAACACACACAACCAAACACACACAACCAAACACACACAACCAAACACACACAACTCATTCAGCTCGAATTCTATTGAAATGTTTGACAGCAAAAAGCAAGCAGCAAGTTTCAAGCCATTCCAGATGTTAATGACAACAAAAATTGCCCGTTGCAGCTTTCACATTGTTTAAAAGAAAAAGGAAAAAGAAATGGGGCAACTATCTAAAAATCACTTCAAATTAATGGTGAATATTATTTGAATGTAGAATTCAATAAATATTCTCATGAATAAATGCAATTTGTTCTCAATTTCTATTTAAAATAACTGGGAAAATCATAAATCGGGGAAAAGCTTTACTATTTTTATAGCTATTTATAGTTTATGAATAATTTATATATGGTAAATGATTTTACCATTGCTTCAAATGAGCCAAAAAATTGCTGCAGTTTTACTATCAAGTTGAAGTTGAAGTTAAAGTTGACAAAGCACAAGTTTAATTGAAATCAGTTTTGTATTCCAATAAAGCACCAAAAAGTTAACAACGATATTTTTTGCAGATGATTGGTCGACTTATCGAAGGAGGTGGCATTGGGAACTATTGGTCAAAAGGGGAATATGATAAACAATTTATTCCGTTCAGATGATCTATTTTAAAGAGGATAAACTTATTTTAATTGTGATATTTTGCATACCTTTTCAATATTGTACTTCTCCAGGGCTTGTGTCGCACAATCGACAGCATCCTGCTGCATCTCCTCGCTCATGTCAGCATTCTTAATGACGGCTTTGCGATCGGACATTTTGATAATTATTTCTGTTGTTGTTGCGGTTGCTGTTGTTGCGGTTGCTGTGATTAATGATGTCTGTAAGGAAAACAAAGAAACAAATTTGCACTCTGTGTGGTTTGTGCAAATTTTGCGGATCGCATTAGTTCAGTGTTGCAAGAGACGAAAAGAATGCAATCTGATATGCATAATACAGTAAAACACACACACACACACACACACACACACAAAATCCTGGCGCAGTTTGCACAACAACAAAAAGTCGCTGCATACTTTTGTAGGAAGCCAAAAGTGGAAAAATCTAACAATTTGAATGTTAACGAAAACAAAGCGCAAAACGAAGCAAATCAAATTTCAGTGCAGCAAATCAGTGAAATAACTGCAACACAAAACACACACACAAGTCAATTAGCAACATGCATTAGTGAGCGAGAGAGGGCAGCATCAACAGCATCAACAACGAAAGTGTGAGCGGTGCAACGAGAGCTGAACGCTGATGGCAAAAGCTAAGCTAGTCAGAGAAAGAGGAGAAAGAGAGAACAGAAAAGTCCCGTGGCCCTGGCAACGGCTTCGTCGCTTCTGCTGGTTGCCAAGGACTGAAGGCAGAGGAGCAAAGCGACTGCTGCTTATTCCAATTCAATGCAGCCAGCAGTAGCAGCAGTAAATAAATGAAAATTGCATGCGTTTCTTCTGCTGTTATTGTTGTTTTTGTTATTCGTTCGTTGTTATTATTTCTCTGCTCATGCGACCAGCAACACTCAATGGCATAATTAGAGAAGCCAATTCCCGAAACACAAATAAACAAGTTTCTAAAGCATCAGGTGGCAGACGACAATCTGTCTGCAAGCGTATTTAGTCGTCGGCATGCGAATCAAAACTATTTTCAACAATTTGCATCTCTTTGCGATGTATTTCGAATTTAGCTGTCTGCTAATGATGGATAATAATAATAATACCGTTGCTAATTGCATGTTCTTATTATTTGTTTTTATGTATATATGTATTTATGCATACATATATATATATATCTTAATCAGTGGCCCAAATGGGAAGTGCCGAACAAATCAAAACGGATATGTTGCTAATAGTTTGTTGCTGACTGACTCACTCATTGACAACGATAGGCGGAAGCGAAGGCTGAGGCGGAGTAGGTCATGAGTAGTTTTAAATATATTGCAAGTACACAAAAAAACAAAGAGAGATAGAGACAGACAGAGGAAGACGGAGAGAGAGAATAACAGAATAAAATGCAACTGTACCATTGCTCACTCACTCTCTCTTTCTCTTACTCGTACTCTCTCAGCATCTCTCTCTCTCTCTTTGCTTGCCCATAATAACTGTATATGGAAATTCACTTAAGCGCAAAAGAGAGATACAGCAATTATTGGTATGCAACAATGCAGCACAGAGATCCTGGCAGCAGGAGAAGGAGATGGAGAAGGAGGTGGAGGAGGTGGAGAAGGAGGTGGAGAAGGGGGTGGAGAAGGAGATGGAGAATTGACGGATGTGCTAATTAAGTCAATTATAAATGCATTGATAGTTTGTCAAACGGAGATAACTTGTAGCTTGTTGCTTTCTAGCAACCAATAGAAGCACTGAATGAACTCTCTGTGTGTGTGTTAAGTGTATGTGTATCATGTGCGTGTGTTTTGACAGGCATTTTGGCAGCTGAGCTGTAAAGTATACTATGATTTGCTGCTCAGTCAAATTAAGGTTAATTTTCATTGCATTTGTTGGCAACAATCAAAATTTAATATTATACTACAAAGTAAATTATTTATTAAAAGAAAAACAACTGACAAGTATTTAATCTAGAGCAAAATCAGCTTTGAATACCGACAAATTCATTTTTATTTATGTCTATGCCAAATGCAGAATTGTAGTAAAAATAAACCCAAAAAAAAATGGGGAACCAGTATTAAGTTCATTTCTAGATTTCTGATCTCAAATTCGGATAAAGCCTTCTACCGGAAACATTTCATCGCACATCAAAATATATATGTTTGTCAACAATTAATTGCACACAATTAACAATTTTGACACAATTAACTTACTTTAGTTATTGTTGTTGTTTTTATACTTAGGAATCTTTGTGCGCGATCATTTGCCGAGCGCCAAGCAAAATACTTTTAGTGCTACTAATTAAACAATATGTTTAACATTTTCCGCTTGGAATCAATTTAACAATGCATGTGCCTATAATCGTGTGTGTTTGTTTATAATAAATATTATATATATATATATATATATACACAATTATGGTCTAAGTAGTGGTAGTGCTGCTTCACACAATGCAAATACTCAATATTTCCATAGTTCCGCTCATATTCCCTTCCCGTACTCTTCAATATATCTCATCACAGCTCTTTTTTGTATTTCAACTATTCCTTTCATTTCAACAATTGGCAGTATTATCAAAAACACGTGTTGACCTCATTTTGAGGAGCGCAAAGTGCGAACCATTCTTAAACGGGCAATATTGAAAAATATGTAATCTTAGATCGGATCGTCTATGTTATAATAAAGAATAAATTTATGCACTGATGGGATGCCATTGATTTTGACCTTCCAACAGGATAACGACTCCAAGTAGACCAGGTGGACCCTCTTCACTATCGCTATGTGGCTAATGAGGGTAATGCAATCAATTACTAAACTTCGTATGATCCATCCGCCCTGATCATATTTAGCTTTAGAAAGATTACTTAGCCCCGTGGAAAGCTAAGAAAGCTTCACTTCTATTCCACTGCTATTATTTTGACCGGCTCTTTTGAGATCAATTTAAGGATTTAAATTTTGTTTGATAACAATTTTATAGCTATCCCATTTTTTAATGTTTGCTTCTTCTCAGTATAGATTGCTTATTCAGTTAAAAAGTTTGAACATTTTTTTTAACCTATATTTTAAATGTTTTTTAAATGTTTTAAACATATGTGTGCAGCACTGCTGTTATTTTGACCGCAGTTGTGTATATGGATAATAAATGTATAAGTATTTATGTATATATATATAAAACCCTTTTCGGCAATTTTTGTACGCAACACAAACAAAACTTGGCACGCGCGTTTCGCACTTTATGGACAAAATACAGTCACTTTAACAAAAATAAACAAAAGATTGTTTGGCACAGTTTGGCACATTGAAATAAATGAAGCTGTTAGTTTAATGGGAACAATGTTTTTTTGTTTACCGCTAAGCGCACTAGTCGAGACCAAACATAAAAATAGAATTTCGGGCGGACTGTGTTGCGACCTGTTCACTTGTCTGTGTTAAACTGTTTCGATCGAATCGGCCTGTCGACAGTGGCACGAATGCCTTTAGTTTAGGCGACATGCCAATTATCTCGTCGCTGATTGGTTGAACTGAGGCCGCTTCTGGCAGCATTGCTGCAGGTAGTGGTAACGATTATTACCCGTACACAGAGTACTTCACGGGTAACAGTATCAAATTGTTTAAGATTTAAGGCAGTTAAGTGTAATATTATAATTAATTACAGTTTGTATTTAAAGTAAATGAACAGATTGGGCGATATTGATATTATTGAATTAATATTAATATTTATATAAATATAAATATAAACAGCATGTGAATTGGTGCTATGAGTAAATAGTGACTACACGCGAAGCGGCATCACTGACAACTGAACAACTAGCAGAGTTGCATTTGACGGCAAAATATAAAATGCGCGCTAAATGCAAAATTCAAACTTCTTCGAACGCATCATGCTATATAAATGCCGGCATTACCAACCAATTCAATTTTACTTTTAAGGTCAGGCAACACTGTCAGCAGGCTGTCATTACAAAAAAAAAAAAAAAAAATGGTTTGTGGGACAAAGCTAAAAGAGGAACTAAGAAAATCGCATGTTCAATTCGGATTTTGCCGAAATAGACAATTTTCGCACAAGCAAATGCCGTTATTCGCATTTTATTTTCGCATATGTATAACGACGATCCCTTTTAGTGAATAAAAACTGCAATTCTTTTTTATTTGTTCCTTTAGAGATATTTCCTCAAAACTTGTAAAAATACACTTTACACTTCCCACTTGTTCCGTGCTGCTCAACGGTAAGCAGTAAAATAAATGTAAGCTGTTGATAAAAAACACCACACGAAGCAGAGTACAAAAGCGAAGTGACAAATAAACCGTTTCTAAAGA
Source organism: Drosophila picticornis (assembly GCA_035043845.1). Lineage (NCBI taxonomy): Eukaryota > Metazoa > Arthropoda > Insecta > Diptera > Drosophilidae > Drosophila > Drosophila picticornis. Next base: position 19,344,507 of record JAWNMR010000492.1, on the reverse strand, counting down.
GTGGGAAATGTGATCTGCTTCACTATTGTTGTTGGATGTGTCTGCTTTGTATTTATTATTGATTATTGATTGGTTATTTACGATCTCTTATTCAAATAGTCAATTATATATTCCCTTTTATCCCTTTTTGTTTGAGTATAATTAGCATAGCATAGAAGTAAGTAAGCAAAGCTTGTGAAATTATTCAATTCTTCCTTGTATTGATGAAGGAGAGAAAACGATGCACTTTCGATTCGAGCAACAGTTTCAGTGTGCATGTATCTGTGAGTGTGTGCGTAGTGTGTTGTGTGTGGTTTACACTCCCACGACAAATGACTTATTAAATCTGTGTGTTTGCCAGAAAGCTCTCAGCCAGCTATTTAATTACCTCTCAAGGCATGCTCATAATCTAAGCGCCAGATTAGGTAGAAAAAGCGAAGAAAAAAAATCAAATACATGTTCATATCCATATATCCAAAATAACAAATGACGTCAACGCAAGAACTTGGACCATTCCATTTGATAATCAACAATAGACACACACAATAGAGTTTCTCAGACACACTGGGAAATCACATCGCATTAAGAGCTGAATTCTAGTGGAAGAAACAAGTCGGTTCATTTCTATATTTCTGATCTCAAGTGATGATCAAAATTCGTGACACATTTTTTGGTCCTGCTGGCGCCATCTCTCAGCTTTCGGCCTGAAACATTTCGCATACATACACATATATATGTACGTGTGAATGGATGGATGTGTGTCAACAATTTATTGCACAACTTTACTTAGAACATTTCTCACGCGTCAACACAACTTACCTTAGTAAATGTTGTTCTTGTTGCTGTTGTCTTTGGGGAGTTGCGCGCGATCTTTTGCCGCATGGCAAGCCAAATATATTTTTCTTTCTTTTTTTTTTGCGGCCTCGATGCAAATTCAACAGCTGTTGACTAATTAAACAATATTTTTAATAATTTCTGCTAAGATATGCCCAAAAGACAAAAAAAAAAAATACTCCCACGAATCAATTTTAAAAGTATGTGTAATTGAGCGTGTATGTATGTATATACATATATAATTAATTATATATGTATATGTATATATAAACTCCTTTTCGGCAATTTTTACAGGCAATACGAAGAAATTGGGCAGGCCGCGTTTTGCACTTTATAGACAAAACACAGCAACAATAACAAAAATTAACAAAAATAATGTAAGGCACTTTTAAATATGGTAAGCTGTTAGTTAATGTGAAAAAAAATTGTTTACCGCTAAGCGCACCAGTCGAGACTAAACTTTAAAAAGAATTCCGGGCGGAGCGCACTGCGTTACGACCTGTTCGCTTGCCTGTGTTAAACTGTTTCGATCGAATTCGCAGTTGACAGCCCAAATGCCTTCAGTTTAGGCGACATGCCAATTAGCTCGTCTCTGATTGGTTAAGCCCAGGCAGCGTCTGGCAGGCTGCTTCTGGCAAGCCGCGTCTGGCAGCAGTGCAGCAGGTATTCGTAACGTTTTTTAACCGCTCAGCGAGTACTTTTCGGATACTCGTCCCATGTTTTTAATGATTTAGGGTAACCCACTTCAATTGAATAATTAATAACATTTTGTATTTGACGAAAAGAGGCTGCCTAATATTTATGTTATTAAAAAAATACACAAAAAACGTGTATTGTCGCAAGCAAGTGGTATCCGTAACTGAGTAGCTGGTAACGACTTTCATCATGGCACCACTTACGATTAAATAACTAGCAGAGTTGCATTTGACTGCAAAAGCGGTATTGCGCGCTAGATGCAAAATTCAAACAGCATATAGTGAAAGCAAAATATTCAAGTGCAGCGCTGCACATTTCTCTCTTGTGTAGCCCTGCACAATATTGTATATGAAGAATTTTTTAAAAAACTTACAAAGCAAAAAAAACATCTCTAAACCTTGTGTAATTTAATTTAAAATGTAATTTAAATAAATATCGGCTCTAATTAATGAATTTAGGAGTAGTCTCATTAGTCAAAGATATTTAGATACCGAATAATCGAAATATTTATTTGTATATTAACTTGTACAACGCCAAAAGTTCCTTTTAACATAATCTTACCACTGGGAGGTAGAGAAAGAAGCGATGGCATTCACAGTCATATGTACGTAAACGCATACATACATATGTACATATGCATGTGAAGGCACATACACAGACGTAATAGTGGGCACATAAAAGAAACGGCGGCACCAATTTTAGAGTTGCTCACGCTATCGGCTATCGCTAGCAAGTGTTGCTGTCTAACTTCGATTAAACCGCCTAAAAACCTCTGCAGAGAAAAAAACCGCATTTTTAAATGTGAAAATCTGCAATGATTTGTGCACCCGTATTATGGTTGCATTTATGCTCATATTATACATATGTTTCTAGTTTTGAATCCTTTTCATCCGCAGTCATCAAGTATATAAAATATCCTATATATTTGTACATATCTGCATATTTATATTCCTACCATGTGTGCATGGCTTAACATTAAAAATGGAAATTTTCGTTTGTTCGCTTTACAATGAAGCTGAAGCGAAAGCAACATGACGATGAAGAGCAGTAGTAGTAGTGGCAACAATCACAAGCTGGCACTAAATACACAAGTGCGAGCAGGACAACCATTGTCTCTCTGCTGGTAGCTATTAGTGTCAGCTATAAGTACATATAAGCTATGTATACACACAAATGTATGTGTGAGCATGGGATAAAACCAGCAAGGGAGCAACAACATACAAGAGCATTGAAGCGCACCCTGCCGATGACTAACAATTCAGAGCTGCCAGATAGTTGGACAGATTGTGATTATTTGCAGGGTGTGGCTGTTAGCAGCTGTTATATTTTTGAATGGTTCTACATTTTAAGCCATATTACATTGAATTTAGATCAAAATATAGTAAAAATGGAGTGCAATTCAAAATTTAACAATCCATTTCAGTTTACACCGTTTTGTCAAATTTGCTTTTCACGCTACAAGCATATAAGTACTAATGTGTTCATGTACTTTTGTTTGGTGATAAGTATGTTTCAAGATTAATTATTTACTTTTTGGCTGGGCTATCAGGATGTTATTTTTTTTTATACATTACAGAAATATTGTGTAAAATTTAAATGTTTTTTATAAAGACTTTTTACTTCGAACGTAGAAGCAACGCGCCAACCTTTGTTGGGGGTTACGCAAAACCAGTCATAAGCGGCGATCTCGCTCGCCTCACCACCGCAACCCTGTGTGTGTGTGTATGGCTATTAAGCAATTTCACAATTTTGTGTCTCAGCACATCTGGCAACCCAGCAATAGCACACCACATTTGCTCGACCGTTCGCTTACACATATAGACACATACAAGTACACACATGAACGGATGTATGCATGCATGTATACATGTTTATATACCGTATAGCGAGAGCATGCGTGTGTGTGTGTGCCTGGCCAGAGTGGCCTGCCTGTTTAGCGCCCGCTTATTTTGTGAGTTGGCAGCACAAACAAGTCGCAGCGCGCTGTTCAGTTGTTTTTTTCCCGTCAAACTTACGATACGGCTACAACTCTGTTGCTCTCGGTTTGTTCGTTCGTTTCTTCGCTTGCTTTCTATTTGGTTTCGTTTTTGTGTTATTAACATTATTACTGTTGTGTATGTGTGCGTGTGTATGTGTATACGTGTACGTGCTCATTTCGAAAATATTCTTAGAAAAATGTTCGCGAACAACAAAAACTGCAGATTTAAAAAGAAAGAGCTGTCCCGCAACGGCTTCAAGAACAACAACAAAAACTATACCATTTGAAAAGAGAGGCTGCAAACAAGTTTTGTTTGCGTCCCGTTCGCAAAGCGCGCGCATAATCCCAGATTTCCAATCAAGGTGAAACTGCAACTGACATTGACTGCAAGTTTTCCCATAATACTCATTTAATTGAGAATTAAGTGGCAGCAGCAGCAGCAGCATCAGCAAACGTTTAAATATTTGCGGCGATTTCCAATACAAAAATCAAAATACCAACAAAAAAAATAAATAAAACAGAAACAGAAAGAAGAAGGCAAGCTGCCACACATACACAGGCACACACACACATGCATACGTAAATAGTGTAAAACGCAGCGTAGGCAAACAAAGGGCGAGAGAGCAGCGCGCTCGCTTGCACACATTACGCGCGCAACTGGTGTGAGAACGAGACGGCGCAGGTAGCAGCGCAATATTGGAGTGCGAGTGCCAAATGTCGCATGAAATTACAACACTGGTGTGAAAGACAAACGGCAACAACAACAAGCAGGCAAGCTAGCTAGCAAGAAGAAGCAGGAACATAAACAAAACCAAAACAAGTACAAAGCGGGCGCCGGTTACAAAGTGACAACCATCAGCCCCACCCCTCCTCACATATATTGAATGCAAAAATGCTGCCAAGCATGCAGACAACAACAACAAACAACAACAGATGTCTTGTGGACACGGCACGGGATGTGGCCCATGTGGAATACGATGTTATCAATTACTACACCCAAACGAATGTGAATCCGAATTTGTGTCCCAATCTGGATGCATTGCCCCAGCAGCGCTGTTCCCGTATCAACAACAACAGCAATAGCAACAACAACAGCAGCAGCAATAATAGTAGCAATACTAATACATTATTGGATGTTGTTGTTAATGCGAGAGTTGCGCGCGAGGATTCCACTGCCACGCCCACACAACAACATACCAGCAGCAACAGCAGCTCCTCGTCGCCTGCAATGCGTAACGGTTTTGGAAACCGTCGACGGAGCATTGGGAAAGGCACAAGCAATGCAAGCTCCGGTGCCAGTTCCGGTTCCAGTGCCAATTCAAGTTCCACACCTACGTTGGGCGTTAATATGCGTGTAACGGGACAATGCAGTCAGGGTGGTCGCAAATATATGGAGGATCAGTTCTCGGTTGCATACCAAGAGTCACCGTTGACCCATGAATTGGAATACGCATTCTTTGGCATCTATGATGGACATGGCGGCACCGAAGCGGCCCTCTTTGCCAAGGAGCATCTCATGCTCGAGATTGTCAAGCAGAAGCTGTTTTGGTCCGATAACGATGAGGATGTGTTGCGGGCGATACGCGAAGGCTACATTGGCACACACTTTGCCATGTGGCGCGAGCAAGGTGAGTGAGCGAGTCAACTATATATACATACATACATAACACATACCAATCTACATGCATAATGCCAACAATCGTTTATCGATTTGTGACTGCTCGCTCGCTCGCTGTCTGTGCCTCTCTGCAAGTGGAATATTCCAAATGGATTTTTTTTTTTTTTGTATGTGGCAACCCCGCTGTTCGCCTCTATCATTGCCAGGCGTTAGAGAGAGAGAGAGAGCGCAATATGCAGATAACATCATTGCTTGGGTTTACAGCCACAACAAGGTTGCATTTATCGTCAATGGCAGTGACGACACCGCAAACATTTTGATATTCAACGTAATAAAAACAAAAAGTGCTAAGATTAAAAGCGCGACATAGTAATAGATAAAGTTATTTCATTTTTGTTTTTCAAATTAAAATATAAACAAAAAACAAATACAAACTTAAATGATTTTTGTTATCATTGTTTTTGTTTTTATTGTTTTATTATAGACAAATGGCCACGCACTGCGAATGGACATCTGAGCACCGCCGGCACCACAGCCACCGTGGCGTTTATGCGTCGCGAAAAGATTTATATTGGCCATGTGGGTGACTCTGGCATCGTGCTGGGCTATCAGAATCCCAACGAGCGTCGCTGGCGAGCAAAACAGCTGACAACGGATCACAAGCCCGAATCCGTGGCGGAGAAGAGTCGCATTCAGCGTGCCGGCGGACAAGTGGCCATTAAATCGGGTGTGCCACGCGTCGTTTGGAATCGTCCCCGAGATCCGATGCATCGCGGCCCCATCCGTCGACGGACCATTGTCGATGATATACCCTTTTTGGCTGTGGCCCGTTCTCTGGGCGATCTCTGGAGCTATAATTCGCGCTACAAGGAGTTCGTTGTTAGTCCCGATCCGGATGTTAAAGTGGTTAAAATTGATCCCAATATGTTTAGGTGAGTGGGAAAACGCCTTAGAAACTATGACAACTGTTGAACTGTATTCAATTATATATTTGTAATCAAGCAAATCCCATAAAAACTCGACGTAAAGTCTATTTTTCCATACAATTAGCAAATACTCGGCTAAAACGCATTAAAAAGTCACTTAAATGGTGACTAAATTTGCTTAAACTAACAATAAAAACTTTGCTCAAATTGAGATTTTTGTTAAAGCTCATTAAAAATGCGATTGAAACTCGACTTGAGATTGTCTGGTTTCTATTTACTTTATAAAACAAGTTGAAAACTTTGTGAATTTGTTTGCAGATGCCTTATTTTCGGCACGGATGGTCTGTGGAATGTGGTGACGCCACAGGAGGCTGTCGACTCGGTGCGGGAGAAGCATTTTATTGGCGAGTGCCTGCACGAGCAGGACGTCATGAATCCCAGCAAGGCCCTTGTCGAGAGGGCCCTCAAGACCTGGGCAAGCAAAAAGATGAGGGCGGACAATACATCCGTTGTAACTGTGATACTCACGCCAGCTGCAGCTGCAACAACTGCAACAACAGCAACAACTGCAACTGCAACTGCAACTGCAACAACAACCACTGCAACTGCAACTGCAACTGAAAACATAGATTCGCTGGTGGATACAGAGAACAATTATCCAGCTGAATTGGATGAGCTGGTCGAGGATGAGCATGATGAACTGAATGTGGAGCTGTGCGCCGCCAACATTGAGGAGCAAGAGTATCTGCATGACACACCTTACAGTGCCTTGGCCAAGCGGCATTTGCCTCCGGAGCCTTATCGCAATTTCGACTACTACATTGAGGAGCAGCAGTTGCAGCTACTCGAAGAGGCAGAGGAGCAAGAACATGAAGAGGAGGAGGAGGAACATGAACACGATGACGATGACGACGACGAGGAGGAGGACGAGGAGGAGGAGCCGGCGGAGGGCGAAGTGGAGGAGGAGGTGGAGCAGTTAATGCAACAGCAAAACGCAAACTGGCGGAAATCACTGCAACAATCGATAGCCAACTGGCAGCAGACATCAATGATGCGGGAAATAGACGCAATGATGCAGGTGGCCCATGACGAGAAGGAGACGACGATGACGACAACGACAACGACGACGGTGGCGGCGTCGGCAGAGGCGGAAACAGAGGCAGAGGCTGAAGCAGACACAGAACTGTATTGTGGTAACAGCAACAGCTGTGAATTGGAGCACAACTATAATGGTTGCTATGTGAGCAGCGCCTCGGTGAATGGCAGCACGGAGGAATACAGCTTTGCCGAGTCATACAACACGCTGCTAAACGAACAGCAGCAGCAGCAGCAACAATCGCAACAGCAACAGCAATCGCAGCAGCAACAGCAGCAGCTGCAGCAGCAACAGCAACATCCGCAGCAGCCAGAGAAGGAGCAACAGCAGCAACAGTTGTTGAACAGCATGCAGGAGATTCTGCAGGAGCAGCAGCGCTATCAGCAACAAGAGGGCTACTCACTCACACAGCTGGAAACGCGACGCGAACAGCAGCAACAGCAGCAGCACCACCACCAAGTTGAAAACAGCAACAGGTGGCAGCAAGAGCAACAGCAGCAGCAGCAGTCGACAGCCACCTATGTCGAGCAGCCGGTGGAGCTGCTGGCGCTTAATGCGCTACTGCAGCAGGAACGCGATGAGGAGCAGCAGGTGGCACTGGAACGGGAGCAGAAGCAACAGCAGCAACAGCAGCAGCAGCAGCAACTGTTGCTGGTGGAGGCAAGCAGCTCTAGTTGCAGTTCCAATTCTAGCGCCAGTTGCAGTTCATCCAGCTGCACTGTTGAAACTCAGTTTGCATATGCCTCTGCCAGTTGGAATGCCAGCAATGTGGCAACGCTGCAAGACAATGAAGTCAGCTCAACGCTGCCTGCGACGCCGACGCCGATGTCTGCTAGCAACAGCAGCAGCGCTGAAGAAGTGCAGCCAATGGAAAGCCAACAGGATCAGCAGCAGGAGCAGCAACAGGAGCAACACCAGCAACAGCAACAACAATTGGCGTCATCACATCCGGCGCGGATCAGGCGACAAATGCGTCGCTATCGGAATGTGCCCAATGAGAATCACCAACACATGCAAACGCGTCGGCGACAGATGTTCAAGCATAGCAGCAAAAGTAAGGCTTACAGCGCAGCAGCAGCGTTTGTTGCTGCCTACAGCAGCAGCAACAACAACAACAACAGCAGCAGCAGCAGTGCTGAAGTTTTGCCTAGCAGCAACAGCAGCATCAGCACCAGTAATAATATCAAAAGCAACACCAGCAGCAGCAAAAATAACAGCAGTAACAACAACAGCAACAGCAGTAATAACGGTAATAGCAACAGCAGCAGCAGCAGCAGCGGCAACCGCAAACGTCGGCGCAGCGTCGTCAACAGTGGCAGCAGCGCTGTAATGATGACGCGTCGCAGCCACAGCTTAAGTTTGGCAACCGGCAGCGGCGTCAGCAAGCGTCAACTGCGCAGCAGCATCTGTCAGCTTGGAAATTTGGATATGACAAAGCGAACGCTGCGAACGCGCAATGTGACGCCAGCGGCGAACAGCAGCAGTAGCAGCAATAATAACAACAACAACAACAATAACAAACACAACAATGGCGGCAGCAATGTCAACGCCAGCAAATCCACACACACATTCAATAAACCAGCAACGCCAGCAGCAACAGGAGCAGCATCAACAGGAGCAGCAGCAAAAACAGCAGCGGCAGCAGCAGCAGCAACGTCAGTTGTTGTACGACGTTTGCGCCAGAGCAATGAGGAGCGCGAACAGCGACGCAGCCTGCGCCGCAGCACTTTAAGCGCCAGCGGCAGCAACGCCAACATAAGCATCAGCAGCAGCAGTAGTCCGTTAGGCAAGCCGACGCGACTGCAGTCGTGCAGCGGCGGCATTGCAGCGCGGCCACCGCCATCGCCAAAGAAATTGAATGCGGTCGTGCCGACGCTGGCAATTGGTACGCGTGCTTATACAGCGGCTCTGGCGGCGGCAGCGGATTTGAGCAAGCGCTGGTCTCTGCGCAGCAGCAGTGCGAATGCAAATGCGATGGCAACACTGGTCACAGCCATCAGCTGTTATAGCAGCAGTGCGCGCAGCCGAACAGCAGCGACAACGACGCGTCGGCGCTAAGCACTGTAACGGAATAAGAATGGGAGTGGGGATGAGATGGGAAGGGGAAAGGAATGTGTGGAGCAGTTTGGGAGTGAAAAGTGGACTGGCGTTGCCAGCGCGTTTCAAAATTTCTAGTACAAAATGTTTAAAATAAAGCAACCTAAATAATTAATGAAAAGTGATTGAAGTGAGAGAAAGAGCGACAGCGAGGGTTGATTGAGAAGTTGGTTAACTTATGTTATATTGGTATAAGAAACCAAAATACGCAAAAACAGAAATAGAATTATGCATAAGAAAATACATACTTAAGTTACTTACACACACACACACAAAACACACATATATACAGTGCTTCAGACCTTATTTCCGACATTGTCTAGCAAAAATTTTAATTGCCTGCCATAAACTAATAATACATTATTTTTCAAAAACGCCAATGGCCGATGGCAGATACATATATCAACCACCAAAATAAATATATGACCCCAATAATCTGGGGTTGTGTAAAAATGTACCTTAACTTATGGCCAAAGCTTATTTCGAACTTTTGACGTCAGGTTGAATATTTTCAGTATAAATAGACCAATCGTTTGTAGTCAGTTTAGTTATATCCTGCAAATCGGGTGCAACCAGTCAACAAAAGGTCAAATGAAATAGTCAATCTAAGCAACTCATTGTATACAACATCATTCGGCACCAAACAGGAAGAGCGGATGATCATCTGGAATATAAGGGAAAATCCCAAGCTATTCGCTTTAAAACCGACTCTACAGGTGCAGGATGAAATGGGGAAAATGTGCAGTGTGTAAACAGTGATTTAAATGTTCTTGAAAATAACATCCTGAATCATCCGATCTCGAAAATGCTCTGCTGGATGAGTGGTGCAAAATCAGGCCAGAAACTACACTGAAGCTGGTATCCTCCATGAATAGGGAAGTTGTTAAGGCTAAAGGATGTCATACTAAATATTAACATCCTTATTTAAGCTTTTATACGGCAAATATGCAACTTTTTTAAGACTGTTCGAAATAAGCTTTGACATGTATTTTGGATATTTTTCAGTTTCCGACTGATTTTAATTAATTAACTAATATTTTAATAAAAACTAAAATTCTTTTTCAAACGTGTTACAACATAAAACAAATTAGCACTTTATAGCAATTTAAATTTTTTGCTAGGCACTGATCGAAATGAGGTCTGAGATACTGTGTATATATATATATATATTATTTATAAGCATAACGATTAATTAAACATATATTGTAATAAGCTAACTCTTAACCATATCGCACACATTCTACAAAAGTGTAAGATTTGTGAATTAAGCGTTTATTTGTTGGATTGTGTAAAAAGCACGTCAACACTTGCAGTGCAATATTTACAGTTATTACATTTTAGTAGAATGTATTCGATATTAATGCAGATATAGATTTATGCACATTTTTTTTTTGTGGTCATCTTTTGTGTGCGCCTCTTTAAACAAAGCTTTAAGCGACTAAACAATTTTTTTTTGTATTCCATTTGCAAGCATCATTTATTGAATTAAGTTGTCAAAAGTATTTATTTAAGTCTAAGAGATGATAGATGCTAATAACTATAAAACACTTCTATCCGATTTTTTTCACAATTTTTCTTAATTAATTTTATATAGTTTTAGCTTATAGTTGTAGCCCTATATATTTACCTATTCTTCCTTTTCTCCTTTTTTTTGTTACTTTAAGCTTTACTAAATAAAACATGAATATAGCATATACAATATTTTTTTTCATAATTATTACATATTTATTGTAATTGTTACCAAGAAATGCAAATGCCTCCAAATTAATTTAGAATATTAATTTTTTATAAAATAAACACGCTATATTTTTACAAAAATATATAAATGAGCTGTATTTGGAGCTTAAAATGGGGTGAATTAATTAATAAAATCCGTTACATTCTGCTATGTGCCACACACACAAGCACACACAGAGCTCAGCTGGAAATGCGCCAACGCAATGGCAACTCCAGATAAAAGCGATAAATGTCTACTCAAATCATCGGTATCGATAAAACAACTTGTCGCAGCTAATTTGGCGCGTAAATGTATACATGTACATAATATATGTGCACATACATCAAATAACGGTAAATGATTTTTGTCAATTTCCTTTTAATTCGAGCGAAAAGCAAAAACAAAAACCATTTTCAAAAGGCGCTTCGGGCGTCAAACTCAAATCTTAAACTCCTGACGCGCCGTCAAACTGACTATTTGTGTGTGTGTGTGTATGTGAGTGTGTGTAAGTGTGTATGTGAGTGTGTGTGTATGGGTCTGGAAGGAAGAAATCGAAATCGTGTACAAGCCCGGCAAGGCAGAGACGATAGCAGAGGCAGAGGTGCTGACAGTGGCGCAACAACAAAAATTCTGGTCATTTGCCGACGAGAGTTAAACGCGTTCGTTTCGTCCAGCTGCGCGCTCGCCGCCCTTCCTAGCGTATGTGGTGCATATTATATTCATTCGTAGGTATTTCGTATTTCGTATTTTGTATTTTTTTTTACGGTGTGTTTTTGTTTTGGGCATATTTGTTTGTCAAAAGCAGCAACGAGCGTTTTTGCTCTTGCTGTTATTGTTGTTGTTCGTAACTGACAGATGACAGAAGCAACAAAAAGGAAAAGAAAAAGTGTCATTTTGTGTGTGTGTGTGTAATTGTAAACAATAGATTGCAGCGCGTGCAGCGTGTGGTAAGTGCCAAAGTCTAGCTCAAAATCTCTGCAATATGCTGCAACACACTGACGTATATAGGTGACTGTGTATGTTTTGTGATATTTTTGAAAAAAATGTATTTTACCAGAACGTGAGTGTCGATTTGAGCTCAAAAATCCAATTGGTCTTTTATGTATGTGTGTGTGTCGCCGCCTAACTGTCTGTCAGTCTGTCTGTTTGCTTGCTGTCTTTGTATGCCTTTTTCTACATGTGTGTGTGTGTGTGTGAGTGTTTCGGTGTATTTTCCACCCCAGCAGCGAGCTTCGAAACACGGCCACAGCTCGGCTCCAGGCTCGCAGTTTTGTGCGCAGCTTCCCTTGAGCCGGATTCCCAGTTCTTATTGTTCCCATTGTTGTTGTTGTTGTTACTTAGTTTCAACCCCCTGGCGGCGTCTTAAAACGTGTTTCAAAATGGGTGGCTCACAGCTGTGTGTGTTTTTGGGCTTTACTGTCTGTTAAATGCTCTTTGCTGTTGTTGTTGTTGTTGTTATTATTGTTGTTGTTGTTATTATTGTTGTTGTTGTTACCGCGGCGCATTATTCTTGACTGCGCTTTGTGCGAGTTTTCGTCGTTAGTCGTTATGACATCAACACACGCTTGGCGCTGGGCCACACACACACACACATACACATACACAGTTATATTGCGAGCTTTGTCCTTTGGGCAAAGCTTGCGCTTGCCTTCGGCTTCGGACGCTTGACTCGTGCTTACAGCCGACGACTGCCCGAATAACGTTCGGCCCGCCTTGCTTTTTGCATTTGCATTTGCAGCAGTAGTTGTAGCTGTATTTGTATTTGTAATTGTGTCGTTTTTGTTTGGCTTTGTGCGTGTTGAGCGCAATATTAAATATTTACAAATATTTAACGCATTAATGGTTAATGTTAATCATCATCAGGCAGTTAACACTAACATTAATTGCTATTGATTTAGCACTCATTCAGAGTCATACGGCTTACATTTACACACGCACACACACACACATATATACATATATATATATATATACATTTAGGCATATTAGAGAGCTTTCGCAGTCCGTTACTTTTTGGATGTGCAGAATTGAGCACGTGATTTTCAACTTCTACATCGAAATATCCCAAAAAAAAACCTGTTGTGCGCAACTTGGTCTCAAAGGAATCCATAAGAAAAACCTAATAATTCTAATACACACCACACATTGCCACTCAAAATTTGATCATTTCCCGAAAAAAAAACACACTCGTTGGAAAAAGCTTTCATTTTTGATTTTTGGTTTTACGATGCTTTGGCCTAAAAATATCGCCAACGTGCAAGTTTTTTGAGTTGGACTCGCAGCTGTTTTTGGCTGCAAAGCAGCAGCAAACACCAAAAAATTATCCGAGTGTTCTCTGAAAGATATTTGATTCGAAGTGTTCATTTAAAATAAGGTCAGTATTTGGATATAGTTGGAAGTCAGACCTGAAACAGGCCAAGAAAAATTCTTGTTTTAATCATAAAAATAATAAAATAATAAACCCTCATATAACATCGCTCTACAAAGGTATGTAAACTTCTATCTGGTTTTTTTTTTCCAAAGTTTGTCTAACTTTTCGTTTCAAAATACTTTTGAAATTTGAAATGGAAGATAAAACTGTCCACTTATCATATATAAAAATTATAAATTTTTAATTTCTCATTGACAATGTGATATTAAAACCGTTGTAAGTCGCTTTGGAGTCGACCTAACCTGGTTATTATTAAATTATTATTATTAATTATTATTAACGCATCCTTTTGGAATCCCATTTTGATCTCGTCTTTTTGCACCCGGTGGTGGCAACTAACAGGCCACTTTTGGCCTAAATAGGTCGGCTTTATTAGCCAATTGATAATTTAATAAAATACTTGGAATAAACATCGATGGATTTTAGTCATATCTAAGTCTATAAACACATTTATCTACATTTATATACATGTTTGAAAATATTTCCACGCTTATCAATTTTGTCTTTGAAAATGGGTTTGGTTTAAGCTTCAAAGACGATCGATCAACTGTCAGACAAAAAAAAAACATTTTTTTTAGATATGCTGTTGAAATTGAAAAGAAATTGAAAAGAAATTGAATTGCTTACGCAGATAAATGTAGAAAATGCGTTTGAGTTGTAAACAATAAAGTTGCCTAGCATGGTTTTTCACGAATTTCCCCACATTTTCCCCACATACGTCTATAGATGTATTTCCGTGTGTTGATTTAGCAATCGAGCGCAACGCAACGATTTCTTAATCGAATCGTTTCACTTGAGACATCGAAACATGAATTTCCTGCACCGAAGCTATGTCTAATCCAACAAAACTGCTTGATGCTATATATAAAACGCTGCCCAACTCTCATCATCTTTAAGTTTAGAACATTTGATCTATGTATCTGTGTGTGTATGTATCTATGTATGTATGTATCTGTGTATGTATGTATCTGTGTATCTATGCATAGCTGGCTTGCTCACTCACCCACAAAGGCTTCTCTTTCTCTCTTTCAGTCTTTCAGTCTTTCGGTCTTTCTATTTATCTTGGCCCTATACCAGTGTTGTGGGCAACCCAACCCCATGCCGTGCACTCAAAGCTTCTTCTCATGTTTATTTTATTTTTGGCTTGGCCATATATGTATAGCGCTCATTTCACTGCACGCTCCCGCTCCCGCTCCCTCTCCCTCCCTCTCTCCCTCTCTCGCTCGCCCTTTCCTGCTCTCTCTCCGTCTCCGTCTCGTTGGGTTGTCAGTTCATTGGGCTCGGCTCTAATGGATCTGTCCTAGGTGCATACACCCATACAGCAGAGTTGAAGTTCAATTACCTTTAAATGGATTATACAAACAGACAGCGCCGCAAGATGGGCAACTGATATCATGCAACACAACAACTCACACACCACACACACACGCACACACACACACACAGACGCAGGCGCGCAGACTGGCAGACGTGCGCCTGATCCCAGTTCTCCGTGCTCAGTGCTCCGTGCTCAGTGCTCAGTTCTCAGTTGTGTTTGGTGAGTTTTCCAGAGTTTTGATCGTTTTGCCAGTGGCTGTGGCCCCGTTTGGTGCGTTGCCTAAGATCGAGGTGAGGGGCAGCCAGGCTGACGGCGTTGCACGACACCAACAACAACACCAACAACAAGAAGATGCTGCCAAAAATAAATTTGAACTCAACAAGCGACGAAAAAACCAATTTGGCTGCCAAAAAAAACCAACGCAATGAATTTTAAGAGCCAGGCAGCAAAACAAAGTAAAAACCAAACCGATTCAACCCGATACATATATATATATGTATATATGTGTGTGTGTGTGTGTGTGCGTGTGTAGAGATATGTGTACAATATGTGCTGGCAACCTGGCAACCCCGCAGCAACCGCCCCATGCCCCATGCCACATGCTCCTGTGCCTGAGGCGCGCTCAAGTGCCCAAGTGCAATAGTAAATTGCGACTTGATTTTTCTCGAGATTCACAGAGACAGAGAGGGAGAGAGGGGGGGGGGGAGGGAGAGAGAGACAGAGAGAGAGAGAGAGGGAAAGAGAGAGAGAGAGAGAGAGAGAGAATAGTATTGGCGGGTGGCATTTGTTTTGATTTGGCCATGCAGGCATTTAGCGTGGTCTACGCTGTCCACATGACGCAATTACTACTGTACCACTGTGGCCATACAGCCATAGCCATAGCCATAGCCCATAAGCGTACGTGACGACCCCATTAGTTGTGAGTTGCCCAAAAACAAACACACACACACAAAAAGAAAAACAAATGCAAAATGTAAAATCCAGCGGAAAAATTGTTGTTGATTTTCGTAAAATGGCTGCCATTAAATTGGTCGACAATATGATCAACGTGTGCTCAGAGACCAGAAAGCTTAAACTCTACCTGATTTTCGATATACACACACACACACGCACACACATAGATAAATACAAACATTACAAACACACATCGAGCGATCCTCAACGTATGGCCACAGTCGGCTCTCATCTCATCTTATCCCATCCCATCTCGTCTCATCTCATCTCAACTCATCTCGTCTCTCGTCTTGCGTCTTTCGTCTCTCGTCTTGCGTCTCTCGTCTTGCGTCTCTCGTCTTGCGTCTCTCGTCTGGCCGCCGTCTTGTCTCATCCGCGTCTATTTATAAAGTGAAGAAGAGAAGAAAAAGAACGTATTTCAGATGCCAAGAATTGCCAAGTTGGCCCAAGCATAAAGTACAGTCACGTGCTCACGCCTAGATGGATCAGAATGAATCAGTAAACTACCGTTTCCATATGCTATATGCATATATGCATTTGTCTATGTATTCATGGATTTGCCCGAACATTATAAAATCAGCGTGAATCACTCACTGCCGTTGAATTCACGCATTTTTGGATGTCTGAAGCCTGCAAGCAGCAACCAGAAACCAGAAACCAGAAGCCAGAAACTTCAAGATAATGCTCACAATCGAATCCAAGTCTGGATATAATTCAGCATTTCTTCTTGTTTTCTTATAGTTGCAGAGGGTATTTAACGTTGAAGTCGCTCCCGCCTTGGGTTCCATCAGGCATAGGAATATTTATATTTCATCAGAGTTGTCAGTTGTCAAAGCTGGCCTGATGAAACTTGATATTTATGTGCAGGCAGCAAAGCCGAGATCGCCAGATCGAATCACTATGTTCCAATCCAAATAATCCAAATCAAAGTCGGGCTGTAGCTGCAATCTAAGCGTATTTAATCTTCGGTGTGGCTAAGATAATCGTTCCTTTGGTTGTTGTGCTTAATGTTTGTCGAAATCGCGTCATGTGCCAATTTTATCTGGCAAAGATCGCTTAGCCTCTGCCAGTCTTTTAGGCAACTTCCACTGTAAGTGTTATATTACCAAGGATCTTCTCATTTTGACTTGGACATCTCAGAAATAGTTTGCCCAGTCTTCAAAGAACGGTTCAAACTGCGACTGTAATGCACAAGATCTTCTAAGTCGAGAGTTGCAGCCGATTTGCAGCCGATTTGCAGCTGTATCCCAATATTGGATATATAATCAAAGTACTCCTAAAGCTGAGCAGAAGAACAAGTCTGTCACAAAAGACTTTCCAATGAGTTTAATATTTCTGTATATTTAAAGTCTCCAACAAAACACTTTTAACTGATGAAATATGGAATAAAATTCAAACGATTTTCTTTTCTTTTTTCTTTTTAATTTATTTGTTTTTCATTGAATCCTTTTTGAGTCCTTTGACAAAGCTCATCAAAGCTGCTTAACTTGTTTGGTTGAGTGGCAATTTCGCCTGGTTTCTGTCGCTTTCTTTTTTGTGTAATGCCATCGGAATGTGCTTACAAATGTGAAACTTGGCCAAAATGTTTTGGTTGAATTTTCCTACGAGTCGTTCGTTCAGCTCGACCTCGATTTGGCGGGTGGACGGGTAGGTGTTGCGGGTTACGAGCTGCCCACCAGGAACTGGGGGCTGTACGTGTTGCTCTGCAAGGTGGAGAGCGAGAGAGAGAGAGAGAGAGTGAGAGAGTGTGGGTGAGTGGGTGGTGTGGGTGAGTGGGCGAGAGGAAGAGAGGGAGAGAGGAAGAGTGAGAGTGTAAGCAAGCGGATGCTGCAACAGTGGCAGCAGCGCCAACAATAGTCGCCAACATTCACAGCCGCCGCTGCCGCTGCCGGCGCCATAGCCAGAGGCAGAGAATGCGCTGCCGGCTGCTGCTGTTGCTCAGGCTCCCCAGGCCCCGCCAACAGGCTGCGATGGCTGCTCGGCCGCTCGTGGCGCTCGGGCCTCGGCCAATTCGAGTTGGTTGTCTGAAATCAGTTTTCAGTGTTCAATTGGACTGCGACTGCGACTATTTCGATCGCGCCGAGAAATCCGAAATCCCGACAAACGGATCGAAAGTAAAAAACAAGAGAGAGCGAGAGAGAGAGAGCGAGAGAGAGAGCGAGAGAGAGAGAGCAAGAGGGAGAGAGACGAGCAGATGAACAGCGCAATTGAGATGGTAAAACGCTTGTGTTCGCGCTTTGCGCTTTGCGCTTTTCCTGCTTTACGTGCCTGTGTGTGTGTCTGTGTGTGTGTCCGTGTGCCTGCCTGTGTGCCTGTGTGTGTGCGTGGCTATTTTGAAAATAACTTAAACAACGCATTCCGCACGATCATTTGTATATTTGGGTGCTGAGCATGTGACCGCTTTGTCGAGTCGAGCATTGGGGTAGATTACAAAGCTTTTCATGACTTTCAAAAAAAAAAAACAAAAACCCAAGAAGAAGAACAGAAATATTTGATTTTACGATTTTCTTGTCATAAATCACCAGCATTTATATCTTAAATTTCTTAAAGTCCTACTGAGAATTACTGATGACTTCAAATCATATAATTTGAGTCACGCAATTTATTGATAATGCTTATCTGATATTATTTGCTGTGTCCGTTATACTCGTCTGTCCTTTATGGCAAAAAAAAACAAAATACATACATATAACTGGCAGCTTAAAAGCACAAGTTGAAAGCTCAAGACTGAAAGCTGAAGACTGTTTTAAAGTCACTCAACTTGGCTTGCTAAATTAGTCACCCATTTGTGAGTATCCTTGAAAGATGAAGCGAACACCAGCAACAATAGTTCCCAAGCTACACGTCTACAAATCTTTGATTGTTCAAGTTAATTTCAATCTATTGCATTATATGTATGAATTAAATATCATCGTTTCGAAGAGTTCAACTTAATGATAATTTGAATCAGAGACAGACTATTACTTATTGGGCAGACTCTGATATGAAGCTTTCTCGTTCCTTTGTTTTTTTTTTCTGTTTATTTTGCAATTGCCTCCCTCCAGCATCCTACGCATACATCAGTCATACAGGTGTGTGTGTGTGTGTGTTTTTTTTGTGTACATATAATAAAGTAACGGGCAATGCCTTGAGTTCTTATTGAGAGCCTTTCAAAAGCTCGGCTTGAACTTGAGCTCTTTTCAGGCAGTTACAGAGAGAGGGAAAGAGAGAAAGCTCAAAAGCAGCTTTTTAATCAAAATGGACGGTGCCAATAACTGCAGAACATAAAGCAGCCAACACAAACACACACATTTTCATGTGACTCACAAAATGGGTTGCTGGGAACCAGCTGGGTTGGATGTGAAAGTGTGGGGTTAGGTTGAGTTTGCTTCGATTCGTATCGAAACGCAGCGTTACTGTTGTTGTTGTATTGTTGTTGTTGTTGTTGTTGAGTTACGCGCATATTATAATGCGACAGTAACCATGGAGCCGCAAGCTCACCTTTAAGGCGATAAGATAAAGCTGGCGGTGGAAAACAGATTAGATATTAGTCGCCTATGGGAGGCAGACCAAAGCATGAGTTGGTCTGGTCGCCAGTCGAAGCCAGTGACATTATCTCCAAAACTCGCAACCAGTAAAATCGACTAGAACACAATCAGTGCGAAAGCTTGAGACACGTTTTGTTGTTGCGTAAGATACAACATAGAACACAATTCTATCCGATTATCAATTCTCAGTTGTCAGTTGCCAGTTGTCAGTTTTGCAGGCTGCATTTTGCGACGTCACGTTTCACGTATTTTCATCGTCATATTTTCATCTGCAGCAGGTGCTCTCTATCTCTCTCTCTCTCGCTCCCTCTCTCTCTCTCACTGTGTGTGTGCGAGTGTGTGTGTGTGTATATATATGTATATATATAGTTAGTGTTGCTTACGAATTGGCATGATTTCATACTAACAAATTTCGATTCTATGTATTTTTAATTTTAGTCCAAGGTTTGAAACAACAACAACAACAACAGCAACAACAACAGCAGCAACAACAGCAGCAACGGCAGCAACAGCAAGAACGGCGGCATACAGTGGGCAGAGAGACAGGAGAGCGCCGTCAGCCATCAGCCACCGGCCACCATCCCTGGCCCGCCCCCCTCCCCTCCCCCACCTTCAGCTCAGGCAGCTGAAGCTTTGGCAATAAGAAAAATTACGCATACGCCCCGTGAAGCGCAATCGCAAAAAAAACAAAATCTGAAATAAACCAAATAAACCAAACAAACCAAAAAACAAAAACAAAAAGATTAATAATAATAAAAAAAAAATCAACAAAAAATAACACAAACAAATAAACCGATCAGCACTGACTCAGTCCAGTTCCCCGCCGCACCCTCTCCCATCAATATCTATATCGCGAAGACAATCAAAGTCAGTTCGGCCGTCGGCCCGGTGTAACTGGAAACTATCCAGGACAAGTGACAAACAACAACAACAACACCAACAACAGCAGTAGCAGTAGCAGCAACAATAACAACAACTGGCACAGCCTCAAAGCCACTGTGGTGGTCAATATTTCAAACTGTAGCCGGCTAGAAACTCAGGTGAGCAGCAAATTTCGCATTTTTCCATTTTTCCATTTTTTCGATTTTTGTGGTTTGTGGAATTTTATATTTGGTGTGAGATTTTTCGATTGAAATGATAAATTGTGATTAAAGTGCGCAGACCAGCTTACCTTGCTTTGATAGTGCAACTTGAGTCAGTTTTAACATTATCAAATTCTCAGCTTTTCCTTCAAAATGTTGTAAATCCTATTCGAAATCGATTCACGATTATTTGAATGCTGAATTTCATTTGAAATTTTCAAGGTAATTCGGATTATTTACGAAAGCTTTGCTTCGATTTTCAGCAGTTATCCAAAATTTGTGTTGTTCAGCAACAGGACAGCCTCAGAATTGAAACAGGCAAAGTGGCGTCCACTTTGAATTCGAACTCTAATTCGAATTCGAATTCCATCATTATCAGCAGCTGCTTAATGGCTCGCTACTTCAACAGCTCACACACGCACACACACATATATACACACATACACACACACACATATATATATATATATATATATATATATATACTTAAATGCGGGCAACACTCGTGACCAGGGCCCTGTCAGTCGCTAGTTTCGGCCACTGTTATCAAAGAGCCAACAAACAGTTAGAACTTAAAGCTTGCTCAACTCACAGGCCGGGAACCATATGCACTACACACACACACACACACACACACGTCTGTGTTGGTGTGTGTGAGAGAGAGGAAGAGAAAGAGGAAGAGGAAGAGATGCAGAGAGTGGTGGAGATGGAGAAGTCATGGCACAAAAAAAGACATATTGGGATCTGTGTAAATCATAATAACTGTTGCCTCTAAACATGCCCTAGCACAGAGGGTCTTATCAGTTTGACGTCCAGTTTGGTACGCCTTATATATATATATATATATGTATGTATATGTATACATATATATATATATATATAAATTAGAACACAGCCAAGCCTAAATTTTATAGCTATTTGGTTGAATCTTGATAAATGTATGCGGATATATATATGTATATATAAATATATATATATATATATATATATATTTATGCAGTAGGCAGCAGGAAACTCTCAAAAATATATTTGTTGTGAATACTTCGATATTTTGCACCCTCTTTTTTTTATATATTTATTTAAAAAAATAAAGTAAATAAAAGTTACAAAATACGTAAATAAATAATAAGGATATAAAATGGGTTTATTTAAATGTTAAAACAGAAAAAAAACCGCAAAAGTAAAAAAGAGAGAGATAAATAGATAGAGTGAGAGAAAGAGTGAGAGAGAGGGAGAGATAGATAGAGTGAGAGAGAGGGAGAGAAAGAGAGTTGAGTCTAAACTAGTTGGCCACAATTAATGTGTATGGAATTTGAGCAATGGCAATTTGTGTTCATAACTGATGTATCATCATGACTTAATGTGTACATATATATATATATATATATATACATATATATATTTATATTTGTATGTATGTGTGTAGTTTGTAGGCACACATCTAACTGCGTTCGACACATGTTGAATCAAGCGACCGTTTTGGGCCGCAGTCACAGCAGCAGCAGCAGCAGCGGCAGCGGCAACAACGGAAATATGCCCCAAAACCCGCCCCAGCACTTTGGCTCACTTTTATCAGCGGCTTATCAGTAAATAATTCCACCTGTTGTGCAGTTGAAACGTCAAATGGGCAAATGGCGGGCGCGGGGGGAGTGGCTGTCGAAGGGGTCGCCGTCAGCCTCGGGGAGTAGCGCTTAAGTGTGTGTGTGTGTGTGTGTGTGGTGGTGTGTGTGTGTGTATGGGTGGAGATAACTTCAGTAAGGTCTCGCTTTGAGTTGGCGCGCACAAAGCAATGCTTATTTTATTCTACATCTGCACACACTTAAAGATACATTTGTATCTTTTGTGAGCCACCGCTGCTCTCAGCTTATTAAATATACATATCTATCTATGTATGTATGTGTGTATGTGTGTATGTATGTATGTATGTATGTACATAGACTTAAGTATATCGTAGTGCACATAGTAAAAATGTTCGCTGCTGTTTGCGTTGCTCAGCAGAAAGCCACCGCCTGGCCCGACCAGTGGCTCATTGTCAGTGGATTTCAAAGATAACACAGAGTACTAACGTACACACACCAACACACACACACACACACACCAACACACACACACAGTCTGCGATTCAGTTGGGTTTCTTTTTTAATCTTATCTTAAAACTTGAGTCGACATCGTTTGCCATCCAACGATGACGCTTTGCAACGTACACACACACACTCATACACACACACTCACACACACTAACACACACACACACACACACATGTGAGCCAATGCTCGAGAACTTGTAGCTATTTATTTTGTTAATTACGTGAACAGAGTTGGTCGTTAGTGAAAACAAAGGGAAAACATATTTTTGGGCTGCTTGTTTATCCTTTAATGCGGCTCAAAGTATTTGCACCCCCCCGTCAACCCCCCAACACACATTGCTTGTTACTTTCAACTATCCCCCACCAAATCTTATAAATATAAATTTGCTTTTTTCTTTTGAAATTTAAATGTATTTGTATTGCTTAGTTGGCATTAAATGAATAAATAACCAATATGAATTGTGTGTTCCTAGTTGAAGGTGTGCCTAAAAATCGCTATTTAAATTGATTGTATCGATATATATCGATTTATTTACATTTTTACACTATTTCAATTGCAACTATTTTCAAAATTTGAGGAGTCTGGTTCTCATTCGTTATGATCTATATATGATTTATATATACATTAAATAACGATTTTATTCATGTTGAATGTATACATTCTCCCCACAACTATAAACTTTCTTTCAATCGAGAAGAGAACGTCTGTTTTGGGTACACTAAATATGACCTGCCCTTGTGGATTGATTGGCATATAAATGATAAAAAAAAGAAGCTCGACTGAGTACTCGTTTCGAAGTTATTTTCCATATATTGTTGGCTAGTTGATGATTCTGTCCAAACAAAATAATAAATTTTCCCTTCAAGCACTTATCGACTTATCGACTGCGACAGATGAACGCGATCAAGAATATAAAAACGTGGAATTAATTTTATTTACTTTGCAGTTTTCGATTTCAGTTTGACAAATCATTGGTAAAACATTCGATTGGTTGTGGTTCTCTAGGAAGTCACTGGGAAGTTGCAACAGGTTCCAGTTTCCAGGTAGTTGTAATTGTTTCTCCTCCTTAGCAAGGGGTATTTGTTGATAAGCATTGCACAAAAGGGGAAAGACGGGAAAATACCCTGAATACGCTGTAAAACCAGCTGATAGCAACAATTGGCATATAAACTTATTTTGGGGTGGTGAAAATTCACGTTTAGTGTGTTTTAGTCATTTTTTTATGTGTGACATCAATTGGTATTATTAGAATCTTCCAAATTCAGTAACCAAAAGTCAAATGTACGAGAAATGTCAAAGATAAAGTCATTTCTTATGCTGATCCTGGAAATATCAATCACCAATCTGTGCAAGCAGCTTTATTGCTATAGTTTTCAAATTTGATCGACTTCCCAGCAGAAAAATAGTGCTCCAGTTCAGAGATAATCTATAAATTTCGGAAATTTAAATCTGCTAAAATTCTTTGTTTTTTTTTAACATATTTTAGAAATATTTTCATTTACAAAGAAATGTTATTCTAGCAAGCATATAGAAAATAATAAATTCCATGAGAAATTGAATGAATTTTGATATCTCGAGTTTTATATATGGCATAATTGCTTGCACTTTAAAAACATGGAATTTAGAATTTTAATTCTTGAATTGGAAACAAAATTTCTTAATGAGAAGCAGATCAACTTAAGAAGCCTACGAAATTCCATCTATATTCTTAAAAAGAAGGCAAAAGTATGTTGGCATGCTAAATAGCATCCCAAGGTGAATGCATCTATTAAGATCACCTAAAGGTGTAAACAGTTATGTAGAATTGCCGATCTTAGTGTATCTTTTGGACGGAGAAGCCGCCTCTAACGCCTCTTTTGAATGAGTTAAATGAAGAAGACTCAGAAACGTGCGAGTATTTTGCTAACACGCAGCTAGAGCCGCGTGTGGGGCAAGCAATGAGCTCAGTTTAAAAATAAACGCATATATTTATCTATATGTCTATGTATGTGTGTGTGTGTGTGTGTGTGTGTGTGTGTGTGTGTACATTACATAAATGCATGAAAACGAGAAACATTTTCAAGCGCAGCAGCAACAAAGTAAGGGTTACAAGCTGCGAGTCGCCAATCTAGGCACGAACGGAGCTCCAAATGTCCAGCAGCAATCTGAAGACTGGCAAAACAAAAACAAAAACCAAAAAAAAAAAACAAATAAAGATGCACATTGCAAGGCACTGAAGAAGAAGCAGAAAAAAAGAAAAAGAAGAAGCAGAAAAAGAAGAAGATGAAGAAGAAGCAGCATAGTTGTTTGCCAATACGAAACCGTAGAAAATATTCTAAAGTCAAGCATACCCTATAGAAATGGAAACTCCAGTTGGAAAACTATTTTTATTTTATTATTTATTTGCAATACACAAAACGGATTTATTTATTTAGTAAACTCACTTTTTTTTTTGGCGTTTTAAAATGTTAATATGTTTTAACTTGTAGTAATATTGAAGAATTCAAATATATGCATGTGTACGCATATATACCCTTTGTGCACCCTTCCATTGGTAGGGTATATTCAAATATATGCATGCATTTATGTAGGGGAGTGCATATGCATTTCTTATGACCAAGAATCGCAGAGTATCAGTAGATCTCAGCACACAGAATTCAAAATTATAAAAGACAAGAAAGTCCCGTTGAAGATCGGAACCCAACTCCTTGCATCTATTTCGATTTAATTATTAATGAATAAAAACTGAATATTTGTATTTAGTATGTTTGGCTATATAGCGCACATAGATCCTTGATGCTGATCAAGAATTTATATATATATATATTTATTATAGGGCTCGAACAATCGCCATGATGCCGTGTAAAAAAGCTATGACCAGGCAATATTGTGTGTGTGCGTCTCAGTCTCAGTCTGAGTCGCCTCGCCTCCTGCTGGCAAGCGCAACCTCTTCAACAGTTATTGTATTTCGCCCCGTTCTATTTTCGCCCTCTTGTATTTTGCCCCATTGTATTTCGCCGCATTTTTGATTCTCTCTCACTCACACATAGCCTACAATGCTTTGCTCTCCCGCTCACACATGCGCGCTCGTCGTCGCCTTCGCTGCGTTTCGTTGCAGGGTTGTTGTTGTTGTTGTTGTTGTAAACTCGGTTTTAAGCTTTAATTACGTTTCATGAACATACACATACACACACACACGCAGAGACTTTTGCCAGCGCAAACAGACGGACTCATTCAGTCGCAGCCCCAGCAGTGTAGTTGTGTGTGTGTGTGAGTTCTATACTATACTATGCTGCCGTGACGCTGACTGGCAATGAAGGGATGGTGAGGGGTCGTGGAGGGGTGGGGGGTAGTTTCGTGGCTGGCGCAGTTGTTGAGTTGTTGCTTGTTGCCCTGCGCGGTATTCCTATTTTTGTTTGCCCGTCGCTGACGTTGTCGTCGCTTCTTGTTGTTGTTGTTGTTGCTGCTGTTGTCCAACGGTACTTCTGAGCGCCAGCCATTATTTGCTCGAATTCAGTCAAGCTTTGTGCTTCGTCGCGAAGTTGTCGTCGTCGTCGTCCCGTTGTTGCACCAAAAAAAGAAAAAAAAGAAAAACACAAAAAAAACAAACCACCCAATCTACCGTCCCAGTCAAGAGCCAACCCACCCAAGCACATTCGGTTGACACCGGTTTTGTGCCCGTTTTGCAAGCTTCGTCGCTCGGTCGTTCGGTTGTGTGCGTGTTCTTTTCTTTTCTCTTTTCTCCTCTTCTTTTTGTTTTTCGCCGGCTTTGGCGCGGCCTCAAAACGTGAGTACATTGAATAAGCGCGCTCTTTCCCCCGCTTACACTCTCTCTTTGATTGCTGCTTTCATTTGTGAGTGCTGTGTGTGTGTGTGTGTTGTTTGTGTTTGTGCGTGTGTGTGTGTGTTTGTCACGCTAATCTCCAATGCGAGATTAGATATAGAGTTGCTTTATATTATTGTTTTAGTCTATGTGTTATACACATTCGTATGTGTGTATAGTTATATTTACATGCTTACATTTAGTTTGTCATCTGAGCTTTAAAAGCTGCGCTCAAGCGCGCAACAGTGTCGCGTCACGAAGCTTTTGGGCGAGCTGAAAGCTTCGCTTGAAGCTCAAAGTTTGTCAATTTAACTCGCCCCGACACTCAATCATACAAATCATATTGTATTATTGCAAAACTGCTCAAATCGATAAAAAGCTTCAGCGTCTATAAATAAAATTCAAGTGCAAAAGGAATTGTCGATGGTGCTTTCCCAAACGTAGCTCGGAGCGAGCTGCTGGGCCTGGTCGTTAGCTGCGTCGGCAGCTTATCACACACACACAAACACACTCATCCAAGCACGCATATGGCCTGGCCCAGTGAGTGTGTGTCTGTCTCTTCACTCTCAGTGGCTTGTGCACGTATGTCTCTGTCTGTGTGTGTATGTGTCTGTGTGTGTGTGTATATATCGCGTTATCAATAATTGGCGAGTCGTCATTTTGTGTGCGAGTGTGAAAGAGTTAAGCGTTTACTCTTCTTGTTGTTGTTGTTGTCAATATCTTTACCGTTTTCATTAGCTTGTTTTTGTTTTTGTTTTTGTTTTTGTTTTTGTTTCTGTTTTTTTAATTAAGGTATGTTGTGTCCAACAGCTGGGTGAAGAGACAAGCCTTTGGCTTAGGCTGACTTTTCCCACTCCCACTGAAATGCAGACAGTGTGGCTTACACACATGCAACCCCCCCCCCCCCCCAGTGGGGGTAATAACATATTATTGGAGCAGTCGAAAGGTGTTGGCAATCCCAAAGAATACTCGTTGGAAACAGTCCAATTTCCAAGTCAGCGGAAAGCTTTTCAAAAGTTTCGCTTCTTAATCAACGGAATTGAATGCCAATTGACATCCTATAAAAACGTTTTTTAAATTATATACTACAAATTTATTTGCCCCTTAATCATTCGAGTTAAGCAAATAGATGATAGAAACGAGAACGAGAACGAGTCCGAGTCCGATAACATTTTTCAAACCGAAGCAGCACATTTTATTTGATTTTAACGCACTTTGTGATTTTTGTTATCTAAAAAGTGAATAAACTCGGTTCTTTTTGGCTTAATCGCCCCCATCGAAGTCGGTTGCAAGCTTTGAATATTTATTTAATTATTTATTATTATTTTAATATAAACAAAGACACAAAAAATGAATTTAATTAATTGCAACATTAAATCTAAAATTATACAAAAATATATTAAGTAAAAAATAAGAAGTATTCATAAGATTTCTAGGGGTTGTTGCATCAATTGGGAGTCGGTCTAATATTTTATTGAGCATAGATTTTGGTTATACATTTTTCGAAAATAGATCAATAAATTTTGGTGAATAATTGATTGGGAATACTTCAATTCAATTTACAGCTTCAAGACGTCTTGCAAACGGCTGAAAATGGAAAAGACTCCCCGGTATACGCAGCGGGAGCGGAACATGGTGCTCGGCTATGCGGCCCAGTACAAGGACGTGATTGAGAACAAGCGCACCGACGCCGAGTCCAATCGCAAAAAGGACGAGGTCTGGCTGCAGATAGCCAAGGAGTTCAACTCGAAGGTCTATCATCAGCGCAGCGCCAAGCAGCTGCGACAGCTCTACAAGAACATGAAGCTGCTGCTCAAGAAGGATCTGTGCGGCGAGGATAAGAGCAATCGCTCCTTCATGGATCTGCTCAACACGCTCTCCCAGCAGGACTCAGTCACCCAATATATTGCCGAGCAAATGTCGCCGGAAGGCGCTGGCAGCCAAGCGACAGCCAATGGTCGCCATTTGGCCGAAGACTACGAGGATTCAAAGGTGAATATATTGAAAAAGTGGTATATATATATATATATACATATATATTTGGGAAGAATGCTCAATGCACAGCCGAGCAGAGATGCAGATGATCCTAGGGATGCAGTTGTTATGGGTTTCATACACAAAGATTCACGCATTTCCACGGGAACTGGGGTTAATCAAGCAGCTATGGGCTCAGAAGGGGCGCCAGGGATCGAATAGGTCGCAGTGCAGCTATCCCCATAATAATAATATTAATATAAAATATACAGTTGACAGGAGAAAAATAATATCAACACTCGCACAAGAAACGTTTTCAAAGGTTGTTTTTTTTGTATTTAAAAGAGGAATAGATTTTTCTTCATAAAAAAAATGAGGAAAATAATTTGTATTCACCTTATTCAACACGTTTAGATTTAATTAAAATTCAAATTAAAAAGGTAAAAATTAACAAAAAAATAATTTTCAATTTACTATGAAAATTAAAAATAAATAAACGATTTCTATAAAAAGCGATACTTTTTGACAAAAGGAAAAAAATGTATGTTTATAGGAATATATACAAAATTTGAGAAAAATAAGATTCAAATTAAATAATTCAATTTAATGAAAAGGAAAAAATAACAAAAAAAAAAAAATCCCATTTTTGAAAAGTGAACCTATAAAATTAAAAATAAATAAAAAAATTCTATGAATTGTGCAACTTTTTGGAAGAAAAAACCAACATTTGAGAACATTGCGAGAAAAAACGTTGCAGCGTTGCTAGAGTGATGAAGAAGAAGAGTTACCCATTATCTCTGTGCTCAGCACTTTCGATATTATTATTCAGTTGTTCCTGGGTATTTTCATTCTATTTTGTCCTTAAGTTTCCCAAACGTTATCTTTAAAATATACCAAAACTAGGATGAAATAATGGCGAATATTAAATATGAATATGGAATCTATTGTTCCTATGGAAGCTATAAGATGAAGGATAAATAAACTATAAATTATAAATTACTAATTATAAATCATAAATTACTAATTATAAATTATAAATTGTAAATTATAAATTACAAATTATAAATTATAAATCATAAATCATAAATCATAAATTATAAATAATAAATAATAAATTATAAATTATAAAAATGTGAATTATAAATTATAAATTATGAGTCATAAAATAATAAATAATAAAATATAAATTATAAAAATGTGAGTCATAAAATAATAAATTATAAATTATAATTTACTAATTATAAATCATAAATTATAAATTATAAATTATAAATTATAAAAATATAAATTATAAATTATACATTATAAATTATAAAATTTAAATTATAAATTATAAATTATAAATTATAAATTATAAATTATGAATCATAAATTATAAATTATAAATTATAAATTTTAAATTACTAATTATAAATTATAAATTATTAATCATAATTTATAAATTATAAAGCTAATAAATTGTGAGTTTGGAACACATATAATCTATGGGGGACCAGTTCGCATAGAAATATATATTCAGATTAGTGAATCAAGAATATATATATAGATATATATTCAGATTAGTGAATCAAGAATATATATATAGAAATATATTCATTATGGGATCGAAGACGTTTATTTCCTTCTCTGTAAAATGAGATGCCAAACGTGAAAAATAGCTTTGAAAGCATTTGCAATTTTCATGAAATTAGTTTAAGATCAGTTGAAGGCTTCGACTGAAGTTGTTCCCAGCTAGCTGAATTTAAGCGAAACTTGACTTAAATTGTTTCGTTTTGCTTTCGCTGCAATAGCTGCCAATGTACGAGGGAATGGACACGGAGGTCATAATGATCAAGTCGGAGACGATTAGCGACAACGAGCAGACGGAGAACGGCATGGACTGCATGGATGAGGATGACGATGACGATTGCCCCATACCCAAGGCGCCGGAGGTCTGTCTCGAGGAGGAGGATGACGAGGTGCTCTTCGCCGCTGATCTGCGCCAGTTGCAGCCGCAAAACGCTGCTGCCGGCTCCCTAACCAGCGCCAACAACATCAACAACAACAACAATAACAACAACAGCAGCAACAACAATAACAATAACAACAATAATAATAACAACAACAGTGTCTGCTCCACAAAGACGTCCATCTCGTCGACGGGCAGCTATTTGTCCGGTGGCGCCCCAAAAGCCGAAATAATGCTATCCAATGTGGGCAACATTCGGGTTGGCGCCTTTGCCAGCATCAGCAAGACGCTGCAAAACGGCTCAGCGAACAGCAGCAACAGCAACAACAACAACAACAACAACAACAGCAGCAACAACAATAACAACAACATCAGCTACAACAACAACAACAACAATAACAACAGCAACTGTAGCAGCAACAACAGCAACGGGCAACTGACGCCGGAGCAGATGCAACAACATTTGCTGCTTAACGGTTTGGGTTTGTCCGCCGTGCAACATCCGTCGTCGCACTCGCTGCAGGCGGCCATCAATGCGGCAACGAGCGGTGCGGGCAGTTCGCGGCATGCAACGTTGCAGCTGCCACGCATGGCACGTGCTCATAACACATCCGCAACCACAGCCACAACGACGACGGCAGCAGCGGGAGCAGCAGCAACAACAGCAGCGGCGGCAACGGTTGCAGCAGCGGCAGCAGCAGCCGCCGCGGCAGCCATCACAAACAGCTCCAACAACAACAGCAACAACAACAACAGTAGCAGCAACAACAACAGCAACAACAACAATGTGGGCGGCGTGCAACTGTTGCTCAATGGTCGCGAGAAGACGCACTTGCAACTTCAGCCGAGCAGCGGCTGCTTGAGCATTGCTGGCGACACTTTTAATGGCTACAATGGACTCGGCGTCGCAAGCATTCACAACACAAACGCCAGCAACAGCAACGCCAACAACGCCAACAACAGCAGCAGCAGCAGCAACAACAACAATAACAACAACAACCACAACAACAGCTGCGGGAGCAGCAGTATCCTCAACAATCTGAGCAACAGCAGTCCACGTGGCCAGCACAATGAGTTCATGTTGTCGTTGGCACTGGAGGAGCGTCAGCGGAAGATTGAGCTGCTGAATGCACAGATCGAGTATTGGAAGACGCTGACCAAGAAGCTGGACTCGCATCCCGGCCACTATCCAAATCCGGCCTGCCTCTGCCATTTTCCTGGCACCGGCGGCTTGGCCGCTGTGGGCGTGGCAGCTGGTGGCGCCAGCACTGCGACAGCGACAGTGAATGCATTGCAAACGCAGTCGAGCAGCAGCTAGTCCGAAGCGAACGATGGCGGTGACGATGATGATCCCGATCCTGATCCTGATCCCGATCCTGATCCCAATCCCGAACCCGATGCCGATGCCGATATCGATGGCAGCGATATTGATCTTGTCGATGAGTATGACAGCGTCGACAGCAACAACAATAACAACAACAACAGCAACATCATCAACAACGACAGCAACATCAGCAGCAGCAGCGACATTATATCCATCGTTGACATTGACGATGACGATGATGAGGAGGTTGACGCTGATGAGGAGGATGACGAGGAGGAGGACGATGTTGACGATGATGATGATGATGAGGAGGATGATGATGAGGAGGAGGATGATGAGGAGGAGGATGTGATGGATGCGCATCGGGAAAATGCCAGCATAGCGGAATTAACGCTGCCAGTTGTGGAAATGGGGGAGGATTATGACTCACAGGATGCCTTGGTCAAGGATGTGGGCGTTGTGGGTGGCTTGTCACCGCCATCGTCGCAAACGGCGTCGCCATCGCCGACGTCAGCGAAGCGCGCCAAGCGCCACATTTCAGTGCTGCCAGCGGCAGCTGCATCAGCGCTGCTTCTGCAACTCGCACAGCAACAGCAGCAGCAGCAGCAACAGCAGCAGCAGCAACAGCAGCAGCAGCAGCTGAACGCGTAGTCAGTCTGTAAGAGCTATTAGATAGTCTAGAAATTTTTACCTTTTTTTTCATAGGTTTAAGTTTGGTTTCTATTTAATCTTGCCATCTTTATGATAACCGCAAAAGTACCAACTAATATATACAATTATTATTACAGTTATTATTACAATTACCTATTATGTTTAATGCAACTATTTATTTATGCCTGATTTTGTGTGCCAAAACAAAAACCAAAACCAAACCAAAAAGAAAACAAATATTTATTTGTTTGTTTTTTTTTAGAATTTGTATGTTAGTTTTTTAGTTTTTTTTTTTTTTTGTTTATCTAAATCAAATTTTATTTGCCATCTGATGAAATGCTTGCCAAAATTTAATTTTAAGCATTAACTTATTGCTTAAAACCCCGCCTGCTATTATTAATTATTTATGTGTTTTGTTTTAACTTTTATTTTATTTATTGTAAGTATTCTGACAGCCAACGATTAAGTTTTACTGCTGTTAACCAAAAAAGAAAGTGCAACGAAAGGCCCAAAAACTATTTTCATTTGTCACTGTACATTTTACCTTAAATTACATAACGTAATAAGTTGTCATGTAGCAAAAACAAAACAAACAAAACAAACAAACAAATAACGAAAACTGTACAAATATGGTTCCTAATCTAGTCCTTAAAAAACAAACAAAAAAAGAAAAGAAAAGAAAAGAAAAGAAAACTAAGAAAAACTGTTTAGAAAGAGAGAAACAATTTGAATTGTTATGCATAAAGCGCAACTTGTGTATTTTTTTTATATATATGTACATACGACTTGTGTATTTCTTTTTATATACATACAAACATATGTGCTATTTAAATGCAAAGCCCCCAGTCCCAAAACCCTCCAAAGAACTGTAGCTAATTTTATTGTACTTAAAAAAAAACCAAAAACAAAAACAAAAACAAAAAAAAATACCAAAATAAAAACAAAAATCCCCATTTATTACTGTGTACAGAACGTAAGACGAGAGATAATTAGAGAGAGAGATTTGGATAACAATTTGCTAGTCGCCGCTGCATAACTCTATTCTTTAGTATAGCATAAAAACACACACAAAATATAAAGAAAATGTGCTATTTAGTTATGCATTTGCATACTTCTAGTAATAAAATATTCAACAACATATGTGTAAAAATATTGCCTAAATGTAACCATAATTTACAAAAAACAAAAAAAAAAACAAAAAAATATTTGTACAATTTTTGTAAAGAAAACAAATTAATAAAATCCAGTGAATTTATTTAGTTATTCTGTTTGAAATTGTGGTTTTTGTATGATTGCGCCAAAACTGGCTGTTTAAATTTAGGCGCGCAATGCGAACAGCATAGCGTTGCCAGATAGCTGGATGCCCTAACTCAAATTGAAGGTTGCCCACTTCTGATTCGGCAATTACCGATAACAGGGACTCGGTTCAAGTAACAAATGTGTGCAAATATTGCCTAGATGTAAACATAATTTGAAAACAATGAAAACAAATCAATGAAATCCAATGAATTTACTTAATCCTATTTGAAATTCGCTTTTGATGAGTGCGCCAAACTGCTCCAATGTCAACAGCACAGTGCTGCCAAGTAGCTCAAATTGATAGTTGCTCATTTGTTATGCGGTAGTCATCGATAACAGTGACCCGTGTCACGCAACTGGTGCTTAGCATAGCTCTTATTTAAATAATCGCTTAAGGGCATACCGTACGTCTCTATGACGGCCTCAAGAAGCAACGCTGCGCGCATGTGTGTTGCGAGAGAGAGCGAAAAACGCTCGATTTGCATATATGTGTGTATATATAGATAGCTCTCTGCTGGACAGCTGGAAACGCTTCGAACGGAGGCGGGGGTGATTTGCAAATTCGTTTTTTTTTTTACTTTATTTATTACTCATCCAGCGAGTATGCAGTCATCGAAAGATCCGTAAAACAAAAAAGCAGCCAGGTCAATTTTGTGCTCGTCGCATATTTTGCACATATTTTATTCTATGCCGCTGACATCTGTGCAAAATTTGTTGTGGCCAACAAATAAAAAGTGAATGCGCGATTTCAATCCACCAAATCCCTACCGTGTGTGCGCTTGTGTGTGTGTGGGTGTGTGTGTGTATTTATATATAAGCACAAAGTGAAGCAACGACTGTGGTTGCCCCACATATTGTTGCTGCTGTTGTTTTGGATATAATTGCAACGGCAGCTGGCAAGCGGACAAGTTGATGCCCGGCTTCCACATCAATGAAATGGGCGAAATGGTCTTGGACGCCATCGATGACATCGGCGTTGTCGATGTCTACGATCTGGCATCGGATATTGGCAAGGAATATGAACGGATTATGGATCGCTACGGCACCGATGCGGTGAGCGGCCTGATGCCAAAGATAATTAACACGCTGGAGCTGCTCGAGGCGCTGGCCACAAAGAATGAGCGCGAGAACACAACGATTCAGGAATTGCGTGAGAAAATTGCCCAGCTGGAAAGCGAGAAACTGGAGAAGGCTGAGTTTCGGCGGCGCTTTGAGAAGGAATTGGAACTGATTGAGGAGCAGTGGCGGAGCGAGACAAATGAGCTTGTCGATTTGGTCTCCTCGTTGCAGGACGAGAACAAGCGACTGGTGAAGCAGACCCAAGATCTGCAATCATCGTCCGCCCAAAGTTCCGGCTTGGGCGCCAGTCTAACCGAGAGCATCATCAGCATGACGAACAATGAGCTGCACAGCGCACTCAGCGACACGCAGGTGCTGCAGCGGCTCAAGGAGCAGATCTACAAGCAGCGGGACGAGCTGAAGCAGCGCGAACGCGAACTCCAGGACAAGTACAGCGAGCTGGAGCATGTGGGTCCTCAATTTTTGATTATTGATGTTTATAAAGTCGATGTTGGATTTGAATTTGAATTTAAATTTGGCATGTTTTTTGCTTAGGTCAACATTCAGGCGGAACGACTGAAGGCATCGGAGCGAGACACGCGTCGGCGGCATAAGCTGATGCAGGCACAGGTGAAGACGCTGTGCGAGGAGCGTGCCGATTTTTTGGCCCAGCTGCAGGACCAGTGCCGTGAGATAAATCAGCTGCGCAAGCGTTTGGGCCTCGCCGAGAAGGAGAACGAGGATCTGGTGCAGTCCTACGATGACGATCAGAACGATCCAAATCGACCGCGCTACACCACCCGCGAGCTCAAGGAGCTGATCAGCGAGCGTGACGAGCTGCTCACCACCATTGACAGCCTCAACGAGCAGCTGGCCGAGCTGAAGCCGGCACCAGCTGCCAAACGTACGCGGCAAATATCCAGCTCCGATGACAGCGACGACGACGTTGATGACGATGACAACGAGGCCGATGATGGTGTTGAGGCTGATGTCGACGATGATGTTGCTGGCGAATCGTGCGTATACACACAGAGACAGACACACAGACACCCAGACAGGCACCCAGACAGACACACAGACAGACACCCAGACAGACACACATAGCTCAAGAGTCCAAAAATTGGGATTATAATTTGCAATGCATCGAAAATTGTTAGACCTTAGCAGAGCTCACTGTAGTTGAAAGAGACAATTGAGATGGAGAAAGAGAGAGAGAGACAGAGAAAGAGACAGAGAAAGAGAGATAGATGTAGATATAGATACAGAGAAAGAGAGATAGATGTAGATATAGATACAGATATAGATTTAGAAATAGATATAGATAAAGATGTAGAAACAGATGTAGAAATAGATATAGATATAGATATAGATATAGATATAGATATAGATATAGATA
The DNA here is from genome assembly GCA_035043845.1 of Drosophila picticornis. NCBI lineage: Eukaryota > Metazoa > Arthropoda > Insecta > Diptera > Drosophilidae > Drosophila > Drosophila picticornis. Next base: position 19,308,713 of record JAWNMR010000492.1, on the reverse strand, counting down.
TAGATATAGATATAGATATAGATATAGATATAGATATAGATATAGATATAGATATAGAAATAGATATAGTTAAAGATGTAGATAAAGATGTAGAAACAGATGTAGAAATAGATACAGATATAGATATAGATATAGATATAGATATAGATATAGATATAGATATAGATATAGATATAGATATAGATATAGATGTAGATATAAATATAGATATAGATGTAGGTATAGATATAGGTATAAATATGGATAAGAATATGGATATAGATATACATATAGATATAGAAAGACAGATATAGATATATATTCCTGTTAAGCATCAATAGCAGACTCTCTTCGCCAGTCTGTTTTTATTTATATAACACATCTGGTTGCATCTTAAAAGATATCAACGATTATAATGCAGACAGTTCATATCTATATGTGAATCGATCAGAATCGGACCACTATTTCATATAATCTTTCTTTCTTTCTACGGACTACAATATCATATAGCCACCCATAGGAACAATTGATCGGAGTATCTCCTCTTTAACACATTTTGTTGTTAGTCTAATGTGTGTATATATCTAGTGTATATATCATATATATCATGCTTATATATAGCATTCACAGCGATTATCGATTGTTAGTCGAGTTGCTTATCTTTTTGCTGGCTTAATTAATTGGAAACTTGTTGTTCCTTTGAATTTGATGTTAAATATTACAGCTCAAATTCAAATTCGGCTAGGACCTTTCGGTAGCTTTTTGTTTAGTGACAGTGGTGAACTATTTCTATGATTTAAATGTATCTTTTGCTGGCTCCAAGTCAACGGTGAATCTCATCCTGAAGACAAACTTAAAATATTTAAAATATATTAGAAATATAAAAAGTTAAGAGGCAAACACTAATCAAAAGCATTCTCTCCAATGCCAGGCCACCTGGACACGATGCGCCCGTGCAGGGACCGTTGCCGTATGAGCCCGACGATGCGCCCTGGAAGAAGAGCTCCGAGTCCGGCATACGCAAGTTGTGAGTGTCGTTGGAGTGATTTCAATTTGAATGCAGCATTGACATGGTTGTGTTTGTGTTTGTGTTTGTGATTGCAGCTTCCGTAAGCTGTTCTCGGATCCATCGGATGGCAGCAACACATTCCCGAAACGTTCCTTGGCGACGCTCTCGAAGATGGCGCTCTCGGCCACGCCCGGCAGCGGCACCGAGCCGAAGTAAATGCCTTTTTAGCCTAAGCGTCAAGTGCATTCAAATTTTAAATTGTGGTTTGATTTTGCTTATGTATTATTTTTCGTTTCTTTTTTTGTTTATTTATTTTTAGTCCCTGTCTGTTCTTTGCTATGTTTTATATGCTCGTTAAGTATTTACCATTTTCTTATTTACTGTACATAATTAACATATTTGATTGCTGTGCTCTCATAATCATAAGTTGTTATTTCTTTTTTACGTAATTGTTTAAACATTTTATTTTTATTCATTACCATTTGCTTCACACATGTACATTTTTGATGCCCATGTTTACGATTACTAACTAAACTAAAATATGACCAAATGCGAGGAACTGTAGGCAAACGGGATACGGATTCCGATCGATACGGATACCGAATCACATACATATATATCCATACATATACAAATACATATTTACACTTACCTAGCTACTTATCTACCCACATAGACATACTTACATACCCTATACATATGCAGTGTTCCAAAGAGCAAAGTGTGTGCAAAGTCAAAGTAGGCGATTGAGTGAGTTGCGGACACGTTTAACCGATTAGAAACCATTTTGAATATATACATAACAAATATAGATATATATATATAAATATATAGTTATATATATAACATACCCAGGAATTGTAGAAAGTTTTTAAATGCCAATTACAAATACTTAAACAATATTTGTCACACACATTTCTTCCAATGTTGTGCATATTTTGGACTTTGTTCTACTCGAAGTGACTTTGGTAGCAAATTAACTTAAACTAAACTATCTTAAATTACACTAACTAAACACAAGTTGTAGTCTCTAATTTTGCCATTTAGCGACAAATCTTAGCCGAAGTCCGTAGTAGCCTCCTAATCTAGTTAAGAAAGCATCCCAAGCTAATAATTAAAAATAAAACGAGAGAAGAATACTAACAAAAAAAATATGAAAATATAAACAAAAAATATATATTTATCTCCACTAGCTGTGCATTCCATATACACAGACATACAGCCCTCTCTCTTGCTCCTTCCCTCACATACACTTACTGTATCTCTATCTCGCTCTAAGCTTGTAGCAAACTCGTTTTTTTTTTGTTGTTTATTTGCTGTTTTTGTTTTTAGCAAATTGACCCATTTTATAGCAGTTGCCCCAAGCGGCCTTATATTAAACCAAACAAAAGCCAACAAAAAAAAAAAAAAGAAAAATTGGTTATTAGATCGATCAAAATAAAAAGTAATTAAAACAAACTTAATTAACAATTAGCCATCGTTGAATTGTAGCTGATTGTTGATCAATTAATTATTAATGAAATCAGAGAACAAACGCAAAATATTAACAAAAACAAAAAGAAGAAAGAAAAATATTACCTTAAAAAAATTAAACAAAAAAAAAAAAACAAAAGAAAAAGAAATCATAAGAATTGTTTTAGCCGCAAGTTTTAATCGATATTAAAAAAAAAAAAACCAAAAAAGACAAAAATTTGACACGTTGTTACCAATTTAATGAAACTATGTACCAATTATTAATGATGTAGCTTAACCGTTTTAGCGTTTTTTGCGTGTGTGCACAAAAATGAGCATTTGCCGTAGTTGAATTACTACTTAAATAACCTCCTCGGAACCGGTTGCATCCTGGGCTTGATATGCAACGATTCCTGCTTATGGCTGCTAATCTGTACAATCTGTGCGCTGTATTCTTTCTAGCTTCGCTGTCATATTTTCAAACTCACAAAATGTACATCAGGCCCAAAACAACGTAGAACATATCAGTTATTGATTGTGAGCGAGAAGAACATTTGTGGCAAAAAACCATGGTTTTGGTTTGGGTTTTGGTTTTGGTTTTTGGTTTTGAGCGAGCAATGTGCCAAACACTAAGCGGTATTCAGCGCCAGCAGATTGCCATTGATCCAAGATCATCCCCATCTCCACATGAAACGCTTTAATTCTATATACGATTACCGACATGGTAAAAGTGAAATTTTGTACACAAACCAGAAAATTTATACAGCTTGTAATGAGATAAGTGGAACTTGCAGCACTGCAGCTGGATGGATTGAGGACACTCGAGTATTTGTATGAAGTATTAAAGCTATTTATTTATATACATATTAAATATTAATCCATTGTCTCCGAGATTGGCAAATTACGACTAAAATCGATAATTATATGAATTTTAAATGCGACCAGTGACTGAAAACCAAGTGCGTTTTTCAAATTTTCAGTATGATTTTAATGTTGGGCAATTTAAAGATTTCAATTTCTATGTCAACGCAGAAGAGGCATGAATTGTACAAGTATATTGAATGAATTAATGTTAATTAAATTTATATACACATATACATATTATACATATACTTAAATTATTAATCAAATACCGCAAAATATTTAAATAATATACATTATACAATAAATATACAGTAAATAAAAGTTGTGGCAAAGAAAAAACAAAAAAAAAAAATTCAAAAATACACAAAAACAAAACGAAAATCAAAATATTGTTTGTCACTCGACTTGCCGGCGAAAACCCTATCAAAAAATGGAGCTGTTAACTGAATAATTGTTGGTATATATCTTATCTATCTTGATATATATCTTCTTTCTCCTGCAGCTGAACAGGCCCGATTCGTCGGGATAAATGTTTTCTTATTGTGCACAGATTTATTGCATCTTAAAAAAGCTTTAACTTTGTCAAAACTGAGCCGATTTTTAACATTTGCTTGAAGCGAAGTTTGACACTGCCTTCAACTGGATTTTCAGGTGAACCACAATTTTAGGCACTTGAATATTTCACAAACATATTTGGATACTTTGCTTCTCATACTTTAGCAAAGAATTTTTAATATAGAAACTACTTAACTAATGAATCGGTCGATGCAGTTTTAAACTATATAAAGTGTGTTATATAAATATATTTCTTACCCGTTCGATTCTTAGGATAATTGATCAAAGACGTTTAGTTCTGGTTTCTTGTTTCATTCTCATTGAACGTTTTCATTTCATTTACATTTGTACCGATGCCATCAATCTAAGCCAGGCAGCCTGCATCCTGGAATGGTCACTTCGAGGTCCTGTTGTTGATGCCACCAATGACAGAATACTTCACTTAACATATTTCTCACAACTGTGAATTGTCGTCCAGCTGCTGTTAATGTTGTGTTTGCTCTGATTAATTCCATTCTTGGCTCAGTTTTCCATGTACACTTGCCAGCTGAGCTGTCCTAGCAGATTTAGCTATTTCAGCTGCCACCAGTCTGCCACATTATTGTGGCAATGCTGCACTACACTTTGTGTTGCCACTCCTACTGTTATCCAATTGGAACTGAGTGCATTCATTCACTGTTGTCCAATTCACTCTGTGATTTATTTATTCTCATCCCTTCCATGCTTGTTTTTCTAGTTGAATATTTTACTTACACAAAAATAGCATTGACAAAAATTAACTTTTATTTTAGACAGTTTTGTATATTGGATTTATTCTGGTGACATCCAAATTTTTGTTGACTTTGATTTTTCCATTTATTCCACTTTTACTGAACGACATTTTCGTCTTACATAAAAACAAACTTCGCTAAACAAATATTTGTCTAATAAAACCTATTTCATATTTAACTCTTTATTTGTATATTTTATATTGTATCAGAACGATGACTTTTGTCTACACGACTCAATGTCGATCCCTCAGCTTAAGACTTATCGTTCCGTCAATGACGGACAGACGGATATTTCTAGATCGATTCGATTGTTGATCCTGATCGAGAATATGCTGGATGGGGTCACAGATGCTGCCTTCTGCCTTTTACACTTGGCATAATTATATTCTGATAACGAGGTTTTCAGAATGGTTTTCAAATAGGAGTTTAGGAAATCGATAAAATCGATAAGTGCAGATCGATAGACTCACATAATTTCCATAATTTGAAGGCTGCAGTCAACAAATTTTATTGGTAGGTTGTTGGCGATGTCCTTCAGAGATGTCAGCCTGCTGTTCCTATAAATCGGCAATGGCTAAGTTTTCCGCAGTTTCTCAAGCCTTAAAATTAGGAAAGTAGATTACGCCTTTAAGTATGGATGAAAAAAATATATGCCCCGCCCACTCAAGCCTCCACACTCGCCACAGGCGATATTCCAGGAATTGTTAATCGATAAGACCGCAGTCTGCTTGCTGGTAAAGGAATGTTCTGAAAAAATCCTAGAAAATCCCCCAAAAGCGATGGAAGCCTTTATCCCCAGTTACCTTAGAAGGTTGATTGCTGGAAACCTTCTATAATATTTATATTTGTGATTAATAAGCTAAAGCCACTGAACTTGCCAGGTAGACGACTAGGAACTCCCATCAAGGATCGGTATTTGGTGGCTACACCCACCCGACAGCTGTGGATCAGTTGATATTATTTATTGGTAGTCGGTTCAGAGAATAAAAACCTTTGATTTGTTGTGCAAATTAAGCACAATTTGAATTGTTATTAGAAACTGTGGTATTAAATGGCTTTCAGTTGAAGGAACGTCAACGTAAATATTAAAAAATCATTCGAAAGCTTTTGCGTGCTTTTGTAAACAATATTCCTGGCTTAGTCTGATACACCTGAGCTTTAAAGCTGCAGTTGGGCAAGGACACGTAAAAGAGCGAGACACATAGAGAACGAAAAAGAGAAAGACAGAGAGATAGAGAGAGACAGAGAGGGAGAGAGAGAGAGACAGGGAGAGAGAGCAATCACAGCATCCAGCTGTGCAAAGACCGCATATCCTTGCCGAATGTCCTGGTCGCAGTTTAGCGCTGGCTGTCGCATGCTGCTCGCCTGATACGCTGGCTGAGTTTGAGGCGTATCTAGGCGTGGTGTGCGCTTGCTAAGCGTCTTCAGAGCCCGGCTGCTGTGGCTGAATCGAGAGCCGGCAACAGGCGCCAGCCGGCGTGCGAGCAGAGCGCGAGCAGAGTGCAAGCGAGCTGGCGATAAGCGCCTGGCCAATGCCCACCAATGACTGGGCGTAGAAGGACGCTCCCAAGACACACACACACACAGAGGCTCACACACACACACAGACGCTCACACACACACACACACAGACGCTCACACACACACAGAGGCGTCTTCGACACGACGCTTACAATTTATGCCATGCAATTCCAATTAAGCAATTAAAAATTCTCTGCTGAATGGTGTTGGGGAAGTTTGTCAGCTTTTTAATTAGGACGATGCCGGCGTAATAGGATAGAAGAAGATGCTCTGCGAAAAGCGTAGGTCGAAATGGGTGCAGCTAATGAAGTGAGGGTGGCCAATGCGATTGAGGGGTGGTTGGGGCTGGGAGGGCAACATTTTTCACTAATTGGCTTGGCTCGGCTGGCTTGGCTGGCACAAGGAAGTCATGGGTAGCTTTGGCAGCGAGGCGGGTGGTGCAGAGACTACTGACTGGGCTGCTTTTTGTGTATTGCGCTGTGCCCCTTGGTGGCACTAATTACAAAATCGCATTTAATGAGTTTACAACGCGTGCACCTCACGCTATGCGCAATGCAGCAGTGGCAACAAAGTCCAAGCAGCAACAGCAGCAGCAGCAGCAGCCAAGTTGTTTCTCGTTCGGCTCTGACTCTGATCGATGTTCGTCATCTATCGCGTGCATGCACGATTTCAGGGGCCTTCAGTCAGTCGATTTTCGAACAGGCGCGCAGCAAGCAACTGAAGGAGATGCTGCTGCTGCTGTTGCTGCTGCTACTGCTGCTTCCCAAACCAACTTGCAACTCCACCAGCAGGGCACACACACACACACACACACATACAAACATACGTATGGTGTTGTATGTTGCTGACTGAAACAGTCATCGGCTAAACACAAAGCTGTAAGCGATACATACACACACACACACACAGAGATGTGCATGGACGGGTGCGTGTGTAAGAGCGTGATGGCGAATGAACATCACGATATAACCAACCGCAACCGAACGAAAAAAAGAAAAGAAAAAATGTACATTAAAAAAGCTTCTCATTTTGTGTTTGTCTTTGCTGTTTTCGCACACTGTGCGCCTGTGCACTAAAACGGTTTTTTATGCAAACACATTCACATTTTCGATGACGACTGCAAAAACATATTTATTGTAAGTACATAAATTGACACCTAAAGTTATTTGTAAAGTAAAAGCTCGCGCCAAAATGCTTTTGTGTGCGAAGTATACGAGACAAACATATGCATATGCATGTATACAAGTGTGTGTATGTATGTATATGCGTGTGCGTGCACTTATTTAAGTTAAGAGTGAGACAAATCTATGCGCTCTCATTCGGTATGTGTGGCGTTCTCTTGCGCCATCTCTCGCTCCTCTCTCTCTCTCTCTCACACACTCTCTCTTTCTGACACCATGACTGTTGGCATCTCTGTCTGTATAATTCGGTTGTGAGCTTTGTGTGTTTGTGTGTGTAATTATGTGTTTGTATATAGCTGTCTCATCGTTGGTGTGGGTGGTGGGGGGAGGGGCGGTGTTTTGTCGCTTGGCAACGCGCTGCTGTTGGCTGCTGTGCGCCTATTTAGCGGCCAGCGTTTGGTTGGAACAAGAAAACGAAAGTGTTAAAAGCGTTCGATTGCATGCGACTATGTGTGTGTGTGTGTGTGTCTGTGTGTGTGACCGTACATACATTTGTATGCATGTGTGTATATCCATACATATGTGGAGCCCGCGGTCATATGTGATTGGGCATCCTGGCCTGTTTTCTTTCTTCTCTGGCCGCCTGATGAATTTGCGACGCGCATGACGCGATATTTAAATGCGACAAATGCCGGCGCCGCCGCAAACATGTTGGAGGCCGCCGCCGCCGACGGCGCCAAATTCGTCGGCCGACGATTGTGTGCATTATAGTGCTAATTGTGTCTGGGCGCCTGATAAGTTCGGGTGAATTCTATGAATTTCGCCTGGCATCAATTTTGTCATTTTCGCGATGTTGCAATGCCATGGTGGCTTATTGGAATAAACATTCTAGGAACTTGCCCTAGATGCGGCAATAGGCGAACAGAAAGCTCCAGCATAGCGACGACCTAAATAGTATTTTTGCTCACATCATCAATCTCCCTCTCTCTCTCTCTCTCTCCCTCTCGCAAGCACGATTACAGCGGTGGGTACATAAGCCAAGACAATACCACGATATCTTATATACCGATTGTAATCTTATTACACATACACAAGTTCATACATACATACAAGCGTATCAGACAGTCTGTACAGCAAGTGCAGAGTGTTAAACAAGAATGGCAATAGTTGCGATTGCCACTGCGACTGCGAGTGCGGTTAAGCTTTTTGCCAGCGCATTGGTTGCTGAATTCGCTGAGCTTTTGGCTCCCTTTGCTTATTTGGCTGTGCGTGCGCTACACTTACATCATGTCAGCATTTGCTGTTCTTCTTATACTCTGTATGCTTTTACTACAAATATACGTAGAGTGTTGCATTGCACTAAATAAGCAGTCATTTTTGGTTATTTACACACAAATAAAAGTTAAAAGTAGACAAAATAAAACAATGTTGCTTTTAAATAACTAAATGTGTACTTGTATCTAACTATTGCTTTCTTTCTGAATAATTCTTAATATTTTGTTGTACTTTTCTATTGTATACATTTTAAGATGATGAAAAAATTAGTTTACAGCTATTTTTATAAGCTTTTTGTTCATTCTTGATGGCAATGATAGAGAACCGTTAATACAATCAATTAAATATGTAACAAGAATTAAACCAAGCCATTTAGGCTGATCAATATAAATACGAGCTATATGCTTAATATGTAAATCGAAAAAGTTACAGGGTAGCCAAAAGTCGATAAGCTGTGTGACGCTGTGCACTCGTGCATTTGTCACTCATTGTGTGGGTATCTTTGGCAGGCAGCGAGAGAGGGAAAGAAAAGAGGAAAAGAAAAGAAAAGAAAGGAAAAGCGAAGAACGCTGAAACATTTGATTCGCTCGTTTTGTCCGTCTCGCATTTAATGCGTTTTTTGTTGGTACAATAAATGCTCCAATTTTGCCAGGCGAACATAATGGGGCATAAAGCGACACAGCTGTCAGCCCGACTGGGATCCGCCACTGCAGACAGACACACACACACACAGAGAGACTTAGACTTGTGTATGTATTTGGTATACACTTGCACTTGCACTTGCCGCTTCTGAGAAAAGTCTGGTTTATTGTTGCTGCTGTTGTTGCTTTTGTTGTTGTGTGTGTTATTATTCTGCATTGTTTTTGCTTTTGCCGCTACTGTTGTAGTTTTTTGTATTCGCCGTTGCTGCCACAACAAGCAAGAACAATAAGAGCATAACGGAGCCATGCTGAATAACCAAAACTTACACCACAAAGTGAAAACTACTCGTGTAGCGGCTTCATCGCTGCATGCATCGCATCCAGCCAAACCTGAAATCCAATTTTACGCGCTTGAATAAGCAAAGAGACGCTGATTAGCACAAAGTGCGTGGACGGCCAAATGAATCACACAGCAGCTGATTATTGATAGACAGAGAGAGAGAGAGAAAGAGTGAGAGAGAGCGAGTGAGAGAGAGAGCGCGATATAGAGCCGACTGCGGCATACTCTGATACCAAAATTGCCAATTTACCAGCTGATTCTTGACTAATCATTAAGTTGCCCCTTCCAGATTGGTAACCCCTTCTTGGGGTGAATTTTCCTCACCAATCTTAGCATACATTTTATATATATACTTCATAATAATGGAATATATTTATATATAAATAGCGCCATAGTTGGGGTGTTATCGATTTAGGGCAAGCCTTTCAAATTGTTAGACCTTTTTTCTTATAATCGTTTTGGGGCAGCCCCATATTCCCCGAACTGGGACTGTGCAGCGCGCAACAAACGTGGCCAACAAAACAAGAAGACAGAAAATTTCAAAAGCGACCAAGTGGCATGCCGTAAGGACAACGAGGGCACACACACACAGACACACACACACACAAAGACAGACAGACAGACAGACAGACAGAGACATCGTCGTCTTTCAAGTGTTGATATTAAAGCTTTAATGCGACACTCACACGGGTGGCAGCCGTGCCACAAGCAGCTGGGGCCAAGCAATTGAAATCCGGTCAACTGTGCTGCAACATATATTTGGACAGTGCTCGGCAATGAAAATATTGCAACTGCATTGCAGTTGAGTCCCGGGGGCGGCGAATGCAAGCCGAACAAAAGATGTGCAAGTTTAAGCGGTTCTCAGCTACGTAATCATCTGCATGTGTGTGTGTGTGTGTGTGTGTGTGTGTGTGTGACTGCTAGAATCGCCGAGCTGTGTGCAACGGTCTCCCATTTAAATGTCATTCGCCCAGCGCGTTCCCCTGCGGCTGCTCAGTGGCGTCCCCTGTCGGTCGGTGTTGGTGTTGGTGTTAGTGTTGGGCAATTGCTTTGAATGGCCAGCTAAACCACACAGAAATACTCCACCGCATTTTTGTACTCTATTGCCAGAGCTGGAAAGAAGTGTGTTTCAGTTGTCCAATACACATGTGGCATTTAGTCCTGTGCTGGTTGCAACTGCAAATCAGAGAAATGCTTGGCTCGCATATATCTTCCAGATCGACGACAGTTGGAAAAAATCAAAAAAGTTTGATGTATTTTGACCAAATGAAATTTGTAATTCTGGAAATAAATATTTTTTAGAAATAACTAAAAATTGTTCTGTTATAAATAGAATTATAGAAATATTATTAAAAAATATATATTTATAAATATGATATAATAATTAGTTGTACAAAACACCCATTTTTAGATAAACATTTTTTCTCAAATTCTCAAAGAAGCAAATTCCGAACAAGCAAAAGTAAACTTTAAATTAGATTTAATTTGTTACATTTAAATATAATTTATGAGTCTATAAACCATTTAATATGCTTTCCTATTTAATGTAAAATGAATGTAAAACTTCTAGTAAAATATTATTGTAAATATTTTTATTATAATTATAAAATTATAAAATAACATTAAAGAATACTTAAATAAAATAAAATGAATGCTAGTAAAATTCAAAGCAGGCGAGTTTTCTTCAACTGTTTTCAACTGAGATCAGAGTATTGCGTAGTCGGCTATGTTCAGGTGTTTTCAGCTGACGTTCGCCAAGCGGAAGTGGCATTTAAGCGGATTCCGTCGACTGCTTAGCGCCTCGTGCAAAAGTGTCAACTGTTTTGGCTGCTTCAACGGGTCCTTAACGGCAAACACCCCGTGCTGGCTGACTGTCTGTCTGTCGGTCTGTCGGTCTGTCTCCATAACGACTGAATGCCAAGTGGCGAAGGCAGCGGTCTGCATAGCAATTTAAATGCGGGAAGGGCATCGGTCACTTTGGCTTGGCAAGAAAGGCAAAAGATTTCTTTATGATTCCAACAGCCCTCAATTTATTTTCATGCTTAAGCGATTAAAAAAACCCAAAGTCGTGTTGCAGCTGAAAGACAACAATTAACACAAAATATATGCAAAATCAATGATCAGAAACAATATGCAACGCTTTCAAAAGTAATAAAAATGTTGTGAGCCAATGTAAAACAGAAGCTTGATCAATCTGAGGAAGCAGAGAAAACAGTTGATGAAACTAATAAATAATAGTAAAACTAATGATAAAAAACATTGTTTCAGTTCTGTCAGACACACATTTGGAATTTGGACTAAAAATAATAATAATAATAATGAAAATAATCCACATAAAAAGCAACATTTTATTTTTAGCCCATTCAAAGTGCTTGTCTTCATGGACTCCGTTTTTCCGTCAGATTTACGCAAATTTTCGAGCTTTATTTAACTTAATTTTTAACGATTAATTCTTCCTTTTCTGCTCTTCTCTGCTCTTCTCTGCTCTTCTCTGCTCTTCTCTGCTCTTCTCTTCGCTTTGTTTCTTCTTCTTTCTCTTATGGGGTGCTTGAAACGACATCAAGCATTAAGCGATGTGTATTCATAATTTGATGGGATGGCTTAACGACAAAAAGTGTTAAGGCTTAACTTGTTTTGTTCTGTTTTTACGAGCTGCTTGCCAGCGGCTTCTTATGCTCTCCGACCCCGCCAAGCCCCGCCCTGCCGGCGCTTGTAGCGCCAGCCTGGGCTGGGCCGTGCAGCCGCTGTGAGCTTTGCTGCAACACTGCGCGGCTGCTGCTGTAGCTTTCGGGTGCCGTTCCAATAACAAAACCGTTTGTCACGTGCCAATATCCAGGCGCTGGATGCGCTGGAAGTGCTTTTGCATCATAAAGCAACAACAAAACATATGGCCGAAGCTTTTCCCGACATCCGGCAAAACAGCTGTGGGGCGGCGGTGGCAAGGTGGCAATGATGATGGCGATGACGACATAGTCTTATGCTTGGCGGATGGAGCACTGCGACTGAGATCAAGCCATGACAGTTGCTCAATCTCTGCATGCCCATGATAAAGATGTAATAACCTTAAATGAGGCAGGGGTAGTTGGTGGGGGGTTGGTGTGGGTCGGTGTCGTTGTGGTAGTGTTGGTGGTGACAGCCTGAGATAAATCATCTGCTAGTTGTCTGCTGCAATTCAAAGGTGGTTCGGATGCCAGTTTTTATCTTTTTTATTTTTTATTTGTTTGCTGAAATCTTACGCAATTTGCTGGCTGACTGTTGAAATGATTGAGTGGCAACTGATGAGTGGCATGCACCCAGCTAAGGCTGTGCATGAAATCGATTGATGATTTTTTTCTGTTCTGAGATGAGTCAGTGAATTGTACGAATTGCTAATTCCAAGTAAATTGTCATTATTATCATCAATTTCAGACTACAAAATCGAATAGCTTTTTCAGGAACAATCAATAGATTTCTGTTTAATCTATAGCTTTTCATAGATATCAGTTTATCTTTATTTTGTGTAACCCGAACCCATTGCAACTTGGCAAAAGTGGTTTACAGTCAGAAGGAAGCAACTCCGACCGAATAAGACATGTTCCATTTCGCAATACAAATCCAATTCCGATTTGAATAAAAATCAACATTTTACACATATATTTTTCTATTGAAGAATGTTTTTGGCTTGATATAATATTGATTATCCGAGCAAATTTCGGTTGAGAAACATTGAAGCAAATACTTGATTTGTGATCAGGATATCTTCGAGTGGAACATGCACAATTGTTTGCATTGAACGTGAAATATGATTTTATATTATTGTTATTATTATTTGCACCAGGGTCCCAACTGTGACTGTGGTTGATGTCGATTGAACTACTTTATTCAGAAATAATGCACTCCAAGCGCGGCCGACATTAGCTGCTCATTTAAATTTGAGTATGCAGAACTCCCCTCAGTCTTTTAATTGCATATAAATTGCTCATACGCCAGAGTATTTCGCATACGCACTGTGTGCTCGTCATGTTGTTGCTGTTGCCTTAAAAGTGTTGTAGTGCACTTGGCGAGTCAGTGGTGCATTGCAATCATATATAAATATATTTTTAATGGCACGCCTTGCATGCCATTTAAAACAACAACTGAAAACAGGTAAAAAAATAGCCCCAGCATTTTGCGTCACATTAATGCGCTTTGATTTGTCGTTGCCGTGCCGCAGAACTCACTTTTTTTAGGTGTAATTATTTTTATTAATATAATTTTTTTTAAGTGCCTGCCAGGCATATATAAATATATATATATATGTGTATATATGTCTATATATTGTATTATGTATGTGTGCGGGATTTGTTGTTGTTTGCTGCACGATTTTTGCCGTCTGCCTTTTTAGCGTGCTCGTGAGTAGAGCGGCGTAAAGTGGCCAACAAGCCGTTAAGCGTGGTCTCCTGCCATGCATGCGCTCCTCCAGCCAGCCAACCACCCACCCAACCAACCAACCAACCAACCAACCAACCAACCAACCAACCAACCAACCAACCCAACCAGCCCGTTCCACTCACACACACTCCCACACGCTGCCCGGTGTGTGTGTGTGTGTTTTTGTATGGCTTTAATAAAATAGAAGAAAAGCAAAGTAAAAATGTATAAAAAACTAAAGTTGACAAAAGGGTTGCGAATGCCATTTGGGGGAAACTGCTGCTCATTACCAAAAAAACTTTTATTAGATGGTTGATTTTATTTTGTTTTGCTTGCTTTGTAAATGCATTATGATGTAAGGCTACAAGGACCAGTGAGTGCAATGGGTCGCAGTGATAAATGGCCTGCTAGGAGCTTCTCGAGCAATTGCGAGAGTTGCGTTGCGGCGCCTATGCGTATGCAACACATTTGCGACGCCAGCACTGCCCCATTCCGTCATTTCGTCTTTCCGCCTTCCGCGCTGCCCATTTACAACTTGTTCGCCTTTTCCATTTGTGGAATTTTCAGTATTTTTGGCATCGGCATTTGGCAAATGCCCTGCCTCAGTTGCAGACCTGATTCCAGCTGGCCTGGCACGAAACTTGCCAGACAGTTGCCATTGCTTCAACATTCCACTCGCTGACTCAAATCCCAGTCACCTTTTTATGAAATAAATGTCTTTTCCAGCTGGAGACTTCAAATGTGACACACAAACTTGGGTTTATTACATTTTATTGATAACTTTCATGTTTCGCAAATATCGATACAAATTTATAAAGCCAAAAATGTTAAACTAACTTCTGAAGAGCTCAGTTTGGCCTTATAAAGGAAGCAAATGTAAATTTAAAGGCAAGTTTGTTGCAGTTGACAGATAAAAATAAACTCGCCCAAGCAAAAGAAAATCTGAGTTGAGGCCTTGCTTATAATTCTATTGGAACTAGAAAGATTGCAATTTTGATCGTCAATATATATTCCCATATTTTCTATTAAGCCTGCGGCTCGAAATATTATTGCATTGTGGTGACTCGTGTGCCCATCTCGATTATCCAACTGAAAATTCATTCTTTCTTCCGATTGTTCCTATGGCAACTGTATAAAGTGGTTCTCGTATTAAAGTATTTTTTGCCAAGATATTTTCGAAAATTATTCTTAACAAATTTTTCAAGCGTATTAAACTATTTGGTAACAAGATATGGCAGCCATATAATCCAGTGATCCGGTTTGGTTGCCTTCGACATCGCTAAGTGAACGAAGAAAGAGAGGGATATAAACCAAGTTTCTTCAAGATGGCCTTAAAACTAAGACCAAATTCGACTCGACTAGTGAAGCTTATCCAGAATATATATATATATATCCCATAAGGGACTGGGGACGTCTGTTTTGATGCAATGCATGACATGATTTCATGACAAAGTTAAATAACTAAAGTGGTATAAAAATCGACATGGAACTGCCCCAACGCACACGTTGCTTTTCAATTTAGTAAGGTCAAACAGGGATGACATCCTTGGACCGTTTCCCTACCCGAGGTCAGGACGACAATGTGTGCATGGCAATTGTAATTCACTTACATCGGTCTGGTGTGTGAACTTTGGCTGGCGCCCTAATTAAATGATCGATTGATCCATCAATCAATGCCGCATTCGTTTGTTGCCGCATCAATTTTGTGGCATGAACCTGATGTGTCTGCCACTTGCCTAGCTGGCAAATACTGCGCTATCTTCCATTTAATACTGCTGCCAAGGATGTACGAAGTGTGCGGTGTTCTTTTAAGGTAGAATAGTGCAGAGTGTCACCATAAATTACAATTATACGTTGAATACGTCGAGAAAGAAAGGTTAGGTTGGGAAGCTTAGGAAAGATCAGCATAACATAAATGAAGTATCATAAAATATTATTATATTGTCATTGTATCTATTATTGTATTTTATTAACTTTCGGACTTAATCATGTATAATTTAAATGAAATTTATGTACCCTGAAAATGGGTTTGGTGGTTTTGTACAGGCAGAAGGAAGCATCTCCGATCCATGAGATATATGCATATATTCTGGATCAGCATCAACAGCCGAGTATGTTTATGAACAGAGATCTCAGAGACTATAAGAGTTAAGCAAAAACAAATTAGCTTATTTTATCGATAGCTGCCACCGTTTCTCGAATATCGATAAATGTCGATTTCCGATAGCAATTAATGACAACATTTGAAAGGCAACGATTTCTGATCAATATGCATATTATTGATCAACTGGACAAAATTCATAAAGATCGGACAGGAAACACTCCAGTTAAAGTATCTCATTTCTATCAGTTGGGGGGAAAGCAATATTATCTTTAACTATTATAAATTATATTTTGATAATAATAACTATAAAGTTAATATATATTTTATATTGTATTCCAGCTTATTTCATTTTAGTTTCTTTCATTTTGTTTTTATTTTTTATATGCAGCTAAATTATAGTCTAAAACTTGAAGCTAATTTAAGATTTTACAATAAATTTTTCGTATGTAATTTAGCAAGTTAAGATTAGGTTAAGGATTCGGAAAGGGGAAAGATGAGCAGCTGGATTGTTAGAGAGTTGGACAGTATTTTATAAAATGTTTAATAAAATTATTTGGGAATCAATTACACATAACTCACAATCTTAATAAAATTCATATGCTCATTCATTTATTTTAAGATTTTCTATATTTAAATTCACATTTACTCGTATATCTTTTAAGTTTGCTTATACTCAAACTCTCCTTAGTAAAATATTTTTATTTATTTTTTAAAGTACTCCTAAATTAATTTTCAAGTGAACGTGCAAATTGTCTTCAAATTGCACATTTATTCATAGTTAGTACGAAATATTTAGAGTATTGTTAAGCAGAAAAGATGTATTTGTAATACAAATGATGTAAAACTCATAGTTTAAGGCCAGTTATGAAGTTGAATGCGATGTGAAGAGTCGTTCTGATGCAAACAGGAACAAGTTTTGGGCCAGATTTTGAATTTAGAGTGCCTGCGATTTGATGTGCATTTTGTAATTTATTTGTTGCAGTTGTAGTGCCATAAATATTGCATATACAGTGTATGTGCCGCTATTTGTGCAAGTGTGTGTGCTGTGTGTGTGTGTGTGTGTGTGTGTGTGTGTGTGTGTGTGTGTGTGCCACATCACAAACATACATTTGCATTTGGCTTGGCTTTAATGTGTGTCATCGTTTTGGCATTGTCAGCCCTTTGGGCGCTGTCTAATTGCCCAATTGGCTAGCTGGCTGACTGAGTGACTGACTGACGGACGGACGGACTGACTGACTGACTGACTGACTGACTGACTGACTGACTTACTGACTGACTGACTGGCTGACTGACTTGGCAACTAGTCTTGATGCAAGCAATTTTGCGGCACTGCGTCTTTGCAACTTATTGAATTTGTTTGCTGCTTGGGCTCTTTGGCTCTGTGTCTCTCTATGATTGCGATGCTGCCAGTTCTTTGGTTATTCGGCAATATGCTTGGCACAATATGACAACGTTCGCGTCCACGCCCACGCCTACGCCCATTTGGCATTTGCATATGAATGGCAGGGCATGCCATGAAAATGAAAGCATTGCAAATCAATAAACAGCCCCGCACACACAGACATATATATATATATATATATGTATATATATATATATATAAACACATGTCAAATGTGGTGCAAGCAGCAAAAGGCGGCTGACGGTGCCCAAAATCTCATCCTGCTGCACATTTCCTTGCGCCCTTTTTCTTTTTGCCAGGCGTAATCAGCATTTAGGCAAATTTATGACTCTGTTGTCGACTGCTCGTTGAAATGCATGCGACAGCAAATGGCAAATCCTTTCGACTGCAGTTGTGTGTACATTCGATATTAGCAGGTGACATTTCTCAGTGCCACTAAGTGTCGCCTGAGGTGGAACGCTGTCCAAGGTGCCCCGAACCGTTGTCGAGCCAAAGAGATATGTACAGCAACAACGGCGGCATTTCAATTTAAGTTGCCACGTGTCACCGGCGTACACAATCCAAAGTGACACTTCAAGCACAAAAAATACAAATACAAAAAAAAAAAAAGGACAGCCCAAAAATAAAAATAAAAAAAAAGGACAAACTTGCTTTGGTGCCGCAGAGTGCTGCCCCAAACCCGTTCCCGTAGCGCTTCTATCGGGGCGTCGCAGCACGGCTTTAACCGTTCCTTTTGCTGGCTCTTACTTTATGGCTGCTTAGGCTGGCTGCCGGATCGATTTACCGGCCAAACTTGTCGCACAAAATGAGCTCTGCTCTTAGGCGCCCCAGCCGCCCATATACCATGCATATTTCAATTCAAATAAAACGCAGTAAACGCCCAGCAGGTGGCGCCACTGCCACAGCCCAAGACACCAGCAAGGGGCCAACAGCAATGCCTTACAGCAATGCCTTTTGGCCTTAATGCCAGCTGACGTGAAGCTGATATAAAACTTAATTAAAGAAATACACCTTCAAGGCATCAAATCGTTGTACATCCAACTTTAAGGCTATAAGTGAGGATTACTGCAGGCATAACCCACAGATTACATATATATACATATATATATATATTTATATATATACTTAAACAAAATCCGCAGATATTACGCAGCTTATGCTTGAAACCACAGTAAAAAGTACTTACTTTAAGAATAGAAAAATGCGCATTACTTTGAAAGGCTTTTAGAACAGAAACAAAATGAATTTATTAAACTTGGCTAACTTGCTTTATTTATTATTTACTGGAAATTTATTTAACTATTCAACTATTATTTAAAATAAAATTATGAATTTAATAAATCGGATGGAATTAAAATAAAAGATGTTTCCACATTTATGGCAAGCATTTGGGAAAATTCAGATAAAACACAATTCGAGCAAAAATTGTTAAGAGAGAAAAATAGAAAAAAAGTGAGAAAAAGTACAAAAAATTAAAGAGGTTTCCAGGATAAATGTTTGCATTGAAAATGTAATGAAAATGTCAGGAGCAAGTTCCATCGAGAATGCGTAAAAAAAGATTTACAAATTATTTACTCTTCGCAAAAAGTTGTGTTTTCTTCTAATTACATTTGCAGGTAGCCAAAACTATTTTTAGTGCATGCTTGAATGACTTGGCTTGTTTTATGATTAAGTAAAATGGTTTTGTCAGCTTTTCACAATTGATATGAAATGTGGCACTGAACACCAACAACACACAACTGGCACATCTGCGGGCAGCCAAATGAAATTTAACAAGGCAATTAAGTAGTTGGCATTACGGTCGTGACAAACAGGAATCTGAAAAGGTTGCCCAAATGGGCCAGCTGGGAGATGTCCTTTTTGCCTTTGCGTGCTGCCAACAAAGCCGCAATACTTGGCAGCAACAAAAGCAACAACAGCCAACTGGCAACTGGCAACTGGCAACTGGCAACTGGCATGTGATGTCTGACCTTGAAATTCATTTCTTAATATAATAAAATGCCCAAAACTATGCAACGTTAAAGTAAACGACACAACCCCAACGCATCCATTTACTCTACGCATGCCACGAATTTGTATACACAAATATAAATATAAAAAGCAAGCCTGTCCAGCCGCAGACCCGCCCCCCTCGCGCCATGTGAAACCGCCTCGCGAAATGGAAATGAAATATTAATAACAATAAAAGCAACAAAACCGCAACCGCAAAACAAATGACCAAACTCGAGTCGACAGAGCACGACTAGCAGATACCCTAAGTTGCGCATAATGTGTGTATATTTTATATATTTCATAGCCGATATTGATATTGCTCAAAAAGTATTGTACAAGTTCTCATGTGTTTTTTCTATATGTTCACAGAAATCGAAAACTTGTTTTTTTCATTTTGCTCTAATTTTAAAGATTGGGATTTTAAAACATTTCATATACTTTATAAAATTCATCTTAGAATCTCAGAAATTATATTCTTTTTTTAATTGGGGCTCACATTTCTACATTTTTGAAATTAATTTAAAAATTAGAAATTTTATCATTTAGAAATATATTTCTGAAAAACAGAATAGAAGTCTAATTTTAATATTTAATTAGTACTTCATTTTCTATTTTTAAAATTGTTTGTGTATCTAAAAACTAATTCTAAAAACAAGAAAATTTTTCTAATTTGGTTTTACAGTTTTTATTTGTAGTGTAAAAGGAAATATATTTCCAATTGTAAATCGCGGCAAACGGAAGACTTTATCGAAAAAATTCAATTGGGTTGCTCTG
The DNA here is from genome assembly GCA_035043845.1 of Drosophila picticornis. Classification (NCBI taxonomy): domain Eukaryota; kingdom Metazoa; phylum Arthropoda; class Insecta; order Diptera; family Drosophilidae; genus Drosophila; species Drosophila picticornis. The sequence goes on along the minus strand of JAWNMR010000492.1, from coordinate 19,288,525 downwards.
CTTGCTCTCGCTTCAATCTGCCTGTGACATACTTTGGCACAACTTCGTTATACCCCAAATGAATTGAGGGTGTTATAAAGAAAATCAAAACGCAATAAGTGTAAAGAAAGAGGGCTTTTATGGTATGGATTGTGGTTAAAGTGCGTCGCATAAAATAACGGGCAAATGTGTATCCATTGGGCCTTAAAGTTACCCCATCCACTTGTGGCTCGATTCTCGCTTAACTCTCTCTTTCTCTCTCTCTCTCTCTCTCTCTCTCTCTAACTCCCACTCTCAGTCCGATTTCTGCTGGAGATTAGGAATGCTCATAACTGGCGAAATTGTCGGTTTTGGGCATAGTTTAATAAGTTCAGCAGTGCTTAATGATTTGCCATCTAAATTATTGCTTCAATATTAATTGGGGTAGATTTAACTAACTCTATCTTTAAGGCTATACAAAAAGGTTCCATGAATGCATAAGCTGAACACGCAATATACTTTAATGAATAATTGCGTTGTGGCTGAAAACATTTTCTAACATTCAGCTGAAAACTTTATAAATATTTAAATGTCAGTTCAAATGAGTGCACTTTAGTGACCTTTTTCATTAACTACATTTGGCACAGCTGTGACGTGAAACATACACACACACACACATATATATATATAGATAAATATATATATATATATATTATATATAATATATATATAATGCCACGCGAAATGAAAACCTAAACGGCGCCAGTAAAATGCTAGACAAAATGGCTGAGGCGCAGTTAGCAAATAGACACAAATAGACAACACACACACACAAACACACACACACACACGCACACACACACATTGGTAAGCTGTCAGTTTTTGGCACAGTTTGTGTCACACTCAAGAATTCGCAGCGAGTGCGAAATGTTGCGTATTTTGCAACTTGTGTTTTGTTGCGCTGAAGGCCATGTTGCGTATGCGCAATATTTTGAATACCATCTTGTCCTGCGGGAGCTGCGTTGTTCTCCTGTGCCTCTGTTGCTGTTGTCGTTGTTGCTGCTGGAAAGTGGCTAAGCTCTGACTTGCCTTTGCTAAATGACAAGCTCTTAATTAATGTGCCAAATAAGGGTAAACCGCGAACTATTTTAACTGAATGCCTTTGACATCCGCAGACGTTGACAAAAATCAAACAACAACAATACAACAAGTATAAAGCAGCAATAGCAACCAGAGCGCACCATGGGAAGCTCATCCATTTTTTAAGCTACGAAAAACGGAAATGATTCTTTCATCAGAAATTTCATTAATTTCATTCGTGCAGCTAAAACGCTGGCAAAATACAAGATGCAAATTGTTTACGCTTTAATGGTAATGCTTATTATAATTATTATTCGTTGTTGTTGCGTTTGCTGTAAAGTTGACATCTCTGAAAGCATGTTTTCCAATGCATCCCCTTATTTTTTAGTAGATTGAATATCATAGAATCTTGGAGCGATATATATTTACCCATAGAGCATATTGCTCTATGAAGAATAATAACAATAACATATTCTAGAGTGCTCCATGTCAGAGTTCAAGATACCCTGTATCTAAGTTTATATTTGCGAGATATGCAGCTTTCCATATGATATAAATGATAGTAAAACAAAAAATCAAAGAATTCAGCCGATATTTATCATAATGTAGAATCGATTTAATTTATCAGCAAAATATAATCAAAAACGTCAACAAAAATATATATGTATTTTTGCTTGACTTACAAAACCAATATACCCTTTGCAATTTTATTTGAATCTGTGTTTAAAAATCGATACGGAAATGATCCAAAATTACCACAAATGAATGCAACTCTTGGGCTTGTTTCCAGGCCTGACAGAGCTGTTGGAATTTATTTGGATTACGACACAGCAACAAGGACAAAGACACACACACACACACACACACAGACACACACACACACACATTCAAAACAGAAAGCAGTAAATTAACGAAATAAATCGCATTCCCTCTCAATGCTCATATTTTAGTTGTTATTTTTTTTTTTATTTGTCTTCGCCTGGATTTTTTTCCTTTTTGTTTTAATCATTAGCTTTTAGCTGACTTCTTAATTAATGCCACGTAATTAGTTGTGTTGCCTACTGACGTCGGCAGGTGGCGCCAGCGAATACAAATTGGTAAAACATTGGAAAGAGCCTAAGAAGAGTGGGTGGAAGGGGCAAGAGTTGAGAATATGTAAATAGAATATTGCGCTTCGTTATAATTAAAATGCGACAAGAAAAAAAATTGTTGAGAGACTTTAATATAATTATAATGAGCGTAATTATGCAAGGAAATGGGCAACGCAGGTAAAAAGAAAGAGGCAAAAAATCAATAGCATAAGTCAAGGCGTTGCACAAAGATACCCACACACACACACACACACACCAACCAATACAACGGAATGTTCGCTGTCTTGTGGGGCAGCAGTTTTCCTTTTTGGCTGGCGTCGTTAATAAATTTTCCATAGCATTTTAGTTGGCTCTGTTCTACAATTTTTATGGCCACAATAAAATGCAAGTAACCGGCTTCTTTCAGGCCTGGCGACAGCCAACTTCTCTCCCCCTCCCTCTCAATTCCTCCCCCTTTCTATCTCTATTTCTCTCTCTCTCTCTCCTCTCTCTCTCGCTCTCTTTCTGTTGGTATTTGTTGGATGGAGGTTTGCAGTTTGAGTTGGGGTCTGTAAGTGTATTGCGCACGCGATGCAAGCAAAAGAGCGTCAGCAGCTGCCTACTAATTTCGTACGCTGCCTCTGGCCGTGCCCCAGCAGCTGCCACAACACCTGCCACATACCTCGTAGTTAAATATATCGATAATACACTTACTATAAATGAATACAACTGTTCTTATCTATCTAAACATCAAATCGATGTGCCGCTAAACAGCAGCTGATTCCGTTTCAAACTTGTTGTGAACAGTCCAGATTTGCATTCTAATAATTATCAATTATTCATATTTTTTGTATATATTTTTGTATTTAATTAGAACAGTTAATTTTAATTGTAAGATTTTCTATTTGCTGAAATCAACTTTAAATTGCAGCAGTTGCAAATTGTAGTTCCTGAAAATTTCCTGTCACATAATAAAAATGTATTTATTATATGAAATTTATTCTATTTTCCATCAAAATATGAAACTTTTAATTTACTTTTATTTATTAATAAGATGAGTTTCCTGTCCATTTTTTTCTGAGTGTAGATGCAGCAGTTTTACAACCCCATTTTGTGTTTGTGTGTGTTTTTTTGGGTCGGTTTTGTATTTATTACATTTCAATATTTGGCATGTTTCTCATGGTTCGTGCCGCAAACTTTTGATATTAGGCAGTAGGCTGCAAAGTGTGGATAGTGTAGAGCCGCCTGAGGGAGAGCCAAATTAAGGGGTTTGGGATTGGGGCAATGGGAATTTACTGGCTTGCATAGCCGGCGGCGCCATATATGCAACGCTATTTCTTGTTAAGTTATAATTAAATGAAACTCAACTGTTTTTCTGTTCATGAGAGTGTGTTTCCGTGTGTGTGTGTCTGTGTGTGTGTGTGTGTGTGTGTGTGTGAGGGAGTGTGTGAGTGGGTGTAAATGGGCTGGGGGTTGATGGACTGCTAGGTCTGCGTGCTGCCATTGCATTGCAGAGCATTTCGTACTGCCCTTCAGCAAAGTTGTTGACTTCGGACTAAGCGGGGCGTGGCACATGGTAGAAAACAGCAACAACAACAACAACAACAACAACAACAAGGAACAGATAATGTATCCATGCATGACTGGCATCCAATTAATGTCGAAACTTGAATTGTTTAGGCCTTGATTGAATTAGCCCGGGCGTTGTCCTGGCATTTTTAAGTCGACTCATGTCCCGACAACTCTACACCAACTGGCAATTTAACTATTCTTGTGCACATCAACCAGGAATTCGGTAGGTTTACAACACATCTATACATGAATCCAATCAATCCAATCAATCAATCGAGAGAGATACCCTGAACTCAGCAAGTGCAACTGCTCTCATTATATTTTTTAGAGGGTATCTCAGACCAGAGCCTATAACAGTTAAAGACTCCAATTTTGGAATGCTAGTTCTTCAGCACATGCAGAAACTAGGCAAACCAACTGAAGAGCTACTTTATTAAGTGGCGACGTCACTTGAAGCTCGGGAATAGACTGCTGCCGAAATGCTTTGACAAGTTTATTGAAAGATCTGAAATTATCTTAAACTATCTATTGCATCTAGGAGCTGATCTAGGTACACATGTGCTGCTGCTGCAAATGCTGTCATTTTATTTGCTTTGCAGGATTCTTGTCACTTGTAGGCTTACCATCTATTTATCTGTATTGCTCAGTTTATCTGTATCTTCGCGATATGCGCAATCTTCCAATAGTTTATCCTTGTCAGATTAAACATTTTGGCCTCTGTTGAAATACCACATGCAGGGGAAGTTTATTTCACTTTATCGATAGTTTCCCTTGTTTCGCAAAAGTCGATACAAATCGATAAAAGCCACAACTTTACAGATCGGAGATGCTTTCTTCTGCTTCTAATATACTTTTGCACAACTTCACTTGATTTATTTCATTCTAAAATGGAAAATGAAATTTAAAAAAAATTAGTTTGTTCCACAAAAGTTTGCTGTTTTAAGTACACGTCAAATTACTAAGGGCAGTGCTAATAAAATTAATGCAATATGTAGAAATAACATGAAAATACAAAATTAACAAAATGCTCAGCTTCAAGATTTGATTATAATTCGATTTGGCATCAATTCAACAACTTTTTAGAACTCAGATAGTGGGAATTTGGACCATTCCTTAACGACAGCCTTTGTAGCTGCTCTCCTGTCTCAAACTGTCGATTACCTACTTAAACTCGATGGGACAGGTGTCTCCAAATGTTATCTATGGGATTCAGGTTGGGTGGTCTTCCTGGCCACTCTAAAAGCATACAATTCGTATCCCGAAACCACCAACGACTGGCTCGCGGCACATGTATTGGAGCATTCCAACAGGATAGGAATGTGGCATTTGGGTGCGGTTGATGCTCAATTAAAATCAGCCAAACTTCGTCAATTAGGTTTATATAACTCTCCGAGCTCATGCGGCCTAAAATTGTACAAATCAGACTCCTGTTGTGATGACTGAATGCAGAATGCAGATCATGAGTGAAGCACCGCAACAGCTTCGAGTGGGGAAAAATCTCGCAGACTTCTTTAAATTATTCGAGTAATACTTTAAGCCGTTTAAACCATCGAAATTGAAATGGTTCTCATCAGAAAATACCACATTTTGCCATTTCTGGGTTCAGGACATGTGTTCTCCGGCAACATTTAATTTGCCTATGTGGTTTGCCTTTGTTTTTACTGGCTTTGACCACATTTTGTTGCAAACCAATCAATCATTATCTGATGCAATTTTTTGAGCACAATGTTTCCATATTTGTAAGCTTAAAACAAATAAAATTTCAGATGCAGTAGCATTTTTATCCAGATTGCAGATTTTTTCATGTGGCATAATTTTTTGATGTTGGTTTTTTAGCTGCAGCTTTCTTGTTGCTTTCTTTAAATTTTAACATGTCATCAATTGCTGATGCCGATCGACATAATTTAATTTATATTTGTCTGTTGTTCATTCCAGTAGCAAGGATCATAGCTATCTCCTCAGGTGAGAGTGTTCTTCCCCTGCCCATTCCAAATTTTTGTAAGCAGCTAATCTGTTTCTTTGTGTAAAACATTAAATAAATTTGTATACTTTATTATACCATTCAAAGAAAATCCATGTAAGGCACTACTTAATTTTCCAAAGGCGTGAAAGTCACTGCCTTTATTCGAATTCGGCACCCAAACCAGCCAGTCTGGCTCCATAAACAGAGTGCCTTTAATCGAATTTCGCCTAGTGCATATAAGGACAGTTAAGCAGGGACTTGGGTTGAGGGTATTTCGTTTTCGGGCTCTCCCGACTAGAGCAAATTCTTACTCCTTTTTGAGCTGGAATAAGTACAAAGTTCGCCATAGCTAAGGCAGTTGTTTGATATAAAATTGAAATGATTTTCATGAGCAGAAAAGGGAACCGGCATTCCTTGAGGTCATTTGTAGTCTGTTAGTGGCAGTAGCGACTTCTTGAACTTCTCCTTCCTCTCCAGCTGTCATTCAGAGACATCCTTCATGGCGAGTTGGCTTTTCACAGCCGGCATCCATCGTCGCTAGTTGTCGTTATTATCATCGTTATGAGGCTTGTCGTCATTATTGGCTTCAGTTTGGCTGAACAGCTGTTCGTGTTTGCCAGCAGTCGGCAGAGAGTCGGCTCCGTTGGCAGCTGTTGTTGTTGCTGGTGCCACAGTTTGTGTGCGGCGCCTGCGCCATTGGAAGCGGCTAAAGGTTTGTCACATGTTTTTGACTCGAGAACACATCGCATGTTGCTTCCAATGTGCCACAAAAGGCAGCGCCAGCATCAGCAGCAGCAACAGCAACAGCAACGATGGCCGCGAATTGGAAAAGTTGCGCACTGTGGCAACGACGACAACGCCGAGCAGCGAGCTGAGCAGAGCAGAGCAGAGCAGAGCCCCAACTGAGACAGCCAACGAGCCAACGAGCCAACCAGCCAGGCAGGCAGACAGCCAGTCAGTCAGTCAGTTAATCAGTCGAGAGCAATAAATTTGTGCAACTGTCAAAGTTTAAATGCGAAATTGTTTAAAACATTTGCCAAAAGTGTCGCGTTTTCGCATCAGAAACGGTTGTGGCAACCAATCAATTAACCAAGCCTTAATAGATGCCGAAGCAGGCAGCACCACGAACAAGTCTAAACCTGTCCAAAAGCCAGCAGCAGCAGCAGCAGCAGCAGCAGCAGCAACAACAGCAGTGATAGCAATATAAAATAATTATATAAAAATCAATATCCGTCTAAAGTTTATTTCGGTTTAACTCAAATGAAACCTAAAGTTGAACAGCAAGCAAATAGCAAAACAACAACAAAGCAACAACATTGGCACTAATTGCAACAAAAACATCAGTTGGAAGAGCGAAAACAGCAAACAGTTGCTTGGACAGCAATAAAAAAAAAAAACACTAAAATTTATAAACCAAATTTAAGCATTCAATAAAGTTACTAACAAAATTAAAAAAATAAATAAAATATATAAATCAAAAACAAAATTCAATCATTTGCACACAAAACTACTAAGCATCATTTTAAGATTGTAGCACAACAATTAATTTGTTGCAAGCATATTAAAAGCCAAACAAATTTCATACAAATCAAAATTAAACAATTTCACTTCCTAAATTATAAAACAAATTTCTTAGCGTTTTATGTAAGACTGCTTTCGCTTTAATATTATTACAAACAAAAACAAAAACAAATAAAAATAATAATAACAAAATATTGCATTAAACAATTATAAAGCCTATTAATCTGTTAAGTTTACAAAACGTACCGTACCATTTTGTTATAATATTACAATAAAATTTACAATAAAACGCCAAACAAACAAAAAACCAATTTAAACATATGCTGAATAAAAAAAAAATGACTAAAAAATAAGTTGCTCCATCCAAACTGCAAAGTGAAGCTGAACACAAAATATACAAAAAATAAAATATTTTGAAGGTGAGTCCGCTAAATTAATTATATATATTTGTATAGAAAATATTATACTTAATGCAAACAGAAAATGTATATGAAAACATCCACTTGGATCTGTTCTCGATATGCTTTAAGATGTCTCTTTTGGCAACAGGAAGTGGAAGCTTTGTCAACTGAGTGAAATTTTGCTGGACAAAGTATTTGCATTATGCATTTTGTTGCACATGACAGGGGCAAGCTGTTGGACTTAATTTTGACTTAAAATTCCAACGGTTGATTGAATGTACAGCTGAGCGAGACACACACACAGACAGAGGCACACGCACACACCAGCTGTTTGTGGCGCCCCATCGGATAACGTGTGTCGCCCATGCTGAGTGGAAACAGCCGGCAAGCAAAAAGCGGCGGCAAAATCAATATTTACTTTGCTGGCAGCTGTTTGCCAGTGTGTGCTGTGTGTGCAGTGTGTGCTGTGTGTGCTGTGTGCTGTGTGTGTGGATGTGGATGTGGTTGTGATTGTTATCTGTTATTGCAAAATCAGATGGTTGTCGTCCGCCTTCCAGGCAGGTCGAGTGCGTATTTGCCCACCAATTTGAGTGAAATCAGCCCAGATTTGCATGCTATTTATTGTTGGAGCGAGTTTGTTCTGAACGATAGGACGATCCTCGACGATGCATTTGAGAAATTTGAGACACTTGCTGGGACTGGTAAGCAACTGGCTGGAAATTGCGTAATTTGGTTAGCGTTGCCCAATCGCATACCGCACACATTGAGTGCTTTCCAGTCAGAGCGGCCGACTCGGTCGGCGTTTTACCGGCATTTCAGCTCTTTGCCCGACGGCGCGTCGTTAGCGATATCGTGTCTCCGGCTGCCTATCCGCCGTACTGTCTGCCGCTTGGCGGCGGCCAGCGACTCAGTTGTTATCCCAGTGTCAATGTGCATTATACGAATACAAAATATATTCACATAGTTCATTGAGTACTAAAAGTACGTAAAATCGAACGTATAAAAATATATATCCCAAACTACGGAAACACGTAAATATGACATAAAACATAAATATTTTTATTATTATTATTATTGTTATTGTTTTTTTTTATTATGATTATTTATAATTCAGTTATGCTTCCTATTGAAATCAAGCCCCAGTTGAAGCAACTGAAATTATGGCTTCTCTACAACTTTTTAAGACTACAAAAAAGATTCGAAAATCATAAAAAATTTGCCCAAGTTTCCTTTCCATTAATTGAATTCAGTATTATAAATTTTGTGCTTATTTCGAAAGCAAAAATCGTTAAATAACTGAATTAATGTGTGTCAAATGTAAGAGTTCAAATTTGTTCGCTCTTGCAAAATAAAGACATATATATATACATATATAGATATCGACATATATATATATATATATATATATAGTAGGATATCACACTTTGTCTACCCTAAATGTAGGCTATACAGTTGCTTGCTAGCCTTAAGCAGTCTTGGAGGGTTGGGGAGAGTTATGCCTACCCCAATCGGTGTGTGGAGTAGAGGACTTAATGCGCCAACTCCAAAACTCAAAGGCGGCTTATCGAAAAATCGACGACGAAGTCGGCGCTGGCGAGAATGACTGGCAAAATGTGAGCCGGCGAGGAACATTTATCGGTCGGTCGGTTTATGATGGCGTCAGTAATGCGGCGAGTCCAAACGAAACAGAACGAAATGGAAACGAATGGGAACTAAGCGAAACGAATGGGAAACGAGTGGGAAACGAATGGGAAACGAATGGGAAACGAATTGATACGAAGTGGAAGCGGCGAGTTGGAGCGTTCGGCAGCCGGCCGCACAAGTCGCAAGTCGCAAGGACGAGGACGAGGACGAGCCTTCTTCGTCCCAGCTGAGCCAGCAACAACAACAGCAACGACAACAGCAACAACGACAACAGCAACAATCTGAGCAGTATTTACAATAGATTTGGCAATGCCGCACGCAGACGCAGCCTGGAAAAAATTCCAATAACGGCAAAACACGAACAACAACAGCAGCAGCAGCACCAGCAGCAGCAACAACAACAGGCGCTGAAGTTGCTGTGCAGCCATAACGGTGACTATTCGTCGCCGCTGCTGCTGTCGCTGTCGCAGTCGCTGCCGCAGTCGCAGTGAAAACTAAACGTCGACGCCACTTCGTGCTGCGAGTTGTTCCGGCATAGATTCAGTCGTCGTCGAGCTTTCAAAACGTTTGCATCAAAGGAAAAAATCACACACGCATTGAGACAGCAGCAGCAACAGCAGCAAAAGAAGAAGAATTCGCAACACCAACAGTAGCAGCAGCAGCAGCAGCAGCCGCCGCAGTAATACCAACAGCAGCAGCCGCAGCAGCAGCAGCTATAAAGTAAATTAAAGACCCAAAAAAAAGAAGTTGTATAAGAAAACTTCAAATTTTTTTTCTAGTTCTTTTTTTTTCTGTTCTAGTTGATTATTGCAATTCAAGTGACAAATGTTTTTTTTTCTGTTGGTGTTAAGTTGCTCAACTTCAAATTCAACGCCTTCCAATTGGTATATGCAACTTCTTTTGTGGTTGCTACTTGGTCGGAGGTTTTTGTGGCTTCCCCAACGGTGATATCATGTATCCAAATTCAAGTCATAGTCTGTGAGTGTGTTTGGCTCTGTGTGTGTGTGCGAGTGTGTGAGAGTGTTAGTTTGTATGTGTGACCTATTGATTCTACAACTTCCTCTGCAGTTGTGAAGTTTGCCTCATGTCCGTTCCATTGTGTCTACAGTTGCAACTTCAACTCCAACTTCCAGTTTGTCAGCGGCTCTCGTACGTTGCACGTCTTTGCTGATTTGCTGATTCAACATTTTATTTATTTTTTTGTCGGTGCGATCTGTTCAAGTGATTGCCGCTGTTATTTGCAAACCAATCAACCAATTCCTAATTGCAAGCACTGCTCCAGTTTTGCGTGACTTCGCCGCAAGCAAATTATAATTAGCTTGAAAATGCTATTAAAAAGTCAAAATTGGTTTTATGTAACGCTTACAATAAGACCGAAGTGAGCTGAGATTAAGCGAGTTTTTTTTTTTTTTCAAATGAAAAATTACAGTCTGAAACGAAGAACTCAAACTTAGACATATTTGTACTATAAATGTTCCGTGCCGACTTGCATCGTTTTCGAAAATCGATAAAAAAAAAACTAGCCTAGAGTAGAGTTAGGCAAGACATGACAAGAGTGCGTAACCGACTGCGAAGTACTCTGATACTCTGAGAAGCCATAGCATCTGATAACAGGTGTCTCAGAACAAGGAGGGTGCAGCCCAGAACTACCGATCTTTCAAGGAGGTTGCCAGTAATCTGCTCTGCAAGCTTGCCTTGCAAGTTGCGATTCATATTTCCTAGTAATCTTCCCTCCAAGCTTGGTAACTGTAGCTCTGAAATTAGAAAAGAAACGGACTTTTGGGGGTGGGATTGGGTGTAGTCAAAATTAGTTTTTCTTCTTATTTTTGAAGGGTGCTGCTAACAATCCTTTGAAATTTGGTGACTCCAGTTTACAAAATGCGGAAGATTCGCGCACTTCAGATTTTAAGAGCCGAAATTCCATGGGGCGGCGAATGTGGGCGTGGTCTGATAATAATATGGCGATCTTTGGGGGACTTTACCAGCAGACTTTACCTGCTACGCTTGATGACTCTACCTTTCAAGTTGTGGGTTATCGATTTACCCTTTCTGGAATATCGGCTTTGGCGTTTCTAGGCGCAGCTGCAGGCGTGGCCATAACAATTTGGTATCGATTATGACGAGTAAACTTGACGGCTCTTGCTCAAAATCTGCGGAAGATATATAGCTTGGGCGCAAAAGTGGGCGTGGCATATGCCGATCTTAGAAGAACCTCGCCAATAACCGACCGATATTAATGAAAAATAGTAAAATTCATCATATTTTAGAAATTGTTTTTGCAATATTTGGAAATAACTTCTAAAAAATAGAAGCCTTCATGTTATTTGGCATTTTATTTGCGTATTTAGCCGATTTAATCAATCAAAGCGAAATAGTTTAAGGCTGCCTTAAATGTAGTCGTCTGCACTTGACTTTAGCAGCTGCTGTGTATATCTTATTTATATGAGTCAAAATAGCAAAAAAAAGAGAAATGAAATGAAAGGAAAATGAAGAAAACTCATCAATCAAAACTCGTGCAGATCCCAAGGCGTGCCCAAGTCCAACAAGACCAAGACCCACAGAGATATCGCCCTAGCAAATCCAAATTTCATTGCATCTCCGTCACAGCACGCAGAAGTGAAAATTGAAAACTGCAAACTGAAAACAGCCGGGAGCTGGTAGATGGTAGATGGAAGATGGGAGATGGAAGCGCTGAGTGCTCAAAAGCCCCAGCACTCATGACTATATTTATGTTGGGATGAGACAAGTGTAGCTGCATTTGCCGGCGACTCTTTTCGGGTGAATCATCGAATGGAGACACTGGCAACGGCAAACAACAGCAGCAACAACAACAACAATAACTCAAAGGCAGCGTCAGCGGAGCGCAACGAGTGCTGTAAGGGGGGCAGGTGGCATGGAGCACGTAGACCAGGCACGCGACCAAGTCCAAGTCGAAAGGAAGCCACAACAGCTGCAACGGCAACAACGACACCAACAGCAGCAACAACACATTGCAGGATTACAGCAACAACGCCGCGACATAAATATCAAAAGGAGTTTTTCTGCCTGTTGTCGTTGTTGTTGTTGCTGTTGCTGTTGTTGTTTTTGTTTTTTTTTAGTCTCATTTTTGTTGTTTTTTTGTTTTATTGCCGTTGCTTTTTATAGTTTTCACATTCAGTCAGGCAACGCCAGCGCCTGATGACGTCGACGGTTGTCGTTGCCAGGCGGCGATGACGACATCTTTTTGGGGTGTGTTGTGTGTGTGTGTGGGGTGTGTGTACTGTGCTGCATATGTGCAAATGTTGTTGTTGTTGCTGCTGTAGCCAGCAAAACGGCCAAAGTTCAATGCATTTATATGTGGAGCCTGTCTATGACTTTTTATAGTGGCTCGTCTGGCTGATGGAACTGGACCCGGGTACTATGAACTTGTGCCGGCCACGGCTTGGGATCCGGATTGCGAATGGGATTGGAATTAATATTGACACAAGTGTTGAAAGTAGTTAGGACAATATGTTTAACAGCCGCAAAAAATGGTAAAAAGTGTTGGCTAAAGTGAAAAACAGGTCGAATCCAACTGCAAAAAATCGAAAAATATCTTTTCTTCTAAGTAACACTTAACTAGTCTATGTAAATAATAATTTTCATTGCATCTAGAATTGTGTGTGTCAAATCGAATGGTTTCGATTCCAATTCGAGTATGAAAATTGATATTTGATAGTGTTTCCGATACGATCTTTTCACGTCAAGTAATATAAGTAATAAACACTTTTTTTGATTTTCAATTTGAGTTCCGATTTTGATTCTGATTCTGTTCTGTTTCTGATATTATAGGAACAGAAATATTATTCATATTTGCAGTTGCTTTGTGTCCATCTAAATGCCAAAAATGCATACAGTGAAAAGATACAAATTTTATAACATTAAATTTGTTACAAACACAGCCCAGTTTTAAATCAACAATTTAAACTCAAAGGAGAAATCGATCCTTGGAGAAATATTTTAATTTCTTTGAAGAAATATGTTTATCCTGAAATAAGACGTCCCCGAATTGAATATTATTCAATAATGTTTAAGATCTTTGCATGTACTACAGACGATCAAAAAGAGTCTTTCGATTTTTGTTTTAATTATAGGTATAAAAAAATAATACTTTTAGAGTCTTATTAAAGCAATTCATCTAATTAAGTTCTTTTGTGTGCTCTTCTATTGCAGATTTGATGAAATTCAACTAGCAAACGAAGAAAGCTAAGAGAAAATATTACTATATCCAAAGAAGTCGAAAAATACTTAAAAAATTATAATAATAAAATAAAACAAAATCAAGAAAATTACATAAGAATAAATAGGCGCAACTCACAAGTATAAAACTGAAAATACATTTTCAGGCTAAAATCTCATACACACAATAACACACCCACACACACACAAACTTAAGAATACAAAGAGACAATTATTACTAAATTAAATATATATATATATAAAAAAAAACATTGCTACAAGTAAAAGCTAGTCCAAATCTACAAAATAAAAAATTAATAAAATATTATATTTAATTCATAATATTGAAAAACAAAAACCAAAACTAACAACACGCCAATTGCCGCATAATTTACTCAAAGAAAACCAAAACAAAAAAAAGCGAAGTAAAAATTTCGAAAACGAAAAAACAGCATAATTTAATTTCAACAAAAAACAAAAGTAAATAACACAGCTTCAAAGTGTGCACAATAAACAACAAAACGAAAAGAAAATTGCAAGAAAATTTAAAAAAAAAAAATCCATAATTCCAATTAAAAAAACGAAAAAACAATTTAGTAAAAAATTCAGAGACTAAAAAACCAAGTGAAGAACTCATATAAAAAACGCCGAAGTCACGGCCAGCAAGCAGAAAGTAGAACAAATACCAAATAGCTCCACAAGAAAACACTACAAACTAATAAAAAATAAAAAAAAAGTGCGGCGTGTGAAGTGAAGCAGCAAAGACTGCCACGCCCCGCCTGTCACCCGCTCAATTGCCACAGCAGCTGAGATTGAGCTTCGGACGTTTTACCGCAAAATTTCCAAGAAATTTTACGTGCACAAAACGCCGCCAAAGGCAGAGACAGACAGTGAGAGAGAGAGGGAGAGAGAGAGATATACAGCTGAAGTGTGCGAAAGAGAACGATAGTGTTTGTGCCGAGTTTCAAAAACTCAGCAAGTAAGCAGCAAAGCGCCAAGTGCTACGTTTTTTTTTCAAGTGTACGGCTAGGAATTTTTTTGTGTGTCCGTGCCAGTGACAAAAATCAGCAACAACTGTGATGGGAGATCGGCCAAAACCAACAACAGCAACAACAACAACAACACCAACAACACCAACAACGTCAACAACAACCAAGACCACAACAACTACACCCCCAGCCAGTGAGGCAGACGTAATGGCAGACGCCGCTCAAGCCAACGGCCATTCCAATGGCAATGCCAATGGCAATGGCCACGCCGCTAATCCCGTGGATCCCGGCCAGGCTGGCCAGGTGGTGGAGACAGCAGCACTGCCACCGCCCGCTGGCAATGTGGCAGCTGATGCAGGCGGAACTGCAGGTGGCGATGCTGGCGGCGTCGCTGGGCAAAATGCCGTCGGTGATGCTGGCGATGATGCGGCCACCGATGCTGGCGCCAGCTCATTGCCACCATCGGAAATTGGTGGCCGTCCGCCACTGGATACGGCCTGCTCAGATGGCGGTGGCGTCTCCAGTTTGGCTGGTGGCATTGTGGGACCACCGAGTCCCTTAACTGGCTGCTATCTGCTCATTGTGATGGGCGAGCCGCATTCCGAGGAGCACAAGGACAACATTTTGCAGCATTTGCTTAAGGGTAAGTGCTCCACACACAACCATTTACATCGATCCATCAGCATCGAGAAAACATCAAAGCTGCGCGTACAAAAGCCCATCCCATCCCATCCCACACAACCCCTGCCACATCCACTTCTTTCCCATGCCACGGAAAGCAAATAAAAACTTTGTCTAACTCATCAGCATAAATTATTCGCATTGCTCTCATAGAAAGTTTGCACATGCAAATGCGCAGCTGGAGCGCTGAAGCAGGAGAGGAGGGACTGTGTGGGGGGTGGGGCAGATGGGAGTTATATGGTATGGCATGGAGTTACACATGAGTAAATGACGTCGCGTGCCGATCCAATCGAATACAATCTAATCCGATTCCAATTGCAGTTGCAATTGCAATTGCAATTTTCTATCCAATTCCAATTTCAATTCAAATTCAAATTCACATTCACTTCTAGCCAATCCTCACCCACTGTGAGCTGGCCATTTTCACACTTTGCTGGCTGCCGACATGCCACTTAATTAGCTGCCCACTGTCAGGTGCATACCCCCCCTCCCCTCCCCCAGGCCAAGCATATCCATTCATTGCTCGCCCAACCATCTTCAAGGCACGCCAGTGGCCAGTTTTCATAGTCAATGACCAGCCATGGTTTTTGGTTTGCTCTTGGCTTGTTGCTTATTTTTTGTTCTTATTTTTTTTGTATGCCTTCGTTTACCATTTACTGTTCATTATTCATTTTTAATTTGCCGCTGCATGTAGCTGGCCGTTTTCTTGCTCATTTTCACTTGCCTCCAACAACTGACACAGTTTTCTGCCTTCTACACAATTATCTCGAGTGCCGTCCATGGCGTATGATGACTGATTGCCACTAAATACTACCACAATTTCTCATAGCTATAAATCATAATTACATTTCTATACTAATGCAATTATATACATAAAAGAACCAACAGACATAAATACAAAACCAAACAGCCAATTTAACTTATTTAAGCTCGGATCAAAAATGCGGTTCAGGTTGGCCAACTGTAATTGGGATGTGTGATGAGAAAATGTATCTTTAAATCTGTTTCTTTGTGGCATAGGTAAAAGAATAAAATTTGCATTTTGGCATATCTGAATAAAATCATAATTAAATTTAAATTTGATTCTTCCAATTAAATAATATCGAAGCGTATAATCACGATAAACCTACAAATTTTTCGATAATTGTAAAAAAAAATATATAAAAATACTCAGATAAATTTGCATTTACTTATTTGAGCTATGACTAAGCACTCAAATAATTCAAATAATTTGTTTGTTCTGCAAACCGAACTTAAATAGATCAGATTTTTTTTTCTCTGAAATATTGGTTAGAAGGACTTATCGATAACGATAAAAGCATGCAACAAACAGGGGAAAGCATCGCCGACCCCATAAAGTATTTATATTCTTGATCACGATGAACAGCCGAGTTTAATTTCTAAATAGAATTTCTCGTATATTCCGCCCAAATTAACTGTATATGTAATTTAATTGATAACTGCATCCGTTTCACGAATATTAAAACATTTCCATTTCCGGTAGTAGCAATGGCCACAACTTGGGAAACAGCGGGTAAAAATTTATATGTTTTTCTCAATTTGGCATTTTATTGGTCAGCTGGCCAAATGTCAGCAAGATCGGATGTGTTGCAATTTAAAGGACATTCATTAAATTATGGAACAATACATAAACAATTATTATAAATATATGTGTAGAGCTATACATACATTGATATGTGCATTCGGATAATGATGTAATGTGGCATAATTGAAACCGGCTCAAGGCGGATTTAGTATCTTAAATCTCTTTAGTTTACTGTTCTCTCTAGCAGAATAGGCCAGGTTGTTGGATTGGTGTCGTCTTGTGTATCTGGAGCTAAGTTGTGCTGTTCCCTCAGCTAAGATTCCTAATATTTTCGATGTTTGTCAAGAATTATTCAAGTCGAGTTCATAGAGCAGAGTTTTCGGTAGCAAAAAGCATTAGCTGCTTATTAGTCTAAACAGCAGCTAATAGATCGTAATGAAGTGGATTGAATCCAATATTAGTATTCAGTTCGCGCAGCTCTCACTTAATTGCCATCCCTGTGCCAAACACACATTTAAGCGGATGCATGGCGAATGGTGTTAGCTGTGTGAATTTAATTGCAACGCCGCTGGGTGCAAGTTAATCGCTGTGTTCCAATGCCCAGAAGATTGCCAACGAGGCAGACGACGCAGATAGCGAGAGAAAGAGAGCGAGACAGCGAAGGAGAGAGAGATAGCGAGAGAGAGAGGGACAGAGAAGAGGAGGCAACACACAGTTGGCTCACGTCGCGACGCACAGCTGGGGGCAAACTCAATTTGAAATGTCGTTTGTAATTCGATTTAAACAAATGGCGCCTCAAAGTATGCAATTTAATTAAAATTGTTTAAAACAATGCACAAGCACAGGGCAAATACACAGTGCAAATACACAGGGCAAACACACACACACACACACACACATATATATATATATATGAATATGTATATATATTTATTTATATATATATTTACCAAATGTATTCATGTTGAGTGCATTATATTGCAATTACAATAGGAACAACAGCGTAAACAGATCAACAGTTGCACAATAAAACTATTTGCATGTGTGTGTCTGAGTGTGTGTGTGTGGGTGTGTGTTGGGCAATTAGCTAGTATTTGATTTGTGCAGACGTTGACTGTGTCTGTTCAGGTTTGGGTGGATAGATGGATGGTGATCGGATTAGGCGTGGCTGCTGCACCCCAGGCACAATGCCACAATTTTCGATCAGTTTTTTTGCCCCCTCAGCTGCTCCCTTGACACTGTTTACCTGCACCTGAATATAAAAGGAATTTTATTTTGCGGAAAAAACCGGTGGTATTTGTCCACTGCAAATAGCACAGGACACGAGTGGATGTTGCTGGTGTTGGTGTGGCGGATTGTAAGTTCGGCGGAGGCAGTTTTTTAATTGATTTTGCGCTGTGCACGGGTTGAATAAACAAAAATGCAAATGCAATTGAAAAAGGCTAATGAATGAAATGGCTTAAGGGAAAATACATAAATATATTTATATATATATACACACATATATAAAAAATTAAATCTATAAATATTCAAGTTTTGTGATAAATGCAGCAGTTGGTCTATAATAGGTTATATGTTAATTATTTGCATATTTAATATTTAAATGCTATGGTTTTTTTTGTAATATCAATTGGAATTCAAATTGTATCGATAAGAATAAACAGGCGAAGTTATCGATGAAATTATGTAAGGACGGTAAAATGGTATGTCAATTTAAAGTAAGAACAATCACCAGATAACAAGTTAGTCAAAGATAAACAGTAGTCAAATATATATGTATATGTTATACATACATATGTATATGTTATGTATTCTTAGGCATTTAACTAGCATTTCCCATATCAAAACAGTCGTTTTACATTTATGAGAGATCGGCTCAGTTCTCAATTTGCCAATTGCCAGCTCATTCAATTATGACAGTTCCCAATTTTGTCGTTTAATTAATATATAAATATTCAAACGAGAGAGAGAGAGGGAGAGGGAGAGGGAGAGGGAGAGAAAGAGAGAAAGGTGGATTTCAGTTTGCAAGAGGGGTGTTCAATCTTCAGTGTTCTTCTAGTTGCTCGCCTTCTTTCGCTTTATTAGCTTAATTTGAGGCTACAGGGTTGGGGTGAGCGGTTCGGTAGAGGCTCCATTTTGCTTGGGTCATTTGGTTTAATGGCTGACTTTTATTTCGCAACCTGCGCTTTTTAATTAACTTAAAACCGAAATCAATATAAAGAACAGCGTTCAAGGACAGTCGCCAATGGAACGGACAGAAAGATGGAAGGGGGCGGCAAAGTGCAGAGAAAGCAGCGTCACATAACATTATTACGACAACTGGCAAAAGCGGTAAGGTGGGCAGTGGGGAGGTGGGGGTCGATTGTGCTAATGCTATGGTCTCGAGTACATATATATATATATATATATATATATATCTATGAGCCTATGGGGTCTTTGGGACGTGTTACCTGTTTAAATATTACGGAAAAGTGCTTACGCAAAAATCGATCAAATGCGACATGAGACAAGCGCTGGAGCAGTCAGCTGAAACGAGAGGGAGACAGCGACAAAGAAACAAAGAGAGAGAGTGTGAGAGAGAGAGAGAGAGAGGTGGGGGAGACACAAGACAGGGTGTGGTAAAAGTGCGTAGCTTGTTTCGATTTTGTGACTATTTTTAGCTGTTTAGCTGCTTAACTGCTGCCAAAGGGTGCGGGGTGTTTGCCAGTTGCGTGACAATGTGTGTAAGATATGACAGCTGGCTGCACTTGATGACAAGCAGACACACGCACGCACACACGCACACCACCTACAGCAAACAAGGAAGAGTTTATGCTTCATTTGGTGATGTGTCAATGGCAGTTGCCACGCCGTCATCGGCTGTCGGCCACATCTGTAATTGCAGAGCTGTGAACTGGTCAAAGAAAAAAACATACAAAAGGGGCAGCAGCAGACAGCCAACAGCAGCAATAAAAACTTTATTTTTTTTTTAGCTTCTGCAAGCAAAAATGCTCAAGTCGGAAGAATTCGTTTGAGAAATATTCAGAATGTTTTGGTTTTTCTTTACCCATCAACAGTCTTAGAAAAGTCAAACCGACAAATTAAAACTTGCACATTCATATATGTACATATATATATATATATATGTGTGTGTGTGCGTGTGTGTAGTGAGATGGGCACTGAACTGTCAACGTCAGTTGGCCACTCTCCGTCACGAGTCCCCCACAGTTTCGGATACTTCTCCAGTGTGACGGAGACTGCTTCATGTGCTGGGCAAAAGTCAAAGTCCCTGGTTTCTGTAAAGTAATAGCCCCTTTGATCTTCGATAGTCTTTGATCCTCACACGCAGTGCACTCAGCCCTGAGGCAGCCAAAGTACAGCGTTAGTCCTAAACCTGAGGCAGTTGATAATGCGAGTGAGCAGAAAATGTTTGCATAATTTGAGTATTTTAATATGTGATTTCTGTCCGTCTTTCAGAAGCGATCTTTACAGCTAATTAATTAACAATTAATTAGTTGTAAGGCTTTATAGCATTATAATTATATTTGTTGTAAATAACGTGGCTAAATGAAGAGTCAAACGCAGTTTCCAATTGATTATATTTGTTATGCGCGAGTGCCTCTTTACTTTTTGAAGAATTGGGAGCAACTTCACATGGGAGAATGCAATGCAGAAAAAGATATATATAAATAAAAAGATATAAACATCGATATAGCGATACTTAAGTATTAATTGTTGCTGTGATATTCAAATATATTTCAGCAATATTATTATATTATATTGTTATATTATCGACCAAATAAAACAAACTTGATATGCGCTTGGGTTGACAGACTTTGTATTCCAAACGTGAAGTTTCTCATAGCTCTTATAGTGTTTGGGAACAGACTGCTTAACTCAACGACAGGCAGAATAATTTCATAAATCAGGATATGGATTGCCAAAGAACAAGTATAAAGTTCAGTTGGATACTTTACCGATTTGTTTCAGGCTTCGCACACATTTAATGTCGTCTCGTTTGTGTAATTTACTGCCCATAACTCTTAAGGACTTACAATTTATAGGTATGCCGGTGGTATGGAAGAAACATGAGTTTTTTAATGACTTCCTTTTATAGGTAAATTGATATTGTTTGAAAATTATGATGTTATTAATATAATTGGTTGAACACCGAAAAGCATATCTAAATTTCATTTGTGGATACTGCGGATTGTTGTTTGATAAGGTGTCGATTGAAATTTAAAAGATTTACCTTAACACTTCCACTTTTATGTATAATTGAAATTTTGTAAATTCGAAAAAAAACTATTCATTTTGTTGAGCTACAATTATTGCGCTTTATACGCTGTATGAATGAGCTGTCAAAATTGGATTGAACAAATTAATAAAGCCTACTTAATGAAAATTAAATAATCTTGTTTATCAGTGACTGGATCAGATTACCACAGTAAATGCAAAGATAAAATTAATGTGTAGTTGGACTAGTTAGCTGTAAGTCCTCTGATCTGATCAAATCGAAAGCGGGCAACATGGCGTATGGGCAATGTGTCGACGAGATTGATTCGATTGACCCAGTAACAGTACATTTGGATATGCCTTGGTGTCTGTGTGTGTGTGTGTGCCATTTGATGACGCCATGGGCAGACAGAGAAGGAGTGCGTGGCGCATTAATAGCGCTTTTATTGCAAATTAATTGCTATGAAGTGCATTTTGAGGCCAGTTTGCCATAAAAACCCACACCCACTGGAACACATCCCTACACATCCCTACACATCCGTATAGATCCGTATACATCCCTACATCCATGCATCCACGCCCCCAACAGGCCGCGCCCGTGGTCACTTTTGTTATTGACGCTTCTCATGTTACACCCAACCTCCCCTGAGCGCTGACATGAAAAGCACTTTAATTAGTTTTTGTTACCAGTTTTGAGCTTCGGTTGCGAGTTTTGCCGTTTTGCGTGTCATTGAGCCTGCAATTTAATTTGAGTTTACTGACATTATGTTGGCTAACGAGACAACGCCCTGCATCTAATTAAAATTGCAATAGCCACCAAACGCAAATTGTAAAACGAGACTATAATTGAACTTAATGGTGTGAGGCCCTTGAACGGAGCCAACACCAGCAACCAGTCAAATGGCTGTGAGACTGACCAACCACAACAGTATCCAATCGAATGGAAGAGCATTGCTCAAAGGAGTTGTTTGCTGTTGGAACCGAAAGCTCAAAGCCCCAATGGGCCAACAGGCCAACAGGCCAACAGGCTAACAGACCAACAACTTCTGTTGCAACTTGAGGCAACTGTGTGCACACCTGCACACCTGCAGACCTTCAACTCCTCCGTTCTGTTTACGACATATGCCATTATTTTGCTTAGTGTGCGTGTTGTGTGCTTCTTTAATTAGTTGCCAACTCCTGTCCAATGTTCAGCTAATAGCCAAACTGAAAGTGTCTCACAAAAGTTGGCCAAACAAAAGGCACAAATTGATATGTAAGCGTCGAGCTTAAGTTGTTGTGCAACAATCCGCCGCAATCTGCGGCCACTTTTACGGAAAAGTCAACAAATCAAGCCAATCCACACATATGCTTCCATCACTCTAATCAAGCAACTTTCACCAGACCCCAATCGCTGCCAATGAAAGTTTGGGCATTTTTCTATAATGGTTAAGCTTTGGTTCAGGAACAAATGTGTAAACATAAATAATTAGAAGAACTCAAACGACTGAACTTATTTATCGAGCTTTCTCGTTCCCCAGCAGAGTTTAGCATATTGTTGTGTGACAGGCCACCAAAAATAGATTTCTGACAACCTAGTTTTGGGTTGTTTGTGCATTGGTTTCGGACTCCGACTATTCCAATGCATAATTTATGTAGAATACTCCCAAAACACCAACTTATACTCCGATTCTATCATGGCCAACATTTTGCATATTCAGAATCTTAAATGAGTGGCAAAATTAGCGCTTGATTTGGGTAAAATCGCTGATTGTCTAATCAAAACATAAATCAGGCTAAAGTCATTTCTCTGCAAGTAAAAAGGACTCCATTTCTAGATTGCTATCAGCATTTTAAAAATTAAATTATAATTGTGTTTAAAAAAGCCCGTAAATATATTGAAATAATAGCTGCTTGTGAAAATGATATTGGCGTGCTTTTCATCACATTGATACGAAATTCGATAAATCAACGCCAAAAATATGAGGCACTCCAGGCGAATTTCTGAAGTGCGCCACTTGCTTTACGAATGTAAGCGTTCTGCAGACATTCGAGAATTCAGAAGTATTGATTCCTTAGGCTATCAGATTGACTGCTATTGGTAATCTGAGAGTCACTTTATGGAAGCGCTTTCAGATCGACTTTCGAAATACCATAAAAATAGTTGATGTCCAATGCGAAACTAAAACGAATTCTTAACTCGCATCCATTCGGCTTAATGTATTTACATACTTAAGTTGCATGCTTGGCAGCAAAAAAAAAAAAAAGAAGAAGATGAAAATATTAAAAAGGAAGAGGAGACTGGCAACTTACTGCACGCTCGGCAGTCGTTTTAGTTGCAAATAGTACGTGTAAAACAGCACAAGTTGCGGCCGTAAGTTTGTGGCACATTGCAGAGAAACTTTGAAATTGGTTGGCCATAAAATATGCTTATCTATCGTAGCATTTAAGGTGAAATACAATTCGACTAATGCAATTGGAACACGTGCCTGCCACAGCCACAGCCATAGCCATAGGCCAGGCCATAAACTCCACAAAGTATACACACACACACACTCACACACACCCAGCCATGTATACCTGTATATATGTATACACTGCAAAACATACTTTATCCTTTCAACATTTTCAGTAACCTAGTTGATTTTGACCTAACTGTTCATTGATACTCCTGCTAGGCATTTGATCTTTCTACTTATGAATTTACTTTTAAATAAATTTTTATTTATTTGTTCTTTTTTTTTTTTTTAGTATAGCTTGGTCCACACAATCTCGAAAATTAATAGCTAATTTCAGCTCGTTTGCTTAGGCCTCATGGGCTGTGCTCATTTCAATATGCAAATTCTCGAGTTTGAGGCAGGCAACTTGTGGCAAAGTTGCTCGAACGAAAGCTCCTTGAGCTGGCAAGTTTCTTCAAAGTGGATTTCCATGGAAAATCGATGTGGACTTTTATTTGACTTTTGATTGAATTTTATTTCATTTGCTGAAGTAGCTTGCATTGTTTCAGTTCTTATGGCGGTTGAGATTATCTGATTTAGGAATCACACGATGTGGTGACAAACCTCATGAGTCCAGTTTGAATTATCGTCAATATTACTTTAATTGATTATATTTAAAGTCTTTCACGTACGAGAAAAGAAGGACACTTCGTTATTCAATATTTAAAGCTGTACACATTTTTGCTGATTAAATTATTTTTTGAAAGCCGAATAATTGCTATGAAAGCCATTTTACAATCTTAGAATCAGTTATCGAAGCAGCAGGAGAAAAATCAATGAACTGCTTCCTTCCGGAGGAGCTGAAAACCAATTTGAAATTCATTTCCAACCAGGGTGAAGGAGTGTTTTCATTTCTTTTATTACCACACTCAACAAGCTGAAATTAAAAACGAAAATAAATTCATAAAGCGAATGTTATCAACTATGTAACTGGGCTGGTCACTTGGTAATTTCCATTTCAAACTATTAAGATATATTCTCATTAAAAAAAAACAAACGAATAAAAAGTTTAGTTAATTGGAGTGAATGTTAACAAAAATCGAAAAATCTATAATAAGTAATTTAATATTATAAATTTACCAGGAGACTTGGAAACTTATTTTTTCTAATGATGCTGAATAAAACTTAAATCGGCAAAGTTTTTACTCCTTAGACAGCTTGCATTTGTATTCCAGAAAAAATATGATTTATTGATGAGCATTATGGTTAGTAATAATATCTTTTAAAATGGGACCAACAACCATTTAACTTGCGAATTGCTATAATCAGAACACTGTTTGATTGGAATAGTTACATGTTTATTTCAACACATTTTCTATGCGCTTTGGCAAGACTAAATATGAAATGAAAGGAATATGTTATTTATCTTTAATAAGAGTATAATCGCATCGGTTAACCTATGCTGTTTGGCGCTCAGTAGCTGGCAGCCAGCACACCGACCAAGTGGAGGCACCACAACGATTCGCCAGCTGCTCGAATCGGCAATAATTCATGTCACACTTCAATTATTTAAGTCAACATGGATCCGTCGACTGGTTTGGTTGGCGCAGCTTGTAGATACTTTGGTTGCTCCTGTCACACTTCTTGTTGCTGCTACTGCTGCTGTTGCCGTTGTTTATGCTTACTATATACATGCGCATAATTAATTTGCAATTGATGTTGCGCTCATAAATTTCAGTGGGTGTCAGTTTTAGCAGCAACTTTGTTGGCGGTTTGTCGCCTGTCAGTTGCTTGTCAAACTGAAAACCGTAGCATATATTTTTTTGCTAGCTCGTCTCGTTGAGCTGTTGCCAGCCGTCGAGTGGTGGTTACTGGAGGGGCAACATATTTTGTTGGCTGCTGCACGTTCCACACAGAGCAGAGCAGCAGCAACAGCAGCAGCAACAGCAGCAACAGCAGCAACAGCAGCAGCATCAGCAGAAACAGTCAATTCGATGAGCATAAATTTGGTTTTGCATAAGATGAATCTGACATTTGCCCGCGCACATGAATTGCAATTTTTATTACTTATTTGCGGCACACTCAGTAATTTTTATGTGTGCCTTTATGGCACTGGCACCTGCTGCCAGTGCCTTGAGTGCCACAGCAATAAGCGAAATAGAAAGGCATTGCAAGCATTTGATTTGATTAGAACATCCAAATGGGAATCTTGATTCACTGCCTCCCTCTCGTTTTGGGAGTCGCATTTGCGAAATTAAAAGCTGCTTGCATAATCGCCATGTGATTTATTTTGTTGCTGTTTTGCTTTGCACATTTTTTTTTGGGCAACTGCCAAATGCGACATATGCTCAAAATGGGACGCCTAAAAGCAGGCAGCATTCAATGTGCTCGCAATCGACTATGTTTGTATACAAATGCAAGGATACAGCCTAACCACAGTGGTGGGCCATGCTAAAACCAACGAAATCTGCTATAACGTTTTAGTCAACATTGGTAAAAGCAGCCTTCAAGTGCCCATTCCTCAGAATAACAATCTAAGGTAGCAGAAAATAGATACATATATATCTATATATATATATGTATGTATGTATGTATGCTTGTACCTGTGGTAAACTGTTTATATTTTTCAATTTCAATTTCATTACATTTACGTTTTGTATTTTTAATATACTCAACTACAAACTAGTTTGCACTCTTCTGTGGCACTCAAACCCTCAACTTCTCTAGCAGCAAACAAATTGTGTATTAATTTTTGTGAAATTGCCAGTTTACTGAAAATGTAGTGAATTTGCCTGCCTATCCGCATGTAGAAGTAGCCCCAGAAAAGTGTCAATTAATATACGTTAATTTTAACTACACAATTTGCCAGCGAGCTGCATGAATAAAGTTTGCCAAATTGTAAAATTGCCCATCAACACACACGTTTACATAGAAATGGTGTGGCACATGGCACGATTTCCGCTGTTATCCAATCTATTTGGAGGGTGTGGTTGAGTGCAAAGATTCAATTTTGTCGCCACGAGCATGAAAATAGCAAAAATTGTTGATAAATTGCATTCTGGGCACCTGCCGGCAATACTTACTCAAGCCTTTGCTGGCTTTTTAGCTCTGTTTGAACGTGGCCAGAGCCCGTATTGGTTTGCCCACAGTCGACAACTGTATTTGTATGTGTTTTTCTCTGTGCTGCTGGCTCAATCAGTTCACAGCCATTCAGTATAAATTCATTTCAAAGCTAAAAGGCGACCAAGCAAATTGTAACTGATTTCTTTTTATTGCCATTGCTGGCGCATCAACGCCCCACTCAGTGAATACGAGGTGTGACTCTGTGTGTCTCCGATAAGCAGTCTTGGTGGCTTAGTTGGTAACGCTCCCTGCCCTCCCTCCGTCCATCCGCTCTGCCGCTCTGTCGCCCTGTCGCCCTGCCGCCCTGCTTGCCACACACTTTCTCGTTGAGGAGCCAAAGGCGTTTTGTATTGTGACCGCCATTCGTTTTCAGTTTTGCCTGCTATCCGCTAGTCAGGCATGAAATTGAAATTTATAATGCTGCCACATGAACTGCATTTCAGAATAGACACACACACATAGGTTGCATGAAAAAAGTGGCAGGTCGGGAACGCCTATCTCTCGAGAAATCAGCTGAGGATCACATTAAAGAAGGCATATTGCAGCTCGGCTGGGCTTGCTGGGCTCACTGGGCTCGGCTGGGCTTGCTGGGCTCGCTGGGCTGTGTGCACCCGCAAAAGGTCACCTTGATGGCAAGCTAATGGTTTCAGATGGTTCCCAGATTAGATTGCAGCAAATAAAATGAAGGCACTTGCAAGTTGCGGCAACATGCACAAGCTGCACAGAGACCTTCCACCTTGCACCTCTTGCCTAATGCATACTCGTTGACTTGATTTAAAGGAGGTAACAGCAAAAAAAAAATATACATTTCTTGTCTTATGCTGTCCGTGTCTATATCCTGTTGCCTTTAAAAGGTTGTAAGAATGCTTATGTTGCATGTAAGACGCAAAAGGTTGCCTTGCCCCAGTCCTAAGGACCACAGAAGCACAATTTGTACCAGATCGTCTAACTTTGAGTAACTCACTTAGATGGGGGCTCCACAAATTTCGTGGAAAATTTGCTGCTTAGACGCCTTTCAACAAAAGTTGTAATGAATAATTTGCGAATTCCATGTAAATCCGAATAAGAGTTAATCCATTAGTTAATGCAACACTCCCTTCGCTTGGTACTGCTTCTGATGTGGTGCTTGGAGAACCTGCATTCCACAGAACCATTATTAGAGCAAGTAGAGAAATAAACTTTCTTTCTTCGCCTGCACTTGAACATCCTCAGTTGAGATTGAAATTCCCCCGAAATTTACTTGCTGCCCACATTCAGCTATTTTACTCTCCTAAGTAGGACTCAGACAAAGAGTGTCCTTTTCGATTGGTGCCCAAATTACAGATTTGCTGGAGGAGGCATCTGAACTATTTTTAATTGTTTCATATATATATATTTTCCTGTTATATCGGTTTAATCTGTGTTGATTGTTGATAATCTGCAATATCTGCAATATAAATTAATTTATTTGGTTCTCTACTGCATTCGTATTATCCACTTGAGAGCTTGCCACAGTTAACCACAACTCTGGTTAATGTGGCAAATAATACGAGTGTTTGAAATTGAAACTTGCCCCATTAAGTTAAATGTGAGTTTTTGCAACTACTCATAACTGTTGTGTTGCAGGCAAACAATTAGTTTCAACTATAGACTAACAACATTCAGAGACGTCGTCAGGAAATTATCATGAAAATTGCAATGTTTCACTTTCCTCAAAATGGGCGTGTGTGCCTGTGCCTGGGCGTGCTCTAAACTAATTAGAGAGAAGGACAAACTTCAAAGTTGAACTTAATTATATGTCCACAGAGGGGTTGGCTAACCGGCAACACACACACACACACACATGCTTAGATATATACATATATATATTTATATATACATTTAATCATGTGTGTTTGTGTCCAGATATGTATGCAAACTCGCAAAGCGTTGATAGTTGGGACTGCACCCATTTTGCCGATAGTTAAAATAATTATTATCTCTCATTTAATTATTATCTCGCAACTAGGCATTGCTCAGAAAATTAGGCTTTTAGGCTCTGCTCAAATATGACATAACAAACTGGGTACAGACGAGTCTCTAAAGTGGTCTACGAGTGACTGTGGCAGAGCACAAGTGGCACAAGAACTTTCTCGACATGCCCCACATTGCCGACAATATTCGGTATAATCGTGTTCAAAAATGCACCGAAAGCAACTCAGTATTATTGGCACCCAATGAAGTTGGTCATATACAATTACAATATCTGAAAGGTTCGGGGCTGGATTGAATAATCGAATAATCGAATAATTAGTTCCGCGCGCGTTTCTGGTGGAGAGTCCACTGTGAAAACAGTTTAAGGTTGCTGCCAGCACTGAACACATTAATATGCATATTTTTAGTGTGGCAGTGTGGCAACCAAGAAAAACACAGAGTCGCACAAATTCCCATTTCTTCTTTTGAGGGTATAAACTTGAAATACGCATTCAAATTCGAATTCAAATTCTGCACACGAAACAGACATGAAAATGTACACATTGACATCTGCATGTGTGTGCGTGTGTGTGTGTGTGTTAGTTAAAATTCATAAAAAGTGTCCCATTGTGGCGCTACGCTGCAGGTGCAGTTTCTTTTCTCTGCCCACTTCCCCTCCCTGGCTGCTTTTAGTTACCCCTTGCTGCAATCTGCTGCCAAAGTTTGCTGTGAGCCAGTGCAATTTTATTTTATTTTTAGTATCTTTTGTGGCAGTCCCAGGGCTTTGCTTTATTTGATGAACCGAACACACACACGCACACACACACACACACACACACACACACACACACACACACACAGTTGTCAGTTGTCAGGCGCAAGTCTGTGTCAGAAATGTCTGAAAAATGTTTTACCCGTTGCCGTTTCGTTGGCAGCAAAATCGAACAAATATAAACAAAGTGTCCACATTGCTAGGGGCGGGGAGGGAGGGGTGCTGGAGTTGCTGGGGCACATGAGAACACATGACTTGCGGCTGAGATGGCAAAAGGGATTTTGTGCCAGCCCGAAGGTGCCCCAAGAGCCCCCTCAGCTGTCTGTTTGTTCAGTAAAGTGTTGTGATTTATGTGCAGCCAGCGACTGGCTCTCCTGCAATCGAATGCGGACTGCGAACTGCGAACTGCGAACTGCGAACTTTGAGTCGCATTGCACCTACAAATATGTATACACAAATGCAAACAGCGCACTTACATAAGTATGACTGTGCTCTTATTCACCCCATTGACTGTGAATGCGACTGTGATTCTTACTGTGACTGTGACTGCGACTGCCCCTGTGACTGTGGCCATGGCGTCATGATTTGGATTCGAAGTGGAAACCGGTCTGCGGCAATGCATCTATTTCTATCTGTTTGACAAAATAAAATCCGACTTATCCGTCGAGCAGGCACTTTAACATCAGCACTTGACTGTGAGTCGGAAACAGTTGCGACTGTTGGTTCTATACTCCATATCTGTATCTGAACACTGTATTTCAATCCACATTCATTCAAACTGTGTGCAGCATTTTGTTCTTTGTAAGAACAGAATATGTTTTCGCAAAGGTTTCTCTACATTATTATTTCCAACAAATTTCCAGTTGATGCATAAGATGGTTTTCGATACAGTTGTAAATAATACCTTTTCAAATATATCAGTTTTAAGGGCATATCCAATAATATTTTTGCTGTGCCACGTGGCGTAATACGCGTAAAAAAGAAATATGTGTGTAAGAAGAAAGCAAACACTTTTGTACAATTTACGAACGGTCATAAAATGCGAGTATTTTATTTGAGTCTGGGTATTTTACTCATATTTTGTACAGCTCGGAAAACTGGCGGCATAAATTATGTAGACCCTTCCCCCCAAAACTTCCTGCTACAAGCCGGACCAACCCAGAAACCTTTAATTTGTAGATACTCACAGCCAGGCCATTGCTGCTGTGTTCTTGTGGTTGTGTATCTGGACCAACAACAGCAACAGCAACAACCACAGCAAGAACAACTTACGCTTGCTTTTGTCAGCTGCTGCATATTTAATGTGGTTGGCCATCGTCTGTGCTGGCGAGCCAATTTCGCGAGCTCTTCTTTAATAAGGCAAATTTGAGCTTTCTTTCTTTCAGTTTTATATAAATAAATACACACAAAATATGTGCTTCTTTTCTGTTTTGTGGTCGGTGCCGTTGCCAGAGCCCATTCCAAAGTATAATTCTAATAAATGTGCGCATTAAGCAGTTGTATTTCATATCTCCCATTACCAGAAAAAGAACTCAACTCTTTTTTGCTGTTGGTTTCAAGTATTGTTTGGCATACTTTTCTGAGTTGTGTTTTTTTTGGCCAATTTTGAACAAAACCATTAACATTGATTAGCAATCACGTTGGAAGAACACTTTGCCAGATTACGCATACGTCATGTAAAAGTGTGTGTGTGTGTGTGTGTGTGGCAATGAGATATCATGACTATATCAAAATGACGCAACAATGAAAATGCAGAAAGTATGACGCACGGCTCGACGTCCGACGCAATTTGCGACTTGTAGAGGAACGTGGAGTAAAAATGCTTTTTTATTTATTCAATATCGATTAATATCAGTCGACACAGCTTAATACAAAAACTAAAAATAAATTACTTAAATGTCATCACATAGATTACAGAAAAGCCAAATGAGACCAGACGAAAAAAGTTCTTTGTTGGAAATAAAGTATGCGAAAATGTTATTCACGAGACAAGACATTTGAAAGTGGACTTTTTATGATGCAATTAGAGGCCTCTGAATTGATTACATGTTGTACTCGAAAACTACTTTTACTAGGAATAATTTCAGATTGAGAAAGTGTGCAGCAGATTTATGGGGAACAGAAACATTAGTTTGACTCCTCAGCGGAACAGAACTAATTTTACCATTTGATAATTGAAACACAATCCCAAAATAACATCATATCTCAACTCACTTTCAAGTTAGAAGTCAATAACTGCAGCAAAATGATTAGGCGTAAATATTAAACGGAAATTAAAGAAAGTAATTAGGACATCCTTTAAGGCATCTCTCAGTGGTTTTGATATCAGTTACAAGGAATCAAGAAATCTTCCTTTGAAACTTGAGCTTGTTAGTATTCAATATTTATTGTACTTCGGCGATTTGGCTCGTAAATCAAGTCTGTGCCAATTATTAACATTTTTTATCGCCAACTATCCATCGTTGTGTTCAGCATTGCCTTTGTCTCCATTTCTCTTCTGCTCTCTCTCTCTTTCGGTCTCTTTCTTTCCCACTCGCACTCGCGCTTGCTACGGCCTTCTGCCTCCGACCGCTGGCACAGCTGCACCTCAACCTCAACCTCAACAGCAGCCGCCTCCTTGCTGAGGGCAATCAGCTCGTCTGTCCTTATCATCAGATTTCAGCTTATCAGCAGCGTCCAATCAGGCACAGCATTGTTTGCATTTTCATTTTCATTTTTATTTTTATTTTCATTTTCTTGCACGTTTGCCCACCCTTTAGCATGTTGCTCTGATCTTATCTCGATTTTTCGCTGAGCCACAGAAATGCTTGCGAGACCAGCAGCGAGTTACTCAAATACATCAGTTTATCTTCATTTTGCCCTGGCTGGTTTTGGCTATGTGTCAGAGTTGTCCAACAGTTCAGTTTCATGTCCATTTAGATGCTGTTTGTTCAACTTTTATAAACCAAAGTTACGCTGTCAGAAAATGATGTTCTAACTTTCGAATGCTGAAGCGAAGCCCATAAATCATTTCTTTTCTACTTTTCAATTCAGCTTCGAACTCTTCTCTACTTTCTGGCAGATTAAAAACAGCTGAGGCTGTCATTAAAACAACATTATTCTTTTCACAGTTATATTTATGTATGCACAAGATTTTACCAGCAGACTGAAACTTTCTTAAGATCATAACTACTACGAGTTCATCAAGTCTGACAGATATCAGAAATTAGTAACTCGACTCACGACTACAGGGAAAAATGGCAAATTTTGCATAGCATTTTGTAAATTGAGGCAGTGGAGTGTTTAATTTAATTTTAATGTATTTATTTATGCCATGCAAAACATTTAGCATTTGACTGCACTCTGCAGACTTGGGGCGTCATTGTGGAGAGCCCCTGGAGGGGAAGGAAAGGGCATTGATGCGCCTCATTCATTTGGTTGTGCAAACTTTTTCAACGCGCACAACTTCAAGGGCTGCCAACAAATGGCAAGTGGCTTTTTAGGTACATCAAAATCACTATGCCGAACGACCGGATCCGGTCTCTGACTGACTGCCAGTCCCCCAGCCTCCACCCAACCCCCCTCTCCATCTGTATGGCAACAACGAGCCCCGCGTCGAGTGGCTTTTAGCGTGAGTGCACAAAATTATGCAACTATTTGTGCAAACAACTAGCACAGCGACAACGACAACGACAGCGACAACGACAACGATAACGCCAATGACAACGTTGGCAGCAACTCAATCAGCCGAGCTGCCGGCGGCCTGATTGTGGGCGAGGTTTATATCAATGAATTACAACCCGTTCACCGGCAACCGGAAGTCAGCCGTACGCTGCCGCAGGCCGTTGCGTCGTTGTGACAGAGTAGCTAAATTTCAGTTGCCAGGCGCTGATTAACCAGAATTGTCTATTAAAGCACTAACCTGTTCCGCAACAATGCACTTAGCAACTTGTCATAAGGCATTTTAAAAGCCTCTTTATGAAAACTTTGGGCTACTTTGCAATGCACTTTGCTCCCCTCTTTTAATACTTAAACCACTCTGCGGCCATTTGCCAACATTACAATTTGTAGAATGCCACAATTACTCATATAAACAGAATTTGAGTTTTCTAAAATACATAATTTACTTTAAAATGATCCATTCAAGTAGCGAACAATTAATTATTCAATCTTCTGGTTAAATTGAAACAATTTAATAAACTTTAATGGGAAATAAAAATTAATGGCTGCGGAGCAGTGGATGACTAGAAAATGGATTTAAAGGGTTTCCGAGGAGTGTGTCAAATTGTCACTCTTTAATATTCGTGTGTCTATGTATAAAGACTCTTTAAGACAGCAATTAACATTAAATCGAATGAAGATGAATATATTTTGATGCGCGCTTAAATTGAGAACATTAACCAAAATTCCATTTTAATTTGATAAGATCGTTTGGCGTTCGTATCTTTTGTTCATTCGCTCGGTGTGTAATCAAGCAATGAAACGATGACTCTGCGAAGCAAAGGTTGCAAATTAAATACTTGACACTGAAGCAAGGCTGAGCAAGAAATTATAAAAAATAAATGAGTAGCAGCGGCACACACAAAGCCACACACACAAACACACACACACACACAGATGCACATGAAAAATTGAAGACTCACTCGCAGATATCAACACATAAATACTAAATGAATGCGTGAACACACACAAAGCACACACACAGCACACACACACAACACAGAGTCGTGCTCTGCTCTGCTCCAGCATCTGAGTGGCTTCATTCGTCCAATG
The DNA here is from genome assembly GCA_035043845.1 of Drosophila picticornis. Taxonomy (NCBI): domain Eukaryota; kingdom Metazoa; phylum Arthropoda; class Insecta; order Diptera; family Drosophilidae; genus Drosophila; species Drosophila picticornis. The sequence continues at coordinate 19,254,692 of JAWNMR010000492.1, read as the reverse complement.
ATTGCTCAAGTGTGCGTCCAACACTCACACATGTCGCTGTGTATAGCTCTCTGTGTGTGTGTGTGTGTGTGTGCGTGTGTGTGGGGCTGTGGGTGAATGGCGTCCACACATCCTGCGCGTTTCCTCATTATTTTTGTGCAATCGCTATGGGCGCTTTGGGTGCTGCCTTTCCTCCTTATCCCCATTGTTGTTGTGCTTTTTTGTTAGCCCGCACAATATTCTGATCCGGAGCACAGCCATCATGTGTGTGTGTGTGTGTGCGTGTGTGTGCAAAGTGTTAAGATTTGAAATTTGTATGCCCCACGCTGTTGTTGTTGCCTTTGCGCATTTCTTTTTTTTATTTTTGTTTTCTGTTTTTTTTTTGCTTTTATTTTTGCATTGTGCCGTTGCCTTTTGTTGCCTTTAAAAGCCATCTGCTCAAATTGCTCAACAGCGCGCGGCAAGAGTGAAAATGGCAAAGAGAACGTTGCAGAAGTAAAGGCAACGATAACAAATGAATGGTTATACCATTTTGCTTATGGAACTTGGCTCAGAGATCCGAGATAAATCAGCGATTTGGTTACCAATTGAGACCGATGAGTGCCTAAGTTAGAAAAGAAGACAACAATTCGATCAAGTTGACAATCGCTCACAATTTGTCGCTATTAGTAGCCGGTTGTCACAGCAGTTTGAGGCCCCATTAAGACCTCAATCGTATAACCAAGATTCAGTTGGTAGTTGGTAATATCATATACCATATAAAATTAACTTTTACAAAGCTACACAATTAAGTTGAGCACCATACCACTTACTATATCTTATTACAACTTGGCCAAAAGTATAGTTGGCAGCAGACTTAAACTTATTTAAATTAATTAAAACTAGCATTTTTCTGGTTCTGAGCAGTGATCAATATGTTCATCGGTTGTCTAATAGCACATTTTTCGTATGGAGGGTTCAGTGACGATGTGAAGCAATTTTAGCTGAATTTGGCTGATATTATAAAATGTGTAGTCAGCTCACAGCAACCAGCTTGCTCCTACTACCACTGCCAATTGAACTCCTTACAGCACTTGGCATGAGTTGACGACTCCATTTGCATGAGCCTTGGGCACATTAACGTCGGGCACACAGTCAGAGGCAGGGCATTCGGGCAGGTCGTCAGCATAAAAAATGAAAGCTAAGCGCTCATTAAGGCAACATTATAATAAGTTATTTATGGCGGGGAGAATGGAAACTTGGATCTTGAATCTGCTGCTCATTAAATTGCTCTGTCCGCAGTCTGTTGGAAACAAATTGCAAACCATTTGGAAACAGGACTCAGCACAATCCTAAGTGTACCAACTTAACCAACAACTTGCATTAGAAAGTGAGACCATGCAGTAATTAAGTATAGAAGCTGAAATAGTTGCTTGTAATACACTTTTTTCCAGCAAATACTAAGAGTTCTTAGCTCTTGACCGGTGTAAAAAGAAATGTGTAAATAAATAATCCACCGAAATGGTAGACAAGCACAAAAGACAAGCAAACAGTTTAGCTAATGATGCATTTTCTTTGGCTGTGGAGAAAGGGGCAACTATTCGTGTATATGCAAATACTTGGTAGCGTCGAAGTTGCTACTAATATGTCAGACCCTTAACACACACACACACACACACACACAAAACACAAACATTCAACGATAGACGAAGGCTGACTTAATTTGTTTACCATATGACATAATACCAAAAAGGCCAAATGGCAAAGAGCGTAGCTATTTATAGCAAAAAAAACAACAGCGACGCAAAAAAAAAAAACAGTTAAAGAAGACAACACTCCACACGGGAATGCGAGTGTGTGTGTGAGTGTGTGTGTGTGTGTGCACACCATGACGTATGCGCAACTTGTAAAAGTAATTTCAAGTCCTGCGTTTTGTTTTCTCTATTAACTATTTACCAAAATGGCAACAAATAAAAGATGCGATGCATGACACACTGTTTGAGTATAAAATGAATGGAAATTATAATTGCAAATACTCTGACACAATGTGATAAATGACTCATACAAACACACACACACACACACAAACAAATACTTAAACAGCTGGTCGAGTTTCTGAATATATTTCTATAATTTAGACAGATTCTGTTTCAACATGAACATTCAAGTTAATAATTATTATTAATGAAGTAAACTAAATTCTTCTGATTTAGATTTGAATGAAGCCAGTTTTCTGCTGTTAAAGATGCACAGCGCAACAAATAAATAATGCTATTCATCAAATCAAATTGTGTACAGATAATTGGGCACATTTAGTTTGTTGATAAGTGCCAAACTTGAATGTTGTATTTGGAATTAAAATTTTTTTATTGCAATTTGCCCGTATTTGCGAAAGCCACACACATAAATGTTTCCACTTCATCACACACAGGCTATTTATTTGGGCCAAATAATTAACACACACCAGCCCGGAAAAACCACCACTACTTAAATTACTTGGTGTTCTCACATGTAGCAAATGAATTAGGCAATTAGTCTATGGGGCCTTACAGAATAATAACTTTATTTGGCCTGAAAAGCTTAAATGTGTGGAAAACTTTTCACCTGGCCTGAGAGCCATCATCTTATATCTTTGATCCTTCTTTGTAAGTGGCAGAAATCTGCAGACAAAATACATTTAATTTTTCAATTTCATTTCGTAAGACAGGAACCACAACTGGGAATTTTTTGTATTGGTGGATCCGGACTATTAGAATTAGAATCAGAACTTACTTTGTTGAATAAGCTTAACATTTTGTGTGCTTGCCAAGTCACTGATTACAATTTAATTTAATTTTACTCAGTATTACTTTGAAATATTCCATCACGCACCCCAAATACATTTGACCTTTCACTGAGTCTCCTAAATATATATATATGTATATATATATGTGTATATATGTGTTTCAATTGACCTTGCCTTAATGTCATGTGCTAACCTGTTTTCTTTCCCGTTGCTTTTTTCACTTGCAGGTTTCCTTTCTTGGGACGTTTCCGATTGTCATGTCGACTTGGAAGAGGAGCTCAATACAATTACACAACATGCACCCGAAGGCGAGGAGGCGCGTCACGGTAAGTCACAGCTCAATTCAATTCAGGGGCGCCTGTTTTCAATGGAACGAAGAGTCGGCTAATTGGACCAACGAAAAATCCAATGCGACCCGATGGGAGGCTGTCCAATTGGCTGGAAAAAATAAAACTTTGATGTCAAGTTAATGACAAAGTTGCCAATAATTTTGGTTGGCCTTTGGTGTCAAACAAGTTGAAAAGTTTAAATGGACATAACGAAATGAAAAGAGCGTGAGCGGCAAATTAATTTACAACGCCAACTTTGCAATTAGACAACTGTTCAGTTTGTGGCTGAAAATTACAAAAATAGCCAAGCAAATTTTGACAATTGCCTTTCAACAGCTTTGACAATCGCCATTTGTCAAAATTGAGGCTCACGATTTGTGCTGGCTTTGTCTGTTGTGTGATAAATCCAAATCGGATTGTGCCGCATTTTCATTTTCATTTTTATTTTCATTTCCCTATTTTCCCATTTTCCCAAGCGCAGCGGCCTCACCAACACCAACAACAACACTAATAATAACAACAATGTGACAAAGCCTGCCAAGTGTTGTCGTTGCGGATTAGTTGGGAGAACGTTGTTAAAATGCATTCAAGTGTCTGCACTGCATCCTCCCATCACCCTATCACCCTATCCTCCCATCCTCTCATCCTTCAGTTATCCTTCATCGTTTTTTATTTGTTTTTGTTCTCAGCTTGTGCCAACGATGATTGCCTCGTTGCTGGTGACCAAATATGGGCACTCGACATTTAAGTAAGATTTGCATGCATGCTTCAAAGGTTATGAAAATTTCGCTTGTCGGTTGATTTGTGTGTCTTAAGTATCTCAAAGATATTCAAGATCTGTCAAACATGACAATGGCTCTTGTTTAATGACTTTCAATTAGAGTTTATAAATATTTTACTTTTGTTTAAAACTACTCTTTGAAAACCTGCATTTTTGTCTAGTGTATTTACTTATTTAATGTTTAATTAAGACTGATGAGTTGCTTTCAACTTGTTTAACAATGTTTGAGTATGAGTTCATTTGGGCCGCAGATACTTGTAATTTTCATTCTCATTTTACAACTTTCAATTTAAAGTTGATGAATATTCAACTTTTATTTAAAAGTGTAACTGAAATTGATTTTAATGAAATATTACATATTCATTTATTTATTACTTTTCCAACTTTTGAAAGTTTGTTTTAATTGAATTTGTTTTCAAATGGTTTATAGATACTTATAATTTTGTAAATGTGACAGTAATAATTGAATAAACTCAAAAATATTCGTCATTGCTCCAAGTCGTAGATAAAAAATTATAAATTAATTTCCTTTTATTAAGTCAAACAAAATTGACAACTTCGACAAGTTGAAGTTAAACAAAGTTTGCATTAAAAATATAAAGGAAAAATAGCCATGCATATTATTTTACAAACTGTGGGTTGCTTTAAACGCGCTGCTGATGCTTTAAACAAGAAAAATTGCCCTGATCAAAGGAGCCCAACAGAGAAATACCCTGTAGCATGCATTCTTGCAGTTACCTGCAGAAAAAGGTGCGTATATCGACTTGCCTGAGTCACACACTAAAACAAATTCAAAATTGTGTATATTGTGGAGGGTTTCAAGATGCATTTACATGTGCCATCATAAACATTTCACAAATTTTGAATGGCTGCAGAGTATAGAATATAAAAAATTAAAAAAGTGTAGCACACTTAGCAGCGCCTACCTTGAATGAAATGCACTGAGGCTATCCTTGGGATTGCTGGTAAGTGCCAGAACAGCACTTGCACTCAATGCCTTTTTGCCATTGTTGTGGATGAGGACTTGGCAAAGTGAAATCTGAATTCTGAATTCTGAGTTCCGAATTCTGCATTCTAATTTTGCTTGCACTGCTGCAAAACTATTCAAACAAAACTCTCAAATGCCGGGGTACACGCACAGGCCGTGGCTAAATAATGATGCAAGCGAAAGGGCGTCCGTCAGAATAGGTTCTGGCAAAGGCCACGGCAAGGCGATCTGGCGACGAGGCGACCAGGCGACGAGGCGACCAGGCGGACAGTCTGTCTGTCAGTCAGTCAGTCACTTCAAATGCAATTGCAAACACTAAAAAGGCTGATTTTAGTGATATACTGTTCGGGATACCGAAGATGTTGAGATGCACACGCCTCGCTTGGCGCGGCGCGGCACTTTGTATGGTCTCACAGACTCCATGGGCATTCTGGCATTCCAATTTGACAAAGGTTAAGGCGCTGGAAGCCAGCACTAAGTCGATAAAAGTCAGCACCTCCGTTGACAAAGCGCTGCTGCCTTCCACTGCCCACTGTCCTTCGAAGTGTCAGTTCCTTTGTCCAGCAGGCGGCGCACAGACATCGTTTATCTAATGCCACTTCCTTGGCTCTTGTTATCTGGCAACTGCCTTCTTCCATCAGTCAAGAGATTCAGTTTCAACATTTTATCCATAATTTGGCTCTTATGACTGGTGTAAGTTCTTGTCGGTGCATGAGTTCTCATCATGGGCACTGCAGCTGGGGCAACTTTTGAGCAATTACAAGCATTTGCTAACAAGCGCATAGTTTATATATATATATAATGGCATATACACTTTAAAGGCGTCGCCCTTATTATCAACGACAAACTTCTGTTTCAAATTTTAATTTGATGCAGTTTACTTAAGTTTCCCATTGGGAACTGGGGCAAAGTTCGCTGCACAAAACTTTGTGAGCGCAACTGCCACAAAACAAAGAACGCGTTAATCTGCAGCAATTATATACTTCAGTTGAGGCATAAAAGCCTCAAGCAGACTTCTGCTCACTTCACACTCGTCCAGTGAATTACCTAACTGAAAAGTACTTTTTTTAAATTATCTTGTAAATTCACTCACGCTAATATTACAATTTGAACTTAAATGCCAGCATTGAAACAAGTCGTAAACAGATTAAACGTGTCTTTATAACGGGTTATATAATTAATTATAATGGCATTTTGAACCGATTATGCTGAAGTAAAGAGTAAAGCCAGCCCCGATTTGTATTGCGGGGGCAGCAAGCGACTGGATTCATTTTTTGGCAGTCGTTGTGGTCCTACAATACATGTCAGCTTGCATTGTTGTAACTAGTGTTATATTGTGGTCTCTGCACTGTTGGCCATTACTAAGCTTTTATAAGCACACAGCATTAACAGACACACACACACACACACACATATAAGCTTTAAAGACATACAGATTCTTGAGATATAACGAATGCAAAATTGATAGATAGAGCCTGACAAACATACAGTATAAAGCAGACGCCCACACATATACACACACACACACACACACATATACATACATTCATGCATTGGACAAGGCCATCATACTGACAATGGCTGTGCTGCTCATGCATAATTCAAGCACCGTCAACGAATGGAAGGAGAACGCCAAACTGAGAGAAATAAATACAATAAGATGGCAACGATACGTAGCCCCCCTCCCCCTCATCCTACGAAACCAAAAAGTTAGGCAAATAACATGAATGTGCCGGGTAGTCAGACATGAGCACACACACACACACACACACATACGTAGTAAGCAAATAGATAGTCAGGCGAGGCAGGCAGGCAGGCAGACAGAGAGGCAGACATCATTGGCATGTGTAGACTCGCACTCGAAGAAGAAGAACTGCACGCTCCAGCTCCGCTTGGTGTGTGAGGCAAGTTGCTTGCCAGAGACACATCTGGCAGCAGAGATAACCAAGTACAAGTAAATAAATATAAGTATTGAAATAAATCTATAAGCCGCACTTATTTTCGAGTGCCGAATCAGAAATACGCTTGCACCTTAATTACATTTTAAACTGATTGCTTCTCTCACAAAGACGTCTGCTTACTTTTCCCTATTCGCAACGGGATCACACAATTAATATGGATCGATATCGACATCAGATGTTATTTTAGAGTCTTCTTAGTACGCCTTTTACCTACATGTATATATTCAATTTATATATAATAATTCTATTTATTTATTTGACAAGCAACAAACAATAAGAGCAACTTAATAACAAATAAAACTAAATTCTTGGACATCAGTTGCGATGTCCAACACTCAGGAAATCGCTGGAAAATGGTTTCTGTACATTTGTTAAAGTACAACTTTTGATCAAACTGAAAAATCGTATAATGGATAAGTTTAGGGGAGACATCGTTGGCTGGATTGAACCATATTAGCAGTGGACAAAGTGTGCTCGTGAGCAGGTGTTGCGCCGGTTTTTGTATTTTAAATTGGTTTTCCTTAAAAGACTAATTGGTCATGAGGGGACTATATAAAAATGTTTAATTTGCTTCTTTTAACTATGAGAGCAGCAAACACATTTTTATATTTAAAAAGTCGAACGATTGCTGGCAGTTATTTAATATGCAATAAGCACTTAAACTGTACGATGATTTAGCTGATCAATAACATATGTATCCAGCTTCCTTCTGTCTATCACAACACACTTTTTACCAGCTTCGAATGAGCATAGCGTAAGAGAACTAGGAAAGAAAAGAAGTGACAGTTTTCTCGTTTCCTTCCGTGGTCTGTTGCCACATTTGCAGTGGGCGTGACAAACTTGCTGACAGGCGTCAATCCATATCCGCGTCGCTTATCAATGCCGACATGAGACTGACAGAACGGAGCAGAATCAAATCAAGGCAAACTGGACATCTGAAGAGGGACATTCTGCGGGGATTTGGTGGCGATTTGCGTTGCTTTTCATTATGCGTGTGTGGAGGAACAGCAAGGACGAGTTGTGGGTGCCAACTGGGACAACTGGGCCAGTTGTCAAGCCTTTGAGTCTTGCTAGGTGCAATGGGTCTGTTTTACAGCGATCTGGAAACCTGAGCTCATCGTCGTCATTATCTAGATTTGTGTCACGAGAGCCAACGTCTGATATACTATATGATGACGAGCATGCGCACTTCTGATTAATGATGCATTGTTGCAAGTGGATGGCATTGATTAATGCTCTTTGCACGTGCCGCACTTAATTCAATTCTCAATTCTCAATTCTCCATTCGCGAATAATGAATTAAAGAGAGAATTTTTAACATTTATTCAAATTTCCCGAATCAACGCGAATGCCAGCCTCAGTGAAGCGTAAATACTAATTTAAATAGGCCCGTTGTGAAGCGCTGACTGCGTAATTGCGCAACCAGGCTGTCAACTCTGTTGTCAACTGACTTTTAAGCCAGCCAATTAGTGGACATATCATGCCACATGCTCCAACAAAAAGCAAGTCCAATTCACCGGAACAGAGAGCGAAGTCTAACATGTCATAATTGAATGCAAATCAATATCATTTTACTGAAATAATGCATTAATTACAATTATTTATGGAAACGCTAATTATTATTTATGTTTTGCCTTCAACGCCTTTTTAATCATTAAAATCAATTGCCAAGTTTAGAGCTTAAACTTTTTAATCAGTAATATTTTAAATTTTTCTAAAGTAGAAATGAATAGAGAAATCATTGCTTAAAACAATCCACATATTACGTATACGCGTATTTGAAGATATTTATGTGTGGCTATAGACAGATGAGGATCCATAATGATCGTCATCAACGGCTTTAAAAAACTTTAATTCAATGCAGAGCCTCTCTGCAGTTCCAAATTGCAGTTGAAAACTTTCATTCTTGCTCGGGCGCCAGCTTGACAGGCAATTATTCGCCATTTTGGTGCGAGTATGTGGCAAAAAACACAGTACGGGGTGGTGACCGGCGCCAACTGTAATTACTTTGCATTCCGGCACACAAAGAACACAAAAACAAAAAAAAAAAACAAAATAGAGAAAAGAAGTGGCATAGAAATTAGAAATAAAGGAACGCGTAGAAATCATAAAACAGAAAAAGTCACATTCTGTTGCAATGCAAATTTGTTTTGATTCAAAAGTTGGCAGTATTCTGAATGCAGGCATCATAGTAGAGTTATTAACGATTAATCTGCGGCCATTTTGCAATATTACATTTTTGGTTAGGTGCGACCAAGGCGAAAACTTATCAATGGACGTCACAATGCGAAAAACTGCACTTAACACAAACTCGAACACTGGCTGGCCCTTCTGCGCTTTAGAAAAATAGAAACTTTATTATTGTCGGCGTTTGGTATTATTTAGTTTGCGGGAGGATGCTGCAAGAGGTGGCCGACCACTTTTGTAAGCGATGTTTGCCACCAATTCGATTCAACTTTTCATTGTGTGTGCGGTTTTCAAACTTTGCGGCTCTGCAAGAGCGCTTTGCCCCAGGGTTCCATAACTGCCACTCAGCCTATTGGCTTGTATCTGTTCTGTGTTAAGGTGCTTTGGGGCTTTCGACGCTTGACAAGCAAAGTTCTTAAGTGGCATTCGTAGTTGGACATACCAAATTGCAAATACTTTCAAGGCAACTGGCATTAGAAAGCTAAGCCAACAGCAAAAGTACACGATTTCGAAATGTGATTTCGAACAGACTTGGCTTATAGTTAGTTGAATGCTCTCCAAACATACACAAGCATAATCTCTGTTTTCCAAGTGTACACTCAGAAAAAGCGATCGTAATGATGAAGAAAGTTTTTCATGGTAAAGAAATAATAATTAATATTAATAAATATTAGAAAACATTATTCATAAAATGAGAAAGGCTTGGTCATAGTTGACAGTAGCAAAAATGTAATATTTTTTTATTTTCTAGAGATATTTTATATTTTTAAGGAATACATTTCTAACGCAAGGCCTGCTTCTTGGCAAAATTGATTCTGAAATTCAGAAAATTTTAATGAAATTAGCTTTATTGAATGCCATATTAGAGATTATTTGTCGTCTGCCTTTGTGGCCGAGTATGCTTAAAAGGAGTATAAGTGTCAAAAAGCTAATAGAAGTCAACACTTAGAATTCACTCTGGAAAATCAAATTTAGAAATTTAGTTTCTGAATACTGAGGGTGTTCCCTTCGGCCACAAGATTGCGAATTTCTTAAATTCAGAGTGACTTTTATTTTGGGAGTGTAGCTGTCGTCTGAAATTGATTAACTTTTCCCGATTTGAGCGCCGTCTTAAGGTTTATAAGATGCAAATAGTCAAACCGCATTTTATTTACAAGACACAAATGTGACGCGCCTGTTGAGGCCGTAAAAAAGTGCGTGAAAGATGGCAACCTTAATTCCAAAATGACACAGACGAGCGGGTCGCCGCATGCGTTAAATCGTTAAACTACAATATGCGGCTATATGTGTCACTGCGCTTGACAAGCACACAGCACAAAAAAGTGCTCAGTGTGTGGGTGTGTGTGTTGTGTGTGTTGTGTGTGCTGTGTGTGTTGTGTGTGTTTGCTTGGAGATTTGATAAATATAAGCTGCACATTTATAAAAAGCAGAAGGACCACAAGAACAGCTCGACAAGCTCATGTGCAGAGTATGGGAGCTGGAGAGACGGACAGCTGAAGGGAGAGAGAGAGACAGAGAGAGAGAGAGTGAGAGAGAGAGAGGGAGATAGATGGGGAAAAAATGAGAAAAAGATTGTGCGAAGCCATATGTAGGTGCACGCTTGGGCGCACTTCGGACTCGATGGCTTGTCGCTTTTTACGCGTACGTGGCCACATTTGACCGTTAGGCCTATGTGACGTATACTTAATGTGCGCACTCACAAACATTTACAGTATATGTATGTGTATATGTATCTTCATCCGTATCCGTATCTTTATCTGTATCTGCGCACTTATGTGCGTACATATTTGTATAGGTATCGGCATGGCATGTGCGCCAGCTTTTTGTGCTTTGTCAACGGCTATTTAGTGCAAGAAATGCGTAAATTATTTACATACATATATACATAGGAATATGTATATGACCCGGCTGTAAAAGCATTTAGTGCTTTGAGCGACAAGAAGCGTCCACTCATCCTCGATGATGACCATTGTGATGATGGTTGGCAGCGAATGACACGACAAGGTCGTCACCAAGGTCGCATGCATACGCAGGCGGCTTGTTTCAGGTGCTGAGCAAATGGTCAGCGCTGCGGCCGAGAGACAAAACTTAATTAAACCATAAAAATTAAAGATTTATGAAATGATATCCGCCCGACTGCAGCTGGCGCGCAACTGTGGGTCAAATGTGAATAGAATGCTTGAGAATGAAGCAAACTTAACTCGCCACCGTCGAACACCCAACGTCTAACAATTTAAAGCCACTTGATTTGGTGCGTGCTTAATGCTTATATTCTCTGGCCGGGACTCAAGCGTTTGGTAATCCAAGCCTCTTGTGCACTTGCCTCTCAACGTTTCAGCTATTCATTAGTGAGCTCGGTGTGTTTGACGTTGAATACTAGTCCAACCCGACCGAACCACCGAGCCACCAGAACCCATCTACCAGTCCAGCGACAAGTCGGTTGGTTGGTTAGCTGACTCAGGCTAACAAACATTTTTGCACAGTTAGCAGTCCAAGAATATGCGAGATTTGCAGGAGTAGGGTGTGAAGAGGCGAAGAGGTGTAGAGACCAAACGAGCTCCTTGAATATATTGCCAAGCACATTGTGGTTAAGCTAAACTGCTTAGTCTGGTTATCAATTACTATTCAAATCTTCCCAATGTGTTCATTGAACGGATATTTTGTTAAAGTTTCCCAAACTGAATACTAGCAATTAATTCGGGCGTTAAATTAAGTGCCAATTTGTTAATATAAAGCCACGATAAATTGTACAAGTTATAATTGAAATAAATAATAATACTGAGCTTTCCCCAGAGGCGGCAATTGCAATTATATGCTTTCAATTAATTGCAGCAGTTATTGAGAAAATATTGCGCTTAGAATTAATGAATTTTTAGCATTTCTATGTCCATTAAATGAGTTGTTGCATCTCTTGGCTTACTTTTAGGCGAGCGACTCATACAGTATGCCAGTGAGAATCTTGTGACGGAGGTGCTCATACATCCCCAATACAATACTCTTATACAGTGTATGCGTAATCTGCTCAGCAGTTTTACGAGGCATCGTCACATTATACACGCTGGGTATACCTTCAGCGGCAACGGTTCTTGGATACTACAGGTCGGTTACAGGCCAACACGGCCATCTAATGTCAAAGGGTCAAATTAAAACAAACAAAACAAAAAAAATTTATTTATTTACAGGATGGCACCTTCTCGGTGGCTGACTTTTCGGAGGCATTTCAAGAGCACGACGTACAACGAGTGATACGCGCCTATGCGGATACCATAACGATGAATATACACTGCGCCGATGCTGGCCTATGGCACACACTGCCGGATAAGGTGTTTGCACGACATTGTAAAATACGCATAAATCCGGTTGATGTGCTGGACACCAGCAGCGAATATATCAATGGCTTTATAGGTAAGACAAGCGATTGTAAACTTAAACTGTGAACACATACCAACTACCAAATATTGTACACGAATTGCAGATTATTTGGCACCAATGGTGGTGCCAACTTCATTGCGTGAGTTACTGGAGACGTCGGATGTGGTGGGCAACATACGCTTTACGCATCCCACGCTCTACGTATTTCCGGGTGGTCAGGGTGATGCCGCCCTCTTTGGGATAAATGGCTTTAACATGTTGGGTGAGTGACGACAAGCCATCATGTGTGGGAGGTGTGTGGTTGCATTGTTTGCTAATCGTTTGATGCTCCTTTTGCAGTTGATGGCGGTTTTAATCGAAAGGCTTGCTTCTGGGACTTTGCGAGGCATTTGGATCGCCTGGATGCGGTGCTGATGACACGTCTGAATAACAGCAATGTGCAGGGACTTGGAGCAGTGGTGGCGCGGAAGCGTGACTCTCATGTCTATCCACAGATTGGGCACTTCTTCGGTAACGTTCCCGACCGTAAGGGTGGTCTGCCCAGCCTCGATGGCGATAAGGATCGCAATCCACTGCTCATTGATCTCTTTGAGCGTGGCCATGGCCTTGTCAGTGATCTCAAATCTCTTGACCTGAAGCCGCAGTGTTGCTATCGTAACCAGGAGCCGATCAATCTGTATCACAAGGTTGGCCACGGCACCCTCGACATGTATGTGATAAGCCCCTCACGTGATTCCAAAGAGGTCAAGGACTTTATGCAAAAGTGGAATTCGGGTGACCAGCGTCTGTTTTCTGCTCGTGACACCAAGGAGTTTAACTTTCCCCTGCAGAATCTGGTATCCATTTGTGCACTGCTTGTCTGGCAGCCGGCAAATCCGGATGATACCATAACCCGCATCCTATTTCCGGGCAGCACGCCAGACTTCAAGATCCAGGAAGGTCTAGAGAAGCTCAAACATCTTGAGTTTATGAAGCACTCTACCTGCACAGCGAAGTCTATAGCTCCAGCTATACAAACTGTGACCAGCACACGGAAGACACTTAAATCTGCCATTGAGGCGACTCCGCCCAGCGCCAGCTACAAACCCAGTAAATTTGGTCCAACTGCTATAGCAGCTGTGGCTGTGCAGCAGGACAACAAAGCCAAGGAAGCAGCTGCAGCGGCAGCAGCTGCAGCAGCAGTTGCAGCAGCAGCAGCAGCATTGGTCTCAGCAGCGGAACCACCCAGTGAACAAGTCGACTGGCCCAATCAACTTGTCAGCGCAAAAGCCGACTCCATAGACACGGATGAGCCAGAAGCTGAGCCCGAGCTAGCTGTTGACACGGGTGATGAGGGAGCGCCAGAGCCATCCATGCCATCAACAGAACCAGCCGAGCATGATGACAACAAAGAGGTCGACGATGAAAAGAAGGTTGAGGTGTTAATTGTAAAGCCGGAGTTGGCTCCAATTGCTCCAACAAAAGATGCAGTTGATGCGCCCACAACTGAGATAACCAGCAAGACAGCGAAGGCCGCCAAGGGTAAACAGGACAAGCCAAGAGCGGAAGTCAAGCCAGTTGTGCGTTCAAGGATCGATAGTAAGCCGCCCAAGTCCATGGATCGTAAGCTGGTTAAGCGCGAGGAGAAGAAGAGTTCGCCAACGGCCACACCCGCTGCAAGCCGAACGTCAGCCACGCGTGACGTCAAGTCGAAGGTGATAACCCGCACCACTAAATCGAGTCCTAGCAGTACACCAGCCAAGAGCGCCAAGGAGGCCAACAATCGCAAGGTACTCGAGTCCAAGCAACAAGCGACGGCGGCTCGCCAGAGCGCGGCCGGAACCCGTCGCACCGTTAGCACCGTGGAAAAGAAGTCACAGCAGACGGAAATGACAAAGACAACGCAGCAGACGACGATGCAGGCGGCGCAGCGTAAGCCAATTTCAAGAAGACCACGCGCTGTGTCTCCATCGAAGCGGCCTCCAGCGCCAGGCAGCCCAGTTAAGTCAGCCAAGCCTAAGCCGGATTTGAAGAAAACTCGTTTGGATAAGGGTGGCACTACTGACTCCAGCCTGGTATCAACACCTTCGGCAGATGAGGCGACAGCAGCCAAAAAGATGCTGGAGCTAAGCGCCTCGCAAGAGTTGGATGCGGAAAAGCAGCGGGAACTGGACGATCTGAAAGAGGAGCAGGAGGTGGTGCGCGAAATTGAGGCGGTGTTTAGTCGCGACGAGATGAAGCGACAACACTTGATCAAGACGGAGATGCGCGAGATGGCCAAGCAGGATAGCACAACAGAGGCCGAGGAAGAGGAGGAATACCTGATTATCGAGAAAGAGGAGGTGGAACAGTACACAGAGGACTCAATCATTGAACAGGAACAGGAGAGTAGCATGACAAAAGAAGAGGAAATTCAGAAGCATCAACGTGACTCACAGGAATCAGAAAAGAAGCGCAAGAAAAGCGCCGAGGAGGAAATCGAAGCAGCGATCGCCCGGGCTGAAGCAGAGGAACGCAAAGCGCGTCTGGAGGGCAGTGAGGCTGCCAGGCATGAGATGCACGAACAGCTGCCAACACCTGAGAAAACCGAAATAAAGGCGGAGGTTCAAGATATAATCGCCACTGCCAAAGACATTGTTAAGGGTCGCACCGACGACCAACTGCTGCAGGCCAAAAACGCCGAGGATGAGTTGTCTTCTCCCACACCTGACGAAAAGCTCAGTAGCGCAAAGAAAACATCTGACACTAAAGACGAGCCAATTGAAGCTCACGAGGCTTTGCCATTGAACTTACAAGAGAGTCTTCCAGAGGAGAAATTCTCAGCCACAATCGAATCAGGAGCAACCACAGCGCCCACTTTACCCGAAGACGAGCGCATACCGCTAGACAAAATAAAAGAAGATTTGGTCATCGAGGAGAAGTACGTTAAAGAGGAGACCAAAGAAATTGAAGCCATTGTCGTGGCTACAGTTGCAGCACCCGTAGCAGCTATGGCAGCTGGTATAGGCACAATCGAAACTAAAATTATTGATGTTGAGCCATTTGCCGCCGGCGTGGATTCGGCCGATCGCATTTTACCTAAGAAAATGACATTTGAAGCACAACAGAATCTGATGCGCGATGTTATCAAGACACCCGATGAGGTTGCCGACTTGCCTGTTCATGAAGAGGCTGATTTGGGGCTGTACGAGAAGGATACCCACGATGCTGGCGCCAAGAGTATTTCCCACAAGGAAGAGACAGCCAAAGAGGAAAAAGAGACCGAAGATGAAAAGGAGACCGGAGAACCAGAGACAGCAGAAATAGCAATTGAAAAGTTTGAGGCCAAAGAGGAGATTTCTGAGAAGATTATCGAGAAGCGAGAAGTCATCGTTAACCTGGAATCTGTTGAAAAGAAAAGCGAAGAAGCCATTGTGAAAAAAAGTGAAACAGCTGCTGAGACGACTGTAGCAAGCGAAAAGTTGGACGAAGACCATGAGCAGCCAGCTCCAGTTGCAAAGAAGTCGGCAAGTACACCAGATGAGAAAGAAAAGAGCGAGATAACTTCCGAAGATGAGTTACCAGCGCATCTTGTGCAGCCCACAGTTGCGCCAACAAAAGTCAAAGACCGTGAAGACACGATATCTCTAGAGAGCCCCGCCACCATCGAGGAAGCAATTGAAGTCGAGATGCAGGTATCGCAACAGGAAACCAGAAAACAATCTATCAAAACTGACGAACAATTAACACAATCTGAAAAGGATAAAGCATCCCCAAGTGCTTCTAAGGATGTCTCTCGGCCAGAATCCGCAGCGGAAAGTGAAAAAGAAATAACTGAAAAACCAGCAAGTGTAAAGGATGCGATGTCTAAGGAACCCTCTCGGCGTGAATCTGTTGCAGAGACAGCGCCGGAGATTGTGAAGGATGATAAGTCAATACCAACCTCCAAGGAAGTATCACGACCGGAATCTAAAGCAGAAAGTGTAAAAGACGATGTCGAAAAGCTTGAAAGTGCAAAGGACGAAAGATCTACAGAGGCTTCCCGACGAAAATCAGTGGCCGACAGTACAAAGCCGGAGAGTACTAAGGATGACAAGTCTCAACCTGCCTCAAAAGAAGCATCGCGACCTGAATCAGTAGCAGAGAGTGAAAAAGGTGAATTGGAGAAAGATTTAAGTGAAAAAGATGACAGGTCAGCGGACCCTTCCCGACGGGAATCTGTTGCTGAGAGAAGTAAGCCCGAGAATCTTAAAGATGACAAGTCCTTGCCAGCGTCTAAGGATATATCGCGACCTGAATCGGGGGCAGAAAGTGAAAAAAATGAATCTGAAGAGGATGAAGATATAAGGGATGCAAAATCAAAGAAGCAGAGTCAAAACGATGATAAGTCGTTAGCAGCCTCAAATGAATCAAAGGCAGAACAAATCAAAGATGAACTAGAAAAACATGACATCGAAAAAGATGATAAGTCAACAGAGCCTTCTCGCCGTGAATCGGTTGCAGAGAGTATTAAGCCCGAGAGTGTGAAGGATGACAAGTCAACACCACCCTCCAAGGAAGTATCACGACCTGCATCGGTTGCAGAGAGTGTCAAGGAAGAATCTGAAAAACTTGGAAGTGTAGCGGATACTAAGTCTGAGGAGCCTTCCCGTCGTGAATCGGTAGCGGAAAGTATTAAGCCAGAAAGTGCCAAAGAAGAGAAGTCTCTACCAGTCTCCAAGGAAGTATCTCGACCCGGGTCAGTTGCAGAAAGTGTGAAAGACGAGTCTGAGAAGCCAGGAAGTGTGAAGGACGCAAAGTCCACAGAGCCTTCTCGCCCTGAATCGGTTGCGGAGAGTATTAAGCCCGAGAGTGTGAAGGATGACAAGTCTGCACCACCCTCCAAGGAAGTATCACGCCCTGCATCGGTTGCAGAAAGTGTGAAAGACGAATCTGAAAAACCTGTAAGTGTAACGGATGCTAAGTCTGAGGAGCCTTCCCGTCGTGAATCGGAAGCGGAAAGTATTAAACCAGAGAGCACCAAAGATGAGAAGTCTCTACCAGTCTCCAAGGAAGCATCTCGACCCGGGTCAGTTGCAGAAAGTGTGAAAGACGAGCCTGAGAAGCCAGGAAGTGTGAAGGACGAAAAGTCCACAGAGCCTTCTCGCCGTGAATCGGTTGCAGAGAGTATTAAGCCCGAGAGTGTGAAGGATGACAAGTCAACACCACCCTCCAAGGAAGTATCACGCCCTGCATCGGTTGCAGAAAGTGTGAAAGACGAATCTGAAAAACCTGCAAGTGTAACGGATGCTCAGTCTAAGGAGCCTTCCCGTCGTGAATCGGTAGCGGAAGGTATTAAGCCAGAGAGCGTCAAGGATGAGAAGTCTCTACCACTCTCCAAGGAAGCATCGCGACCCGGGTCAGTTGCAGAAAGTGTGAAAGACGAGTCTGAGAAGCCAGGAAGTGTGAAGGACGAAAAGTCCACAGAGCCTTCTCGCCGTGAATCGGTTGCGGAGAGTATTAAGCCCGAGAGTGTGAAGGATGACAAGTCAACACCACCTTCCAAGGAAGTATCACGCCCTGCATCGGTTGCTGAAAGTGTAAAGGACGAATCTGAAAAACCCGGAAGTGTAACGGATGCTAAGTCTGAGGAGCGTTCCCGTCGTGAATCGGTAGCGGAAAGTATTAAGCCAGAGAGCACCGCAGATGAGAAGTCTCTACCAGTCTCCAAGGAAGTATCTCAACCCGGGTCAGTTGCAGAAAGTGTGATAGACGAGTCTGAGAAGCCAGGAAGTGTGAAGGATGAAAAGTCCACAGAGCCTTCTCGCCGTGAATCGGTTGCAGAGAGTATTAAGCCAGAGAGTGTGAAGGATGACAAGTCATCACCACCCTCCAAGGAAGTATCACGCCCTTCATCGGTTGCAGAACGTGTAAAGGACGGATCTGAAAAACCCGGAAGTGTAACGGATTCTAAGTCTGAGGAGCCTTCCCGTCGTGAATCGGTAGCGGAAAGTATTAAGCCAGATAGCGCCACGGATGAGAAGTCTCTAATAGTCTCCAAGGAAGTATCTCGACCCGGGTCAGTTGCAGAAAGTGTGAAAGACGACTCTGAGAAGCCAGGAAGCGTGAAGGATGAAAAGTCCACAGAGCCTTCTCGCCGTGAATCGGTTGCAGAGAGTATTAAGCCCGAGAGTGTGAAGGATGACAAGTCAACACCGCCTTCCAAGGAAGTATCACGCCCTGCATCGGTTGCAGAAAGTGTAAAGGACGAATCTGAAAAACCTGCAAGTGTAACGGATGCTAAGTCTGGGGAGCCTTCCCTTCCTGAATCGGTAGCGGAAATTATTAAGCCAGAGAGCGTCAAGGATGATAAATCTGAACCAGTCTCCAAGGAAGTATCTCGACCCGGATCAGTTGCAGAAAGTGTGAAAGACGAGTCTGAGAAGCCAGGAAGTGTGAAGGACGAAAAGTCCACAGAGCCTTCTCGCCGTGAATCGGTTGCGGAGAGTATTGAGCCCGATAGTGTGAAGGATGACAAGTCCTCACCGCCCTCCAAGGAAGTATCACTACCTGTTACGGTTGCAGAAAGTGTAAAGGACGAATCTGAAAAGCCTGAAATTGTAACGGATGCTCAGTCTAAGGAACCTTCGCTTCCTGAATCGGTGGCGGAAATTATTAAACCAGAGAGCGCCAAGGATGAGAAGTCTCTACCAGTCTCCAAGGAAGCATCTCGACCCGTGTCAGTTGCAGAAAGTGTGAAAGACGAGTCTGAGAAGCCAGGAAGCGTGAAGGACGAAGAGTCCACAGAGCCTTCTCGCCGTGAATCGGTTGCAGAGAGTATTAAGCCAGAGAGTGTGAAGGATGACAAGTCCTCAGCACCCTCCAAGGAAGTATCACGACCGGTATCGGTTGCAGAAAGTGTAAAGGTCGAATCTGAAAAACCTGGAGTTGTAACGGATGCTCAGTCCAGGGAGCCTTCCCGTCCTGAATCGGTTGCGGAAATTATTAAGCCAGAGAGCGCCAAGGATGAGAAGTCTCTACCAGTCTCCAAGGAAGCATCTCGACCCGGGTCAGTTGTAGAAAGTGTGAAAGACGACTCTGAGAAGCCAGGAAGTGTGAAGGACGAGAAGTCCACAGAGCCTTCTCGCCGTGAATCGGTTGCAGAGAGTATTAAGCCCGAGAGTGTGAAGGATGACAAGTCAACACCGCCCTCCAAGGAAGAATCGCGTCCTGCATCGGTTGCAGAGAGTGTAAAGGACGAATCTGAAAAACCTGTTAGTGTAACGGATGCTCAGTCTAAGGAGCCTTCCCTTCCTGAATCGGTAGCGGAAAGTATTAAGCCAGAGAGCGTCAAGGATGAGAAGTCTCTACCAGTCTCCAAGGAAGTATCTCGACCCGGGTCAGTTGCAGAAAGTGTGAAAGACGAGTCTGAGAAGCCAGGAAGTGTGAAGGACGAAAAGTCCACAGAGCCCTCTCGCCGTGAATCGGTTGCAGAGAGTATTAAGCCAGAGAGTGAAAAGGATGCCAAGTCATCACCACCCTCCAAGGAAGTATCACGACCTGTATCGGTTGCAGAAAGTGTAAAAGACGAATCTGAAAAGCCTGGAGTTGTAACGGATGTTCAATCTAAGGAGCCTTCCCGACGTGAATCGGTGGCGGAAATTATTAAGCCAGAGAGCGTCAAGGATGATAAATTTGAACCAGTCTCCAAGGAAGTATCTCGACCCGGATCAGTTGCAGAAAGTGTGAAAGACGATTCTGAGAAGCCAGGAAGTGTGAAGGATGAAAAGTCCACAGAGCCTTCTCGCCGTGAATCGGTTGCAGAGAGTATTAAGCCCGAGAGTGTGAAGGATGAGAAGTCCCCACCACCCTCCAGGGAAGTATCACGTCCTGTATCGGTTGCAGAAAGTGTAAAGGACGAATCTGAAAAACCCGGAAGTGTAAAGGATGCTAAGTCTGAGGAGCGTTCCCGTCGTGAATCGGTAGCGGAAAGTATTAAGCCAGAGAGCACCACAGATGAAAAGTCTCTACCAGTCTCCAAGGAAGTATCTCGACCCGGGTCAGTTGCAGAAAGTGTGAAAGACGAGCCTGAGAAGCCAGGAAGTGTGAAGGACGAAAAGTCCACAGAGCCTTCTCGCCGTGAATCGATTGCAGAGAGTATTAAGCCCGAGAGTGTGAAGGATGACAAGTCAACACCACCCTCCAAGGAAGTATCACGCCCTTCATCGGTTGCAGAAAGTGTGAAAGACGAATCTGAAAAACCTGCAAGTGTAACGGATGCTAAGTCTGAGAAGCCTTCCCGTCGTGAATCGGTAGCGGAAATTATTAAGCCAGAGAGCATCAAGGATGAGAAGTCTCTACCAGTCTCCAAGGAAGTATCTCGACCCGGGTCAGTTGCAGAAAGTGTGAAAGACGAGCCTGAGAAGCCAGGAAGTGTGAAGGACGAAAAGTCCACAGAGCCTTCTCGCCGTGAATCGGTTGCGGAGAGTATTAAGCCCGAGAGTGTGAAGGATGACAAGTCAACACCACCCTCCAAGGAAGTATCACGCCCTGCATCGGTTGCAGAAAGTGTGAAAGACGAATCTGAAAAACCTGCAAGTGTAACGGATGCTAAGTCTGAGGAGCCTTCCCGTCGTGAATCGGTAGCGGAAATTATTAAGCCAGAGAGCGCCAAGGATGAGAAGTCTCTACCAGTCTCCAAGGAAGCATCTCGACCCGGGTCAGTTGCAGAAAGTAAGAAAGACGAGCCTGAGAAGCCAGGAAGTGTGAAGGACGAGAAGTCCACAGAGCCCTCTCGCCGTGAATCGGTTGCGGAGAGTATTAAGCCCGAGAGTGAAAAGGATGCCAAGTCATCACCACCCTCCAAGGAAGTATCACGACCTGTATCGGTTGCAGAAAGTGTAAAAGACGAATCTGAAAAACCTGTAAGTGTAACGGATGCTCAGTCTAAGGAGCCTTCCCGTCGCCAATCGGTAGCGGAAAGTATTAAGCCAAAGAGCGTCAAGGATGATAAATCTGAACCAGTCTCCAAGGAAGTATCTCGACCCGGATCAGTTGCAGAAAGTGTGAAAGACGATTTTGAGAAGCCAGGAAGTGTGAAGGACGAAAAGTCCACGGAGCCTTCTCGCCGTGAATCGGTTGCAGAAAGTATTAAGCCCGAGAGTGAAAAGGATGACAAGTCTGCACCACCCTCCAAGGAAGTGTCACGACCTGTATCGGTTGCAGAGAGTGTAAAAGACGAATCTGAAAAACCTGGAAGTGTAGCGGATGCTCAGTCTAAGGAGCCTTCGCTTCCTGAATCGGTAGCGGAAAGTATTCAGCAAGAGAGCGTCAAGGATGAGAAGTCTCTACCAGTCTCCAAGGAAGTATCTCGACCCGGGTCAGTTGCAGAAAGTGTGAAAGACGAGTCTGAGAAGCCAGGAAGTGTGAAGGACGAAAGGTCCACAGAGCCTTCTCGCCGTGAATCGGTTGCAGAGAGCATTAAGCCCGAGAGTGTGAAGGATGACAAGTCCTCACCACCTTCCAAGGAAGTATCACGCCCTGCATCGGTTGCTGAAAGTGTGAAGGACGAATCTGAAAAACCCGGAGGTGTAACGGATGCTAAGTCTGAAGAGCCTTCCCGTCGTGAATCGGTAGCAGAAAGTACTAAGCCAGAGAGCGCCAAAGATGAGAAGTCTCTACCAGTGTCCAAGGAAGTATCTCGACCCGAATCAGTTGCAGAAAGTGTGAAAGATGAATCTGAGAAGCCAGGAAGTGTGAAGGACGAAAAGTCCACAGAGCCTTCTCGCCGTGAATCGGTTGCAGAGATTATTAAGCCCGAGAGTGTGAAGGATGACAAGTCTGCACCACCCTCCAAGGAAGTATCACGCCCTTCATCGGTTGCAGAGAGTGTAAAGGACGAATCTGAAAAACCTGGAATTGTAACGGATGCTCATTCTAAGGAGCCTTCCCGTCGTGAATCAGTAGCGGAAATTATTAAGCCAGAGAGCGCCAAGGATGAGAAGTCTCTAATAGTCTCCAAGGAAGTATCTCGACCCGAACCAGTTGCAGAAAGTGTGAAAGACGAGCCTGAGAAGCCAGGAAGTGTGAAGGACGAAAAGTCCACAGAGCCTTCTCGCCGTGAATCGGTTGCGGAGAGTATTAAGCCCGAGAGTGTGAAGGATGACAAGTCCTCAGCACCCTCCAAGGAAGTATCACGACCTGCATCGGTTGCAGAAAGTGTGAAAGACGAATCTGAAAAACCAGGAAGTGGAACGGATGTTCAGTCTAAGGAGCCTTCCCGTCCTGAATCGGTAGCTGACATTATTAAACCAGAGAGCGTCAAGGATGAGAAGTCTCTACCAGTCTCCAAGGAAGCATCTCGACCCGGGTCAGTTGCAGAAAGTGTGAAAGACGAGTCTGAGAAGCCAGAAAGCGTGAAGGACGAAAAGTCCACAGAGCCTTCTCGCCGTGAATCGGTTGCAGAGAGTATCAAGCCAGAGAGTGTGAAGGATGACAAGTCATCACCACCCCCCAGGGAAGCATCACGACCTGTATCGGTTGCAGAGAGTGTTAAGGACGAATCTGAAAAACCCGGAGTTGTAACGGATGCTCAGTCTAAGGAGCCTTCCCGTCCTGAATCTGTAGCTGATATTATTAAACCAGAGAGCGTCAAGGATGATAAATCTGAGCCAGTCTCCAAGGAAGTATCTCGACCCGGGTCAGTTGCAGAAAGTGTGAAAGATGAATCTGAAAAGCCAGGAAGCGTGAAGGACGAAAAGTCCACAGAGCCTTCTCGCCGTGAATCGGTTGCAGAGAGTATTAAGCCAGAGAGTGTGAAGGATGACAAGTCATCACCACCCTCCAAGGAAGTATCACGCCCTTCATCGGTTGCAGAGAGTGTAAAGGACGAATCTGAAAAACCAGGAATTGTAACGGATGCTCAGTCTAAGGAACCTTCCCGTCCTGAATCGGTAGCGGAAATTATTAAACAAGAGAGCGTCAAGGATGAGAAGTCTCTACCAGTCTCCAAGGAAGCATCTCGACCCGGGTCGGTTGCTGAAAGTGTAAAAGACGAGTCTGAGAAGCCAGGAAGTGTGAAGGACGAAAAGTCTACAGAGCCTTCTCGCCGTGAATCGGTTGCAGAGAGTATTAAGCCAGAGAGTGTGAAGGATGACAAGACATCACCACCCTCCAAGGAAGTATCACGACCTGTATCGGTAGCAGAGAGTGTAAAGGACGAATCTGAAAAACCTGGAAGTGTAACGGATGCTCAGTCTAAGGAGCCTTCCCGTCCTGAATCGGTAGCGGATATTATTAAGCCAGATTGCGCCAAGGATGAGAAGTCTCTAATAGTCTCCAAGGAAGTATCTCGACCCGAGTCGGTTGCAGAAAGTGTGAAAGACGAGTCTGAGAAGCCAGGAAGCGTGAAGGATGAAAAGTCCACAGAGCCTTCTCGCCGTGAATCGGTTGCGGAGAGTATTAAGCCCGATAGTGTGAAGGATGACAAGTCTGCACCACCCTCCAAGGAAGTTTCACGCCCTGCATCGGTAGCAGAGAGTGTAAAGGACGAAGTTGAAAAACCTGGAAGTGTAACTGATGCTCATTCTAAGCCTTCGCATCCTGAATCGGTAGCTGACATTGTTAAACCAGAAAGCGTCAAGGATGATAAATCTGAGCCAGTCTCCAAGGAAGTATCTCGACCCGGATCAGTTGCAGAAAGTGTGAAAGACGAGTCTGAGAAGCCAGGAAGTGTGAAGGACGAAAAGTCTACGGAGCCTTCTCGCCGTGAATCGGTTGCAGAGAGTATTAAGCCCGAGAGTGTGAAGGATGACAAGTCATCACCACCCTCCAAGGAAGTATCACGACCTGTATCGGTAGCAGAGAGTGTAAAGGACGAATCTGAAAAACCTGGAATTGTAACGGATGCTCAGTCTAAGGAACCTTCCCGTCCTGAATCGGTGGCGGAAATTATTAAACAAGAGAGCGTCAAGGATGAGAAGTCTCTACCAGTCTCCAAGGAAGCATCTCGACCCGGGTCGGTTGCAGAAAGTGTAAAAGACGAGTCTGAGAAGCCAGGAAGCGTGAAGGATGAAAAGTCCACAGAGCCTTCTCGCCGTGAATCGGTTGCAGAGAGTATTAAGCCCGAGAGTGTGAAGGATGACAAGTCCTTACCACCCTCCAAGGAAGTATCACGACCTGTATCGGTTGCAGAAAGTGTAAAGGACGAATCTGAAAAACATGGAGGCGTAACTGATGCTCAGTCTAAGGAGCCTTCCCGTCCTGAATCGGTAGTTAAGAGTATTGATGCTGAGAGCGCTAAAGACGATAAATCTCTTCCAGTCTCACGGTCCGGATCAGTAACAGAAAGTGTAAAATTTGAATCTGAGAAGCCTGAAAGTGTGGAGGCTGATAAGTTCAAGGAGCCATCTCGTCGTGAATCCGTTGCAGAAACATCAATGCCATTAACGAAGGAACCAGAATCTGTTGCTGATAGCAAGCAAGATTTGTTACGTGAAGATATTGACACAGAACACACAAGTAAAATTCAGTCGACCGACGGAGTTCTGGACCTTAAATTGCTTGGTGAATCAAAGGAAGTTTTAAACCTGGAATTTGTTACCCGAACTGCGTCTTCCCCCATTGACAAAGCAATTTGCAACTTCGAGCATGCTGATTTCGTGCAAAAGAAAACTGATGAGACTATAAGCGATTTTGAGACAGCATCTAGCCCCGTTGACATTGCCGAGGGTGTGTTTGCACATACAGAATCTGAGAAGACACAAAGTGTTAAAGACGAGATTTCTAAAGAACCTTCTCGTAGTGAGTCTGTAACTGAAGGCTTAAAAGCAGAGAGTCCAAAAGATGTAAGGTCCCCAAACGAAACGGCATCTTCACCAATTGACGAGGCTAAAGATTTCACAGTTTTCGATGATACAAAAAAAGAGACACTTTTGCTATCTTTGGAATCGAAGGGAGATTTCCCTACACTTTCAAGCCCTATTGAAGTTGCCGCAGGTGACTTTAGCTCCGCAGTTGAAATTTCTACGACTGAGTCTCTAGCACCATCAAAGCCAGCAGAACTTTCTGAAGTTAGTACATCAAGAACTGTTTCCAGCCCAGTTGATGAAGCACCTCGTTCGCCTATTGAAAAATCAGAAAGGGACAAATTAGAGGAGGGAAGTGTTAAATCTACGCCAGCTTCAAAGGAAGTATCACGGCCCGAATCTGTGGCAGGCAGTATAAATGACGAATCTGAGAAGCCCGAAAGTGTTCAAAGTGAAAAGACCAAGGACGCATCCCGACCAGAGTCTGTTGAAGAGAGTATAAAGCCCGAGAGTCCAAAGGATGCCATTTCTCTGCCAACCTCTAAAGATGTAAAAGATGAGTCTGAAAAGCGAGAATCTCTTGCCGAGAGTAAAAAAGCAGAAAGCCCAAAGGATGACAAGTCTCTATCCTCCTCTAAAGAAATATCGCGATCCGGTTCCGTCGTAGAAAGCCTTAAGCATGAATTAGAAATGCCCGAAAGCGTGACATGCGAAAAGTCAGGTGAGCTTTCCCGACTGCAATCTGATGCGGAAAGTGTAAGACCTGAGAGTTTGAAAGATGAAAAATCGCCAATCCTTTCTAAGGAGCCATCACGTCCAGTGTCAGTCGCTGAGGATCTGACGTCAAAAGAATCTTCGCGACCTGCCTTAGTTGGGGAGACGGCTTCGTCACCTATTGACGAAGCACCTAAGGAACCTTTAATATTAAACATATCATCTGCTGAAATTAAAGGAAGTTATCCTACACTATCCAGTCCCGTCGATGTTGCGGAGGGCGAGTTTTCACATGCAATGTCAGGTGGAATTGAAGAAGACAAACCTGCTGAGCAGACTAAAGTTGCCGCGATTCTTACGGCATCTAGCCCGGTAGATGAGGCAGTTGATATTTCTGAATCGATTAAAGCCGTTGGGAAACATATCATTGAAGATAAGGTGCAATCAGTCAGCGAACTTTTAACCAAGAAGGTGGAAACAGTAATTGTTACAGTCAACGAGAAAGTGGAAAGCACTAAAGATGTTGTCGTAGAATCCTTAGAGCAAATAACCAAAGAAAGTTCAAAATCTCTAACTGAACTTGAATCTTTTAAAGATTCCAAGATGTCTGAGGTTTCCAAGACAGTAACTTCACTTGCCGAGACTATTCAAACTATTGCGGATGAGAAATCGCAAGCAGTTGAACACATTTCGGATGTAATCTCTAAACAGTTAGGACAGACTGATTCGGTTGTGGAAACTATTTCAGATGTGTCAGAAGATACCACTGCTAAGGGAAGCCTCGACTTAAGTGGATTCTCAGAGCTTCGAGAAACGCATATTACCACAGTTGATTCCCCCGAATTCACAGTTACAATCTGTGAGCGCGATGAGAGTGTACTTCATGATATCAAAGAAGAAGACGAAGAACATAGATTCTCGCCACCAACTGAAAAAGGTTCAATAACAATGGATCAACCAACGCGTCCACTTTCACCACGTGAAGAAGAGGTCGCGAAGATAGTCGCTGATGTGGCCAAAGTTTTGAAGTCCGATAAGGATATCACTGATATTATACCCGATTTTGACGAGAAACAGTTGGAAGAAAAACTAAAAACTACAACTGAAACTGAAACAGTAATTGAAAGCGTAGATGCACAGAAAATGGGTACACCTGAAGCTACCTCGGGTAAGTTAACTCCCGCAAAGGATCTGGCTATGGATGAAAATATATTTGAAACGAAGATAATGAAAGTGGATATTGAATCAGAGAAGTCTTCGCCTGATCAAAAGTCTGGCCCGATATCAATTGAGGAAAAGGACAAAATTGAGCAGTCCGAAAAGGCTCAACTGCGCGAGGGAGCCGCAAAAGCGGCTGCCGTCGAACTAGCTAAGGATATTTCTAGGCCAGAGTCAGCCACCAGTCAGCTGGGCACCCTAGAATCACTACCATCTCGCCCCGAGTCCGTAGCCAGTCAGAAAGACGAGACGAAGCTTGAACAGTCAACAGTGGAGTCGAAGGATGCATCGCGGCCCATCTCTGTGGCTAGTTTGAAGGAAGCTGAACAGAAGGGTGAAAAGTCGCCAATGTCACCGAAAGATATCTCACGACACGAGTCAATTGTAAGCCAGGTAAGCGAACAGGGTGCCAGCGCAATTGGTTCAGACTCTAGACGCGAATCTGTGTTGTCTGCTGCCAAGGATGGACTGGAAGATCCCCGCCCGGAATCGGCAGAAAATATAGAGACAGAAGTTTCGCGACCAGCATCAAGTGCCAGCCAGATCAGTGCCAAGGATGAGGAGACTTCCGACTCTCAACATGGTTCGATTCTGGTCTCGAAAATCGAAAGCAAAATGGAAGAAAAATCAAGCGAATCCACATCCACTTCCAAATCAATTACAAGTCAAACTCATCTAAAAGAAGAGTCCATAAGCGAGTCATTGAGTAGCAGCCTAAAAGTGGAAGATAGCTCACGACGTGAATCATTATCAAGCCTTCTAGCCGACAAGGAGGCTAGCAAATCAAGTAGCACCAGTATCAAGGAGGAAACTGAACGTGTCACAAAAATGGTGGAGAAAATAACAACATCACAATTGGAGGAGCTGCTTACTCAATCTGAAGAGTGCTCCTCGGAGTCAGTAGTTAGCGAGATTCAAACGACGAGCATACCAAGCGCCAAGCACCAGAAGCCAAGTGATCAAAGCACAAGCAAGGATACTACAAGCATTACACATAAGGAGTCGGTCAAGGACAGTCTCAAGGAGACAGTAGCCGAATTCTTGGCAACAGAAAAAATTGTTTCCGCCAAAGAAACCTTCACAGCTGAGGTGACCAAAACTGCGGAAGAGTCTCTAAAGAAGGTGTCTAGTGTGAGCTCCTCTCAAAAGGCCTTGTTTGTCGGCACAGACGAGTCGCGGCGGGAATCGCTGCTCAGCCACACAAGTGAGAGTCGACAAACGCACAGCGATCCTGAAGAGGATAGTGATGACGATGGACATGCCAGTCTAAAAGAAGGTCGATCCAAGTCCATTGCCACCATCATGATGACCAGCATCTACAAGCCATTTGAGGAGACCGAAACAATTGAAACCGTTAAGGAGGACGAGGAACACGACGAACATGATCAGACAGATATTGAGACGAAAACCACAACATCTTCAACAACAGACACAACCACTAAAAAGACAACACTACTGCAGTCGAGCGAGCAGAGCAGCAGCAGCACGACCACCAAGAGCAGCACGACCGACTCCAAAACCAAAATAGAATCCATTACTTTAACACAGACCGAAACACAAGCTGAGCAAGCAATGGATGGCACAGACCGCAAGACACCGCCTACGGCACCAGTCAGTCCTAGCGTGAAGCCAGTGAGTACCACAAGCACAGGTACTGGTACAGGCACAGGCACTGGCACTGGCACTGGCACAGCGCCTGGCACTGGGTCCAGTTGTGTGAAGAGCGAGTCTAGTGCCGCTAGCATTGCATCGACATCGGGTCCATTGTCCCCCAAGGACATCAGTGGTAAGTCAAGTCCGGGGGCTCTAACATCAGAAAGTCAATCCATACCAACACCGTTCGGACGTGAATCGCACACTGAGACGCCAGAGTCATCGCCCAAGCCCACATCGCCTTTCCCGCGCGTCAGCAAGGATGAGCTCCAATCACTAGGTGTGACAGCTGAACCTGATGAACACATCGAGATTGCCGCCGATTCCAGCGAGTTTCTTCCAGAGCTGCATGAGCTGCGGGGCATTGAGAGCACTACAGGACTAAGCGACAGCACCGAAAAGATTATAACAACAACCATAACCACTGTGACCAAGGTCATCTCTGCTGATGGCAAGGAGATTGTGACTGAGCAAAAGACAGTTACCACAACAGACAGCTCAGAGCCGGATAGCGAAAAGGTAGTAGTTACTACAACCCGCACAACCAGCGAGAGCGAGAGAAGCGAACGCGAGCGTGACCAGATTCTGCCCAAAGAAGTGGCCATGCTGCGTGGCATTTACCGCTCCGGTACGCCGGCCAGCGATGATGAGCGGCTTGCTGGTGGCATCAGCGATGATGAGTTGCCCGGCTCACCACGCAGCGCTAGCTATGATCTGCAGCGCTCCAGCTCTGGCATTAGCAAGCGCTCTGATCTAGATGCCGATGACAGTCAGGACGACATACCGCCGCAGTATGGCAGCGAAGAGCATTCAACAGCGCGCGCCATTCTGCCGCAACGCACTACCGATCCGATGGCAACCTCGTTCTATGGAGCGCTACCCGATAGCTTCGATGCGAAGCCCAGCACCGAACCGATACCCATTCGAGGCGCTGTGCTAATGACCTATACAGACTCTCCGCCAGCCAGTCAGTCATCGGAGAGCGTGGAGAGCACCAGCCAAACCTGGGCCGGACACAAGTTCCTCGATGAGGCAGACAAGGACTTCCAGAAGGCACTTGAGGAGCATGTGCAGGCGCGTGGCGCCGAAGTGATGTCTTCCGTGACCGCCAAGTATTCCTACTCGCCCTCCAAGGCCGAGGAGGTCGAACAAATTGTCAGCAGCACTGCGGAGCGACAGCGCTTCCCTCTCAGCGATGTGCAGAAGGTACGCAGCGGCGAAAATCTATTGGCTAGCTTCGGCAGCTCAAGCCCAGCTATCAGTACTGTACCCACGACTCTCACAGCAACAACGACTGCATCAGCTGCCACTGTAACTGCAACTGCAACAGCAACAGCAACAGAGGCAACAGCAACAACAGCAACGACTGCAACAACAACAACTAGTGGCAGCAGCAGCAGCACTAGCGGCACTCTGCCCAAGGATCGCTTAGAGGAGTGGGGCAAACCACTCGGCCTACCATCACCAGCCCCATTGCCAGTCGAGGGTGGCGATATACGCACCACACCTAAGAAGGAGCGTCGCTTGGTGGCCACCAAGACGCGTCTTAATAATGAGAAGAATTTGCGCAAACGTAGCGGGTCACCCAACAAAGCAAAGAAACCAGCACCGGTCTATGTAGATCTGACCTATGTGCCGCACAATGGCAACTCCTACTATGCTCATGTTGACTTCTTCAAGCGTATCCGTGCCCGCTATTATGTCTTCTCCGGTACCGAGCCCAGCCGTCAAGTATACGATGCTTTGTTGGAAGCCAAGCAAACCTGGGAGGACAAAGAGCTGGGTAAGTTCTTTATTCATAGTAAGAACTATGTTCTTTATTCGTAGTAAGAACTATGCACTTGGGTGAAACAGAAATCCCTTCAATCGAAATTCCAAACCAATTCAAAATCTTAGGTAGCATGAAAGTCGCATTAGTTTTCTTTCGAATAGCATAATACTTATGAATAGAGATTTGAGCTAATACTTAATGACCGATCATTGGTAATAAAACTCTTTCTTTGATAGCTTGATTAATTTTTTTCCAAATATTGAACACTTTTTATTTTATTAGGTTTCATTCTATTCATATTTATTTCTATTCTATTCTACCAATTTACTAAAAATATTTTTTACAACTTTAGGTTACATAAATAAATAGCCATAAATATTACAAACTAAAATCTTTAAACCTACATCTGGTAACAGATATTAATTTACAAATAAAACAAAATAATTTAGTGCATTAACTTTATCAAGAGTAACATTTTCACATTTCACAGAGGTGACCATCATACCAACCTATGATACCGATGTGCTGGGCTATTGGGTGGCCGAGAATGAGGAGCTGCTTGCCAAGCACCGCATCGATCTGTCGCCATCGGCTTCACGCTGCACAATTAACTTGCAGGATCATGAGACTTCGTGCTCCGCTTATCGCTTGGAGTTCTAGGCCACGGGCTTGTTTATTGCATTTGACGATGACGACTAAAAGCTACTGCAACCACTATTTTTCAAATCTCTTTCACCACACAGACAGCGGTTTGAGGTCGCCCCATTGTGAACCTTAAGGGGCAACACCTACAACTACAACTACAACAACAGCAACAACAACAGCTGCAACAACAGCAACCAACACACAGAAAAACGACGACTTTCACTTTTTGAGCTTAACGATGACGACTTTCACAAATTTCAACATCTAAAAACACAACGAAAACGACACCAACAACTAAAAAGTGAAAACAAAGCTTGACACAAAAACGACAACAACAAAATGCAATACGCAAAAAAACGTGGGGCACAGAAACGCTAAATAAAGAAGAAGAAAAAATGAACAAAAAGCTGAATATGGCGGAGTAACGGGTCACATGAGTGACGCCATTTTGTTTGCCAATGCCGCCTATTTGCGCTTTTTGCAAATTTATTTCAAAATGCAGCAAGCAAGGTAATTAATCAATATATGTTTTCAACAAATTAATTACTAAACAATGCAAAAAAAAAAAAAAACATATGAAAAAAAAAACTACCAAAGAAGCGCTACGTGCCACAATACAAAAGAACACAATTACCAAAAAAAAATGTATCGTATAAATATATAGTATATATACGTATTTGTTGCTTTAATCAAATGTCAAGCTACCTTGCATAGTTATCCAAAGATCAAAATTGTTTTCAAACCCGCATAGCTTAAATATACAAAACAAAAACAAAAAAAATCAAAAAAAAAAAAAAAAAAACAAACAAAAATGGAAAAGAAAAGGAAAATGCTAATTATATTACAAATAATATTCATGTTTATTGTATTAGTAAAACTTTTATGAAAAACTATTGAAGAATCCCATATATTTGAATTTAATATATATATATGTACATATATATATGCATGTATACGTATATGTATATATATATTTATTTATTTATGTATATATAAATACATATGTATGCGTATGTCAAGAATTGGCAACAACATATAGTACCACTACTAGTATTTATTTAGCTACAAAAGCTCTACACGCCTCATTCATAAAGACACGCTGAATGTACCATGCAATCAATAAAAACAAATGTTTGCCTATATATTTTTGTTTGAAATAGAAAAAATAAAAACGAATGCACTTAAATTGTTGAAGCATTAATACAAGCTTTGAAATACAAATTTAGCTAACAACATGAATTTAACATGGGTCACTGTGAACTCGTAATATAAAATCTAATTTTATCCAAAGTCTAATGGAGCATCTACCAATAAATATGGAACAAAGCAAAATAATACTAACCTTATATATATGTGCCTCCCCAAAATGCAAGCAATGAAGAGAAGTCTATAAAATGAAATACTAAATATCAAATAATAAAGACAATTAACTGAATAATTTGATTTGAAATTTTCTATTTTGAGTTGATCTTTTGTTTAACATAGATTCATGCAGACAGTTGATAGACTAAAACTAAAATACCAATGGGCAAAAGTTATAAACAATGCAAACAAGATTTAACTATAGCTGTTAAACGATGAAAATAATATACGTACACTTAAATAGAACAAAGAGAAATAATACCAAAGTCTGGCAGAAATCGAATGAAGTGAAAACGTCGCGTTCTTGGGCAAGATATGGGTCTGTGTCTTAATGTTGGATGTCATGGGGTTGATATATGCTATATACTCAACTGATGTAGGTATGTTAAGTGAGGTTAACTCTGAACGATAAATGATGATTGCTGTTATTGGTGATAAAGTTGATAATGCGATTATGTTAATGCTGATATTAATATGTAAGGTTTACGAGGGTCTGATTGGGATAGCATGGGCTTGGGGTAGGGTGTCATTAAACCAGATATTGTGACACACAACTAAATGATGAACACAAAGTGAATGAAGGTTATTTTTCTATATTTTTTTTTTACTTTTTCATAGTCATAGAATAACAAATTTCCCAAAGAACAAAAAAAATGTTTAAATGAGAAACCAATTATAAATGATAACAAAAACTAATAATAAAAATGGCACACGCAACATTTAAAAAATAATAAATTATACATTATTATATGTTTATATGAAATCAATATTTAAAAAAAAAAAAAAAAGAAAAGACAGAAAATTTTGAAGCCACTGAGAAAAATAGTCAGACAGTCCAAAAAAAAGTAAAGACAAAGTGAAATTAAGCATATTGAAATACTCATTTTCGATTGAATTACAATTAATATTTGACATACAGACTTTTTAGGATATACATACATATATAAAACCGATCTTATCGAATAAATTCAATAAATATATATTATTCTTTGCATTTTTAACAACTACAATATATGCAGATACATATATATTTAAATATATATATATTTTTCTGTTGCTTTTTATACAACAACAAGAATAACCAGGCGCAACAGTCAACAAACAACTGGCTACCGTCCAGTCTACAAAAGTTTGATAAGCAACACGCAAAAATTTAAAATTAACAAAATTTAATATAAAAACATATACATATACAAACCATTTAAGCAATTAATAAATATCGATTATATACTTTTGAAAAGATCCAACCGCGCGTGTGATAGTTGTTTTTTTTTTACAAATTATATTTTTAATACATTATATTTGATTGGTTTGCTTTATTTGTGCTTGAAGAAATTGAACATGAACAGTCTATAATTAAAGCAGGTGCAAAGTAAATACTTTACATATTTATGTATGTATGTATATGATATAAAGTGATAAAAATAAAATTATTTTATGACTACTAGCAAACAGCTTTAGACAGGGATTTACAAATTATAAACAAAATTTTAAATATAAAGCATATAATTGAATGACATTGAAAAGTTCTAAACAAAGTAAATGGTACAAGCACCGTAAACATTTTTTTTAATAAATAATTAAATCACAAAAAAATATATATATAATTTAGTTAAGATAATGCTTACACTATTCAATTCATCAATTTTTTATAAACTAAAGTTAAAAAATTTACGTACCTAAATATATTTTATTTCAATTTCGAACTCTCAATATAAGAATTATAATGAAATGCAATTTGCAGCAATATTAATTAAATTGGAGTTTCGGAATCTTCTGTTTTTTTTTTTTTTTTTAATTCAACTGATTACAAGTAATAATGCAATAGTGAGGAAATCAAGAGATGAACACACAACATAAAGATCAAATATTTATTATGAGATGTTTTGTGTGAATTCATGGATATAATATCCTCAGGAATACAAATTGTAGACTATTTGAATATGAGTGTTTTATTGGTATATTAAACAATTTCGAATCCAACTTCAAAACAGAACTTTTGCGCAGAAATGAAGAAAAACAAAACAAAACGAAAATAAATGCTAGATTAAACTTATAGACATACTTATACACACAAATATATATCCAAATGCATGAGCGACCTATATACACCATAAACTTGAATGTTTGAATGTTTGCTTGTAAGCTCTAAGTACATACTTTCAGACCAATTCAATTATTTGCTTTACTAAGTTGAGTCGAAAACACGGAAACTGCTTTACAGTTTATGAAATAAACCAAAAATCAAAAAAGAAAACAACAACAACAACAACAAAAAACATTTAAATGTGTTAAGTTTCTTGCAAATGTCTTTAATGTTTATTGTTCATTTGTCAACTGTGTAATGTATTTATTATGTATCCATTGCCTTATCCAAAGCGTAACAAACGTAACGTATTAACGTATTAACTATATATGAGAGTACCCCATAACTACAAAATCAAAAAAAAAAAAAAAAAAAAAATACATATTAAAAAAAAAGTAATACGAAGTAAACGTCGAATATGTTTGTTGAATTTGCTTCATGAATTTGCTTTTACTTATTAGCAGCTTCGATTTAAATCAAATATACCTAAATTTATATGCATGCATACAGATATATACGTGTATCTAAATATGACTACTATATAATCTTTATTAAAAGCATGCAGAAAATTGTTACAAGAAAAGAAAAAAAAGGCATAAAGCTAAAAATAAACGAAAGCAAACATAAACACACACACAAACAAGAAGCTAAAAATATAATACCGCTAACAGGGCTAATGCAGTGGGACATATTCGATAACCGCGAGTACAGATATGAACAGACAGAGATTAAATCAAATCAATTGCAAGATACAAATGCGTGCACAAAGCTACACAAATAGTGCTGCTAACTAAGAAGAAAGGCAGAGTAAAAGGATCGAAACGAAGGCAAGCACAAACAAAATTAACACACACCCACACAGATAGGGAAAGGAAACGATTTAAAACCCAAGGGATGCAATATTTAAATATTTAAAAAATCAAAAAGAAAAAAAAGAAGAAAAATTCAAAAAAAAAAAAATTACATATATGTATTACATTTTATGAAAAAGTCAAGTCAAGCTTATCTCAAAAACTATTTCCAAAAACAAAAAAGTCTAAAAATTATAATAAAGGTATTTATGTGAAATTTAAATGTGTTTTATTTCGATATTGATGAAGGGTTCAATTCAAGTTTCTTTCAGCTTAGCATAAAAACTTTGTACATTTCGAAAACAAAGTATAAATATTTGAAATGTAATTCAAGTGCATTAAAAGCTTTACGCCCCACCCAAACCCGTTGCAATGAATATGCGTAAATGGCTAATTGTTCTTGGCACCAAGAATAACTTGGCTCGCCTTTTTATCTGTCAAATTTGATATATGCGCAACCAGCATTTTAGCTTGTTGACAATAAAGTGCGTTAATGCACATTAAATATGATTGATAAGGGCCTGGATAGCTCAGCAAGTTACTCTCCAATATTAGGTTCAGTCGTCAAACTGACCTCCGCCTTTACAGTACCAAATTTATTCAAACAAAGGTATTGCATTTGAAGAACAGCTGCTGTCAGCGTATCCGGGAATCGGTTGCTAATTCCGCCAAATTTTAATTATGATTCCAGATAAATATAATATAATCGCTTAACATTCTCTTGCATTGCAATTAAATGATAACGCATTATCTTTCAAATAAAAGCGACACTCTTCCATGAAACCATACTCAATCATACGGCATGGACATTTTGGACGCACTGCTACCGCTGCACCGTGTTTGTCAACTGTGCAACCTGTGGCAGTGGCGAGTAAATACTTCATTTACACGGCATCTACAACTTTCACGCTGGCTGCAGCTCTACGGCTGTGTGGTATTGACGCTGTCCATCGTATACTTGTTGTATGACCTGTTTAACGACATTCAAACAGCGGGTGCGAATGTGGATGCCGATGTGGATGCCGATTCCAATAAGAAGCGCAATATTGGGTACACTGTTGACTTCATACAGCTGGTGGGCATACGTGTGGCACACGCAACGGCGCTTCTGGAGGCACTATGGCAGCGTCAAGCCCAGAGCCGCTTCTTTGCCGAGGTGCGCGAAATCGATCACAAATTTGCCAGTGCTCTGCATCTGGACGTGGACAATAGCCAATTACGCCGTCGAATGACACGACGTGCTATGTGGATCCTCTCCGGTTATATGCTCAGTCAGAGCTTCATTCTGTTGACCAAAATGCTTGCGTCTGAACGCCAGTTTATTATATATTGGCTGTGCTATTTGTTGCCTCTGCTGGTTTGTGGTCTGCGCTATTTTCAGATCTACACGGCCATCCTCATTATCCAGCAGCGTCTGGAGATGCTGCTGCGCATGCTTGAGTCACTTCAGCTGTCAGAGTCGGAGCCGCAGAAGCCATATGTCTGCATGAGCATTAAGGAGCAACTCGAAATGGAGGCGGACGCAGCCGGCTGCATGCAGCGTCTTTTGGCCGCCAGGGTGCTGTATCAACGGCTTTGGATGCTGGTCTCTCACCTGAACAGCTGCTTTGGCTTATCCATGCTAATGAATTTGGCCAACGATTTTCTGGCGATTACCTCCAACTGTTATTGGATGTTCTTGAACTTTCGCCAGTTTACTGCCTCACCCTTTGATTTTCTGCAGATTGTGGGAAGCACCCTGTGGTCGGCACCGCATCTGGTCAACGTCCTCGTGCTGGCTCTAATGTGCGAGCGTGCTGCCTTTTTTGTGAGTGCCAGTGGGCATGGAGCTGGATGTTATCTGTAACTGAAATCGTTGTCGTTTTTTATTTCCTGCTTTCAGACGACTCGTTTGGCTTTGAGTCTGCATTACATCCGTGTGGATCTGCAGAATGAACTCCACAATGCACTAGTAAGTCGATCATTTCCGTTTATCCTTCGCACAGAGTCCATAGACTTGTATTGCTTTACAGATCACACAGTTCTCACTGCAACTACTGCATCAGCGACTCCAATTCAGCGCCGCCGGTTTCTTCAACATCGACTGCACGCTCCTTTACACAGTATGTGGGCCTAGCCCAAGAGCGGTAAAATATTCTAAATATTTTCAATACCCATTACCTTTTCCAGATTGTTGGAGCCACAACAACCTATTTGATCATCCTGATACAGTTCCACATGAGCGAAAGCGGTTCAGCTAGCGGATAAGATTCATTATTCGATGCACAAAATAAAACAAACAGTCTCCTACTAAAAATCTGGTTAAACCTCGAATATTGAAAAATCATTAATGCACCTCCTAACCTTGATTAATCTAGTACTAAAGCAGTAAGACGCACCTCAAACCCTATATGGTATATAGATTCTGGAACAGCATCAACTGCCGAGTCAATATAGCTAAGTCCGTTCCTTCGTCAGTCCGTCGCAAATCAAGATTATTTAATTTATCGATTTTATTTTTAATATTTACAGCCATCCAAATAATAAAAGCCGGATACGAAGAGCACAACTCATAGCCCAAAACGTTCTCTTATATTGCTTCTCATACAATCAGCAAGCCTTATATATGTACGACAAGAGTCTATATTTTCAAAATCAGATTATAATATAGCATATCGCGTGCTCTAACAATTGTCAATTGTCAAACTTTTCGTTCTTAAGCGAATAAGTAATTGGCATATAATTCCATCCGATCACATCACAATAAAGACTGCTTTCCTCCAGTCCAAATCTTTAGCACCCAATATTGCATGCTATTCCTTCCAGGGGAAGGACCCGGACGAGGTGTCCACCATTTGTTATGAGAAGGCATTTATACATCTAACGCCATCAGCGCCATCGATAGATGATTTAAGAAGCGATGATGACTTCTCTGAAGTTATACCGGATGTAATCATAGGCGATCGACAAGAGCCAGTGTCAGTGGACAAAACCTTTTCCATTAGCGAAAGCGAAAAGGCATATTTTATTTTCATATTTTATTTTTATTTTAATTAAGTGTTCGCCAAACGGTGGCCGTAACGTAATTTTGGTCTATGCCTTTTGTCCAGAATAAATGAAACAATAAATTTACTAGATAAATTGATTTGTGAGACAAGCGATATCAACGATATGATTACGTTTCTCGCTTAGGCTTAGCCTGTGCCTGTGCCAGGAATGGAGGTGCACAGCACTTGAGTACATTGCGGTAAACTTCCTGGGCAGGGCGAAGGGTTCGCCAATAATTGGGTGCCAAGCGAATAATCATGGCCAGGTAGCCTTTGAATACGTCATATGTTGGATAAATGAATCGCTCACAATGGCACTTGTGATGGTGAGGACACTTGGGATCGGCAACCCAGTCACGAGACAAGGGAATCTCCATGCCACTGTTTGGAGTGCGAGAATTCCTGGAACGCAAAGCTAGGGTTTCCCTGAGAACGGTTAAAAGTGGACTCGATTAATAGGTGGTTAGGTGGTTGGACTCGAAGCGCGAAGTCTATTTACTTGATACCGTTTTTCAAGAGCGTTTGCACACCCTTCCTATTGATGACTCTGGCAAAGTGATGGCAGCGATTTGTTCTATCCAGAGTGTAAAGGTACCAGGTGGGCATCTGGCCGAAACGGACCACACTTAAGACCCGCTCAGCGCAGTTTATGCGCTCGACCCAATTGTATTCCAGCCATAGAATGACCGAGAGAAATACCTTCATGTGGTAATGAATGAAGTTCATAATAAAAGAATATATACTATTTTTGTACTCACCTCTATCTCGGAGTTAACACTAATGTAGCTGGTTTTGAGCATGTGAATCAGTTCGTGCTCGTTAAAGTCGAGAAAGGATGCAGAGCTGACTATGCAGATGTAGAACCGCGAAATGCGACTGAGCATCAGTTCACGGAGAATCTTTCCCTCAGGATAGCGGCGTGCTTCCAAATAAACCTTGTACGCAGTGGCTTCGTTGAAGAAATCCATTTTTCCGAGGGAAGCCCAGAGCTGTCTTAGTAGTTGGGGTATCTGCAGCACCTCATCTGCTATCATACGAACCAGACTCTCTTCGTTGTCGGCTTCGTCATTTTCCTGTTCGTCGTTGTCATTGGACTTTATCGATAATGCTATCATAGGAAGCTTCTCTATGAACTGCTTTGCAGCGTAGATCTTGACGTAGTTCTGAAGGACAGACATGAAGGAGAGATAGCGCTGGTTGCCTGGCATAATGCCCTCCGCGGCCAGAGTCTGAGGACGCAGCATAAGCATCAATTTCTTCGATACGTGATAGGTCACCGATGGGGGTTTCTCTGTTTGCTTCTTGGAGTTGAGGAGCTCCATTACGATCTGGTTCGCATCGCCGTCGCCTTCCTCACCCAGGCGCATCAGGAATGTGGCAAGCTCGCTGCGCTGAACCACAGACACAAGACTATTGGTGCCTTCGTTGATTGCGACATCTTCCAAGAGAAGGGTTGCCTTTTCGTTTTCGCTAATGGTAAAGGGTTGTCCACTGGCATTGGTACTTGCAGTGGCACTTGCTTCCGGCTCTTGCTTGTCGCCTATGATTGCATCCAGTATAACTTCAGAGAAGTCATCATCATCTATCGATGGCGCTGATGGCGTTGGATGTATAATTGCCTTCTCATTGCAAATGGTGGATACCTCGTCCGAGTCCTTGCCTAGGGATTCCATGTTGTGTTGACTTATATAAAAGATTTCCAAATTCACTGAAGTAAGCACGACTAGTTCAGTATTAAAACAAATATGAAATGTAAAACAATTGCAAAGCTCTAACGAGATTCACTTTAAATACTTTCCAAAAGGCTACTGTAATATTACAGTAGGTTGTCGAATTCTGTGAAAATTTAATCAGGGGATCGGGTGAAGACCAACATGGTCTGGAAATCTGCCGCACCCAGCTAAGCAGTAGCAAGAAAAGCTAAACAGGTTTTATCGTCTTCGCAAATATCATCTTTGCAATAACATTTATTTTATTTTTTAAATTATATATCTTTGATAACCAAAATGATGTTCGTACAAGAGCTCAATATCCGATTGATTGTTCTTGACAGCTGGCCAAATTCACAGATAACGGCGAACAGTCTGCTAATCTTAATTCAGTTAAGAAAATATTAAATGTGTATATTGCATTCTATAATTTAAAAAATAAGAAAAAAAAAAAAACAAAAACATGTGGGATCTTATCTAATCTGTGCACGCATAGCTATACTACTGGGAATCTCGATGTTGTTCAGCTGCAGCAGCTTCACCAGATTGCGCACGAAGTCTAGTGAGACCTTGAGCTCATCGTCGGCTTGCAGGCGTTCGTAGAGATCGATGGCACCCTCGTAGTTGTTGTTCTTGGCGAACTGAGCTAGCAGCATATCATAGATCCGTTGCTCATCGATGGTGCGCTGCAAACCGCGAACGCCCCGCGCCAATCGGAGCAGTGTACGTGTGGCGCCCTCCTGGCCCAGATGCTCGCAGTTCTTTAGCAGCAGTTCGTGATTGATCCGAAACTCTGGATTGATAATGAGCCGACGCAGCTGGGTTTCAGTGCCGGATTCGGCTAGCGCCAGCAGCAGGGCGCTGTTCATGTTGGCATCACCATGGACTCGACTCACAGTCGCCGTAACCGAGCCCAGATGCTGTTGAGCCGACTTGATTGTTGTGCCCGGAAAGCGGGCCAGTTCCGTCTCGTCACCGTTGCTCAACTTCACAAGCAGCGACAGCATCTCAAACTGTAAAGGTGTATGCTTGAATCGAGTCGCCAATCGCTGAAATTCGGACACGGCTTCATCCAAATTGCCGCGGAGCAGCCACTCGCGCACCACCGGACCCAGGAGCGCATTATGCGCCTGACAGTAGCCAAGTTTCCTCAAGAATTCGAACGTTTCCAAGCTGAGACTGCGCCCACCGGCATTTATCTCGGCATCCGGATTTGCCCTTACAGCCAGTTGGGCCACATTGTTGAGCAGCTGCCACACATTCTTGATCACATAGTCGCCGCCGTTGACTCGCGTCTGCAGGGCGCGCTGCTGCAAT
Source organism: Drosophila picticornis (assembly GCA_035043845.1). Classification (NCBI taxonomy): domain Eukaryota; kingdom Metazoa; phylum Arthropoda; class Insecta; order Diptera; family Drosophilidae; genus Drosophila; species Drosophila picticornis. The sequence goes on along the minus strand of JAWNMR010000492.1, from coordinate 19,213,236 downwards.
AGCTCCTTGGCAGCATCCAACTGATTCTCATGCACCAGCAGAGAGGCGTAGTCAATCAGCTTATGCTCATCCAACTGGAAACCTGCATTGAAAAGAGAAAAACGTCACTTTTCGCTTTATTTGTTTAGAGTAGCAAGGTATAGAATTGACCTAATCCTAATCCAAGATCTAGTCAAGTGGATGGATCGGGAGAGTCAAACTTGTTTTTACTGTTTTTACTCACCCGGAAAGGTTTGCTGTATGCGCTGCAGGGTTTGCTGTGCCCGGCGCAGATCTTTCCGCTTGATGTGCAGCTCAAAGATAGAGGCCAGCATACCCGGACTAGTCTGGACTTGTAGCGACTCACATTTCGCTAGCAATTCGAGAGCGCGTTCAAGGCGATTGTCGCGCACGCTAAGTTGAAGCAGACGCCGCAGGACGCCGCGTGTGTTCAGCTGTTTGGCCTCCAGCTCGATGAGATGGCACTCAAGCTCATCCAGCGACATGTCACGCGGATGCTTAATAAAGCCACCAATGGCCAAATTATTGTCCATTGCCGGTGGCAGGGTGAGCTCCGTATTGCGCATTTTTTGCAGCGTGCTTCCGATCGTTTGCCGGATGACGGCATCGCTGCTGCTGTTAACCAGGCTTAGCAGCGTCTCTGCAGCAGCTGGAGACAGCTGCAGTTGCAGGCGTTGAAGTTCGTGGAGGAAGCGCAACAGTGACGCCGGCTCCATACGCAGACGCGTCTGTGGCGCACACATCTGCAGCAGCAGGGCGCCAACGAAATCCTCTTGCCGCTGCAACGACCGCTGCTGCAGCGCCTGCGTCAGCTTGGCAAAGATTTCATAACGCTTGTTGGCACGCACATTAATGGCGAGCGCGGCCAACGGTTGCAGCAGCTGCACCAGCTGCAGACGGGTCGGATAGCGCTCGAGAAGATCGAGAGCTGCCTGCATTTGCTGCTGCTGCAGCAGCTGGCTAAGCACATGGATTAGCGACTGGGAGGGGCGTATGCCAATCGCATCGAGTTTTTGCAGTGCCTGCAGCGGCTGCTGCAGCGTCTGCCACAGATTGGGCAGCACATAGACGAAGAGCGTTGACTCATCGCATTCAACGCCCAGTCGCTGCATCTCGCCCAGCAGACGCAACATTCCGCTCTCGCCGTCGCGCTTGTGCTGCTCCAGCAACAGTGGCCAAAAGTAATGGGGACGCAGTGGCTCGCCGGCTTCACGCAACGCCTCCAAGCAGGCCAATGCCAACGATGGCTGACGACGCAGCGCCAACTCGGTCAGCAGTTCCAGCGCTCGTCTATTTTGGCCACGTTCACGCAGCTGGGCGGCAAATTGCAGCATCTGCTGGAGGGGTGTCCGGGCTCGAAACAATTCCAGCAGCAGCAGCGACGCATATCCATCAATGTTCTGGTTCTCATTGTAACTCGGCGCCGGCAGCATTCCAATCAGCTTGATGACCAGTTGCGCCTGATCACGGTGCAGCAGCTGGATGCATATACTGTTTATGGCTGGCGGGACATCGCCGCCGTGCACATATTCTGCCGGCAGCTCACTAACCAATTGCTGCATCAGCTGGACATCCTGGACCTGGGTACTCAAGACAGCGCGCAGCATTTGCAGCAGCTGCGGTGCATGGAAACTGCCGGCATGTTGGCGCAGCAATTCGCGACCTTTGCCCAGCTCATCATTTTCAATGTAGGCCACAAAGCAAAGCGATTGGGTGGTGGGATTGGGCGTTATGCCAGCGGCCCGCATACTGTTCAACACTGAATCGGCGCCGGGCAGGTCTCCGCTCCGCGCATGACCCAGCAGCAACGCATGGAAATTGCTTTCGGTGAGCGGAAAACTGCGCTTGCGCATCTCGCTCAGCAGCTCGGTGGCCTGACGCATGTTGCCAGTGGCGCCGGCCACGTCCAGCAGTGCGCTGTAGAGCGCTGCATCTGGCGCTCCATTATAGGTGGCAATTTCGGCGAGCAGTGTGTGATAATCGGGCAGCGGTAGCTGGTTCTGATGCAGCATTTGGAGCTGCGTGTGGTAGTGCGACAACGTTGGCTGCTCCACTCGCAGCAGCTGGGCCCACAGGCGCCGGAACAGCGCCAAACGTTCGCTACTGCTTGGTACGGGCATCAGTTCGGGCACACAGGCACCAAGCAGAAAATGAAGCTGATCAGCGCCAAGTGACTGCTTTTGATTTCCCTCCAGCTGCTGCAGCAGGCGTTCGCAGTGCTCATGACGGAGGATACCATTTTGCTGATAATGCTGCTCCAGCTGTATCCACAGACCCTCAACGTTCTCCACGACGCCATCGCTCGCTTTGTGTGTGCGTTTCTTCCGTGTAGTCCTTTCTCCAGATCCTTTTAATTCGCCTACGGCTCCAACCGTTGAGTAGCTAAGGCCACCAGCTGGAAATGTTGTCCTGCTTGCTGGCATTGCATAACGCTGCCGGTATCCATGTGTCGCTGGCGTTGTGGCCGCTGTCGACGCAGCTGCAAGTCCACTAATTCGCAGTGAGGCAACATAACGAAAGCACACATTCTTCAACAGATGCGTGCGCAACATGGCAACTGCCAATGCGCCAATATTGAAAACAATCAAACGTAACGCGACTCAACACGCGAGCCGGCAAATCGGGATGTTGCTGAAACATCGTTTCTATCGATAGTTTCAGCAATAAATTGACTATCGTTGACGGGCTGAGACCATCGCTTGTTGTTTTGTTTTGCTTTAAGCCCACTTTACAGATAAAAAAATGCTATCGATAATGAAAAACATCATATTAAAAACTGGGTCAAACCGGTCACAAAATATTTCACGGCAGAATTCTTACAGGCCGGTTTCGAGACTCCATAACTAAATCCCACTATGTCAACTCACTGCCATTGGATGGATTCTGTTCAACGGTATCAACATAATAATAATCGATAGTCGGACATGCCAACAGCTGCTGTAACAGGTGACAGCGAAGCCGCCGTTGGACGCCGGAAAGTCTGATTTCTTTTATTTGAATGCCTAAGATTGCAACTATCCGTCAAATCAGCTGTTTTGTTAGTGATGTGCAATGCTGTGTAGTGATGTTATTATACAAAATATAAATGAAAAATGATTTTAACCTTTAAGAAAAACGTGAATTTATAATCACCGAGATAATTAATTAATTAAATTGTAGCCTCTCAGCAGACCTTTTTTGTTTTCAGGTTCCACAGGTGAAATAAATTGCAATATTTAGGTCTCGAAATAGGCTTAAAACATAAACGATACATCGCCGCAATGGATGTTTCATTTAAAACATCGAAAGGCAGCAAAGTTGCTTAAGTAGGTGCCTATCGATAGACAGAAAACGAACAATTGTATAAACGCACAGCTCTAACTGCTGTTATCGCTGCACGTTTTTTGTTTTCGTAAACATTTAAACAATATAGGCAGTCATGTCGTCTTGGAAAAAGGCATCCAAAAGTAATCAGAAGGTGCATCGGGAGCGCCATCAGCCGGCGGATCGCCAGCATCTCGGTCTGCTCGAGAAGAAGAAGGACTACAAAAAGCGTGCCATTGACGCACATCAGAAGGAGAAAACGCTGAAGGCGCTCCACAAGCGGGCCCTCAACAAGAATCCCGATGAGTTCTACCATCACATGATCAACTCGAAGCTAAGCGAGGATGTGCATCGTGAAAATGATGCCAAGGACGAGCACACGTCCGACCAGTTGGCGCTCATGCAGACCCAGGATCTCAAGTACATAGGGATGAAGCTCACCGTAGAACGACGCAAGCTGCAGCGCCTGCGTGAAACGCTCGTCGATGTTAATGCCAGCACCGGGCAAAATAAACGCTTCACCTACAACGAGAAGGGCGTCAAACAAGAGGTGCCAACGCCAAAAATAGAGACAGCAACAGCAGAGAGTCTGGTGAGCGTCTCCTCTTTACATACACCTAGACTTTAAAAAAGGAGTGAAGAAAACAACTTGTGCATTTACAAAAGAAAAATGTTAATGCCATGTCCAAAACCCAATTTATTGAAAATCAGAAGTATCTGGCTAAAGATGAATTCCTTCGGTCAAAACAGCAAATTTGAAGATGAGAAAAAGGTTCACATTGGTCCATAAGGAGTGGATCAGATCAGAAGGTGCAAGAAAATGTCACAACATTCTCAGAATTCTTCAAAATCAAGTTAATTTGCTGGGAAACGATGACAAAGGAAACGTTAGTCGCCATAATGCAAAGAAATCCTATTAAATTAACTTAAAAATCAATCATGCAAGGGGGTGATCTCCCTCTGATCCGTGCCAGCCTCAATAAGTCGAGCCGGAGTCAAGCCTCATCTTAAAATTTGAATTAAAAGATATTGTTATTTGGGCATGGTTTTTTAAATTTTCTTTGAAAATTCATTAATTATTTTCGTCACACATATTTATATATATATATTAAGGTGCAAACTAACCAATTTCCTAATCTCAATCAGGAAACGGGCGTCAGAACGCACAGGCAGCAGCTTCTGAGCGAGTTGAGGAAACGAGAGCTGCGCGAACGTGAACTGAGTATAACAAAAAGGAAGCTGGAGCTGAAGAAAGCCATTAACCAGCCACGCCTGCTCAAACCAAAAAGAATCCAGGCCGGCACGAAGGACTCTGCGCCCGTTTATAAGTTTCGTTATGAGCGCAAAAAGTAGAAACCAATAGTTTTTTTTTTGGTTATACATATATATTTATACATTTGTATATGTAATTAAAATGAATTTGCCTCTCGAAACTGATCCAGCTATCTCGATGCATCATCATGGTTTTCATCATTATCTGTAAATTAAATGCCTTTTCATCTCAGAGCTATTTTGATGAGAGTATATGACAATGATCACCCCATATGAGCCTCGTTCAAAAATCGATAGTTTTAAACTTAAGCTCTCTAATTGTGTGACTGTTTTGCGCTTTCAGGAATTTTCTTATAAATATTTCATTATTTTAGTTCCACAATTTTATTATTTTAGATATTTCGATTGTGGGGAAATATGTAAGCCGAACTTGATTTTAATATAGGAGGGTAGCTACCGTTATTATTCCCGTGAGATTGAAAATAAAGTTATGAGAACTAATTAAGAGCACTTAATTAATTGTCTTTGAATTTTAAGGAAGCTTCTTATAAAAATGTTAATAAAAAATGTTGACATAAGCGCCATCTGTGGGTGGAAAAGAGCCGTCTGTTGGGCATTCGCGTAATTTGGCGCTCTGTAAACTGTTATCGTTTTATTTTTTTATGTTAAAAATGCCGTTAGCTGTCTACTTAGCGGAGACCTCAACCAAATCCAGCTTGTACCAACTTACGATATTCGGCTACTTCGCTTAGGTTTTTTACCAGCAGATGGCGCAAGCGATCAAGAACTGAATTTATAAATAATTAATTGAATGATCGAAATTATCGAGTATTTATTTAGAGAAAAATACATAGAAATTACTTTAATTTTGAAGCATACGTATTAATGTGTATATAACGTATATGCAAGCAGAATATTTATTTAGGTATAACATTTTAGTTAATCAAGAGTACTCCAGTGTGAAGCGACCGACTAATGATACCCTATACCCACCATACCTATACCTTCAAATTAACTAAGCCTGTTCTTAACGAGATGTGAAACTTGTACAAAAATTGGTAAAACGTTTCCGGATTTAAAATGAATGCGAAACATATTTTTTTATATTTTTAATTTCAAGTTGTGTTCGGTTATTTCCTATTTATCTATTCATATTTTGCTCCAAAATTTGGACTGAGCTCTGCAAGGCTCTGTTATCTCAGTTACTGAAAAAAGCCGTTTTGTGTGTTTTTTTTTTAAATTATTACAAATTGACCAAGAAGGAAAAAAAAAAGTATAAATAACATGTGGGCTTAGAACTCTTCGGGGTATTTATATGGATCAGGTTAACAGTCGAGTTGATCTAGCCATTAGAATAAGATATAAAATTCCAATATATTCCAAATATTCATTTGTGACAACATTGCTTCTTAAAGAAAGTCTGAAATCTCTGGCTTAAGATAGGAATTGGATATATATATATATATATATATTAAAGACTTAACTAAGCTCTAAGATCAAGGACAATAATTACGATTGCATAACCTTATCGATTGGACAGTCTCAGAACTTCATTACAAATGCTCTTATAAACATTTTGAATTTAGTTTCTGATTCCGATTCCGATTCCCATTTCCCCATTCTGAGTTTCAATAGGTAACCATTCCGATTACTATCGAGTAATTGGAGCAGGAGTCCAGAATCACCTTGCTGAGTTTAGACAGTGGCAGATATAAACATATGAAGTAGATATAACTGTCGCGTACTTGACCTGTGCGTTATCCTGGCTGTCGACGACATGTGATCCGCACTCGATACGAAGAATATGAAGATGCCGCATCGATAATCCCAGCACAGCCATTAACCATTAACCATAAACCGTAAACACTGAGCCGAAATTCTAAAAATGCGAGCATCCGCCCAGCCAGCACAGGGACATTTGTGGAACCCACCCTGGTTTTTGGGCACAGTTTCGTATTACAAACCCAATTGAAGCTAGTTAAAATAGGTTGGTTGCGTGAAAGTTCGCGGTGTCTCGGCTCTGATTTTGGCAATTGGATGTGTTGCCTTTTCCCTCTGCAGATTGCGGCCTGCAGTTTGCATTTTGCTGTGCTCTTGTTGTGATGGGCACATGACAAGTCCGATTAGGCGGATGAGCCAGGCAACATTGTTTCGTTTTCCCTTTTCCCATTTCCCTTGCACGTCCTCTCGCTTCACCTCATGTCTACCCCTCCGTCGGGTGTCAACACAGCAAGCTATTTTATGCATCATCAAAATGGTGTCATATGTTTTTATTATGCTGCCGTTTCAGTCTCCGCCTCAGTCTCAGCCTCAGTCTCAGTCTCAGTCAGTTAACAGATGTGCTTCTTTCTCTCACTATCTCTTTCTCTTGCTGTTTCTCTTTCTCTTTCTCTGTTTGTCTGTCTGTGTGATTAAGTCGCATCGACTGCCAGTGCAAATTTCGACAAACATTTGTTAGTCCATTGGCAATTAGCTTGCAAATTAGATTTGCGCACCTTTTACTTTTTGAACGCTTTGGGTTGTCTATGCTGTTGCTGGTGCTGGTGCTGTCACGCCCACATCCGCATCCGCATCCGCATCTGCATCCGTGACGCAGAACGCTGTTGCACGTGTAAAACGTCGGTCACGTGACCGCACGTGCCACCAGCTAACAGACTGTTGCCTGCTCTGCTGTGATAAGCGCAACTTTCCACAATAGTGTGCCCCAGCGGCCCCGCGTGCCGCTGCGAGATGTCAAAGACCATGTTGCAAGGCAGCCCAGCCCATCCCACCGACCGGGAATTGGGTTTCCAAGAGCGACGCTACGCTGACGCTGACGCTTCGTAATCTTGATTTGCCGCTGCCTGAATTCGGGGCGGGGGAGCGGGTGCCGGTGCCGGTGCGGGTGCGGGTGCGGGTGCAGGGGGGCTGGTAGGCGGTTGATATCTCGGCATCAGCGTCAGCTACAGCGACAGCTTCAGCATCAGCATCAGCGACAGCCTCTGAATCGATGGTTTTGTTAACGTAAATATCTTAATTCGCCGCTTCACCGCCCCCGACACGCGTTAATCGTGTGCTTTTGACATACGAATTTTTAAATAAAATGCGACAGCAAAATACTCACACAATGTCCAACAAACAACAACCATTTCTCCCTCACACCCAGCATCAACTTGTGTTTTCTCAGATGTTGGTACACTCACAAAAAAGTGAAGGTTTTTTTTAATTGACTTTAGAAATATGTTCTTATAATAAGAGAACAAATGAGAAATTCCTATAAATAAATTAGAAAGACTTGTCCGAAATAGGCAAGCGCAAAATTGTTTTTTTTTTTAGGATTTAAGAAATGCATTTCAGGAAAGTAAAAACATAAAAGTAGAAAATTTAGTTAGGAAAGTAAGTTTTGTTGAAAAAATATATGATAAAACATAAAACATAAAACAACACGCTGTAAATTAGACACATATTTTCTGCATTTTAGTAAAATCCATCGCAATATTTTTTCTGGCTGTTTATGCATTCGAAATTCTTAGGTCAATTTAACAAGATTTGCAATCATGCTTGCATCGAAGATTGTGTTGCATTGCACAGAATACACTCAGAAAAAAGATCGACCTTTAAATAGTAATGAAATTAGCGCTCTCAATTGTTGTAGAGTCGAGCTGTGCTTTATTTTGAGTGGTCGTTTGGCTCAGTGGGAAGACACTTAAGCTTTGAAATAGTGAAGATCGTGACAATCGTGAGATTTTCTAATTAAGTTTCTTGAATTTATAAACCATTATTTTAAAAGAACAAATCCTGTGTTTTGCACAACCTTTCGTTTTAGAAATATACTTTCTGAAAAACTAGCTGAATTACCCTTGCCGATTTTCTAAAATTCCGTGCGGTTTCTTTTTGATTTTTTTACTTAATACATTTTACACATTAGCAAAACGGAGCAATTCAATTGAAATTGGAGTTGTATTTTAATAAATAAAAATATTATAAGTTATGTATAAGTTAAAGTTAAACACTGCAGATCTGATACAACGCCAAAGAGTTTCCCATGTCGACGCTGAATTATTTAATCATTTACAAATATATCACACATCTTTGCACAATTAATTGAATTAAATTTGAATTGTGAGTCTTTTTTTTATTATTGATATTCTGACAATTGTTACAGTGATCTGCATATGCCTTGCATAAGAAGAGGCAGCCAGACAAAATGTATTAAATGTATTTCAAATGTTCCTAATTTATACTTAATGTACACATTCATCATTGTAAATCTTTCGGTTACCAACCTCAGTAAAATAATCGCTCTAAAATTTTGACAATCGCCACACAAATTGCAATGTATTTTTATTTTTATTTTATAGAAATTATATATTTAAAAATTATTTTATAGAAATGTTTTATATTATTAAGAAATGGTGGTCCACGTTTTTGAAGTCAAGAAATTTTCCCTGACAATCGTTAGTTATTTTTATTTAATATTATTTCTCTTTTAATTTAGTGAATGTGAGTGAAATCTTAAAATAATAATGTTTAATCATAGTAATAGTAACAAAACAGAGTTCTTCTATGATCAAAATTTAATTATTTCTTCTTAGTATTACAAAAATTAAAAAAAATGCAAAAGTATGGCGAGTTCCTAAAATTCAGGAGATAAATCGAAATGTTTGTATTGCTAACTATGTTTTGACTCATGTTTACACAACTAATTTACTTGGTTGGCCTTGTTTATTGAGATTCAAGACAACTTCTTTACCAACTCCTCGAAACATATATTTTTTTTTGGATCGCTTGGCTTTATAATTCGCAACTTTTTGCTGCTTGTTGGATTTGCCCGCTTGTTATCTTTTTGATGCCCCAACAGCAACGGGTTGTCACTGTTTCCAGCTTGCTGGGCACCTGATCGCACCTCGCAGCTCCTCACACCCTGCTAGGTGAGGCACGCACCCCTCTAACAAGCCAACCAGCAGGCGACGCGTTGCCCGAACCCAAAAAAAAAAAACACTAAAAAAACAACCAAGCATCAATAAAAAGGAAAACAAGTGGGAAAGTAGTCGTAGTCGTTGGTAAACGACTGTGCAATACCCTGAAAGCCTTCTCTTTGTTGATTTACCTTTCCCATTTTGTAGGTCTAAGATTGTAAAATAATTTTTGTGATCCTGGAAGGAGCTTAGCATTAATTTTTCTATTTTTCGTAGCTCTAAAATTGTGACTTTAAAGGGGAGGGCTTTAAAGGCAATCTTCCAAATTTGTGGAAAGGTCTTGGAAATAAAAGAGTTATCGTTTTACACTTCAAGTGGTATCGACATGCTATCGATTTGAGTTTGTGGAACGTAAATGTATTTAAACATCAAGACTGATCTGCCATAAAGCCCGTGGACTCTTTCACCTTTGGTATTAGAGTATGCAAAGGCCATTAATATAAACGGCAACAAGAAGTCAACAGGCGCTGGCAAATCCTATAAGCAAATGCCTTTTCCCGTTATTCAGTTCAGACCGCTCTCATCCCGCTGTCAGTGGTGTAGTGGTGCAGTGGTGCGCTGTGCAACCCCTTTTGCTGGCTGCAAGAGCAGAAAAAACCCGAATCCTGAACGCACTTTGGTCTCACATACAAGTATTAGTTTGATTGTGAGAAATCGTACAAGTATTTTTTATTGTGCAAGTTAACTTTGAAGTGTCGCTGGTTATGGGCCGTTCGCCGTGTTGCCTACCCACAGTGAAACCCTTCCTTCCCCCTGCCCCGCTTCATTGTCGTTGCCGGCACTCGTCTGTCAGTCAGTTTGTAACCACGACAGGCACACAGACTAACCCCTAAATTGACCTTTAAAACTCCCAAATGCGCAATTTATCATTTCCTCGCCGAACCAGGCCAGGGGAGGGGAGGTCGGAAATGATGGGTGATGGCCAAGCTGACTGGGTGTGTGTGTGTGTGTCTGTGTGTGTGTGTGAATCTGGATTCTGACAAGAGCTGTTGCCTGCTGCCATCAATCGTTTAGAATGAAGAGACCCTGGGCACACACAGGCGTTGCTGCGAGGAGGTGGCAGAGTACAGAGGGCAGGGAGCAAGGGCCATTTTGCGATAGCGATAGCGATTGCAACAGTGACATGGCGACAAATCTGATATCAGATGTGCGTCCCGAGACGAGGCTTAAGCGCACATAAGCGCACACCCACAATAAAACCGCTTGCCCCAACACCAACAGCAACAACAAACCCTAACCCAAACCCAAACCCAAACCCAAACTGAAACCCAAACCCCAAACTCAACCCTAGTGACCCTTTCGCTGGCATGCCATTTTGGCCATTCGTTATGCTTTATGGGTTTGTCGTTGTGGTCGTATGGTTAGAAGTAGTAACAACTGTCAATGCGCCCAACTCAAGTGACTGACTACCAAATTTGCTTCAGTTAAGGATTGTATATGCATATGCATATGTCCTGTTATGACTATGTCCTGTTAATAATAGTTATAAGTAATTGACAGTGAAAGATGAGTAGTCACGGCGTAATGTTCGAATCTATGAACAAACGACTTATTTCCCTGACGCACCGACAACTTTACTTTCTTATTGACGATCTTAACCCCGACCTTCACGAACTCGACTTTCTCGTTTTGCTGCTGCGCTGCTTTTAGATCTGTTAACCAGCGTTGCCACCCAACAGCAGAGTAATCCCACTGCAACTACCCGGTTCATGAATATGTGTAGAAAAAAGGTCAAATACTGTGTGTTTTCTATGCTATTTCTGCTGAGTGAATCTTAACTCACGATTGATTTATTCACTTTTTAAGTCTATTCTTTCCTATTTGGCTTCACGCAGGCCTGGTGTCTCTGCCCAGCTCAGCTGTCGCCTCTGACCTTCTTCGATTCAAAGTTGCGGTCGTATTGTGTGTCTTCCTATGCCACAAAATGTTTCTGGTCCTCTCTGCCCCCATTCTCGCCTGTTCATCAAGCTTGGACCCATCTTAGGGTGAGTCTATTGTGTGCTCCGACTTAGTCTTGCTTGAATCTTATCATTCATTGCTGCTTCATTCATGTATCCGATAGGATGGCTATAACCGTTTTTCGATGGTTAAGTTTCAGGTTAAAATCTGCTCATCTCCCTGCACGGCTCCTTAACCATTTTGAGGACTTCATTCAGAGCAAGTCCTTGCTGGGAGTCTCTAAGGTACCACTTGACCATCGAACAGCGGAGATAACTCCTCTACGGGTCATCTAGCAGCGTTGACCATGCGGTGTTAAGAACTCTTCCCGTTTTTTTGGCTGTTGTCCGTTTTGCCTCGCAGCGTTTGGTGCCGGGCGTGATGGTCAGTGTGGTCCAACCATGCTTTCGTACCTCGAAACTGGGTCCTGCTGATTTCGCTGCCATACTGTCCCTGTGGCACTCTCCTGTTTGGTGCTGGAGTGCCACGTTATGGGCGATGGTCCACCTCATGCGAGGACCTCTCTCCAAGCAGGGCTCGATCCTTCAGTTGTGTAGCGACATTCCACACACGCAGAGATCCGCAATTCCCGGACAGGGCTAATTAGAACAGGCTGTCGCCATTTGCTCGAGTTAGTTTTTCGTTCGCTATCCGCAACCCGCCTAGTGGCCTCAGCTCAGCTTCGTCGGAACCACCCCACAAGTTCTTTAGACCAGGAAAAGTAAGAAATAGATTAAATTAAATAAAATACAATTTATAAGATTTCTGGGGGTATTTAAATGCAAAATGATGCAACATTTGTTGCATGGATTGGGAAAAACCCAGAAAAAACCAAATCAGACTTTTAACAGAGTTAGTCTTCGTTTATTTTAAATACGATTACATTTTGTTGGAAAATTATACATGTGAATATTAATATTAAGATCTTAAACACTATATTTTTGAGATAGAATAATATTAAAATGTTTCTCTTCATTCATTTCAGTCAATAAAAGCAAAACGCCAAGGTAGTATTAAGGTAGATATATTGAGTGATCAATTATAATCTAGATTTATGATTTGCTCGAACTTTGCTAAATTATTCGCATTGGTCACACTGTTTGCATAATGTTGCCACTCTTTTAAGTGATGTAACAGTTTCAACACAGTTTAAGGGGCATTCCATTGCCACCCGAGCACAACCTTCAATCCTATTCAAATCTAGTCAGACGCCTGTTTTTGGACAGCAGAGATGCTGTTTTGTTCAGTTAAGTAGTCTAGTGGAGTGCAACATGTGCAAGCATGTAACCCATTTGGTATACCAACTTGCAACAACATAACGACAACAGCAACAAAAAAAACGACAACAACTACAACAAGGACAACAAAAACACGACAATAACCCGTCACACCCTTGAGATTGGCTCGAACCCCAGGCGTTTGGAACAACGCACACGAATGTTGCGAAAGGAAAGTGTGAACAATATTTTTCATAAATTTAACCGGCAACACAAAGGAGGGGTAGGCAGTGGGCTGGGGGCAGGGGGCAGGGGGCAGGGGGCAGTGGTAGACAGGTCGAGGCTGGGTAGACAGGTCGACAGGCGCAGAGTGCGGAGAGAAGGACGACGATCAATGAAAACAATAGAGCGAACAAGAGCAATAACAATAAACGATAGATATTTACCACAGCAGGCGACCAACAGCAGCAACAGAACAGAGAGATGGTGAGATGGAGAGGGGAGAGGAGAGGGGAGAAGAGCGACCCCTTGGGAAGCGATGCAGAAAAAGTCTCCTGAGGTTTTCGCAGCTCCGCATGCCTCGCAGCCGGGAGACAATAACAAACCAATTACAGTTAGATTGGCCGCATATTAAAAATCGAATGAGAAACACATCTGTCGCACTCCAGCGTTGCAACCCCTGCCCAACGAAAGTGCGCCTCCTCCCCCGCCTCCGCCTCCGCCTCCACCTTCGACTTCGTAGACTGAACTACTCCTTCTATGTTTTTGGCAACTGTTTCAAAAAAAAAAAAAAAGAAGTAGCAGGGGAAGGACACAAAAAAATGAGGCAAGCAAACGAGCGAGGAAACCTGCTGGGACAACCAAGGACGGCGTATGGTGGGTTGAAGAGTGGGATGGGAAGGTGAGGTGGAAGGGGGCGGTGGATGCGAGCAGCGGGCGGGCCATACAACTAAAATAAAATATGATTATGAAATGATTATTATAATTATGCTGGCGTTTCGGCGTTTGGCAACATCTTCACAGATGTTGTTGCCGTTAACTGGACCACGCCCTCCTTTCCCCCGTCCACAACTGCCCCGCCTGCTGTCAGCCCACGCCCCCGTCAAACGGCGGCGGCGACACACAAAAGTAACAAAACGACGACAGGCAAAAACCCAAAGCCAAGCGAGCTGGTTAATAATAAGCCCAAAATCAGGGCGTGCTGTGGACTCACCAATATAACAACAACAACAACAATAACATTAACAAGAAGAGAAAGAAGAACAACAACAGGAACAGGAACATTAACAACAACAACAGGAACAGCAACAACAGCAACAACAACGCTCCTGCAACAACCGTACAGCATATTCCCACATATATTTTCATATTTGCTTTAAATGCGTGGGGATTGGGGGCTTTGGGGGCATGGTGGGCTTTTGTGTTCTTACTTATTATCTTGGGGAGGCGTTGGAAGTCCCTCAAGGTAAATTGTGCATTATTCATGATGGTTTCCTCCCCGTGAGTGGGGAGATCAAAACGGGGCAGGGGCAGCGGAGACGCTAGTCCCAAACGTGCCTATTGAAATAACCAAGGTTAAATGTGCTGACATAGTTATTATTCTTCTGGGGGTTTTGTGCGTCCTTTAAACAAAGGTCTCATATTGTAATTCCCACACACTGTTATAAAAATAACATACTTTTGTGTGCATCTCCTCGCACACTCGAAACAAATATATTTATCCAAATATATTTATCATCTGATTAGATTATAAGGAAAAATACATGGATTTGAGCCATAGAAAATTGGTCTTAAAATTATGATAATATCATCGACAAAAAGGAGACAAATATGTTCCTTCTTGGTTATTGAAAATGTTTTTCAGTTAACTTACAATCCAAATAAGACATAGAAACTAATAATATTTTATTACTTTCAAACACTTTGCGACAATTTACATAAACTTTTATGAAAGTACAAAAATTCAGTGTGCTGAGAATATTGCTTATATTTTATATTTGTGCTGTCTAAACAATATTGTGTTATGTAAAAAGAGTTTATTTGAGGCAAGCATTTTATAGTGGTAGCGTCTGTAAATGACATGCACATGTTATTCCGGCCTCGAGTGTAAAGCTTCGCTAAGCTTAGCTTGCATGCTCGCTGCAAGTCCAGTTAAGCTGGTGCAGCTGGCGTAAGCTTACGCTCATAAAGCTTTTTGCTCTTAAACCCTTGACCTTTCCGCCTATTTCAGTTGCGTCCTGAGCAAGCAGCTGGCTAAAGCTTGCTCTAATAAAATTATGCTCTCGTGCATAAGCTTTTCGCTCTGAAGGCCTTGAACTTTTAAGTCTATTGCGCTTGCGCTCTTAGCCTGAATTTTATTCTTCTGCATGCTGCGGCCAAGGTAAGAAGCACTTATCAAAATCCGTTTCATAAAAAAGCACCTTAGCCCCACAGGCTTGTTTTGCGTACGAACAAAAATCTTGGTTGATTTCTACAAGGTTCCATGTATATGGAAGGGGAACACTACCATCTTGATTTTCCAACTTTAGATAGGGTATTATGCATATCAGTCAGTGTCCATTTTGTCTGGTTTGATTACAGTCTTTAGACTTTTCTGTCTACGACAATATTATTGAAATACCGTTTGTCTGGCCAGCACAAGACCCACGCCTTTTTTCCCTGAGCAAGGCCACATAAATAGTAGACAGGGTGTGCATGCCGAGAGCACTCTGTACGTGTTCGTTACAAATATTAAGCTAGAAGTAAATAAATAAATTACACATCCTTGATGCAGCTACTCGAATGCTTCAATTAGGCAGCAGCAAAAATAATAATATGAATAACTAAAATTTAAATTTTAACAAACTTACTTGCCTGCATCAAGAAATGAATAGCTGAATTCATTCAATTCATATATACTTAATAACAAAAATTTGTTTATTCGCACTCTTTTGTCTCCCGACTAGAGTATTGTTAATTATTCTTGTTTTTATTCCCTTTAGAGGTTATTAGTGTAATTTTGTCGTGGCATGTGTAACGCAATGATTGGGACGTATCCGTATACTTGATCAACACATCAGCCCTTGCTGAAACTGGGCATATATTTGATTTGTTTCTCATTGGTACCCAAGATGCGACACTCGATCAGACAAGTATATAATATAGCTGACAAAGGAACAATCGGTGAAAAGATTTAAATTGAAGGGCGTGGTTAACCGTAGAGGTACATGCCATCTTTTCTGAGACAATATAACTTCCGAGTCTGCAATATATACGCATAAAAAGTTACGAGCCAAAATGTAAATCTCGGTAGATTATATCAAGTCTGCAAAGGCATGGAATATTTAGCGTGCCTCCCTCTGTTTATACCTGATTATAGGCTGCTTAAGACCCGCTTTGGTATGAAAGTACATAAATTTATATGCAAAAGTGGAACATTTTAGGGCCTAAATCTATGATAACTGTATTCTATTGTTTCCTATTAATCTGGAATAAAAAAAATAGGTGCAATTTTATTGTAAATATTCGATGTTATTTTGGGCTTATGTATTTCAGGAACTGCGGTTTTGATATCCTTCCAAGATCGACATATAAATCCAGGCACGACTCTATCGAATACCTACCAATTATCTATGTTTGTAGACTGACTATATATGATTGATATAATATCCACATACTTTTGGCACTTAATTTTGTTAGATTGCTTGTCCACTCGAACTAAGCCCTTAGCAGCATCTGATATAATTTAAATATATTGCAAGCAAAGCAGTTGTGTATAAATATCAAGAATTACGATCATGTTAATCTTCCAGAACATTTGAGGCAAACAATCGCATTGATTATCTACCTGTCAATCTTTGACTGCACACGGTTCGCATGCCACTGCGGAATGCAGTCAACTTGAGTGTAAGGACATCTGAGTGCGAGATTGCTTTTTGTTTTTCCTTTTCTGTTTTTTGCCATTTTAAAAAATCGTAGTCAAACGCCTGAATTTACGCCCGCTTCGTTGACGAATGGTCCACGAAAAGGCATTTTCAGTTTCTAGTTGCCAGTTTGCTTCTCGCTGCCTAATAATTCACCTGTTCAGCCACAGTTCTTACAATCAAATACAAACCCTTACCCAAAATCACTACCCTCATCTCTCTCTCTCTCTCTCTCTCTCTCGCTCTCTTTCTCTCTCGCTCTCTCTTGTGTTATCTTTGATTTAATTTTGGACTTGTGTTATGTTTGAACTTTTGCCACTGTCTAATTGTACACCGTGTTAAAATACCCTTACAGCGTACATAATGCATTGAATATTGCATATTTTATTGTATAATCAATTTAGTTATTTCACACAGAAATACTTCACGCTTGTATGGAGATAATGAACTGAGTCATGATGACAAGCAATTTATAAAAAATGAATTTGGAATTCCTCAATTTGTAATTGATGCTAGAAATATAGGTATATTGAACCATCGCAGGAGCAAAGGTGTGTAATTTATTAATATACTTGTAGCTTAATATTCTCACACTGCATTAAACGCCACAAGTACAAATATATCATACAAACAATTTTTTATTTTATTTTTTACTCTTAGAAAAGTTTGCGCAAGATGTAGAACATTTTGTAAAATTAATAAAAAATATTATCTTTTCATGTGGATTGTTTGGCTCACAAAAGTTATATATTTCCATATGTTTTTCATACATTGGGTAAAGTACGAGTATATACAAATCGAGCTATTGATAAACTGCTCTTTTGCTACAGTCCGACGGATCGAATTTCTTTACTTAACTTAACTTTTGGTTGTAGGAAAGTTCTTGTATGGATGAGTTATCGTTTATCATTTGAAGATTCATTAGATGTGAGCAGCTGGACTGCGGTCTGCAAGGGTATCTCTTCTTCGGCGTGTCGAGAATATTTTATATGTTATTCTATTTTTTTTTTTCAAGCTGTGATGTGGAGGGGTTAGGAGGTTTTGACGGAAGGCGGTAAGCGGTAAGCCGTAAGCGCTTGTCTCCAGCAGCTTGAGACTTGGACTCGTGCTCTGTGATGTGGAAACGATGCGCATAAAATCAGCGATGCGTAAGAAACAGGATGAAGCAGAAAAGAAAGAGCAGCAGTTTGGGGGGGGGGTTGTCTTTGCGGACGAGAGAGCCTGCTAAATGTGTCCAGAGCTTTGTCGACACCAAGCTGGAGGCGAGCCGAAAGCTGGCACATTGAATCCGAGTTTGAATTTGGAGTCGGTGTCGGACTCGCAGTTGAGTTCGTCTCGTTTCGTATCAATCAAAACAACGCGCATGCAGAGAAGTGGGTTTGTCAGATGGGACCTAAGCCAAAGATTTGACATGGATCAGTAATCTAATACCAGATTACGTATACGCATGGAGAGTTCCTATATTGTCACCAAAGCATAAGCAGCCAACTGAGCTTCGCCTTTGGCTTTGGCTTTGGCTTTGGCTTTGCGATAATGCTGTGTGTTGTGCAGTAAGTCATACACAAATGACTGCTACACACACACACACACACACACACATACGCACACACACACCCGCTACAGCCCATCCCGCCCACTGGCCTGCGTCCAACAGCGATTACTGCTGTGTATCGGTTTGTTGGCTGACTGGCATGAATGAATGGATGGATGAGCTCAGACCAAGTCGAGGCGATGCCAGGGAATAGCAATGGGACGACTATCTAACCAGCCATCGACTCTGCCATTACCTCTGCCTTTCTGCTTCTCCGCCTTTCTGCCTCGCTGTCTCTCTACTGCTCTGTCAGTTCGTCCGTTCGTCAGACACACAGCCAGTCAAGAGTTTATATCGATGATGACGGCGCTGATATAACCACAGACAGAGCCAGACATGAAACGTCGCTTGGCTGACTGGCTACACGGCCGGGCTATCTCGAGGGTTGGCTTTGGGTACACACACACACACACATATACACGCAAACCGTTGCTTAGCTAAGTATTATAGTTGCTTGAGACTGAGTTTGGTTGCAGACTTTTGCAAAAAGTTATTACTCCAAAGGTAACAATATTCCCGCGCCATGGCCTTATGTATTAAGGATTACAAACAACAGCACAAATATTTTTTCTGCTCATGCTTCTGTTCACAGCGTAGTCCCAGATCCGAAGTGGAGCCCGAGCCGAGCTCGAGCCCGAGCCGAGTCCAGAGTAGAGCGGTAGAGCAGTCTATCGGTGGGCAGCGTATCAAACGAGTTTTTGGGTTTTGGATCTTATCAAGCAAAGCCTGCCATTTGTCATTCTGTTGTTAGGTGACAACAGATCGTTGCTCAGCTATCATTAACTACGTGCTGCATTAGCGAAATATTGCAACAGATTTGTATTATTAATTTATTAATTTAAACTATTTAACTTAACGGCATAATTATTGACCAAAGACCTTAACTGGAAATCGTAGCCTTGCCAGAAGAAACATTTATGTCCATCTATTAGATACATATATATCTGTCTATTTATAAAAGAGTTAAGCCTGATTTCAGGCTGGGATGAAGACGTCAATCGATGGATGTGGATCAAAATATATTTGAATAAATAAATATTTTGGACGGAAAATGAGTTTCAAGATGAAAGTTAAATTATCTTCCGATAGCAATACACACCATTCTTATGATATATGTTTTATTATTTATGGAAAACGTTCTGACAATTTTTTGGCGCTCAGAAACTCCTCCTAAACTGTTCGGGCTGTTTGTATTTTTTATGTGGAGGTGCTGAAATCATTTTCCAGAAAAGGTTTTGCTTAATATTTAAGAAGATAAAAAATCAACTTTATTGGCGCATAATATTTGGTTAATCAAAGTTTTATTTTCGAAACAGATTTTGCTGAAATTCTTAATAACAGGCAAGACAACGTTAGGTCAGAAAAATGTCAATCAGTTCGCCTTGTATTCATATAGCTTCCATTAATTATAAACTACTCGAAACAAAACAAGTGAGAACATTAAAGGTGTACTCTGACCAATAAGTAATAATATCTGATAGCAGGGTGGGTGTAACCAAGAAATGCCGATCTTTTGAGGAGGTTCCTTGAAATCTATGAATTGAGAAAATGAAATATATTAGAAAAAGTAAGCATGGTTTAAGAGTATAAGCAGCTGCTGCTTCCTGGTACCCAATTATGCATGTTTGCGATGTGCACAGATAGTTTAATTTGACGCACTGGTAATTCTCATTAATTACTGAATTACCAAAATATTAGTATTAGTATACATACATATAATATACAATAATATATAATAATATATATAATATATATTATGTAATAAATAATATATAATATACTTAACTGATACTTCATGGTGCCAAAAATTCAATAAGCACTAATTGACGAGGCAGAATATTGGCAAGTTGGTCTCAGTAGAGAATTAATTTTTTTAAAATGAAATTAACTTAGTTATCCGTATCATCTTGCTTTAGAACAATTCACCTCCAACTTTATCGACTTACCAAAAAAAAAATAACCATTTGCTTGCGCCGATTCTAATGTTTATCTTAAAAACGTACATATTATAAATTAAAATAACTAACAATAATCTAATTTGATTATAAAATGTAAGTTGCTTATTAGGCCGTTGACTTATCAGCCAACCCTCTTAGAGCTCAATGAGGCCTGAGTGTTGTGTGTGTTTAGGTGTGTGTGTGTGTGTGTGTGTGTGAATGTCTGTGTATATAGCAGATATTAAGATAGATAGATAGGCTTATTGCCCCACGGGGCATGAATGTGTGAGACTGGCTGCTGGGTCTGGGTTGATGGCCGCTAAAGCGTTTCAGCCACCAATACTGTCAGTTCTCTCATGCAACACCCAAATACACACACACACATGCACACACACACACACACATATACACACATGTACCCCACATAAGCCATAAGTGTGCATGTTAAGCTGGGTGTAACTATATATTTCGTTTTTGCCGTAACATTAACAAATTTCAGGCTGTCTTATCGTTGTTTGCTTTCTTTTTTTGTGGTACGTGACTGAAACGCCGTTGCAAGTATTTGTCGAGCAGTTTCAGAAAAAGCAAAAATAAGATGGAAAAAATATAGTTTTTAAGTCGTATTGCGTTTGAGTCTGATGGTATGTTAAATGTATATTGAACAGAGCCAATGTTTTTATTTGAGTTGTTTTTATGCACTTTTCTTCAAAGGATAATCAGGCGATTTATGTGAAACTTCAGGCATTTCAACATTTAAGCGTTGTTGTTGCTGTTTAAGTTTTGGGTCTACTAAATTTTGTTGAAACTATTTGGCCAGATTTTCATTATTACATAACGCATCCCAATGGGGTCATGAGTAATGTGTGTGCCTGTGTGTGTGTGTGTGCGTGTGTGTGTGATTTATATGGGAGAAATTGGGTGGGGAAGAGAGTTTTGCTTACCTTACAGAACGGTATGCTCTGGATACATCATATCCATTAGCCATTACTTTTATGTACCTTTGCACACTGCCACGAAATGGCAACAGCAACAGCAACAACAGCAAGAACAACAACAACAGCAACAACAGCAGCAACAGCAACACCAAGAATAAGAACACAAATGCCGGCCAGCGAAGGAGCGAAGGAACACTCGACGAGCCATCGTAAAAGAAAAGCAATTTCGCATTCACACTGACACTGACTGATATGCCAGCTCCATAATGGAACTGCTTGCCACTGCCACTGCCACTGCCACAGCCACGAATCCAGCTACGTCTCTGTCTCCGTCTCCGTCTCCGTCTCCATTTCCATTTCCATTTGTGACTCCAGGCTGTGTGCTTTTGGGCTGCTTCTGCTTCTTTAGCCTGTCATTCATTTCTTATCTTTGGCTCTGGTGCTGTTGCTGTTGGTGTTCCCGCTTTTGCTGTTGCTGTTGCTGTTTCTGTTGAATGTGTCTCTAGGCTGTCATTTTGCTTTCGATGAATATCTGCAGCACATAGATGCAGACACCGTCTTCATCGTCAACGTGTAATCATCATAGTCATCAACATCAGCAACAACAACGACGCGAAATCGTTGTGTTCCAAATAGCCTCATTGAGCCGGCTCGTACAGCTCCCAATCTAACCAACCACCCACGCCACTGCCATTGCCACTGCCATTGCCTTCCCTCTCCATCATCGTCTCCGTCTCCGCCTCTGTCTCCGCCGCCTTCCCATTTCCCCTTTCATTTCTACTACGTCTCCGTTTTGCTCTATCAATGCCACGCCTCCACCTCTTCCTCCTCTTCGCCCTCCTCCTCCTTTCCGTATAACCAAAAAACTTGTTGCTGTTGTTGTTGTTGTTGTTTTTGCTCTTGTAGTTGACAGAGCATCGAGAGCTGTTGTTATTACAACAAGCACAACTTTTTATCACCGCTGCCACCCTCAAAATGCTAGTCAGCGTCACATCGTCAACAGCAGAAGCAGCAGCAGAAGCAGCAGCAACAGCAGCAGCGGACGAATCGGGGCAAGCAACATCGGCAGCAGCAGCAGCAGCAGCAATGTTTGTCCTGGTTGTATGTCGAGGTCCTTTGGAGTTTATGGTCTTTGTCACACACACACACAAACACATACACACACACAAACACACACATACACGTATCATAAGTGAGAGACACGGCCAGGCAGCCAGTCAACTGTTATGTGCTCAGCCATTGAAACGTTTTATCAAAACTACCCACGGCAAATGGAGAATTGGAGCCCGCTGCTGGAGCCATTGGATAGCAAATGGTTTTGCTGCCGGAACCCATACAGAAAACAACCTGTCGTCCAACTCACACTTTGCAATCAACCTCCTTGCCGATACCCCAGATCCACACACCCACACACACACACACACCCCTGCATGCTGACGCTGTGGCAACAACCATGTGCATGGCCTTATCCCAGGCACTGTCAGCGAGGGGGGCTAATGAAGTTTATAAGTTGCTTATCTAATACAGATTTTGATTTTCAACTTATATATCAGTTATCACAAGATTCCTTTAATAGCTAAGGATAACAGTTTATATCAGCACAGCATTATTAGCTTTAAGGCCATCTTGATCAAACTTGGTCTACATTCACCGAATGGGACTACTTTAAAAATATAAAAGATAAAGATAAAGCGAAAGATGAGAAAGAAAACATATAAATAAAGTTGTCTTAACTTCAATTATTTAATATATTTGCTAGCTGGATTAATTTTAAATAGTTTGATTTCAGTTCGATATTATATTTTGCAATAAGCTTGCGTTAAATTCTTATTTCAAGAAAAGTAGTCAAATATTTTACTTGGATATTTACTTTGATTAATTGTATTTAAATAAGAAAATGAGATATGCTCTGCGAGATTTAATTGAGTTTGATATTAAAATTTTTATATAATTAAATTAAAAAATTTTATTGAGATCAGAGCTCTACTCAAAATTTGACTATCTTAAAACAATCGATGTGGGTTTTGAGTTGATATTGATAAGCAATTGAAACTTCTAAGGCAGCCCTCGCCTGATGAGTGTGGGCGTTTGATGCTTTTTGTTGTTCTCTGTGTCCCTTTTAAGGGTCAAATTGTAAACGAAATACGAGCACTGAGGGAGCGGCAGCACAGTTGCCAGTTGCCTGATTTTGATGGGCTGTCGACAACAACAGCAGCAACAACGTTGACAACAACACTGGCAGGCCACAAGGATATTTAGGCGTCATCGTACTGCAAACTGCCAGCGTTGCTAGCTCGCATTCACACTCCAGGGACAATGTTGTTGTCGATATGTCGATTCGGTCAGCCGGATCAGTGGAGCGTACCAAGACATAGCCAGGGTCGTGGCCATGTCTGCACTCAGCAAAATAATCACCTCGAATTTCCAAAAATACCCATAATTTCTGCTTCCATTTCATTTGTTATTTACAAGCACCTTTAAAGCAGACAGAAATACATGTCTCAGAAAAATATAGCTTTATGACAACTGTGTATTTGCGAATGCTGATTAACTCCCAGGGATTCCATAGAAAGTGATTATAAATAATTTTAGTTTTATAGCGCTTCCCAATAGGTGCTTGGGAGTCATTTCTCCGAGTGTGCCTGCAATGGGAGCCCAGTCAGCCCAGCCAAGTGGTTGCTCAAAATGTAGGGGGCCAAAGTAACTGGTGGCGTCTAGTTTGTGACGTTACGGAATGGCCACGCCATGCGACGCCACGTACACAGATAAAAATCAAACACACAATGTTCGAAAACTGCAACTGAAGCCATGCGGGGGGAACCTCTTCCTGCCCCGTCGGGCTGCCTGCCCCATGGATAATGGCCAGCGGTAAGCGGCCAACAGTCGAGAGGAACAGTCAGTGGCCGTGGCCGTGGTAGTGGCAGTGGCAGTGGCAGCATTCACAATGTTAACAGGGGCATTCCAAGGAACAGTAACATTAACAGATAACTGGTTTTTATGTTGACTGTTTACAACTCACTGACATACAGGACACAAAGACGTGTAAAAATCTGACCATTTCTTGGGATAGAAGTGGGGTGCAACTAAGTAGAGATCCAGTTGAATCAGCTGCGAATTAAATAACTCACCCTTTAACTTTTAGAAAGTCTTTTTTATCCTATCAAGAAGCAGTACTACAGATAGACTACATCCCTAAATGATCAGTGATATTACTAATACTTCTATAATTATAAATATTTCTATTATTATAAACACGTATATAAACAGTTTGTAAGAGTAGGATATGATATGATGTGATGAAGAAATGAAAACAGTACATTCCAATTTTTAAGGGCGTAAACAAATCGAACCACAAATGGAACAAAGTGTACATTGAAACATTTAACTTTACTACTGACTTACAAATATTTATGTGTAACAAATCGATTATATGCCACTGAGCCGGCTACAAAGGCGAATAAAGACGTGGATCAAGCCACGACTCCAACCAGCAATAAGTAAACCAATATTACCTGACTAGTAAATATTTGCTTTGCACAGCTGTCAAATATTTTTAATCGGTTAAACTTGGTTTTATTTTAGATTAAATTGGGTTTTGCACTTTGAACTGTTTCTGAAAGAGCACATCAAGAAGTAAAATATTTTTTACGACTGACTCATCTTTCGATTTAGAGTCGACTCCAAATCGATATGTCTGAAAGTCCAAATCAAATGTGAAGCACTAATTTTGGAACCCATATTTATTTCTGTATTTCAGAGATACAACAAGCCGCTAGGCACTCCGTCACTAAAAAATCGAAGTTAAAGATCGACACAAAAATGTATGGTCACGTCCATTCACACCCCCAAAAACGATATACCTGATAGGGTATATTTTTACAACCAAATACAACCAACGCAGACTCCTCCAGCAAAAATCGCAAAATCTTATATCAGCCGCATTTTCACAGCTAGACTTACCAAACTTGGCAGGTTTTCCCGCCACAAAAAATCGGTAGTGCCTATATTCTCTTTAACTGATTCCAATTTACAGATTGCATTACAAAATAATTAAATAGTTCAGGCACAAGCACGCACTGCACAACTAATCCGCCCCAGCCCCTTCCAAAAAGAATTATTTTTGCCACACGTAGTCAGTTGTAATAATACCGTTATCAGAGTGTTCTGTAGTCGGTTACGCCTGGCGATTAAACTTGATCTTTTGTCTTAATCCGTTTTATATATTAATTTATATCCGTTAATTATATAACAATTGCAGAACAGAGTATCCCTAGGTCTGACAGAGCCGATTAGATAATTCTTACTGCTTTTTTCTTAGTATATGAGCAAAATACTGTTTAGCATAATATCCAAATATGTATTTAATCTGGCAACTTTTGCGGATTGTGTTGCAGGTTTTCCTCACTGTGCAGCGTTTTGCCTTGCGGTAGCTTAAAGTATGGTAATTCCTTTCATATCTGTCCCACCCTGCTTGCTGTGTCCTGTGTGTGGGCGAGCCAGAAATTTGCTTGCTCTTGGTGCTGGTGTCGATTTGAGTTTTCGGAAGGGGGGGTTCTATTTTTTATGGCATAGATTATCATAATTATTGTAATACTTTTTCCTGGCTTGACTTTGCTGCCAACCACCCGGCAAAGCGATGCGACGCTGCCTGAACCAAACACACCTCGCCCAAACCCAGCCCAGCCCAGCCCAAGCCAATCCGATCCAATCTAGTCCAATCTCTCTCGACCCAGCACAACACCCCCAAGCAACTCAGCATTGTGGGGAGGAGGGGTGCGTTTGTTTTTCTTGCTGGGCTTTTGAGCTTCAGTGATTTGCATTTTTGTTGATTTTTTTATGTTTTCTACTGTTGTCTTCTTTACATATTTACGTGCGCCTCGCTGGCATTGGAGATTGGGAGCCAGAGATATGGTTACATGTACACTAGTAAAAAAAAAACGCCCTAAAATCAAAGTCGACCTGAAAGCTAATTCCTGAAAAAATGAATATTAATAAATTCAAGTATTTATTTTTTTCTTACTTTGCAGAAAGATTTTCAGTTGTTATGAGTATAAAAGATTTGTCGTGAAGTTTATAATGCATTGAACAAGGCGACTTCGACGCCGTTAAACATATATATTTTTGATCTTATACACTTTTTGAACAAACTTCCTCAGTTTTGGAAACTGTTCATCCGTGTATTAGAAAACAAAAATAAATCTTCTTTAAAGCGTTCAAAAACATAATAATATTTCGATGCTCTGAATCAAAGTGTCGATATAAGTAAAACGCTATGAAACATCCGTCATGTCCAACCATTATTTCTTGTAAGAAATATATATCTCTATAGTAAAAATATCAGCTGTTGTATTGAAAATCTTTTTTGGTAGAATTAAATAAAGGCAGTTAATTTGCTCTTTCGACAAAGGTTTGCGAACTGAAATTACTAAGCCATTTTTAATGTTTTCAGATTGGTCGGCCGATCTTTGGACGATGCCAGCTATCTGCTATAATCATTTCTTGACTTTGGCTTTAATGTTGTTGAAGACATGCGGCATATCGATTTGCGATAATCGATAAGTGACAATATTCAACTTTGTTTAACTCGAATACACGGACAGAAAATGAAATATAAAATAGAAATATATTTAAAAATAACCATGAGGTAATCTTGGCGCAAGATTTATATGGATTCTCTACATTTCAGTGCGAGATTCTTCTGAGTGTAGATGACCTGTGTGGCAAGAAGATTTTGTTGGTGTTGTTGATGTTGCTATTGCTAGCATCGCTACTGCAACTGTTACGGCAGCATTACAGCACTACTCCCCCCCGAAGTCAAACTGCGGCCGTTGGAACGACCAGTTAGTATCTGTTGTAAAAAACGTTAAGCAAATCGTTGCGGGGCAAAATTAGTTGCCAGATCATCAAGAATTGCTGTCGCTGTTGCCGTTGATGGTGATGGTGATGGCTGCAGTTGCTGGTTGCCGGCTGCTGCTGGTTGTTGGTTGTTGGTTGCTGGTTGCCGGTTTGCTGCCTCGCCCCCATGCGGCGCACTCGATCAATGGCGCGACGGGGCTTACGTCTTGGCGGCCTCTTTTTTGGTCGTCTTGTGCTGAAAAGATCAATCAAATTGTCTTTCAGCGCCAACAATGGCAATGATGAGTTTTTGATTGAGCCAACCTCCGAGTCACAACATGATATTGCCTGTCTGCCCGAGCATATGGCTATGCTACACGTCCGTCTAGGCCGTAACACTCGCACTCGCATTCGCACTCGCACTCACATTCACGATTACGATTACGTTTACATTCACATTCACATTCGCAATCACTCATGTACTATTTACTGGCCATACAGATTGTAGCATGTGGCGTGTACTCAGCCAGCCTGCCTGCCCCCTTTCGGTATTCGCATCGTTCACTGTTTGCCGCCTGTCAACTCGCATAGCAACAACAACAACAACCCCGTTGAGCCCACTTGTATCTGTTGCAATACTTCGGCAACAGAAGCAGCCACTAAACAACTGACCCAAAGGTCTCCACGGGTGCATTCTTATTTACATACTCTGCTCTGTACTCTGTGCTGTGTGCTATGTGCTATGTGCTATGTGCTGTGGGCCATCAGCAGTATTAATGGTGTCGCCGCGAGGGACGCGGTGCAGACGGTAGGGAGACCTTTTGGCAACGAGCTGCAGTAAAATCACCCTGTCGAAATTGGCTCTGTTTTAATGTGTTTACGATTTGAATATTGAATGCGCATATTTGGGAATATCTATTTTTAAATTTGAAGTTCAATTTTGTTAATTTGTAATTTCAATAACAGCTGGCAAGCTTCTATTATGCTATAAATTGTTGTTTGTTGTTTATAAAATAACTATTTATTATTTAAGACGTGTTTTACCGACTTCCGAAAGTTGATTACGCGGTTGAAACATGAGTGAATAACTGTTACTTACAGGCCAGAATACAGGCCAGAGTAGCTGACTCAATGGCAGATGATAATTTTTCAATTTTTTATCAATTATCATTTTAATTATGTTAACTACAAAGTGCACTTTATTTTTACTGTGGCAAAGAATATTCATTACTACTCAAATAATAAGGAGTTTTTTCAATTTTATCGAATATATTTCGATTTTATTATCGTTGTGATCAAAGTCTGTCAATCACATTTATGGGCATTCATTGGCCATCCACAAATCCATATCTATGGGGTGCAAGGGTGTGTGGGACTATACCCCATTGGCACTTGTTGTTTATGTCTTCATCTCCATTGTTTCCGTCGTTGACTTTGGCATTTGGCAATTGCATTTAGCGCCAAATCAAATCGTCTGATAATCACTTTATAAAAGCCAAATGCGCTGAAAATTAAAGACAGAAACCAGCGAGCGCGACATGTGAGCCGGGCGGAAATTCAAAGGGTCGCCACGAACAGGTCAACCCCACGAAGCCACAGTCAGAGCCAAACACTAGACACAATACACAAGAGCGACACTGAGGAGAACGAGGAGAGCAACAACTTCGACATCGTGTATATTCGTATTCTGCAACCCCCCTGGTTTTTTGGTTTAGCTTTTTGTACATGCTGTGATTTTCGGGCTGAATTCCCGCTGGGATCTGAGAGATGCGCCGCTGACATCGCTTGGTTGGCTTTGACATTGCTCGTGTTTGTTTTGCCGCACAGGGACATGTGCAACACTCCGGGGCATGGATGTGTGTACATATGCCATTGGGTTTTCGAGTGTGTATTTCACGACCCGTCGATTTCGCTACCCACGATTTCCCTTGCACCGTTATTCGCAACCCTCCCAAAATTACAACCCTCGACGGGCACTATTTTGTTTGTATTTAGTATTGTGTTACTAAGCAAATTGCGGAAAAATTAGCGGCTGATTTGGGGATCATCTAATTACAGAGACAATCGCCCGAATATCACATTACATGTGATGTGCCATATGTGGCCTCCGAATTGCATCTGTATCGTTTTCGATTAGACCCGCTCAGCGATTCCCTTAACAATTCAATTCGATGAAATTCATCATCATCATCATCGTCATCTTTACAGCTATTGTCATCATCAACTTCCATCAAAACGAAGCGGAATAAAAGTGAAACGGCAGTGAAAACTATCGCCAATGCAAAAAAGTGGCAAAACCTTCAAAATTTTCAGTTTGGATTTTCTTTATGCCTAAATTGTGTAAGTTGTAAGTAGCAGCTACTGCAAACCGCTGCAAACTTGCCGAGTATCTAGTCCAAAGCTGTTTGTCATGTGACGCAAGTTGTGTTAATCAATTTACCCACATCTAATCTAAAGTTAAAGAAAATGGACTGTGTTGGGTACGCCGAAGATGACATGCCCTTGTCGACCGGGGGCCATCTGATGCTCACATTTCAATTTCAGTCCGGAGTAGGAGAGATTATTGTATTTAAATGTTTTCAGTTTCGCGACGTTTCACGTACTGAATATCCCACATTGTATCGATCCCACAACTTAAACCATCGATCTCTTACTCCAATGGCAGCTGAATGATGTAGAATTCCTATCCGGTCGGATCTGAAGTCCTTCGTGAGCGAAGCAAAAAAACTGACTTGTGCCACTTCTCAACCAGGTGTCTTTAAAACTGAAGAATTACTATTATTAAAAACATGGGTGCCAATAAGATAACAATTGACACACAGACACACAGATGGACACACGGACAACGATGACTATATCGACTCGGCTAGTGATGCTGATCGATAATATATATATAAACTTTAAAGCGTTGGAGGCATCTCTTTAACGCGTTGCATGTGCCACGAAAAAATTATAATGACCCCCACAAGGATAACAAGAATGATTTTTTCATATCTACATAGTAAATAAAGTAAAAGTAATGGGTATGATATGATTTCGTATTGTCAATGTCATTAACTTGACTTGAATCAGCTGAGAGCCTATCAGCCGACCCAAATAAGGTGGCAATTACTTCTGAGTAGAGCATATCAAGTTCGGCACCATGAAAGTTTTTGTGAGTTGACTGCTTGCCACACGCCCAAAAATCGACTTGAGTAAAAGTTAAACAAGCCAAAAGGAAAGCGGCTGCGATTCCCTTCCCCCAGCTGGGCCCTCCCCAACATTTTTTCTTCCGTTTTTCAGTTCGGAACAAAACGCAGCCGCAGGAGATTTTCTAAAAATGATTTCAAAATGAGTTTTCATCCTCTCTCTCACTCTCTTCGTCTTGGCAAAAGTTACAAAAGTGATTCAGGCATAAGCGCACAGACAGACAGACAGACAGATAGACGGACGGACGGACGGACTGGCAGACAGACAGACAGATGGATAGACAGGCGGACAGACAGACAGACAGACAGAAGCAGCGAGAGACAGCGCAGAGGACAACGAAATAACGCCGCGACGAGCTGACAGTCAGTCAAAATGGCTGCCAGGCTTGTTGTTGGTGGTGTTGCTGTTGCTGTTGGTGTTGCTGTTGCTGTTGCTGTTGTGTTACTTGCGACCTCAATGAAGTAAAAGTCTTTGAAAACATTTGATGGGGCGATTTTGCCGTTGCCTTCGCCGTTGCTATGGAAGCTACCTGAGCCCAAAGCTCAATGACAATTTCTAGAAAGACTTAAGGGAAGAACAAACAAGAAAAAACGTTTATCTTAGGCACCCCGAAGATTGGATACTCTTGTAGAAGGCAATCAGCCGATATTTCAAAATTTCATTGTGTTTCATTTAGTGTCACGATTCATTTTAGTAGTTCTATTGTATCAACAGAATGTATGAAAAACTTAGGGAGTAAAACTTATTCAAAAAAATGGGTTAAGGAATGACGCACAGACACACAGAGCAGGCGAACTCGGATTGAAGAATGTGAAAACGTCTCCTTCAAAGCGTTACACATGCCACGACACAATAATAATGCTCTCAATGAGGGTATACAAATATGCCACCACGAGGGAGAGTGGGAGTGAGGGAGTGGGACCAGTTGGCGAAGCGCGGGGAGTGAGAAAAGGGCGGGGGCAGAGAATTAGGAAGTTAGAATAGAGGCTCTGGCTGGTTAGCAACGCAGCTAAATATATTTTGACTGCTTTCAGCTTGTCCTCTGCCTATCATTTGATGTGGCTCGTGTAGGCCACTCCCAATCCCGATCCCACTCCCATTTTGTCTAGCTCCGGGCCTGATAGACTAACAGCATTGGGAGTTACAATAAAAAAAACCAAACGAAAAGCAAATCTATTGGCGCATTGGTGGATAAAGGCAGTTTCAAGTTCCAATGCTTTAAGACACCGAGGCGGGCTTAGTGCCAGAGCTGCCAGAGATGAGATTGCCTTGTCTTGCTGCCACCTGTAATTGTGTAGGGCTCATAAGGACCCCACACTCCACTCAACCCTCGTAAGACAGTTGCGCAAAAGCAGCTGCACATTTGTTCAGAAACACACACATTTCGTATTGACTTCTGTATATTTAAATGAATTTTCTTATAACACGAGCGTAATCACTTGCAATGGGTTCACTTTGAGTCACTTGCTTTAGTGCTGATATCATTTATTTAAATATCTGCACATGCAAAGGACAGAATGACAATTTTACTTTACTACTCGGAAAATTGCACACATCAATTCACTGACCAGAAGAAGATTTCACTCCGCTCAAAAGTACTCAGGCTGCCAAAAAAATACACAGAACTCTCTTGTATGAAATACGTCACATGCAATCTTCTCCTGTCACACCAATTTAACACCTTCCAATCAGTTTTCTTTTTTTTTTTTTGCAATCAATCAAATCCATTTAATTTTGCAGTATTTTCAATCAACAACATTCCCAAGGAACGTGTGATTTTGATTTGCATGGTAATTATAGCATTTCTTCCCCAATTTCGAAGATTAAAGATTTGACAGGAAGAACTTATTGCATGATCGAAATGAAGCACAATTCCAATGCAAATAATTAAGCAAATACTTTATTTGGTATAAATAGCTTAAGTTCAAAAACAAACTAATTAAACTGAAGACATTGGTTAACTGTCTTAAAGCAGTTGGGTGATGCTGCAGCAATTCAAGGAATGTAAGGTAAGTGCATGTACATACATACATATGTACATATATACACACATGCCCACGCACACACACACACATATATAACCCTAAAGCGACGGGTAATTG
The DNA here is from genome assembly GCA_035043845.1 of Drosophila picticornis. NCBI lineage: Eukaryota > Metazoa > Arthropoda > Insecta > Diptera > Drosophilidae > Drosophila > Drosophila picticornis. Next base: position 19,181,057 of record JAWNMR010000492.1, on the reverse strand, counting down.
TGTTGGGGCTACAAATACAACAAGAACAATAGCAACAACAATGATGACAATAGCAGTTTTGTTGCTATTTGTTTTGTTGCTGATGTGTTGGAGTTAAAGTTGGGGCCCGCAGCCTTGAAAGACTCGTTTCGTTTCTTTTGTATGCTGCGCCGTCTTGAGTTATTTTCCTTGGCTTTTTCTTTCAGTTTTGGCTCGCATGTGTGCGCACATTTCCCAGTGTGAGTGTGTGTGCGTGTGTGCGTGTGTGCGTGTGCTTATACTCTCTAGTGCCCTCCATAGCCACCTGCAGTTCATCTTGACGCGCTATATGAGATTTTCGTATTGTTAAGGCAAACGAATTGTGCATAAAAATAAAAAATTATAAAAGTTGGCAGATAAAAATTATTTACACACAATCACATACACACCCACACACACCCACACACACACACAAATATATACAACATACACACACGCAGCTGCGTAGCTTCCCAAATCACCTGCATGCAAGATGGCGTCGGTGTCGTACAAAAACTTTTTCGTACCAAAACTCAATTCCAACCCCAACCTCAATCTCAGCCCCAGTTTCAGCCCCAGTCGCAGTCGACGCCCCATAACAAATACAACACCAACAACAACAACAACGACTAAAAGCCGAGAATTGTAATTTTCCCTGGTTCATTTCCTTTTTCGTTTCATTTTTTCTTTCGGCCCTTTTTTGTGTCTGAATTGAGAAAGCTACAGTGGTGCACACTTGACGACTATTTGAAAATACACCTTCTAAGTTCTTGAAAACATCGAGTCTGTCATATTACCAGTTTAGTTCTCGGAAAATCTCGGAAAATGACTTCTTACATTTGGCAGCTGAAATCAACTCATGAATTACGGGGCTCTGCCCACTTTTTATTGGTTCAAGTTAGTCTAATAGAGAAAACCATTTGAAATATTTGTTTTCCTTCAGCTGGGACTTCAATTTGTTGTATCAATTTTCGTATAATATTTGTATACATTTCATGACTAAATAATACTGAAGAAACAAAGGTTAAGAACCAATGTGGCCGCCTTCTTGCCACTTCACATCTTTCTCCTTGGCTCCAATATGGCTCAGTCCACTTCGTCCTGGCAGCCGGTTTTACTCTTTGGTCTGTTTGCTTATTGGCCCCTTGGGTTGGTGGGCCCACCCACTCCTCGGGCCCTATACCCCTCCCCCCTTTACCAACATGCCGTCCTGCACATTATTCTTGTGCCACTGTGCTTGCACTTGTTGTTGTTGTTCTTGTTGTACACCGACTACTTGAGAAATTTTTCATGATTTTCATTCTATTCGTACGCTTACATATATTTTCATGTCTGCATTTTATTTGACTACTTTCGTTTGGAGCTTAATGCGCTTCGATCGGGGCTCTTTGGTTTTAAATAAGCGGTAGACGCACAAAAAAAAATAAATAAAATTTATAAAAAAAAATAAAATTCTATAGGATAATTAGTCGACATTTTGAGCGTAAAGTATACATTAATAAATAATTATGTTGCGATTTTAGTGGAAAATCAGTTTAAGTTTATTGAATAACTTTGCGGCATTTTTTTATTCTTTTTTTGTTCCAATCAATCAGGGTAATTTTAATTTGAATTTTTGTGCTTTTAATAAACCGCACAGAACAATCGAATTGACTTTTCATTTATGGCCAGCTGTTCAGAAAGTTTTTTAGTTTTTCAATTTATTTTCAGTGTTACCAAACAAGGCACAATAGTATAAAATGAACAAATAATGAAAAAGGTAACGTTTGCTATTCCATGCAGGGCCTTTGCATTGTCTCTGGTGCCGAATAAGAATCGTTTCTGACTTTCTCTTCTGACTCGGTCCCCTCCCCTTTTCTTTCGTCCTTGCCTCCTTAGCTGCTACGGTTTTTATTTTCTTTCTTTTTTCTTTCTCGATATTTTGTGAGTTTTCTTGTAGAACATAATTTATCTGTTTGTAGAACGAATGATTTTAGGTGCATGTTCTTGCTGGTTCATGTTGGGGAAAATCAGGCGGGTCGGGGTTGTGCCAGGGGCAACTGAGATTTTGGGCGGATGGCGGTGACTGTCGCGAATGCAATTTAAATATTTGCATTTGTTTTGGAAATGAAAATTCATGGCACGTGTAATGCGTTCTAGCAGTTGTTGCTCTTCGTGTTATACTCTGATAGGAAAGGTAGAGCTGTATATTGCTTTTCTGTCAAGCTGTAAAATCGATAACATCGATAAGTGTAAGTCGATAAAAAGAGTAGCAAAACGTTCAAGTAGATTGCTATGTAATTGTTGCGGCCACGACCAGTTAGCCCACCCCAGCCACTCCACTTCTAAGAATCGGAAATTCCCTTGTTTCCCATATTTCATCATTATATATATAAATGTATATAGCCAAATGTTTCATGTTGGGGTTAGCTAAATTTAAAGGGTAGATTACTGACACCATTTTGTAAAACTCGAGACACGCCCCACCCACTGAGATTGTGCCTACTCCCACAAGAAATGCGTCCACTTTCAGCGGCTATTAGAGCATCACGTTGTCGGTTAGGACAGACTGCAACGTTCTCAGTTGCTGCATCGTTTCTGATCTTTTGGGTTGCGGCCTTAAAGCCTTAAGATTTGCTATTGCTCCAGCTGCTAAATTGCATTACATGGTAATTCCTTTTCCCTATCATTTTATGTTTTTTTTTCTGCTTTTCTTTTCTTACATTTTATTTTCTCGCGCTTTTTCCGTTTTCGCAGTGAAATTGAAGTGACAGTCGTAGGGTTGGGGAATGGTCCTGGTTGGGGACGTGAGGAGTTGCTGGTGAGGAGGTGTTTTCGAATTGTAGGCAACGTCGCAGCATTTACAGTTAACTTCATAAAGAAAATTTAACGAGCAACATCCTGTACATGGGCATGGACATGGGCGTGGGCGTGGGCGTGGGCGTGGGTGTGGGCAGGCAAGAGGCAAGAGGCAACAGCAACAGCAACAAGCGACAAGGATGATGACAACAAGATAAAATGCATGTCTAGAAGTAGTTTCGGTACGACAAAATACGTTATACGTTGGCTGGCGACGAGGACATACTGGCGGACACGCAGCAGCAGGCCAAAGCAGCATGCAACCGTAACAAACAGGATAACCCACCCACCAACAACAAAAGTAATAATAAAAAACGCCCAACGTGAACGTAGCAGGAACGGAGGCAGGGATTCAGAGAGGTGGGCACCACTCAACCAACACATGCAACCAGTTGCAAATCCGACGGTGACGATGACGGTGACGGCGTGCTCATGCCGAGGCCGTTGCCAGGAGCCGGCCATGGCCCCGCTGCCATGCTGCCAATCCAGTGCACTGGAATCCCAGTTAACGAGTTTTGCCATTTTATACATCTTCACAAAAAGGTACAACAGCTTTTTCAACTTGCTTGTCAACTTGCCTCAAATGCATATAAGGAAGACACCGGAGAATATTCAATGTGCGGCTCTTTGGGGTAATCAATTCTTTAGTAAATTGCTCACAAATTTGTGTTTTCCCATAGTAATTGTGAAAAACAAATTTATTGGTTAATAAATAATTGTATTAAAATATTTAATTGCCAAACAAAGTTATTTAAAAATGAATACGCGTAGGAACTGAATACATCGAGCAAAAGCAATTTTTAATTTTATTAAATATATTATTTTAACCGTAATTTGTAAAATGTCCTGATTAACAAACGACTGTGGAAACTGTGGGGTTTTTTGAATACTGTTGGCGACTTTTTTCCTAAAATGTCCAATTAAAGTTAAGAAAATAAAAAATTGTTAAAGTTGTTTTTGAAATATCTTAAGATTATCTAGCATTAAATACAACTATTCCAATCAGTTTTTCAAGAATGGTTGGTATTGAGCACGAAGCTGCTCAGTTGAGAGAGTATTTAAACTTCAGTAAGCGACAAAGTTGGCGTTGTAGTTTGTTTTGTGTATTTTTATGTTTTGTTGGTAGTAAGCGAAGAACACTTTAAAACGGCATTTCGTTTGGTTTGACAAACGCCAGGGCAGGCACAAGAACTCATCAGCATCCACGTCCCACATATATCCTGCTGTCTGTCAGTGTTTGGCTCTTCTGCTCCACCCCCAGTGCCAGCCCCAGCCCCAACCCCAGTCCCAGCTCCAGCTCCAGCCACAGCCCCAGCACCTGCTCCAGCTCTAGCACCGGCTCTGACTGCTGATGCTGCTATATGTTTATTTTGGAGGGGGCTAATGGCAACACAGGGTTAGCCGGTTGACGTTGCCAGCGCTTAAGGGTCTGCCAGGCATGGGTCGGGATCTGGGTCTTGGGTATCTGGGGTGGAAAATGCGAAAATTCAGTTATGAATTCATTTCGAATTGAGGTAACATGATTACCGCTATGATGATGCTCTTCCGCTTCAACATCGTCAATATATTTCGCTTGAGCTGTGTTTATTTACGTGCCCCTTACCCTTATTTACAACCCCCATTTTAGGGGGTGGGGTGGGCGCGCTCTCAAATGAGCTTTTGCCACGCAAAGGTGCCGTTGTTCAAATAAACGAACGCCTCGTTGAATTGGAAGCAGGCTGGGGAGAGCTAGATATGCAACTGGAGCTAGAGATGGAGCTCGTGCTAGCGCTGGAGCTGGTGCTGGTGCTGGAGCTGGAACTGGAGCTGGAGTCGGTGCCTGGTAGTTTGAGTGACGGTGCAAGCTTGAGTGGTTGTTAAGTGGGGCGAAGGCGACGTCGCGCACATCTACAAAATGGCTGTCAACAACAACATGGCGTATACGTGTTATGAATACGTACTGCTTGTTTATATATACATTTTTATTTATGTAAGTATATATGTATATATATATATATGACTGTGTATATGCTGTACGCATATATATATAAATTTATAGGTGTATTTATGCCCACCCAGGTGGCAGTGTCTCGCCTTGCGCCGCCTCGACTCCTGTCCTCGTTGCGCCACATTCTGTGGTGGCTGCGGATGTGCCAGCGGCTCTTCAAGTACTTAAAATTTCACACTTTTTTTTGTTGCTGCTGATGATGATGCTGATGCTGATGCTTCTGCGTTGCGTTGCGTAGATGAAACTGGCTGGAATGGAATAGGCTAACTTTGATTGGGCAGTGTACTCCCCGACTAACGAGTGCTGCAAAAGTTGATAAACTTGCTTAAATTATAAGTTATTCAATGTTGCGGAATGGAATCTGTAGTAAGCCTCAAAATAATGACAAGCATTTGCCGAACAAAACTGTTTAAGAGCTTGTCTTCCCACTAAGTGCTTGTCGTATTAACTGAAAAGCGAGCGTTCATATTATTTTCGATTTTCTAATAAGCTTCAAAAGGTTGAAGAACACATTCATAGTTGGGATAATCGGTCTGTCTTTAAGGCTGTAGTTGTGCAAAAATCTTATTGTGAATAATGTTAATGTTGTCAGCTTTGTTTGCTTTCTTAAAGTGTGCATGATGTGAGCAATTTTCATGTTGAGTTTCTGAGTGTTTAAAAAAGTGATCAGCTTAAAGGGCTGCTTTAGTTATTTGTATTAAATCGATTGCATATTTATATGTTATTACATGCAGCAGCAACTGCTTACCTCTGCACGTGCAACCGTTCACAAATTCGTTTCAGACAGCACACGGCGTATGCGTAATGCCAAAAATAACCAAAACACAAAATTCAAACAGAGCGACACAAAACCTCAAAACTCACACACACACACACACACACACACACACCACACACACACGCACACACCACACTCACACTTATACGCACATGAGGATGAGCGCTGCAAAAAGTAAATAAATATGCTAATAAATTTTTCAAAATAAATCTGTAATAGATAGAACAGATAGAGCTACAAAATAACCAGTGTCGAACTAAATGCATTTGCTATGCGCTACCTCCCTCTCTCTCCCTCTGTCGCATGTCCTGTCTCGCTCTCCTTTAGTGGTTCCCTCTCTGTCTGTCTGATAGAAAACTGTAACCAAGCAACATGGAAAAAGTTTTTAATCCACATTCGGAAAAATTTTTCACACAAATATTTACACAGCTCTTCGGTCTAACGATTTGCGCAAACATGAGACACACACACACACACACACACACACAGACACACACACACACACAGACAGACAGAGAGGGAGAGATAATACCTACATACATAGCATACTAGCATGAACATACGTGCGCAGTTTTTGATGCCGATAAGCACACACAGTTACAGTTAGACAGACATTTTAATGTTTGTAAAGCTTTTAAATGCCTCACACACACACATACACACACATACACACACACACACACGCACACACACATTTTTGCTTTCCGTTTCCTTTTTGCATACATTGGACATTTTTTCTGCTGCTTCCTTAGCTGTATGTTTTTGCTTGTATCTCTGTATCTATGTGTGTGTGTGTGTCTGTGTGTGTGTGTCTGTGTGTGTGTGTCTGTGTGTGTATACATGTTAACTCTGTATGCGGGGAGCAAATGGCAATACAAATAATAAAGCAATGCAAAAATAAACAAATGAAAAATTGTAATAAGAATTTATGATATTTTTAGAGACAAAACCCGTCGGCAAAGGGACAAAAATTGCGCCGGGGTGCGCCTGATGGATAAACGAAGCTTTTACGCTTTGCAAATCTGTTGTTGATTTTCATTTTGCTGTTTGTCTGTTTGTCTGCTAAACACAAAACAAATATAAAGCGCCAACAAATCTCGAACCATACCGATGATACCCAAGGTATCCAGAGTATATTGGTTTTGTATAATGTCCATCAATGTGTCTGATCGTCTCTTCGATACCCCTGAAACTTGCAACATTTACTGGTCTGTGCCTGCGTCAGAAAAAGTGTACAATTTGGAGTGATTTGTCCACTAGGAGACTAGGAAATCGATTAACGTCGATAATTGCAATCGATAAGGCTACTTATTTCCCACAATACAGTTACCGAACTTGAAAGGCAGATTATAAGCTTGTATCCCTTGCAACTTATAAGCTAAAGCTACCAAACCTGGAAGGTTTATTACTAGAAAGCTGCGTTTTCACATTTCTATTCATTTATATATATTTATAGGTATTTCTTGGCTACTGCGACACCTCAACAGGTGGTTTACAGGTGGTATTATTTATGGTATCAGAGTATTTCGGAGTCGGTTATGGTTGCAGACTGCAACTGTTTTTCTTGCTTATACTTTAATATCGAAGATATATAAGCAATTTGGTTCAGTTGTTCAATAATTTGTCATTGTAAACACAAAAACATAAAATAAATATATAAGACTCTGTCTTAAAAATTGAGGCATTTATTGCTATCGGACATCGATATATATTGATATTCGCGAAACACAGATAATTATCGGTAACTTAATGAAGTAAACAGAATCTGTGCGGCGAATTTGAGAACTTTTGTTCCAAATTTGAGTCTGGATTGATACAAAAATGTCGTGGGCATCCTTCCTCGCCTAAATCTCCCGCAATTCTAAGAGCCAAAGTCACAAAACTTAAAAGGCAGATTAATGATTATTTAATAGTCTAGGCACGTCCACCCCTTGCCGCTCCTCCTGCATCCACATGAAGCTTCTTTGCCGCCTCCAATCAGCTGGCAAAGGTGAATTCCCCAGTTGATTACACTCTGCTGCGACGTTATCACTTCGCTTGAAATGCAAGCCGTAAACTCTTAAATCGGTGCATGATTTTTATTAGCCAATATTTTTATTGAGGACCTGACTGAAGTTTTGACTGAATTCTTCAATAAAAAGAAAAACTGTGTAAATAAAATATAATATTGTAAAATATTATATTTGTCTACTAGAAACTGAACTCAATTAATTGACAAATGACTATGAATTTCGAAAAAATTGAAAAATTCGAGAGCAGCAAAGACCCAAATGACACATGAAATCACATTTTACTACGTTTTCTCCTTTTATGTCAATAAAATGGATGAAGGAAGGGGAGAGGAGGGTGAGTATATTTGCCTGAGAGGGGATAAAAATCTGACTCTGCCAAACAACTAGTTTTTGGGGCTGACATCTAAATTGCCCAACCATATACACAACAAAATGAAATAGTCATTGATTTGTTATTAAATATGGCGTCGGTTGCGCAAACACACACACACACCCACACACACACACACACACACACACACACACATGCACACAAACAAGGACGTAGGCAGGATCTAAATTGGGAGGGCAAAAATATTACCATTTTCATTCTATGAAAAATCAAAAAGTTCAATATGAAATTATATTGTTGTTAAAAATACGTTAAAGTTTTGTTCAGATATAAATATATAATAACAAGCCAACATGACTGTAATAGTAATTATTAGCTACTCTTTAGAAAATATAGAGAATTCCTCGAAATATATCAGCAAAAACAGAGTACAATCAACTCTTATCCAGACGATAGTTTTGTTTTGAAAATTGTGTATTTAAGAATTTTCGATGAAACATGGCAATGACAATTGTTATCATTTATCCCGATCAATCAATCAGTATGCGGATTTTGCTGTGCTGGGGTTTCCTCGTTTTCATCGTTTTCACTTGTTTATAAATTTGCTGAACATTTTCTTAAAGATGCTTACTTATTTCACAAAAGCGCGATTATAATTTTTGAGTATAATTTATACGTCTGGGACCTACTTTATGAGATTCACAAGATGATTTAGTTTGTGACTTATTCTGCTCGAATAAACATTTCATGGGCATCGTGTTTTAACAAAGATTGTTATTTGATGCTATTGAAAATTAAAATGAGAATGAATTTGAAAACAATTTATTCTGGTAAATTTATTCCAAAATATATTACATTTATGGAATTCAGATTATAATTTAAGATTGAATTAAGGTTTTAAACAAAATAAATAAGGCTTTAAGGCTGTATGCATATCATAATTATTTCCGTAATGAAATAAATTCTAGTTTAGTCAAAAAAAAAATACTTGTGGAGAATTGCAACTTTCTAGCTAAATTTAGAATTAGTGCCACGAAAAAGCAGTATTTTGTACTTAGTGCATTGCAGAACATGTATCTGAGCTAAATCCAGCACAAAATTCTGACGTTTGCTTTTGGTTCATTAAGAATTGGTCCTTTTCCGTGGTAATAATAGAAGCACTTCGTGATGAATCTAGACCTGTAGAGGAAATGACGATTTAAGGCAGCTGTCCCTGGCTATACCTGACCTGTCTACGCCCATGCACACGTACAGACATACGGACATACGGACGGAAATAAATAAATTTATGCATATTGCATATAAAGATATACAGCAAGAGATATGTTCCCAAATACGCATACATACTTGCAGACTGGAATGGCAGCCCTGCCACTTCTCTCTTAGTCTCCCTCTCTCCCCCTCTCTCCCTCTCTCTCTCTGTCTCTGTCTCTGTCTCTGTCTCTCTCGGCTTTACTATATTTCTCCTTTCTCTACACTCGGCAATGTTTGCTTTTGGTTTGGTTTGTCTGTCGGTTTTTTCGCATTGTTTGCTTTGATTTTATTACGATTTTTGTGTTGATTTTGCTTTTATTGCATTTCAATGTGAATACTTTGTTGTTGTTATTATTGTTGTCCTTATATTGCTGTTGTCGTTGTTGTTGTTGCTGTTATACATTTGTTTTGTACAAGTTCAGCAAAAATCAGAAAACCGGACAAAATGCGCTTAGATCAACAAAAAAATATAAGACCAAACAAAACCCATTAGACACAAAAGGAATTTAAATCAAGTAACAGCTTCTCCAGCCACAACAGAAAAAATACAAAGACGGGGAAACGGTAATAAAAATCATACGCACAAATATATAAGAATTACGCCTAGATTTATGTCCCTTTTCGAAAAATATTAAATAAAACAACAAAGAATACTATGGTCGAGGGAGAACTCGACGACAAATTACCCTAACCCCAAATATTTTCCTAATACGTCGCAAACAATAATCAGAAATCGATTTTCATCTCTATCTCCGAAACGAAGTACGTAAGTTATCGATAAATTAAAATATATTTCATCTGCAACATGATAAAATTTATAATATCGCAATAATGCGACACTTATATGCTTATGCATATTTCTTGATTTGCAAGATCACCAGAAAATAGCTTTATTCCAAGAAGTCAGTTTTAATGCCTCTTTTGTTGATTCTCACTTATTATCGGGAAAAACTATGCTTTTCCTGATGAATTGGCTATTAACAATTGATTAAATTCATAACTTGTTTGTGCCAGCATAAACACTCCGCGAAATTGAATTAGCTAATCGACAGTTTGAGACAGTTGAGCAGCTACGAAGGCTGTCGTTAAGGAATGGTAAAAAATCCCACAATCTGAGTTTTAAAGAGTTGTTAAACCGATGTCAAATCAAATTTTTTTGGTTTTGAACAAATCTAGAGGCTGAAAACATTATTTATTTGTTATTTTAGTGTTATTTCTTCATATTATATTAATTTTATTAGCACTCTCCTTAATCGAATTTCGCACCTTGACCTCACTTGAAGCAAAAAAAAAAAAATAAATAAATAAAATGAATAAAAAATGTTTTGTTAATGTTACAAATTTAATTCCTTTTTAATCTTACGTTTACCTAAAACAGCTAACTTTTTTTTAAATATTATTTTCAATTTTAAAAGGAAAAAGTGCCTTTAATCGAATTTTGCTGAGTTTTTATTGTATTACTATAAACAAATTTTAAAAACGCTGAAGCTAAAATGAGACCGTTAACAAATAAGAGACTCTCTTTTATTCAATACTAACTTATACAATCGTCCTTGTTCTTGTCGTAAATTGTATTTGTTTCATATTTCAAATATTTCTGTCTATTCAAAATAATTATAGCTACGCATATTTAAGCAATTTTAAAAGGTAGATTTTAGTAATCACCTTTTCTATATCTCCAACAGTTTAATGACAGTATGTTTGAATAATCCAGGCTTATAGTTTATAATTTGTTTTTACTGTGTTTATTGCAGGGAGAAGCAAAGGTGACAAATCCAAGAGGGAATGATAAGGGGAGAGGTGCAGTCAGCACCTGAATAAGAAATGTATTGCAATGTTTGCATATAAATAAGAGTGTCAAGCCGCAATGAATTTAGATTCTTATTAAAGGTAATCGGCTATGTATTTGTGCCTTTTTGTGGTACATAATGGTATCATACAAAAGTTTAAAAAGAAAACACAATTGAAAGCGTCTCAGACTACAAAACACTCTGATACAATTTAAGCAAAAAAAATGACCAAAATCAGACGAATACACAACATTCTGTTCCATCGTTTTTTTTAACATGAAATTGAGGTTTCTACTGGTGCTTAAGATGAATCGAAAAAGGTATATTGAAGATTGAAGCATCCACGACTCCTTAAGGTGTAAATATTCCAGATATGGATAAACGGAAAAGGCGATCTAACCACGCCCGTCTGTATGAACTAATGGATCTGAGAGAATATTAGAGCTTGAGACTTGTAGTTCTCGTAGACCAGCTTGAGCACAGAACATTTATTTAGATTCTGATTCCGAATCTGAATTCAATTCGGTCCACATGCGGTTCCGATTTCGCTTCTATTTCCGGTTTGACACACTGATACAAATACAACGTGTGTGTGTGTATGTTCAGAGCCAGTATGAAGTTTTTGGGCAGGGAAATCTTCTAATCCTCAACTCACACTCAAAACGAAACAATCTTACTTGTTTCAGTGCGCGTTGCAAGGAAATGCATCGAATTGTAAACAAAATAATAATAAAAAAAAAATGTTTAGCAATTTGAACACACCTTGAATTTGTGAAGCAAGTAAATTTACCGCCTCTTCTTTGTGTGCAGTTGTTGTGCGTGTGTGTGTGTGTGTGTCTGTGCGTGTGTGTGTGAGTTGGCAATGCAGCTGCAATTGTATCCGTATCAGTTTGTTCATAACTCGTGTAATAAAGCTCAAACTGAACACGTGTCGGCGACACATATCGAACAACTACAAGAACAACAACAACAATAACAGCAACAACAACAACAACAACGCTCGCATGAGACACAAGAAGAAGAAAATGAAGAAGAGCAGCGAGTGGCTGCCCACGTAAAAATTCTGTGTGGCCCGGTACAGCTCGAGTCGACTGAAGCTCGTCCCCACCTAGATGTTTAGCTAGATTGAACTAGATTGCAGATACAAGGAGATCAGAGACAGCGAGAGGTAAAGAGAGAGACAGAGGGAGAGAGGGAGAGAGGGAGAGAGAGAGCGAGGGAGAGACGAAGACGAAGACGGAGATGGAGATGGTTCCGTCAACAGTGCCTGCCAATATATGCATACGGGTGCGAATACATGTGCACATATGTTTGCCGTGACTGTGAAATGGTCTGCGCCAGCCTGAGGAATGGAGGCAAGAAGAGAAGGGTCTGTGTTCAGTGTTCTGGGTGCCATTGGGTGCATTTGGGGCCCTGTGGTAGCTTGGTTGGGCGATGGCCGCTTCATTTACATTAAATAAGCTGAAATTCAGCAGCGGCACGCTCCATTTAAGCGCTTTATGCTGTACGTTCAGTCGAGCAATCAGCATCAGCATCAACATCGTCCTGTGGCCCGTTGCTGATTTCAGTTGAACAGTTGAACAGCTGAACAAGTGGATCCGGGGCCACAAGGCCGGGCTCCTATACTAAAATCATGCGAAATTATCGTTTAATTAACCGTAGCGCTAAACCCTCCATCTGAATGGAAACTGAGAGGATTGGGAATTGTGAACCTGACCGCAACCGGCAACGTGCAACGAAAAAGGCAACGAAAAGGGGGACAAGAAGGGGCAAAGGAGCGCGAACCATTTTGCATCAAATCCAAGATGCGATTTCACTTCTCGTCGAGTCGAAAGATTAGAGTAAATTGATGTAGTCCCTGTTGGCGCCGTTGCGCTCCATTAAAATGTCGAAGAAATTAAAGTTCAACTGTGTTTCTCTGCAATTCTCAATTCCAACAATATCTGTACAAATGTATTTAATAAATAAATTGAAATAAACAAGAAAACAAGCCGATGTCTACCTGCACTCATATTGTTGTTCAATGCTAATTTGTACAACCATCCGATTATTTCTTCGAAATCTATATGTCTTTTATTGATTGTTTACATCATCTTCCTTACGCTGCAAGTATTCACTTGTGATTTACTGCGAAAGTCACAATGTTGCTTGAGATAAAATTGTGAATATTCTTAATAATTAATTTGAAAAAGTTTTCAATTACTAAAACTAACAATTCATTATTATTTAGATTTGAATTACACTGATCAGTAAATTAATAGATATGATAACTTTAATTACGTCTAAGGATTTCTAATTCTATTACCTAAACATATTTAATAACTTTGCAAAAATATATTTAGCTTACATTAGTCCGATTTGAATTTGATTGATTTGCTGAAATTTACAGTATACGTTAAGCTTAAGCATTTATTTATACCAGTAATGTGCATACTTCAATTAATACAAATTAAATATGGTAAAAAAGTTATCGACTTAAGCACTAAAATATTGCATTATTAGAGCCTGCATCAGGCTTAATACAGTTTGCAACAGTTTCTCGCTTGGCAACCCTCGTTGTAGTTGTTGAACCAACTCTTTTTAGTTGGAGCGTCGCATGTCCATTTGTGGGGAGGAAGGGGGCATGTTCTCAGTGGGAGTGCTGGCTTTGGAAGGTGTCAAGCTGACAAGCTTAAATACTTTTTGTTACGATTTTCGACGTTGCTGCTTATACTCTGACACCGAGCGTTTCATGGTATATTGGTTCTGTACAATGTTCGTCATGCAACCTTTCGACACCCTTAAAACCTTGAAACCTGGTCAGTGCCCACATCAAACAAAGTGTCAAAATTGGGGTGCTACGTCCACTAGAAGGCTAGGAAATCGAAAAAGTCGATAAGGCCACATATCTCCCACAATTTGAATGCTATCGATAATAGAATTGGCTGACCACAACCACTTTGCCTCCAAAACCGATGCACCTGATGGTGTAGGTCGATCAGACTGTATAATTCACACAATTTGAAAGCTAGAGTCACCAAATTTGAAAGGTAAACAACCACAAAGGTTGGACCACTCCTTCTTCCTTGCTAATTAAAGGCTAAAGCTACCAGGAAGTAGGAACATCCATTAATATCATATATCTTAGATTCCTCACAATTTTAGAGGTAAGTTAAACAAACTTGGCTACACCAAACCCGCTACGTGTTACCAAATGATATTACTTGTTAGTAGCAGAGTATTTCGCAGTAGGTTACACCCCACTGTAATGATCTCTCTTGCTTTTTTTTCATTTTTTGTATCATTTGGGTTTGTGGGCATGCTGATAGTTGAGCTTCGTGCTGATAGTGGAGCGGCAGCTGCGGTTGGAACTGTACATGTGCAACTCTCCCACTCCCAATTTTCAGTTGCAGTTGCAGTTGCCGTTGCAGCCAGTCACAGTTAGAGTCACAGTCCCATTGCCTCATTTGCTCACATCCCCAGGTGGCCGCCCTTTTGGCTCGACCACATATTAAGCTTATCAAATATTAACACATTTGCGAGCGCTGACATATGCGGGTACCCGCCCTCCTCCCTCCGCTCCTTACCATCCTCTTCCTTCCTTCCTTCCCTGCTACGCATGCGCCGTGGTCAGCTTCCGTTGTTACGTGCCACATAACCTGCCCTTGACTCAGTCACTGTCTCTTTCTCTGTCTCTGTCGCTGTCTCTGTCTCTGTCTCTGTCGCTGTCTGTGTGCTTGTCACTGTCCAGTGGCTGCATGGCCGTACACTACACAAAAAATTCAGAAACTTACGTGAATGACTGGAAGTTAAGGGAATCAAACTAAACTTTAACATCAGAATTTCACACATCTGTTTTGTATGTTTATTACTGGATTTCGAAGAATAGGTAAACTGAACTATTTGAAGAACCGATGTTATTTAAAGAAAAAGCTGAATCGAGTGGTGCAAATAAAACCTGAATAATCCAAGCCATTTTTTGTCTGTGCATGTCCATGGCATGTCCATGTCGTGAGCTTAGCGTGAAATGACATTGCGTGCTCGCAATGAAAACGACCCAATCTGTATACTGCGCACTGAATACTAAATACAGAACAGTAGCATTGCATGTGTGGACGCCAATGGAGACGAAGACCCAAACAAACGGCTAACTGACGGGACCCAGCACTGCCTCATATATCAACCCGAGGGCCTGACCCGGAGAACCCTATATGCGATTCGTCTACAGGGTGCGACAACAAGGAATCGAACAAATAAACAACAGGGAAGACACGCCGAAGATTAAATACCCTCAAACCTAAATTGAAATATGAATATTAATATAGGATACCGAGCAATGTTCATCATATTTTGCAAGTATTTTTAGAGAATATGGACCGGTGATCAGATTTTGACAAGTATACGAACTGCATTGGAATTATGAACATACTTGAAATCCCATGAAGATAGCTATAAAGATGAGCGATTAGTTCGCATAGAAAAAGACAGATGGCTGCTGATTAAAAATTGATGCACATATATTAATATATATGGAAAAATTGAAGAGAAAAGGAAAGAAAGGAAAAGATAATGTATAAAAATTAGGCAGCCAAATAAGTAAAATTCAACGGGCACAACCCAATAAGAAAGTTACATAGTGCTTGGAGGTAAAGTTTCTTATGTTACGGTATATGTTGAGTTTAATATATTAAGAGAAACTTGACGGGGTATATGCACATGAGGCTAATATCTTGATCTAAAATGTTTTTGACTGGAACGCAAAACAAAAAAAAAAAAAACATCTAAAAACCATCTACAAAAAAAAGAAAGATTAATCTAAAAAGCTGTGAGATATCAAATGATCGTTATTCATATCATTGTAATTATATATTTAACAATTAGCTGAGAGATACTCTAAAGGTGAAGCACAGTTATTAAGTCGTTTACAATACAGGCTGTAGTTGTATTGCCGATTTCCTTCTAAGTATATACATATGCTTATCTAAAAATAATGTATACAGTATTTTGAAAGCAAATATTAAATAATACAG
The DNA here is from genome assembly GCA_035043845.1 of Drosophila picticornis. Taxonomy (NCBI): domain Eukaryota; kingdom Metazoa; phylum Arthropoda; class Insecta; order Diptera; family Drosophilidae; genus Drosophila; species Drosophila picticornis. The sequence goes on along the minus strand of JAWNMR010000492.1, from coordinate 19,165,061 downwards.
AAAGATTTAAATAAGAAATCTGAATACTTTTTGCTCTTTGTCGCTGTTACCTGCAAGCACTGAATTGACCTTTCCTTTGTAAGTAGTCGTCAAGTTATGCTAGATATTAGTTTTGTTAGTTAATTATTAAATTACTTCATCCAACTTTCCTAATTTACTTCATCCAAACTCCTGATTACTCTTTGCATGAACATCTTCGACTACTCTGTAATGAATACTTAAGACTTTGTTACATTTAAAACGCCTTGCCTCCAGTGGTTGGGCATCTTAACTAACTAATGCCAACTAGTTTTTCATTTTGGCTTGATTGTGTTATTTCAGGGTTTTCTCCAATCCATGCCCCAAATGCTGTTTACAATATGCATCACAAGTCTTAAATTTTTTTCTATTAAAATTTAAATAATAAATTAAACTTTCAATTTAATTACGTTTTTATTATTATTATAATTTTTTTTATTTGTCCGTGTTAGTTTACATTAAATAAACAAGAAATAAAGAAAAGTTAAGCAAGATAAAAACGAGTCTGAAAATTAGATTTAAAAAGAGAACGAACTAAAAGTCACATTTTTAATTTTAATACAACGCTATGGTTTTAGCCAATAAGCAACTCGAAATTCGGTCACTTAGCTGAGCTAAAATGCCTCGCAATAATTGCCGCAGTTGCTGTTTATCGCTGATTTTACCTTGACATTTGCAAATGCAACCTAAGCTCAAATGAGAAGCTTGCAACGTTGACTACACTCATGCTGCCTCCCGTGGGGACAGCTGGCACAAAGTATCGCCTGAAGTCTTTTTGATCGCCTGACTGTGTCTTGGCAGACACGTCGCCCTGGAAATTGGAGTAGGTTTGCGTGTCAGCAGCTACAACAGAAACGGTAACAGTAACAGTAGGAGCAGGAGCAGTAGCGTTGTCAGAGTCCGGATGAATTCAGAAAATATTATACTCCCGGCTCAGATCAATTCAGCTCGGCTCAGCTCCACTCAACTCAACTCAGTTCGGTTTGGTTCTTAGAGTTATCTCGTATTTTTTTCGCTTCTTGTCTGTTGTTATGATGTTTAATTGTCTTTTTAATTGACCAAATCTCTGTGTTTGAGTCCCGTATTTCTATTTTAGAAGAACTTCATATCAAGTTGACAATGCTATTTAAGTTTTTACCCTTTTCATTAATGACTTCGCGTCGATCTTTGCCGTTCACATATTCTTATGAACGAAGTGACCTCTTCATCATACTCGTCTCCAAGATGATTTGAACTCTGTGCAGATCTGGTGTATATTTAGAGTGTATATTTATGACCAATTGGCCCCTTGCACGATCGACAATGTTCCCTTGCAACGTCTATTTACAGTAGAGGATCTTGAAGTCCTTGTTGATGCAAGACATTTCTCTTTCTTTCCTCTTCTTCTTTACGTTTTTACTTTTCTTGATAATAATCTTCGAAAGACTCATAATTTTAGGTATGGTTGGCTTTTTTATGGGCTTTCCCATCGCCTGTAATAAGTGTAGGACCTCTTTACGATTAATACCCACAGTTATATTAATTATTTGCTTTATTGAACTTCTTTCTTTTATTTTTTACTTAATTTGTTCCTACTATTTTCAATCTGTCTACAATCTGAAAAAACAACTATATAGAAATAAGTAAGAGTTGAAAAAAATACTCAGTATTGTATATATTGAATGTATTTATGGGTGTATTTTTTAAATGCTGTCCTCCCTCCATTCACTTCCGCCCCTACCATTTTTAATAGCTTGTATCTTTCGCAATTTTTAAGCTTAAACTACCAAAATATTAAAGTAGATTTGAATTATCCGTAATTTTTAAGTCATATTTGGAGCATAGATTACTAGGAACTTCAATAAAAAGTCGGTATTTCTATATTCGGTGTTTTCTTCAGCTCCGCCTTGAGTTGCATGTCTAAAGTCCAACAAAACCAAAATTTCGCTGGAAAGATCCCAAATTGTCTTTCCGGCTTCGCCTTGCAACTATCTGCAAAATTAAATTTCATGAAATGCTCTGCTTTTATTGCTGGGCGTATTCTGACAATTCTACCATTGTTATCGGTCTTCAATAAGTTATTTTGTTGAGCTAAAATTGATTTTTTTAGTTTTTTCATCATAATGAAGTAGACTCCGGACGTGTGCGAATGCTGTGCAGACATAAAAAAACATATTCGAACCCATAAAGTATGTTTAATCTCAAAAGGCATCAACAGTCGAGTCGATCAAGCCGTGTGTTTGTCTATCGCCTCATCGATTGTTGTAATAATCATGGTTATATTGTTGTTACCGTTGTGAACTGCCTCTGAACAACTTCTAATCGAATATAGTTTCCCGTTTAGTGGTAGTGGGTAAGTTTTGTTATTGCGTGGCATGAACAACAGAAATCCAGTTGCCAGTAGCTGCAAGTTGCAAGCGAGTTGAGTCATGTTGATAACTGTGAGTGGCGAGCGACTGTTGTTTGCCACATAATTGACTTGGCTCTCAAAAAATTGAATCATTAGGCGTCAGTCAGTCGTGGTCAGGGAGGCAATCAGCAATCAACAAACAACAATCTCCATTAACCGTTCAAAGCATCTCTTAGAGCCAATTTTGTGGTTTAACATACACACACAAATACACGCACCGACACACACACGCACACACACACACGCACACACACACACACGCACACACACACACACACGCACACGCACACACACACATGCAAACATCACAAGTGCTACTCCAAATGATGATCAGGCCTTGCAGCGCACGTGACTAAGTAACAAGTTCGGAAGCATTTATCATGACGTCGCTGTTGCAGCTACTGCCACTGCTGCTGCTGCTGCGAGTTACATCATGACATGTGCTATGAGTGATGATAAGAGCTGAAGCTGAGGTCCGGTCGAGAGGGGGGCTTTAGTTATGGGTGTGTCAGCCATTCACTCTAAATGTTAACAAACTTATTTTTGGCGACAAAAGCGAATGGGAATATTGCCAAGCATGGTAAAGTTGTAGTTGGAATACCATGCTCCCATCCTTTACCAACTCTCCCCTTTCTCCCCTCTCTGCCCACACCACCCTCTCCCCCACCCAGTCCACCGATTGGCCATGCGAATGTCCATCAGTCAAGTGTAGGCATTGTCCCACCCCCACTACCCTCCCCCTCCCCCTCTCCTTCTCCTTCTACTGCATTCTGGCTACATCCTGGCCTGGCCTGGCCTGTTCTGTCCTGGCCTCGCCTGTCCTGGCCTGTCCTATTTGTCCTGTCCACTGATAAACGCACGTCACATATCAGCTCAGGGTAGTCCGAGTCCTTGTGCCTTTCTGGATTGATGGCTGGCTAGATTGGGTTGGGATTGGGATTGGGTTTGCTGCTCGTGTCGTTCAGCTCTCTGAAGAGGACTCAACGCGCTGATGGGCGCTTACACACATACACACTCAATTGTGTGTGTGTGTGTGTGTGAATCAGAAGTGCAACGCTTGTCTGCATGCCTCTAAAATGCCTCTAAATCTCTCTGGCCCTGTCTCCATCTCTCTCTCTCTTTCGCTCTCTACACTTGTAGAAATAGATGTGTCACAGAATCCAGTAAATCTGATAAGGCTTAGCGCCAATGGCAGATCACCTCAGAGGCTAAGGTTTTTATTACTGAATTTCATAAGGAACCTTAAAAAATACTTTTTAAAACACACACAGACATAGACGCATGTTAAAAAAGATGCAATATGTGAAAAACATACGTTTGGTAATTGCTGATTTTTCATAAACTTTGAAGTTATTTCGTTTTTTATTAACGTTTTCGAAGCTGAAGTGCAAGTTTTGTTTTGAGTGCATCTGCAGCGCCGTTTACTCTAGCGCAGTCACTGCGTGCCTCGTTTTGCAACGCCTGCAAATGTATTCGGCTGTATTCATTCGTCATGGCCACAAATGATGGTCAGCAGCAATAACAGCAACAGCAACAGCAACACCAACAGCAGCAGCAGCAGCAACAACAACAACAATACAAAACATGAGTTGTTTTGTATTAAATGCTATCTTGCTGCCACATCCAGGCTACATGCAACGTCTGCCTAAACATCCATCCGTATATTGTTTATAGTACGCATAGTTTGTGAATCACCCCCACACCAACACCCACATCCACCCCCCTCCACCCCTCCTATCCGCATAGCATACCACCCAACCTATGCCCAAGCCGATGCCGTAAGATGGATGCTCGTTTCTTGAGGCTAGTCTTAGGTGTGAATGCGCGCACATGTGTCGAATAAAGGCACTGCTACTTCACCTCACCACGCCACGCCACACCTCGCCTTCCCTCCCCTCCCCTCTCAACTTCTCTTCTCTCCTCGCCTCTCCTCTCACAAACATGAGAATCGAGCGTTTCATGTGTGGATCCGCTTGAGTTTTGAGGGTTGAGTTAGGGTTCTGTGTGGGTTCCGAGCACTACACAGACATGCAAGTGCATGTCCACAACATCAATAATGTTGCCCCGATATTAGCTACGCACATTAACTTTAGCACATATATATCTCTCTGTATGTGGGTGGGAGTGTGTGTGCCCAAGGAGCCCTATTGTTGGCTGTTTGTTTGAACTGAACGTGTGTAGCAATTTGAAATGAAATGTGCACACTTCCCAACAGCAGCAGCTGCTGCTTCAGTTTCTGCTTGTCTTTTGTTTTAGCTTTGTCCCTGCTTATTTATGCAAACTGTTCAGAAATTGTCTTATCTTTTCATGCTACGCAAAACATCAATTTCAAGATTGACTACATGATGTGATCGTTGCTTATACAAACCGAACAGAAAAGTGACTTTCATTTGTTCAAAATTAACCTAAAAAGAAAGTCGCCCTGGAAACTGTAAAGCTTTTCCTGCTGTAAGAAATAGTTTGTAAATATAAGAAAAATAAAAAAACATTTCTAAATGTTAGAAAGACTTCTCTATTTTGCAGAAGTATGTTTCTTAATAATAGAAAATAATTCTAATAAATACATAAGCAAGCCCTGATTTTTGGAAAAAAAAATATTTCTAAAATAAAGAAAATAATGAAACGGATGAAAATTGCTCCCTCGAATGCAACGTTTGAGTTTAGCTGTTGATTGTTTTTTCTTTTCATATTAAATTATATGAATTTGAAAACTAGCGAAAATATTTGTATAAATGAAATCACAAAAGCTAATAAATAATAAGACGACTGCATCCATGATATAAAAATAAATATTTCGATTCTAAATGCATTTGTAATGTTCAGAGTTAAATTAGATATTGAAGTGACTGAAGGCATTTCTCCAAGGGTTAAATGGCTTATGTTTTTGACGATATATCCCATTCGTGGTAGTCATATCAAGGATCTTGAGGCCAAAGACATTCGTTGAGAAACTGGGCACGTCCCTAAGATCGATTTTGGAGAAAAGAACGAACGCAATTTTATAGATTTTTTTATTTTTATAATTTTTTCTCATCAAAGTTTTCCTTTTATCGTTTGTCGCTTGTGTTTTTGCCTTCCGTTTGTTTGTTAACAATTTGTGTTTATTTGTTATTGATTTGCTTTGCTCTCCCATTTATCATCGATAAGATTTAGCATGATAAATATACGGATTTTTGTATGCTTCTCCTCGCGATTGTTTTTGTTGATGTTGTTCTTGTTCTTGTTATGTTTTTCCATCAATTAATAAACTTACGCATTAAGCTAACACTAAATACTTTTTACAATAATAATAATAATTATAATAATAAGTGTAATAGAGTTACGTGGCCGCAGTTTCAGCTCCAGTTCCTGTGGCCAATCCATAATAATATCAATCGAAAACTCAAATTGTTAGCTGCTTTTATCATTTACGCATATATATATATATACATGTGGATATATATATATATATATGTGTGTGTATATATATACTTTTTTCTATAGTGATATATATAAATTTATTTTTGTTATATAGCTGTTGTTGTTCCATCTTCATCTTATTCTTGGATTTTTGCTTTTAATTAATTTTACGTTAATTTTTATATTTATTTTAATGATTTTTTGTTTTGTTTTGCTAGTTTTACATTTTTGATATTACATTTAAATAGCAGTTGTAAATATTGTGTTTTGTTTTTTATTTTTGTTTTTCATTCATAGATTTGTTTATAATAAATTATGTTGCTTACTAGCTAGGACCACAAAAAAAAAAAAAAAGTTTGCTATGTCCGCCGTCGTTATAGCTTTATATTTAATATGCATATAGTATGTATAAAGTATGTATATATACATATACATATATATACACATGTATGTATGGATATATATATATACATGCATGTATACATATGTAAACTTAGTTGGTAGGAAACTACACAAGTACATGTCTAGTTACGTTTATGTTGTTAGACAACGATTATAAAATATGTTTATTTTTATATGTATGTCATAAAAATAAGTAAAAAAAAAAAAAAATAATGTTTAAGCAAACAAATTGGTTGTTTTTTTGATTTATAAAAATGTGCTAATTTACAAAATAATATTCATTTTAGTTTTTGTTTTTTATTTTTGCTTGCTAACACGATTTTTACGCTACGTATTTGTGTTTTGTTGTTGTTGGTTTTTGTTTTACACACATACACATAAATAGTTTATTACAGACAAGACGTTTAGTTAATTTATTTGATTTTGTTTAGCATGGTTTTTTCTTCTTCTTTATTTCCTTTAGTTAGATTTAAATACAATAAAAAGTATATATATATTTATAGTTATTTAAATGTAGTTTTTTATGTGCAGCGCCCATTTCAATGTACATAAAGAGATTTTTTATTTTTTTGCTATGATTTAAAAAAAAAAATAATTTACAAATATTTTGGCGCAGTCATAAAAAAGTACTGAAACAATAAACAGAATAATAATAAAAATAACAAAACCAAGCCGAGCAGCTGTTTTTTTTTGTTTTATTTTTTTTTGGCCAAGGCAGCGCATTTCGGTTTGAGGGAGGGGTTAGCGGCGGGGGTGCGAGGCAGGGCCAGCCAAACACGAAATTTCTCCTTATTTGAATTGTGAGCGAGCGAGCAACGAGCAACGAGCAACAGCTCGATAGCTCTCTCCCTCTCTCTCCCTCTCCCTCACTCTCTCTCTCACTCACTCTCTCTCTCCTCGCTCGCTCGCGCTCGGTCGCATGCAGCGCAAAAATGTGTGTGAGCGACTTGCTGTCAGTCAGAGCGAGACGGCACCAGTGTGCGCGCAGTAGGCGGCGGCAGCGACGACGACGACGTCGGCTGCGACAGCGACAGCAACGACGACGCCTTGCCCCTGTTATTGCTGTTGTTACTGTTGTTCTTTGTGGTTTGGCTGCTGCTGCTGCTGCTGCTATTGCTGCTGCTATTGCTGCTGCTATTGCTGCTGCTATTGCTGCTGCTGCTGCTTGCTACTCCTCTTCATGTTGTTGTTGTTGGTGTTGGTGCTGCTGCCGCTGCGTGTAGGTCTTGAGAAACAGCAGGCGCGTTGCCAACTGTTTTGTATATTACCAAACAAGCCCTTCATTTTGCATATTCTGTGGTTCGCTGAAGTTCGCAGAGCTCATGAACTCGGGCGATGCGGTACGCGGGCCATTTTGTTGTTGCTGCTGCTGTTGCTGCTGCTGCTGCGCTTGGCTTGCTTGTTGCGCATTTTGCGCCGCCTGCTGCTGCTGCTGCTGTTGCTGCTGCTGCGTGGCCGCCTGTTGCAGCAAATGATCAGCGGCATTTGGCGGCGGCGGCGGCGGCGGTGGCCCCACAGACGTCTGCAGCTGCATTGGCGGTGCGCCCGCCTGACTCAGAAATGTTGACTCGGGCGTCAAGCCAAACTCATTCACCATCGGTATGGGGCCGCTGTGATCCATTGGTCCACCTGTGAAGAGCCCACACAAACAGAAAGAGAGGGAGCGAAAGAGAAAGAGGGGGGAGAGAGAGAAAGAGAAAGTGGGAGAGTTAGAGTTAAATTGTTGCAGATTCGTTTCTTAATAGCTGGGATGCCAAACTGAGGTGCACAACTATTGACTGTAGCCAAGTTGCACTGTATTCAAAATAATTGCAATGCTTTTGCTTCTTTTCAGGCAAGTAATATTTTTAATCAGCGCAGATTATTATTCGTTTCAGAATTGGATAGTGATGAAAACTTGATTCTTTTTAAGAGATTCGCAAGAATCCCTTGCTTTCCAAGCGTATGAAAAGACTTTTTATTTATTATTATTATTTTTTTGTTGCTTTTTTTGTAAACCAACGCGATATTTCAAGAACATTCATCGCAGATAATCGGCTCTATTCTAAAAGGTTGCAATTTTAGCTGACTTATTTATTGCATTTGGAAAGTACTTTTTTATGGCTAACAATAAACCGAAATTGGAAACGGATAAAATTTAGATGTGGAGTGGCACAAGTCTGCTTGGAAAATCATTTACTTGCAGCGCAGATATTGGACTATTTTGCCGTGTACTTTTCTGATAAGCTTTAAATACTTATTAGCTTACAGAAAATAACGAATGTATTTTGTATTTTTCGAGGTGCAATCTCAGTATGACAGTAGACCAGGCAGAGTACTTGTTAAAGGTGTTTGGTGTTTGGTAAATAGCAATTTGTTCTCGTACATAGTAAATTACCTGGCGCATTGAAGGGCATCGGTCCGCCGGGATGGCCGGGAAAGAAAGGGCCGTCGTGCGGATGGAAGGGCCCACCGTAGCCGAACTCGAATTTAGCATCTGCAGCAAAGTAGGGAAAGCCGGGTCCATCGTCTAGTCCGCCCGGCGACAGATTCATGGGGAAGCCGCGCATTTTGCGTGCACCGCCAAAGAACGGCGGACGGCCCATGCTGGTGATTTGCTTCATGCGTCGCTCCTTGGAGCGCTTGTTCTGGAACCAAACCTGCAACGGGCGAATAGAGTGTTTACTGGTAGTGTTGCATCCTCTAAGTGTGCATGTTGTTTGTGTAGTCTCAGTCCCAGTCTCAGTCTCAGTCTCCGTTTCTGTCTCTCATTTGCTCTGTGTCTGATTGTCTCTCTGCGTTCACAGGCGCATGTCTAATTGTTGCTGTTGCTGTTGTTGTTGTTGTAGTAGAAACTGTTGTTGTTGCTGTGGTTGCTGTTGCATTTAAGCTACCGACGCCACACAAAATTAGCCTCGGCCACGGCGTAGGCAATGAGTGGCAACTGAGATGTGAGCGGGATACGAGGATCGCCTATGTGGATGTGCCGGGCTAAAACATTTTTACGAGGTTCTGCATCGTTTCGGGTGCTCCAGAAGCACCGTGCACAGCATGCAAAGTAATAAAATAAAAACATATTTTAAAAATTTTAGTGGCACCCTTTTGCTTTGCGCATGAGACCCTTTTTTCCTTTGGATTTTGGTTCATTTTTGGAATATATTTCTTTCTTTTTTTCGGATTTTAATATTCATATCTTGAACGTTTTTATTTTTTTGTTTTGTTTTTTTTTTTTTAATGATCTTTTGGCTGGCGGTCAAAGAATCTGCTTTCAGCTCGGACTTGAACTGTTTTTTGTGTGTGTTTTTTATTTTTTTTTTGTTTTGGCAAAGTTTTCTCAATGAAATTTTTGTGATTTATGTGTTTGGCTTTTTGTTTTCCTTCTTTTTTTTCTGTTTGTGTCCTTTTCTTTTTGGCAAATAGTTTCCAATGAATTTGGCTTAGATTTTGTGGCCGTCTGGGGGCTGCGGCCGCCACCGCTGCAGCATCATCAACAGCAACAGCGGCAGCAGCTGCTCCTCGTTCCCGTTCTCATTCCCGTTCCCATTGCCTTTTGCCGTTCTTAGAGGCAATTTAAGCGTGAATTTTAATGATGAGCGCCGTGGCAGTCTGCAGTTTATTTGAATTTGTGCGCATTTTTATGAACTCAACTTGACTGCCGACTGCCGACTGTCGACTGCCAACTACCGACTGGCGATCCCCATCCAACCGCAACCGAACGCGGCCTAGACATGCATATGAGTTTGGGATCTCCCTGTTGTCCCCCCAGCACCCCACACCCCCACCTCACTTGAGGTTGACTGACATTTTGTGGCACTGCGAGAATTTCGCTAGAAAGGCCTGCCAGTTTGTGAGAACTTCGACTTGAGATCAAAGTGAGGCTGTTGTCGGGGCACAGGATGCACACACAAAAGGAAGTAACATGCTGTGCATTTGCGGCTACACACGCACACACACACACACACACACGCACACACACACACCTAACTAAGCCGGCCAAAAGCTCAGCGAAGCTTTCGACGTTAAGTCCGCGTCCGCGTCCGCGTCCGAGTCCGCGTCCGAGTCCGTGTCGAGCTGTTTGCATGAAGCGTTTGGTCAAGCGTGAGACTTTTGACATTGACTGTTGGCTTGGAATTAGAATTTCAGTGAGCATTAGATAAGCTGCTTACGCTGCCAAATCGCCTAAGCACAACTAAAGCCACTAGACGAGAAGGCTACGACGCGGTAATGAGTTAATGTCCAGACAGCAAGAGCAGCAACAAGTTGATGGATGCACTGGCATCTCCACTCCTATTTTACCTATGCAAATGAGTAAATGAACTTAAACCCAGTTTAGTGCCTGTAATTGTGAAAATCGTCCAACAATTCAAATTGACCTAAATAGTAGAAAGTCTAATAAACAATTTCTAAATGTAAGAAAACATATTTCTAGAAATTAGAATCGACAACCCCAAAAATATGGTATTTTTTTTTAAATGTAATTTGTATTTTCAAAAAAAGACATTCAATATATTTAGATAAATTTCCTAGTCCGAAGATTGTTAGAAAAAATCCAGAGCGATTTTTTTCTGAGTGCAGCCTTAGAACATTTCGATTAATTTCGCTGCACTGGGCCCAACTCCCCACGCCTCGCATAGTCAGCACTGAATACTTGTTTTGTTTCATTTTTTATTTGCAATATTTTCCCCTTTTGGCCCTGCGGCCACTGAATTTTTCATTATCATGTGCACAACGCAGCAGCCAAACGAAAAACGCAAAAGATAATGTAAAAAAATAAATGAGAGCGCCGCAATCGGAATAAACCGACTGAGCAATACTCTGACACCAATGTTGGGGTTTTTCTTTTACCAATTGTTGGAGGAGGCAACTGTGCGGACTTTGACAACCTCAGCTCTAAGAGGCATCTATGACCTGATCCTTGGGGGATGTTTGTGGTTTGGCGAAATAATCATTAAGATCGTGGAAAATGTCCAGTTTGGATTGATTTGCATGTGCATCAGTGAATCGATATGTTATCGATTTCAGCGACTTTTCCAAGCTTCCAGCGCAATATACTCAGCCACCGTCGGTTGCAGAGTATAAAAACGAGTAACACAAAATACAGCATTGCAGTGGGAGTTTTGGGTAGCTTTGTGTAAAACAAAGGCAACAAGCACTCGCCAAAAAACTGAATTTACAATAGTTTTGCAGTTTGGTATTTGTTTTTCTCTATTGTTCTGTTGCTGTTGTTGCTGTTGTTGTTGTTGATGATGTTGTTGTTCACCATCTCATTCTTATTATTTTTTTTTTTCAATTCGGTTAAAGTTTCCGTAATGTATTTTTTTCACTTTACTCTGTTTTGTTATGTCGACAAAGAAACCCGGCAACAAATGGCAATATGAATGCAAGAAAACAGAATGGGAGCTGCATCTGAGCACAGGCAGGAGTAGCAGTGGGGAAGCGGGGCTCCAATTGAATCCCAACTCTTTTTGTTGGATTCATCGCAGACGTTTTTTTGTTTTGTTTTTTTTTTTGCTTGCGTGTGTTTTCTATTTTTCATAACAGTTGCACATTATTTAAATGAAATGCACAATGTATTTGTATCTTGTATCTCTGTTTTTCTGTAGAAGTAGTTATATCATCTTATATGTATTATTTGTGTTAGATCCATTGTGCCCTTTCCATCAATCCTGTTCCATGCACAAATTCAAAGGCAACACAATCTATGCTCAGCTTTGAGGACTCCCCTTCGTTGGCGACATCTGAGTTTAGAATGTCCACTCCAGGGACAGTACTGGCATTGAATGAATTAATCGTCAACTTGATGGGTTTACAGAGTGTGCGAGAGTTGAAATTTGAGTAGTGGTTCTGCTCATCCTGACTGGCTGAGTGGCTGACTGGCGACTTGCAGCTCAATACAAATTGGGCCTGAGTTAAGTTATGTTCCGATATGATATGAGATGCTCTGCCAGTCAAATTACTCGCTGATGGTGTAATTTGTGCAGCGCTTATAATATTTTATTTCCGCAACAACAACAGATGAGAAATTCGTTGCCAATTTTGTGTAGCTTTCAACAAATTCGCTTTTCTGGGCGGCGATGTTCGCCAAACATTGAACATTTGAACATTTGAACATTTAGTTAAATTATAGGTTAGGCCCGGACATAAAAGGGCAAACAACGTAGCATAATGGCCGTGGTAGCAATCAGGCGCAGAACCCTGGTTCACCCTGCTCTACGCCGCCAAGCAAAGCATAACAAAATGATTATTGTGTTTTTGACTCGCAACTCAACGGGCCAAGAATGAGAGAGAGACAGGGAGAGAGAGTGAGACAAAGAGAGAGAGGGAGAGAGAGAGAGAGAGAGAAAGGGGGAAGCCACTTGGCAGCTCTTCAGCCCGGCGTTGTTGAAAATTATAGCAAATTATGTTAAACGGCAGCTCCTCTCGGCGCGGGTGGGGCTCGGCTTCGCCCCATTTTGCCCCGTTTACCATTGCAGGGCCCCCGCGCTTGCACCGTTTTGTGGCCCATTAAAAGGTTTAACATATAATTTGTGGAATCGCCAGTCAAAGATGCCTCACTGTGACCCTTATTGAGATTTCAGATTCTGTTTCATATTCATCTCCAACTTCGGTTCGGAATCCGAATCCAAATCCGGATTCAGTTTCATTTTCAGTTCTCCCCCCAACTTTCCCAATCATCAGATTTGGCGCATGAGGCATGAGGTATGAGGCATGAGGCATGTTGCAACAGCAAATGTGTGTCACGTATTCGCGCGCTGATTGACATGATTTGGATGTGGCTCCATTTATAATGCGATATACGATCATCATTGGCATTTGGGCATTTCGAGTTCGACATTAAGATTAAGATGCCTATCAGCGTTAACCCCTTGTTGCCGATGCTACCGAAGTCTCTTAGCAGCTTTGGCCTCATCCTAAAATTACTCGACTATGTCGAAGCAACAAATGCTCTCCCATTGAGAACGGGTTGAAAATGGTATAATGGTCCTGTACTCAAGTATGCAACAGGCAGAGGGAAGCATCTCCGATCCCATATGGTATATATATTATATATATTATTCGATATACGTCTGTGTGAACACGCTTTTATCAGAGACAATAAGAGCCAGAAACTTTAAGTTGTGTAAGTTCCCTTATACCCCAACCAGATCAAGTTGGTTTCCTTTCGATGCATAAAATAACAATAATATTCGGCAGTTAAACTATTTTATATTTAATAGTCGGGCTCAGGGTGTATCGCTTATCGTAGTAGAGCTCACTTGACTACAGCCTGCTTTCTTGTGTTTTTTCTTTGATTTCTTTGTTTTATTTTCAGTCATTTTACAGATGCATTGTTGCTTTGCCTCCGCGTTTATTTAAACCCCCTCTTTTAATCATATGGATAAGTTTGTACTCGTGTTTCATTAGCCGATTTTTACTTAGGTATAAGCATATATTTTCTGTTTCATTGTGGGGCCCAGTCGAAAGTTGGCTGCACAACTTGCTGAGGGGCCGTGACTGGGCATTTATCGAAGCGCTTGTCACACCCCATCGTATATTGAGCACTGATGACTCGACTGCTAGGCCAGCTACCAGAAACTATCGACTGACTCGACCGACTCGACCGACTCGACTACTGACATCTGCCATCTCATACTTATTTACTTGTAGATGGACCCATAGACATGTACCTGGCTACATTAGCCAGTGTTTTGCAAGGCGTGAATTGGCTCCGAGTAAGAGTTAACTGATAATTAACTTGGCCTGCAGCTACCGCTGTCTGCTGATGTCTTTCGACGTCGACTCGCCTCCGGCCTCTACGCTCTGGGGCCCTGGTAGCTGTTGTTATTCTCATAGCATTGTAGTAGGTGTTGCTGCCGCTCATCAGTCAGCTAAAGTCGCCGTTGCCGTCGCCGTCGCAGTCGCTGTTGAAGGGCTTATTTGGCTGCTTGGACCGCATGACAAGGCAGTTTTTTTTCTTTACTCATAGATGAAATGGTCTCAATGTCAGTTTCGATTTCGATGTGGATTTCAGCTATTTTTTTTTTTTTGTTTGCTGGTAGCTGGTTTGATGGCGCACCGCGGCGCCTTACAAAAGTCTTCCCTATGAGAATTAATAGCAAGCTGATGAGTTGTTGAAATTATAATTTCAAGATTCGCTTCCCCAACTCTCCCCCCACCCCTCTTTTCAGACACGAAACAATTTCAACTGTGCGCTTATTGCCATGTCATGGTTTGCGCAGGCGCCGCCTCAGCCATTGCCTCCACCTCCGCCTCCACGTCCACCTTCAGCCCCTGGTGCAGGTCCAGGTGTAGCTGGCTGCGAGGTCAGTTTCAGCTGCGGCAACCTCTTCACATCTTGTTCCATGGGTAAATGCGTTAAATTAGCCGCTTTTGTGCCTCTTTTCAATGGGTTTGTTATTGTTGCTTGTTTGGCTGTTTGTCTGTTTATTTGTTTGTTTGTTTGTTTATTTTGAACGCAACGGTTCTAATTGTGGCTTTCAAACAGTCAAAAGCTTAACTGTTGCGGTTACCGCTTTCAGATAACCAACTAATTAGCCTCGATCAGCGCTGGCTTCACCAATTTTGTTGTTGCTCGATTTTTGGCAATAAAACGTCAAATGCAATCAAACAATTTCCGCTCAATTATTAAGCGTCTCTTTCACGGAATCTTTGACTAATTAGTGCACGCTACTCCTCTACCACTCCCCCTCCCCCGCTCCCACCTCCAACTTGCCTCTTCCTCCATTAACTCCCTCGAGCCAAAACACAAGTTCTGCATCTCTGTTAAAAAAAAAATAATGATTTGTCAACTTCCGTGGCCCAAAATTCAAATCGTAAAAAAAAAAAAACCACTGCAAAACAACAAAAAAAAAAATAAAAACTAAAATAAAAAATAAAAAGAAACCGACAAAAAAACAGAACATAAAAATTAGTCAAATGAAAAAATTATTATAAATCGTCGCTGCGATAAAACGAAATGTAAATAAACTTGAAATGCGCTCCAAATTTGTATGTTGACAAATAAACGCCTCTGCATGAAGCTGGCTGAGCTGGCTGAGCTGACTGAGAGGCTTGAGCTCGGCGGGCTTTGCCCGGCAGACACTTGACAAATGTGTCGCAGCGACTGTGTCCGTCCTCCTCCTCCTCCTCCTCGTCGTCGTCGGCGTCGGCGTCGTTGTCTTTTTCACATCCACATCCGCATCTGTAGCTGTATCTACGCGCGCATTCGTATTTCTATCTGCCGATCGTGGCCGAGTGGCGCCAGCCGAACGCACGCCACATTAACTGGGCTCCACCTCGACCGAAACGGCGGCCGTCCGTGTGATTTAACCTCCTGCTGCCCGCTGCCCGCTACCCGCTGCCCGCTTACCCGATTACCCGATTAACCGCCGCCTTTCCGCTGCCTGCTTTATTTGTTTATAATTTTTCAAAGCTTAGTTTGTACGATACCGCTGCCGCTGCCGCTGCCGCTTTAAACGTTGGCGTAAATGGAGCAAACGCATTAAAAAACCAAAAACAAAAACAAAAGAAAAGCAAAACAAATCCCAAGCCCAGCCACAAACCACTGAAAGTCACACGAGCTTCGCCCATAAAGCTTATGCTTCAGTGCGACGGAAAGAGTTTAGATTTAAGAGTCTAATGCCTAATGCCCAATGCCTAATGCCTAATGGGTGATCCATTCGCTCCAGGTTGTGAACACATTGAATGCTTAGCTGTTGGCTGACAGCTGGAGTCCAACTTGACTGCCTGAGCGATAACAATATCGAGAGTTATGTGCTATATGCCAGAGTCATGACAAATTCGTCGCCGACTTCTTCAAGTCGATTGCTGAACATGGATTTGCATAAGGTAAAATGATATTTACCATTATAATATTGACGGATAGCCATTACTTGATTACTCCACTTTTCAGTTATTTTTGGTTGAATTTCAAATCAAAAGCATCTTTCTGCATTTAATTGCTCATCACCAGTAAATAAGCTTACCTAAACATTTTTATTATCATTGTATTTATGAGCATAAACATCAACTTGATGGCTCTTCCCAATCCCTGGCGCAATATTTATTGGGGCTTCCAAGCCCGCATTTGATAGAGTCAAGTTCATTAAAAGGCGTTTATTGCGAAGCCACCAGTCAAAAGGGATGCGCTGGATTTTTAATGGGCAAACCTTTTTGCACAGAGGCAAACTTGTCGTTAAATGTGTATCTGCAATTGGATAACGAACTGGAGATTGTCCAAACAGCAAGTGGAATAAACTGAAACTATTCGACGTGGATCACCCATTATGGATATGTTTTGTATGCGCATGAATTGTGTTATGTTTCGGCTTAAAGTCGACTTAAAGTTGCTTTACAAATTGTCGGCCAATAAAACGAAATCAAAACTTTTGGCTGCTGTTATAATTGTTATTGCCATTGTTATGGCTATTGTTATATTGTTATGGGCATGGTTATATTGTTATTGCTTTTTTCGACTTAATGTTGAAAGCATTTCGATGATTTATGTGTGTTGTGGCTTTTGTTGCCGCTGATTCGCTGCTGTTTCCACTGCTGCTGTTTTCAGTTTTCAGTTTACTGTTTACTGTTTTCTTCATGCCTAATGCTCATCTATTTGCATCCGAATCCGGATCCGAATCCGAATCTGAATCTGAATCTGAATGTGTATCTAAGTCCGAATCGTCTACTCAATCCAAATAGCTGTGCCGGTCACCTGTCATCTTTCCACCAATCGCAGCAGTGCCTGAGCAATGCTCAATTTTTTAGCCACCCTCTCCACCCCCACCCCATCATATGCAACTCTTCAAGTCGGGCGGGGGCGGCGCCCCGCAGCGTGCTGTCGGCAAAGTTCTTAAGAAGTTCTTGTGTCACGCTGCTTCTGTCTGTATCTGAGTCTGTTGTTGCTGCTGCGACGGCTGATGTGGCTGCTCTCGTTGCTGATGCCACTGATTGTTGTTGGTGTTGTTGTTGCTGTTGTTGTAAAATTTATTATAAAACGCACAACATGCTGGCCCCCAAATCGGTTTGCCTTTTGAACGTTTTAGCTTAGGTTCGATTCGCTGGGCGTTGGGATTTTTGTTAGATGTGCGCATAGAGCACAAAAGCTGACAAGAAATTCTCAACTTTGTGGCAACTCTTTGATGCCACTGCCTCATATCAAATTACTTAGGGGGCGCAGCAGCCAACAGTCCATCAATAGCTGTTTTTTATAAACTCACAAATGGATAAGACCGACTAATAAAACAGTCTAACTGGAGCCAAAAAAAAAAAAACAAATCTTTGTTCTTATTTAAGAAAGTGATTACAACTCTCAATTGTTGACCTAAATAAATAACGTAAAAGTTACTTAACAGCTTACAAGGAAATTAAAGAAATATTTCAATATTTCATTTTTTGAAAACGACAGAGATTTTTTGCAGTGTATCTGCGGCTGAGCCGTCAGTAAGTGCGAGGTTAGAGGCGTTCTAGACAGATGTCTTCACATTTGGGCGCACTGCTGGCTGCTGCATTTTCCTGGTAGTTGCAAATGACTGACAACTTGTTATTGGATATTGTTGACTGCCACAACGGCGATAGCAGGAACAAGTGTTTCAGCTGTCAGCAGCTTGTCACTCGCAAGAGGCGAGACAAAAAATGAGAAAATCATACATTTTTTATTTTCTTTTTTATTTTTTTCTTTTTTTTAAATATTAAGACAAAAAAAAATGCAACATTAATGAAGATGCAAAAGTTGACAGTGCACAGCTGAGTGTGTGTGTTTGTGTGTGTGTGTGTATGTGTGTGTGTGTGTGTATGAAAGCTGCTCGAAGCAATGCGATTAAGGCAACGTCATCGTCAGCGTTAATGCCAGCAGCGTTGCCTCCTCTTCAACTTGTTGGCATTTGTCACTTTCGTTTAGATTTGAAGAGGGCAACATCAACAGCAATAGCAACAACAAAAGCAACAACAACAACAACAAAAACGATGTGCCCATAAAAAGGTGTTGATTGTGTCACACTTGTCGCGCTTAAAGACTCAACTAAAAAACGCGACACGCCGCCTAAATATCCTTTAACTGTAACCAATGACACATCAAAGGCGGCATACCCTTGAATACCCCGCACCCGGCTGCGCATGCGTAAGCCCCTCAAAGTGTTTTTCGTTTTTCGTCGTTTTTCATTTATTGTGGGAAAAACACATTGGGAACCGAGAATTGGGTTCAACAGTGACGAGACTCGGGCTCGTTAAACATCTGTGTAGAGTTTAAGGTTTGAGTATGTCTGTGTCTGTGTCTGTGTCTGTGTGTGTGTGTGCTGGGAGGCGCGGCATTAAAAATTTGTAAGTCAAACCTGTTGAAAATCGAGAACAAGGTGGCATATCAATGTTTGCCACAGCGCTAATGATGTTGTTGCACTTATTGAGCTGCCAGCATATGCTGCGGATATCCTTGACGGCCAACAGTTGCACAACAGATGCAACTCTGCCACTTTGACTTTGATCCTGACAGCATCCTTCTGAGCGTATCAATATCAACTGCCATTTGTCCGCACTCACATTTGATTTCGTGTCAATTTTGTTATGCTTCAGTAGCTCATCTTGCTCCTCTTTCATTCTTTCTCTCTCCTTGGTCATGTTTAAACCATAATTAAGTCTTTGATGTGTCATGTGCTGGATGTGAATGCATCAAAGGTCACTTCTTAGGATTATTAAGCTCGAATAACTCAAATAAAATCCCTTATTATACATTTAAATAGCTACAAAACTTCAAATTGTAGATTCCCCAAAATTAAAACACTCGTAAAAACGCATTTGCCGTTTTGTATCGGCGGAATAAAATATATGTTCTGGAATTTAAATGCTGTCATTATCAGCATGTGATCAATTTATTTTCTTTATTCTAATCATGTATTTTGATTCAGCGAACTGTTCTCTAAACACTTCAAATGTGTTGATTTATTGTTGCCCTTGAAGGGCCCTGTCTGAAAATAGTATTCTTTCTTGAACACCAAATCTGTGAATCATTTATCATTAAATTAATTCAATTCCCACCAACTGCTACTCTTGGCCAGAATCTTGTTAACTCTATTAATGCATTGCGATTATGTTTTGCAGTTGCTTATTTCGATAATCCCCAAGCCCCTCTCAGCCCCGCCAACTGCTTCAAAATTTTAACATGCTCGTTTGCAATTATCGCAGTTCTTTACTTGGTTCGGGTACCGCCTCCGCATAACTCAGTGAACTCTTTTTGCCAGTGAGCTGAAGTTTTCAATCTAATCAGTATTACAAGTTCCTATTTATAACCAAAACACATTCAAAATATTTAAAAGCGGGTATAAGCGTTGTGTGCAAAAGGATGTAACAGGCAGCAGAGAGCAGCATCTCCGACGCCATATAGGATATATGTTCTCGATCAGCATCATCAGTTAAGGCCTGTATAAACACGCGTTGCTGAGCTCGAAGCCACGTGCAGATCAAGTTTACTGAACTTTATCGATAATTGTCTCCATTTCGCTAATATCGCTAATAAAACAGAGCCTTCCAACTGATTTATAACCCACATTGACATATTGTGGATCAACTGCACAAATTTCGTCAAGATAGCACACAAAAAATCCAAGTTGAAGTCAAAGACATTTTGGAGTTTTTCAGCTTTACATTTGAGTGTGCGAAACTTTCAAATGGAAACGTGGCAATAAGCCCAGGATATATTTCACAGCTGGATTCAGCGTATGTCGTATTCGAGTCGAGCTCACTCGACTACATCACCCAAACTTAGCTTTTGAGCATTCTCATGCGAGTTTCCCATCATTTTCATTTTCATTTTTATTTTCATTTTGAGCACAGTCATTTCGGAGCTGTAGTCGCATGCATGTTAATTATTATTTGCATTTGACATGAACGTTAGGAGCCGTTAAGAGTCGTTCTTAGCGCTGCTCAAAGGAGCAGGTTCATTAAATTTTAAGCATTTCGCCTCGCGTTTTATTTGCCTTACGCTTTGGCTGTTTCTCTCTTATGTAAGTGGTGAGGGGCTCGGTGCGGCTTTTGGCACAAAAGAATTATTCAACAAGTAAGAATGCTCTAGTCGAGAGAGCCATCCTACGAGCTATCTTGAACCCAAGTCTTTTTGGTCTGCCTTACATATTCATGTCAAACACTTCTATATATATACATCTTTTTGTATATATATAATTGCAATCTCGACCGATGTCAAAGTGTTCATTCTCAAATTTATATTGAGCTATTTAGTATGTAAGAAAGGCGGGTTGAAATAGACGGACGGACTTGGTTCGGGTCTTGATTCTAATCAAGTTCATTCAAATATATTTTCGGGAGTCGGATATACTTTCTTCTAGTGCACAACTTTATCAAATCCTTTATACTCCTTTTTAATGGGTTTAGGACAGCGCGTCAAGTCGGAATTGGAATCGGCACTGCATATTTAAAAAACCTAAAGCCACAAAAGAAAATATTTGACCCGTTCCTAAAGAAAAGATCGTGTTGGAACATTGATAAGGTGTATGAAAGTGAATTTGTCTATGTTCAATCTGGTATGGGAACTTTATTCTAAATTATACTTTATGTGCAACTCGCTTCGGTTTGAGGATCTGGTTCAGTTCAGGGCAGACAGAAATATACGTAGATATTTTAATGTGTATTCTATGTGGAGTTGCAATTCTGTGTAGGGGTCTGTTTGCTCTTGCGTTTTCAATGGGATTTTTACTTTCTGATCTCTTCCAATGAACTTCCGTTTTTATAAGCGCCCCCGCTTTAGAGGCTTTTGCGGGGCTGGCATTAATTTATTTTTATTGTATTTGGTTTGTTGTTTTAACTGACATTTTTCCCGTGTTGCTGTGGCCCGGTAAAACGACAAAAAACGGTAAAACTACAAGAAACTATAAGGCGAGAGCAACGCAATGAAGCGTTGCAAGGCGGCAACCAAGACATGGTCTTAAAGCTGTAAGAAAAACTTAACAACAACAGCAACAAAAATAACCGGCATTTGCCACTCGCAGCGCGCTTAATTTATGTGTTTTTTATGCTGATGAAACGCAGACAGGAACCAGGGCAAACGCAACCAAGTCAGACCAAACCAAAGTCAGTTGGTCACTTTCAATTCGAAACCCAGATCAAAACACTAACCCCAACCCCAACCCCAACCCAAACCCAAGCCGAAGCTCAATACTCAAAACCCAAAGAAAAAGAAAAGTTGTAAAACTCTTGGGTCGGGCCTAAAAACAAAGTCGCCAGCCGCAAAATGGGAAGCACCAAAGCGCAAAACTTTGCCGCTTTAAACTGTTGCGTAAAACTGTTTCTGAGTTTAAGCGAAATAATAATAATAACAATGCTTTAACCGTGTGGATCGTAAACACAACACATGGAAATACCGATAATGATAAGTTTGTTGTAATTGTTTTTGCAAAAGTAGGTTTGACTAGGGCTGGTTTTCACTTTTTGATGAGCGTGTTTGAGTTTAATTAGAAAAATGTAAGCATTTTTATACTAGAGTACAAAGTAACAAATTTGATTTTTTCCATTAGCTAATAACTTAAATACTTGATTTGATTTATTTATTTATTTATTTTTTTTGCTCATACCCTTTCTTTCTGATACAATTGAATTTAATTGAAGCATTTTTATACTGCGAATTTGACATTTTCTATTAGCTGAAATTGATGCCAAACTCATTTTCTTTTTAGTTTTGTAAACCACAGCTGACAATTGAGTCAATGTTGATCAGTACGGCATTGGAATGGGGCCTTCGGAGAAAACCGGAGTGGAAAACTCACCTGTATCACGCGCATCGGCAATCCCGTTTCCTTGGCCAGTTGCTCCCTAATATGGCGTGTCGGCTTCGGTGTCTGATTGAATGCGGTTTTCAGTACCTCAAGCTGTTTGGCCTTGATGGTGGTGCGGGGACCGCGTCGCTTTGAGCCATTGGCATCGTCGGGACTTTTGTTCTCCGCCTGTGAATCGCCGCGTCCATCGGGATCGCCGTCCAGAGAGCCCTACAAAAAGAAAGAGATATACATATATATATATATGTATATATATCTAAAATATACATATAGAGTGATCAGCTCATAATCATTTGCCAATCATTAATCAAAGGAGGCTGACGTCGGATCTACAAAGTGTGGCCCGCTTTCCCACTTGTTGTCATTCAGTTCCATTCTTTGCATTGTATATAGACGTACGTACATAAAATGTGTGTGGATGTATTGGATCGAAGCGGAAACCTGTTAATGATGCAACCAATCCACTACACTCCACGCCACGCCACTCCACTTCACTCCACTCGACACAATCGCACTTTTTGCAGCGATCTTACCTGATCGGAATCGTCATGCGTATTTTTACTATCGGTGCTCATGCTTTGTACTGATATATCCGAGGTGCCCAGCGGTCCACCCGCTGAGTCTGGCCCATTCGGTCCAAGCACGCCCAATCCCAGCGCCGGTCCACGCAAATGTGGCGGATCATCGTCGTCTTCGTCTTCGCTCGCCGAACCCATTAATGAATCTGTGTGAGAGATCGAAAGATTAAAGGTTTATGTATAAGCATGCGTATATATTCATATATGTATATGTAAATGGATGTAGGTATATGTGGTCGAATGCAAATGGAAGGAGCTGCAGCTGTCTGCAACGAATTCAAACGAAGTCTCTAACAAATTGCTGAACAATATGAACATGAGGCATTAAAACCGAGAGACACTTAAAATACAATTGCAATAAATAATATTTGTGATGGGATAAGCCAAAAACGACGCCACGAACGAACGTTCGCTCGTTTCAGTCTTCAGTCACGTGTCGCCATTTCACTACTAAGTAGCCCAACTCCCAACTCCCCTTCCCTCTTCCCTCCCCACCCAACCCCTTTTGGGAGACACGTGTCAAATGCAGCTCTCTGGCGTTTTGGTGTTTGCCGCTCTGCTGATGCCCAAATAAGTTGATTAGAGCCCTTTCGACTGGTTCGGATTCGAGATCAGGTTCGGGTGCGTCTGTTAGGTGGGTCTTATCGCTCGCTGAGCTGTATGCCATATAAAATGGTGACACGCGTCGGTCACATTCCCATTCACATCAACGTCATCCTGCAGTGCTTCAGATAAGAAGACGACGCGTCCATTTTGGCATTGGAATCGCGTTGAAATGTGTAACTCAAATGGCTCGATTCGATTGTCTTGTTTGTGCCCCCCACCCACCTAACACTGCCCGTTGCCACATGCCCCCTTTTGAAAATCTATGCCTGTGCCCCTGGGGACAGTTTGCAGACTCCACCTTGCTCATTGCTCGTATTCCCTTAAGGGCAGCGAAGCGCAATTGCAAGTCTTTGCTTTACTCTCAGCCAGTTGGCAGCATTCAAGAGTTGCCGAAAAATAAATTACACTTTATTATGCATAATCTAATCCGCAGCAGATGCGGCACACTAGCAGCCCTCCCTCGGGGGTGGCTCTGGGTAGCATCGGGTTCTGGATTCTGGGTTTTGGCTCTGATTTGTGCTGCATGTCGCACAATATGCCTTGAATTTGGCTCCTTACTCAGAGTCATTAGCCTCAGTTGCAGCATCAGTCCCAGTCCAAGTCACAGTTCCCGTCGAGTCTGTCAGACAGTTAGATTGTCGTGGATGGAATGGTGGTGGGGTGGGGGGGTTACGGGAGGTATCTCTCGGAGCTTAACGCGTTACGAGTCGCTGTCACTTACAGCAGCATGCAAATCCCAGCCAGATGATGACCATAATGCAGCTGCGTATCGCTGGCCAACTGGCAAGTGACGAGCAGGAAACGAACTTGCTTGGATTCAAACATGCTCAGGCATTTGCAACATTTGCAAAATTTGCAACACGAATATGAACGCGACTACGAGTATTTGTCTGTTGGTCGCGGGAAGTGAAGGTTAATTGCAGTCAGTTGATACACCTACTGAGCGCTTCGGACAGCAGAAGTAATTGCAAATGTTGGTTAAGCGCTCCTAGTCAGAAATGCCAAAAACTCTGTGAACCGAACGAGCTCTGAAGTCTGATGTTGGCCATGTAGTTAGAACTGTGGATCGACAAACAAGATCGATGGAAAATGGAAAACAGTCGACTCTCTAAAAGCAGCTAAACCTCCTTAAATTACATAAAAATACAATTTTTTTAAGCATAATGCTCTGTATCTTCCTAGGTTGCCGCTTCCAACATTCCCCAAAGTCTTTCAGCATTTCATATTTTAAACGAGATCCTCCAATTTAATGGTTGGCTGAAGCTGCGTCAGGTGTGCACACTTCAAGTGACTTAAAGTTCGCTTTTGTAATTTTGTCCAGATCAAGAAATTTCTTTATAATCTTTCAATTGACCCGCAGCAGCACCACAACAGCACCCCCGTGCACCGGGGCACCCAACCACCAAAACCGTTCAAACAACAACAAAAGTGAAGCGAAACGGAAACTTGAAGTGTTTACCAGCATCGCTTACATGTCGCCCAGTTGACAAAAGAATCGAGAGCCAAGAGAAACCCTTCGACCACAAGCGGAACCACCCAATATAGCACAGGCCCAGCTGCTGCTGCTGTTGCTGTTGCTGCTGTTGCTGTTGCTGGTCTATGTCCATGCCATTGAACAGTCTTCCATATGGGCGCTTTAAGTTGTTGTTAACACATGTTAATAAACACGCGACTGATGGGCGATTGAAGACGCCAGTTGCGAGCTGGGTGAGTGTAGTGAAGTGTTGTGCCGAGGAGGGGAGGGTTGGAGCGGGAGCGATGTGTATAGCATGAGGAGGGTTGTCAGTACCAGCAACCGCTGTAGCAATAACAACAACAGCAACAGCAAGAACAACAAAAACAACAACTACAACTTGCTTCAAGCATCACTCAAATTAACTTTGAAAACCATTCAGGAACACTTCATTTGATTGCCACAAAAACCTTTGCTGCTGCTGCTGCTGCCGCTGTTGTTGTTTGTAATTGTTGTTGTAGCGATAGCAATTATGCCATTGAGAGCTGCACAGCAACCCTCTGTGTGGGCACCCAACCACCCCCTCCACCCAGTCACCACGCTTATGCCTCGCATCGCCTGCCCGGCAGCCATAAAAGTTCAAACACTCATTTTTAGCTTAGGAAAATATATAGATATAGATATATGTATATTTATATTTTTTTTCGTAATTTCCATTTTGTGTGTCGCTTTGTAACCATAACCCCACCGCCTTCCCCATTTGCCACGCACTCACCGCGAACGCCTCTGTTTGGCCAACGCAAACAGTAGCCAGCGGCGCCCTCGAGGAAGACGCACAAGTGCAGCAGCAGCAGCAGCTACGGCGACAGCATCCTTGAGCCTTGAGCCCATCCGTTTGACTGACAGCCAAGCAAACACACAAACAGACAGGCAGCAGTTAGGCAGAGAGCAGGGTGGGGTTTGTTTTGGTTGGGGAGACGGGCAAATAAATAAACAATGGCGAATGTTGGTCAGCCATGCCCCCAATTGAACGCCCACTTGCTTGTTTGCATAGTCAAGTGCGATGTTTGGCAACGCATCTTGCAACAGGCGCGCTGTTGTCAGCCACCCCTTCCCACTCCCCAAACACACACACACACCTCAAGCACACTTCTCTCGTCAAAGACCATTTCGAAATCGCTTTTGTAATACCTGAATTGGGGTAACTTCCAAAAACGTTTGATATTCACATTTATTCGTCGAACACAACTCTTGTTATGATAACTCCCTTGCTATATTAACAATCATAGTCAGTCAGTCAATCATAGTCAATCAGATTAAGATTATATTTCATAAGCATTTAAATTGAGAGTTTGAAACAAGTAAATTTGGTATAATTTTCTGCATAGACAGAGTATATCACGTAACGAGTATAACGAGATAACAGTCGAAATTATACAAATTATAATTATCATTTCTCGACTTCTAATAGGATACACGAAAGCTTATCAAGCAAACAAACAAGGCAACAAACTTGCGGAATGACTTTTCATCTTATTTTTGAAAAAAGATTCAATTATTCCTGTGACTCCGTGGACTGGCTATGGTTCAATTATTGGTTGGGAGAATATTTTGCAGCCTGCAAGAAGTTGTGCTCCTTTTTTTGTGACAAGTGCACAAGTGGCTGCTGGCTTGTGGGTGAGGGATGTGAAGCACCCTCAGCCCAGCTATTTTCGCAGTCAATCCCCGCCCCGCCCCTGCAAAAGGGCATAGACAAAGCGCACACACATTAATTTCGAATTAGTTTTGCATCATGTGGTTCACGATGCAGAAAAATCGACTCTGCTGCTTCTGGCAACCCTCAATGTAAGTGAACGAAGGGAATGGGAATGGCAATGGGTAAGGGAAAGGGAAGGACGATGCTCCCCAACCAGCAGCACTGAGTCAATGAATTGCGTTGGAATTGGGTAGGGGATTGCTGCCACTGTGACTACGACTGCGACTGCGACTGAGATGACTGGGGCTGGAACTGAAACTGAGACTGGGACTGGGACTGGGACTGGGACTAAAACTGGGAGCGTGCTTATGGGCAACTATTAACTGCACACAACGTATGCGGCATGAAAAATGCGGCATGGACGTGAAACAGATCGCTGGATTTTCTACATGAGCGCATACTGAAAGTATCCGTGAGTCGTCGTCGTCGTCGTCGTCATCTTCATTCATGCAAGGCATAAAGTGAGTGAGGGAAAAAACAGAGAGAGAGAGAGAAAGAGAGCGACAGAGAGAGAGAGAGAGAAAGAGCACATTGCGGCTGCGGCTCAAGCTTGTTGGCTGTAAAATTAGGTTAATTCCTGTCAGTGCGTTGCTGATTTGAATTGTCACACACACACACACACATGTATATATATATGTATATATATATATACGGAATGTGAAGAGAAGATGAGTGCAACTTATAGGTCTGATGCACCTGGGTCTCATCGGTTTCACTGCTGCCACTGCCAGTGCCACATATCTTGCCTTGCGATTTACCTTTGCCATCCTCATTGACGGCCGTTGACGTTGCTTCTTTTTTTTTTTTAGCAACTCCCTCCTAGCAGCTCCCTCCGTTGCTGCTCCTAGTCAGTTGTCTCTCGGCTTAGTGCGGCAGCTCTAATCCGCATGCCTGACTCCCCATGTGAGTTGTGTGTGTGTGTGAGGTGTGTGTGTGTGTGTGTGTGTGTGCTTTGGGTTCGGTCTTGTCTTCCACTTCCACAAAGTCGTTGTCTCCTTGCTGTCTGTTACTGTGCTCATCAACTGCACAAGCCAACTAATAATTGTAAAATTAATATTTTGACAACCGTCTACTCAAAGTATTAAAAATTTGTTTTTCAAACTGCGCCAGCAAATCAATGTGGGTGTGTTCCCGCGTGTGTGTGTGTGTATAGCTGAAGATACATTAGAATCCAGTTAATGGATGTTAAGAAAGAGCTGCTGCTGTTGCAAGTACAAGCAAATCTTTAGGCGCCACGCATCTTGGTCAAAACACATTTCGTTGGCAATTGTTCTTCCCAGTTGCAATGTAAGTTTCACTGCCATTGTCATTGTCGAGGAGTGGTGTGGTATGGTATGGAGTGGGGGGTGAGGGTGAGAGGGAGTCAAAGAGAAGCTGACTGCTTATTTGTCATGCAAGTTATGCTTCAACGCCTGCCACACAGTGTTGTTGTTGTCGTTATCGCTACTGCTGCTGCTCGAGAATTGTGTGCAAAGTGCATCGTCAGGTTTGGCAATTGTTTTGCTGCTCCTCCTCGAACCACAGCGCTAATGTCAGAAGCAGGAGTGAAAACTAAAGACTGAACCGACTGAAACTGAAAACTGTTTTTGACACTTTGAGCAGACTTTGCTTGACGGCCAAGGAAATGCTGGCAACAGATACGGCGGCCAACAGCCAACCACTAACAGCCAACAGCAAACAGCCAAAGTTAAAGCCAAGGCAACGCCAAATGAATTAAACAAACCAATTGTTATTGTTATTGGTGCTGTTGGTGTTTATTGTTGCTGTTGCTCCCGTTGTTTTCCTACAACTATTTGCGAGGGTGTAGCAACAACAACCACAACGAGAACAACAAATACCACAACAATTTGTGACGCCGCATCAAAGCATGAAAAACGCGCAGAGCAACCAGCAAAAAGGGAAACATAAAAATGCCAACGAGTGGGTTTGGACGGGGAGAGTGCGGAGTGGGGAGTGAGAGCAACTTCATTTGCCCAGAGGGTTGCTCAACAACTAACACTGACGTTGGGGGAGGGGGGTTTTGGCTCAGGTTTGGGGTGGTGTGATCTGGTGTGGTGTGGTCTGGTCTGGTGTGGCATGGTGTGGTGTGCGTGCATGCTACACTTTACACTTCACTGAGCATGCCAAGTGGCTGACTAAAGACAAGCCAAGACAGGAGAGTAGGTGGGCGGTGCGGTGTGGTGTGGTGTGGTGTGGTGTGGTGTGGTGCAGGTTGCCTTGCTTCGAGTATTTGTCTATAAATTTTAAATGTTGCACGCAACACAAATCGAAATTAAGTGCAAACTTACACAAAAGACAACAATACAAAACGGAACGAACGAAGACAACGACTACTGGACACTTGGGAAATGGGTATGCCGAACTGTCACTCACAGCCAACTCACTGACGTAGCAGTGAGATTGGGGGGGGACACTGCACTGGACACTCATTACGAGAGAGACCCCTGACGTTTAGTCACTGACCTTGACGTGACACGCTCGCCAATTGTCGCTCAACCGCCAACACTAAATGCCAACGATGAGCACTGCTAAAGGACGTCCATTCGCGCCTCCCAACTCCCAACTCTCTGCTTTCACACATTTCGAGAATTGGTGCCAAGTGTTTTTGGAAAAAATACTTGGAAAACATGAATTGGTGAGTGCATAAGTAAGCAGTTATTGACATACTTTACTTTTCTGTCAAAATATATATCAATGTTGGCTGAGAGCGACTGGCACTACACATTTCTTGAAAGCATTTATAATCAGAGACGATTGTGCAGTTTGCCATATAAAAGGGTTTCCTATTGAACCAATTATGGCGCATCAAATGCTATGGCAATCCAAAATTCAATCTTAGTTAATAGATTATCCAAGGTATCACTTAACACTTGCTAGCGACATTTTCCAAAATGAAATGAATAACGAATTTCAATTTAATTTCCATATTAAGAATGGGATGAAATGACATAAAATGTTTTGAAATTAGTTTTGCTTGTTCAAATCTTCATGTTATTTGCCTGCTTAAGCGAAATAGTATTTCCGATAAAAATTGGGAAAGCTTTTGTGTTGGAGGAGGAGAGGAGGTCGTAAGAGAAGTTGATGTGGACTCGCCATGAGGATTATTCAGAGAGAATATCTATATGGCTATATGGGTGGAGATAAATGCTCGTCTCATATTTATGACCAATTACAATTGGTCACATATATATCTCTATGTGAATGTATGTCGTGCTCTGTCTTTGTCTCTGTCTCTGTCTCTGTCTACCCCCTCTGTTTTTGTTTAGCCACCCCAAGCATTCCGTTCAAGACATTGTTTTGATTGGCATTACGGGCAAAAGCAGCAGGCAGCAGGCAGCAGG
This sequence comes from Drosophila picticornis, assembly GCA_035043845.1. Lineage (NCBI taxonomy): Eukaryota > Metazoa > Arthropoda > Insecta > Diptera > Drosophilidae > Drosophila > Drosophila picticornis. The sequence continues at coordinate 19,135,388 of JAWNMR010000492.1, read as the reverse complement.
AACAATGCCATCTCAAATGATAAAGGAATGGTAGTTAAGTTAAGGGGTTGGGGGGTCACCACGGGTTCGAGTTCAAATTTTGCTTTGGGTTTGCTTTTTGCTACTATATTTATGTTTATTCTTTTCTGTTTCTGCTCTGGCATCAGCGCGTTCTGTTACCTTTCGGGCAAAGAACTACGCTGCTGCTGCTGCTGCTGTTGGCCATACTTAGTTGTTGTTGCTGTTGTTGTTGGTCTGCTATTTGTTGTTGTCGTGGCTTGTCGCTAGAGGCAAATGCCGTTTGGAATGGCAGAGGTAACAAAATTGCTTGCAAGTCGCTTCAAAACCGGCCGCATTTGTGGGCATTTGTAAAGTGATCCTTTTTGCCATGTTGGTTTAACGGGCAGGACCTTTTTCATTCTTGTTACTGCTGCTGCTGCTGCTGCTGCTGTTTTTGTTGGTCCCTGTTTACGTCAGCGTTGCCTAAAGCAACAGGATTTTCAGCCAACGCGCCCTGGCAAACGCGTTGAGCTGTGCCAAAAAGGATTTACATAGCCCACGACGAGCTCTGACATCTGTGCGTGTGTGTTTTGTACAATATTTAAAATGCGCTCTGCTCTTATTTTTGTTTTCTTTTTTGTTACTGCTACTGCTGCTATTGTTGTTGCTGTTGTTGTTGTTGTTGTTGTTGTTTTTGTTGGTGTTGTTGCGGAAATTGATACCAAGTTGCGCATTTTCCCAACTGCTGCTGCTGCTGCTGTTGCTGCTGTGTCTGCTTCTCTCTGCCAAGTCTTGTCTCTGCCCCACTTCTATTGTTTTTATTGTTGTGTGTTTTCTGTTTTCTGTTTTCTGTTATTCTTTCATTTCAACGCGCCCGCTAAAGGGTCGCTAAAGGTGTCTCAGCGATACACAGAAAACACAACAAAAACAAGAAACAAGCAAAAATTCAAACAAAATGGCCTCCCCAAAGAGACATTGAGGCTTTTTACATTAAGGGAATTGCACGAATTTTGAATTTTGTCTGAAACGCTTAAGAATAACTCACAAAGATCTACAATATTTGATATTGAAGAGAGACAGGAAAAAGAGAGATAGGGAGAGAGAGAGAGAGGGAAATAAATAAATTGATAAGAAATAAAGGATGTCCTTAAATGGTATGTGAAATTCCTCTGCATGCGAACATCATTTGTGATTTCTCAATTGCTTTTGCAACAGTTTCTGCTTGCCACAGCCTGTCTGCCCCTGATCCGCGTCTGCGATTCGCGTGTGTGTTTGGGAAGTTGTTGTCATATGACGACTTAAGAGCCAAGACCAAAAGCGAAAAGCCAAAAACCAATAACCATTCCGTCTGTCAGTCTGTCATATTACCACCACAGAATCTCTGCTTCGCTCATTTGATCCGTAAAAAGATCTGTTTTACAAATCCCTGGCGAGCAGCAAAGCGAGTTCTGCTGTGCGGCATCATAATCCCGACGCGCTGATCTCTGATCTATGATCGCGTGGGCAGGTAGACGACATAAACAACAACAGCAGCAGCAGCAGCAGTAACAACAATTGATTGTGGCCTGTTCCCGTTCCCAATCCCAGTCCCCGTCCCTGTCTCTGTCCCGATATCGATACCGATACCGATCCGGCCTGACTTAGGCTCGCTTTTCGACACTTTGTTTGGCACGGTTTAAGCCAATTGTTAATCGCCTGGCGGGCACACAAGCCGCAAGGGTAGCCGGGTGCGGGCTCAAGCATGGGCCTGGCCATGGCCATAATCCCAATTGACAAAAGTCAACAAAGCGCATCAATTCATTTGCAATTCATGCAGATGGAGGCGGGAGATGTTTTTGTTAACCTTGTTCCCTTCTCTCTCTCTCTTTCTCCCTGTGTGTGTGTGTGGTCCACACTAGAACTTGTGTTGTCAACAATTTGTCATGTGAGCATCGAGCTGTGTCGCTCTTAGCTGTGGGCGACATTCAGCTCCAATGTTTGCTGCGAGTAGCAAGACCAAGTCGAACCATTTCAAGTAACAACGATTAAGTTTTTATACTCTGACACTGTCCGTCTGTCCGTCTGTCCGCATGACTGTGAGTTAGAGACTTAAGACTTGACACATATACAGGTCTGTGCCTTCACTAGGAGACTGGGGAATCTACAAGGTCAACCATATGTCTTCCACAATTTGAAGGCTAGAGTCACCACATCGGGAAGGTGTATTGCTAGTAGCACTCCAAGAGCCTATATATTAAGGCAAACTTGGAGGATAGATTACTAGAAACTTCCTTCAAAGATCTGTTTCCCATTTGTTTTTTGTTCAATTTGACTTTATCTTTGCTACTGCGGCTCATTTAATAAAAACTTACTTATTTGTACCAATGTGCTACAAGAATACCTTCCAATAAATATATATGTATGGAAAACAAGGGGTCATATCAAGATTCGGTTCATTTTCTTTTTATTTATACTCGTCTTGTAATTTGAAAATATTTTGGTTATGTTTGATGGTTGGGAAACCTGGGATAGTTGTTGTTGCAACTAGTTCGCACGAGTTTTTACTCGCTTTGTGTCTAGTATCATTTGCCTGTCTGTCATTTGGAGTATGGCTTGTATGGTATTTGGTGTGTGGCATGGTGTGCCCTGCATTTTCCAATTTTCAGAACGGCCTTCAGTCAATATTTTCCCATTGCGTTTTTCTCTTTTTGCCTCGGCTATGCTTCTTTATGGTTTGGTGCTCGTTTGTTGTTGTTAGTTTTCTGATGTCTGTCAAACATATCAATTTCAAAGAGTCCACCAAATTTGTTCCTGCACTCACACACTCACAAGTGCACTCACATATTCGTTTACTGATATTCGTTTTTCTTCTGTTTTCTTTTCTTTTTTTTTTTTTGACATGCTTTGCGTTTTACATGCATTGTTTTTGTTGTTCTTGTTTATACATAAATTGTCTGTCAGCGTTTTTGCCTACATAGATTTTTGACATGTTTATGTGATTGATTGCAACACCTCCTCGCTCCAGGCACCGTCACAAAAAAAAAATAAAATAAACAAAACAAAATTGAATGAGATCAATTGAAGCAAAGTTAACAAATAAAAATCGCAGTCGAATTTATATGTGCCATAAGCGAACAACAGAAACGACAATAAAACAGCAACAAATCGATTAATACATAAGCAAAACATATAAGTAAAAAAAAAATAAAGAAATACGCAACAACAAAAAAGGTAAGGAAAGAGAAGAGATTTAGTTCGAAATGTTTCTTAAACGATTTGCGACACTAATAAATAAGTCTCCCGATACGCAGGCCCATAACTCTTGAGTGCAAATATTTCGAGTATTTTTATGCCGAACACTCTTGCCAAGTATTCAGATTGGTTGCTGTTTATTTATTTATGCTCATTGCGTTTATCATTTGTGACATTTGCATAGCGCCGGCGGCGCGTGGGCCGCTCCCGGAGCACCGAAAGAAACATCCGTGAAATTCTCGCAGCTTGCTGATTTTTATAGCTACTCCTCCCAGCGCCGCAGCCGCTGCCAAGCCCCAGCCCAGTCGGTTGGCTCATAGCTCCCCAGTTGCCAGTTCAAGAACTGCAGCGTCTCAAGCTTTATGCGACTGTAAAAATCTGGGCAAATTTATGCACAAATTTGATGGCAGCCGCGGATGCCGGGAGGGGGGAGTGCGGGCATTATGCAGTGGGGAGTGCGAGCTGCTGAGGAAGCAGTAACCCACTTGATAACTAGTCAGAGCGCCCAGCAGTGGCAATCAGTGTGTCTGCCATTCAATAATTTCGAGCAGGTAAAAAGCTTGTTCCAGAGTCAAAGCTATGAAACCCAATAATTACAAACTATATTATATAAAAATAAATAAATAAAAATTAATTTTGATTCATTAATTTACAAATTCAAATGCAATTTAAGTATGATTTGCAAGGCAAATGCATGCCAACTAATTCCCAGCCATGCCACAAACTACACATGTCAATATATACATCAATTCTGGAATACAGATTCATCTCAGCATATTCTTGGCTGTGGTCTTCGTTGGTAGGGCTGGGTGCATTGCCTCCATAACTAATCGTTATGTTATGTTTGTTGGTCGATTGTTAAATTACTTCTTCCCACTTTCTCTTTAATGTTTTACTGCTAATTGTTCTTTGTGTGAACCTTTCAAGTACTCCAAAATGTTTACAATTGACTTTATCATGTAACCAATTCATATTATTTGTTGTATATTTTTGGTACTTTTGTGTTGATTTCTAAACGTTCCCGAATCCATGCAATAGTTTTGCATTAAAACACACCCAGAAATCTCACAAAGTTTTTCTTATTTTTTCAATTTTAATTCTCAATATTCAATTTTAGTTTACTTTAATTGATTTTTCCCTTTCGTTTTTGTGCCGACCAATATTTGTTTATACAAATTAAAATAAAAGCAGGTATTTAAAATCTTCAACAGCATGCAACATGCAAGTCTCAATATTTGGCTAGCCCAGCTTAATAGTGTGTCCCACACTCAAATCATCATATTCAGTCATAATCATTATTATTAACGCTTCGATCTCCAATTTCCAGTCTGAAACCCAAATCGAACGTTGCGTTGCAGTCGGGCCGGGCGCAAACCGCGCGAGAGCCATAAAAATGCATTTGGCTTGACCCACTTTGCTGCCAAAACGACCCACTCAAGTGGCTGACTGGCGGCTAGCTGGCTCTCTGGCTCCTAGAGCCCCTGACTGACTGTTGACAGTTGTCGATAACTGATTTTTGTTGCGTGTGTGTGTGTGTTTATGTATATTTGGAGCTAATCAGCAAAATGCGAGCTTTTCGATTTTCATTGTGCTGTAAACTGACTCAGAGATAGGATCGACAGATCGAGTCACAAAAAACTGAGTCACATTTTGGGGAACGGCTGCAATTTCCAGCTGCAGTTGATAGATTTTCATTTAGTTAAGTGACTCATGCAAAAAAAAAAAACGGAGAAAAATAAAAGGCAACTAAGCATCTCAGCCTCCCGTGTGCCTGCCTATAATCGTTGGTTGTTGTTATTGCTGTTCCATTTATAGCCGCTATTTAACGTTTTTTCAAGCGAAAAACTTTGTTTCACGCGCATTACGAGTACGTCAAAGTCGAAGTCAAGACTCAAAAATTAACCTACAAAAAAGCACACACACACACACACACACACAGACACACAAGTACACAACAAAGAATAAAATAAAGGTTTCCCCTGTTTCTCTGTCTCTCCCTGACCGACTGTGGTAAAAGCCCATTAAAAATAGCTTTAAAATGGCTGTAAAAATAAAGGCAAACTACAAATAAAATAACCATAAAATGCGCATCAAGTGCGGGCCTTAACAGCCCGAACAAGCCGAACTAGAAACCCAAAACGGAGCCAAGTGTATTCAAGTGAGGGCTTTTCGCTTCTAAAAGCAAGTCCAACGAAAAGCCACCGAGCCACAGAGCCACGGAGCCGCATATGCATATGAAAATGCCAGAGCAAGTACAAAATTACGGAGCGGCTGGGAATATGTGGAGAATATGTCCAAAATTATTAGAATTGTGTTTCAGTCTTGGGAGAGCTTTTGTTTATTTTTTATCGCGTAATCAAAGTGAAATGCAATCGTGCTCAGAAATGGCTCTAGTTGAGAAAGCGCGACTGGCAGATAACCAAGACTAAACAATTAAATGTTCTCAATTTCTATCCATACAATTTTTATCCATACATAGTTACATACTTCCACATAACTTCAGAATACCCATAAGTGTGTGTAGAGTACAGCAAAAATAAAAGAAAATGCAACGCACTCAATTTGATAAGACGCACATGACAAGAGTTGAGTGTGTGCAGCGGGAGGGGGCGAGTATCGACGAGTATCCACAAATGACAGCAGCGCAGACATATGAATGCATGTGTGTGTGTGTGTGCGATGTGGCACAACAATTATAATAACAACAACAATAACAGCTCACAAGCACAGCTGGTTCCTCACTCAGCGACTCAGGCAACCGCAAAAAGCAGCCTTATTCTCTGAAATATCCTAGCCAAAGCCTCTAGGAAAGACAGTTGTCCCACACCTGAGAAGTGTAAGCAGCTCCTAACCTTCGGCAGGAGGACTCGGAAGGGTGAGCTACTGCAGCAGCTAAACAACCCGGGCATGGGTACCTCGGCGAGCAAGCAGAGGTTCGGCCTCTCGCTCGCCACGGGACCATCCAATCCACGGAACTGGATGAAGTCGCGACAAAGAAAGATATTCGCGACGCTGACGAAGAAATCAAGTTGCGTATGGCATCAATTGGGCTACCAGCAGATAGCGCAGGAAAAGCCTTATCTGCTGGCGTCCTAAAAAGGGGATGGCCAGCTCAAGACACCGTGAGCGCATAGACATTACTGAGTACTTCGGATGCCTGGAGTTTGGGACATAACAGCTGCTTTAGTATTGCAGTCGCATAGGCTTTGCAGATGTCCTGATAGATGCAAAATGCTAGCTTGCAATATGCAGACCATAAAATCGAAACTGTTCTCATTACCAGCCGCCAAGTAATTGACTACATACAGATGCAAGTCAACAACGGAGTCAATTAAATACCTGGGCATCATGCTGAACAATAGGCTCAGCTTCCGGCAACATATTAAGCAGCCAAACTGGCGCCCTCTCGAGCATGTTGCCCATCATTGGGGGTCCTAAGCCAGGGAAAGTGGTCGATTTGAGCAACGGCAGTGTCCTATAAGAAAGGACTACGGAGAAGGCTTTCTTCGCGTAATCGGCTGAGTGCACTGCGTGTGATTTCGGGATTTATTACGGTCTCCGACGAAAAAGCCATGGTCCAAGCGGGAATGTGGCCAGTTGGCACACTAGCGAACGAAATGATTTAGATTAGCGCTACTTGGGCAGCTTTTGGGGACCCTATGCCAATGGAGGCTTTCCGAAGGTCGGCGAGAGCAGCGTCTGTTAGACGAAGCGCGGCGACAAAAGGCAGATGGACACATCGCCTAAGCCTCGATCCTCAAAGGAGTTAATCATTAATTTCTTACTGGTCGCGCCTGTTGCAGAAGCCACCTGCACAAACTTATGCACGAGGACATCCCAATGTGTTCGACCTGGCCGAGTGCCATCGAGGCCATCTCATCTGCATTCATCGGCATTCTGCACTGACGTTGTCAATGAAACGCGCATGCATTTGGCCGGGGCCTTCTGTATCTTTAGAAGCTGCTCAAACATTTAATCTATATAGATATGTATGTGCATATACAGATAACTTATACCTCCATTATATTTATATATATCATGTATACGATTCCTATACCAAATACGAGTAGCTCATTTTCAGATTCTTGGATGGCTGAGGTCGCACAACACACAGCGCACAAGAACGAAATTTAGATTGGATTGACGCTCGACTTTGGTTAGCTTGAAGCTTTATAGCTTAAAGTCAGCACAGGAATTTTGAGCGCTCCTCTCCCCAAAGGCCCCCGCCTTCGAACCAGCAAATGTTGTGTTTTATTTATGGCAACGAGCAGCAGCAGCAGCAAACCAGAAAAACCAAATGAGAGAGAAAGAAAGAGAAATAAAAAAAAAATATATATATATAAGAATTATCAAAATCGATTTCGTATTTTTCGCAATTCTAAGCTTTTAGCCAGCTTTGTGCGGCCTTAAGTCAGCTTCATGCAACAATCCTACAGGCCCCACACGGACACCGTGCTGGCTGGCGCTGTCCAACCCATGCTCCCCACAGATATTTTGTGCGCAAAGCTCTTCACATTTCCGTTTCCGTTTTGTATACATAACCTCAATTCAGCATTTTGGCATAGCCAGCACGAAGCACACGTCTTCTGCCGGTCCCTGCCTGCTCCCATTCCCCCTCACCGTACCTCATCGACCAGTGCCCTGCTCTCGATTTGAGCTCTTTCAAGCCAACCCACAAGTCCCAACATTCAACATCTAACATCCATTCACCCTCTCCATACCCCAGTTCCCAATCCCCCTTCCCCTGTCCCTTGTCCCCTCGGACCCAACATCACATCTTTGGCAGAAGCCTTACAAACGCCACCTGCAGCTCTGGCGCTTTGCGTGCTTTTGGTTTCGACAGTTGGATTTGTGCTGCGACCTCAGAGCAACCCCCAATCAACACTCACACATATATCCCCTAGCAACAACCCCAACCTCCCACAACCCCGCACCCCCGCCCGCCTAGCCCCATCACAGCCACAGCCGCAGCACCATCCATGGCCGCACAATTCTTTTGTTTCGTTTAGTTGAGCTTCTATTTTTTTGCAGGCTGCTGCTGCTGCTGCTGCTTCTATTGTTGCTGTTGCTGCAGCCTTGCTGTTTTCTTAGTCAGCCACCAACGCCAAATCCGCCAAGCCACCCTGTGGGGCTTAGTGGCAGCCAGTTGCCCCCTCTCCTATTCTCCCCTGTCGTCTCTGCATTCATTCCCCGTCCCATCACTCCTCTTTGCCTCTCTTCCTCGTTTAATATGCAGCAACCCCAGCGCAGTGTCTAACACGCTTTTTCTCGTTCGCTCGCACACTCGCGCACTCCCCCTCCCCCACCCACTCCTTCTCTCGTTCTCTCTCTCTCTCTCTCTTACTCTATCTCCCTTTTTCACTAACGCTTTTTTTTGGCTCATTTCTCGCGTTAGTTGACGCTGTCTCGCTCTGGTTTTAGCCGCCGGCCAGCTTTTTTTTTCTTTATTGTGTTGTTGTTGTTGTTGTTGTCGCAGTCGCTGTCGCAGCCAACGTCAGCGTCAGCGTTGCGTTTATCTCTGCGCTAGAGCCTCAGGGTTGTTCGTATTGTTGTTGTTGCTGTTGCTGTTGCTGTTGCTATTGTTGTTGTTGCTATTGGGGGGATGGATGGCAGCGCCATGTTTCCAGCGACAGTCCACGCACAAGTGGCGCCCTCTGGCGTCGCGTACCAACAGGAGACTGTTGTGCTTTTCAAAATGGTTGCCCATGCTTGAAATATGACACGATTACACGTTGCCGTGAGGCGCTTGGGGTGGGGGGCGCTTTGGGGTTGGCTGACAACAACAACAATAGCAACAGCAACAACAACAACAACAAAAAGAAAATATAATAGAAATAAAAATGATGGCCAGGGCGGTTTGCACGCCTCGCATGCTCGTAAATCTTGCAGCCGTGTCTTTAAATGAGAAAAATGTGATCCAAAAAGTAAACTTTAAGACAAAAATTTGTGTGGACGTTTGCTAAACTTGCTGCATTTTAATGATTATCCAACACAATGCAACAAATTTAGTAAATACACCCTCTTTTAAGTTAATGACTACTCAATTTTTTATTGAAGATTTATGAGACAAAAGCAACAGCAACAGCAACAGCAACAAGAAGACAAACAGATAATGAGATATTGCGATGCTCTTGATAAGGCTGCCTCTTTCCCTCGGCTGTTAATGTAAAGTTCACTCAGTTCAACTTTGAAGAGTCGACGTATTGCTTAAGTCGCCTTTCGCATTTGCGGGTCGAGAAGTCGCTCTAGTTTTAACGGCTCGGCAACGGCAAACGGTCTCGACAATGGCCTCGTAAGTTGCCCTGACACATCATCAACATCGCAAACACTTTTGATGGCCCACTCGCAATGTTTAGACACTAAAATGATGTGGCTGGCGTTGCCGATGCCGATGTCGATGTCGATGTCGAAGTCGAAGTCGATGTGTGGCGACCCTTTAAATGCTTACGAGTTGTCATTAAGCGCAAGTCGTTGCCAAAGTCCCATAAACAATAACACAGTACTAAACTAAATCGAACCGAACCCATCCGAATTGAGTTGAGTTAAACTGTCGTGTCGCACGAGTCATTTTAAATGAGTGTATCCGTAATATGAGGACAGGTGTCGAATTGCGGCGAAGGGTTGGGGCGACTCATTTAAATATTGATTGATAGATGCCGCGACAATGCACCAGGCACCGACATACGTTTGACGAGAGCCAATTGTAGATTAAGTAACCCAAATTTAAATATGGCAAAGTTCTCGTTTCGAAAATAAAGTTTTTAGCAAATGTATCATTTGATCAGAAAAACGTTTAGCTAAATGACGATTCACATTTTTAAAGAGAGTTAAAGATTAAAAAAAAATTCTAATTTAAAGATTATTAATATTTTATTTTATTCTTTATAATATTTGCCGATTATGTTGAGTTTAAATGTAAAATAAAATCCGCATTCCGAGAAAAAAAGGCCATTTGAACTTAAGTAGCATGAGTAAAATTTGCTATGATTGAAATTAATGAGTTAACTGAACAATAGTTAAGTGACTTAAACACTGGCAGATTTGCAAATGCATTACACATGAGTCCATATGAAAAATAATCAATTTATTTTCGGCACAACACTGGATTGAGGTGATGCCCCAACGTAATCTGTTGAACAAACTCACTCATGCAGTTCGGTTGCACAAGTGCCGGGCACACATTCAGTCCATAATTTACTCATTTAGACGAATAGCCGACGAGTACCCGCTAGATTTATGACTGGGCTAAAAAAAGATGGCGACACTTTCGGTCCTTTTGCTACTTTTGCTCGCAAATCAAAGCGCCGTTTTATGTAAACTAGTTGGCAACTCGCATTTAGCCAAATGATTTACGAATGTGCCTGGCATTAGATATGACAGAAAGGGCTGGCTCTAAGGGGAGACATTCGCGACACATTCGATGTGGTTGCTCTGCTGTGGTGCTCTGTGGTGCGCTGTGGTGTGCTGTGGTGTGCTGGTTGTGGCATATTCTGCTCTTATCGCTCTAACAGCATCAGGCGCAAGTAATAAAAAAAAAAGAAGAAAAATAATGCCGCAGATTTATTGTTGAAAAGGCAAAAAATACCGAAATCATAATACGGCGCAGTCAACTCTGCCCCACCGGCTGCTGAGTTGGGTTCACTTTGGTTCGGTTGGGTTTTCGGCTGGCGTTTTTTGAGCATGCGATACTGTTGACTCTCGTATATAAAATAACCCAAAGAGTCATAAAAATAAAAAATAGCCCAAGTAAATGTCAAATAAACTTTAACGGTTTTTCTTATATTTTCTTCTCTTTTATTTTTTTTTTTTATTTATTTATTTTTTTTTTTTGTTTTGCTTTGTCGTAACCAACACATGACTGCTGGAGAGAGGGACGCTGCAAGGGAAGGGAAGGGAAAGGCGTGGAAGACACACGCAAGGTGGCCATAAACTTTTTTTGTGAAGCAACGAAAACCAAAAAAATAAGAAAAAAAAGTAAAAAAGCAAAAACCGCCACATAAAATACAACAAACTGACCGAAACGAGCAGCAGCAGAAACAACATCAAACAGTTGTTGCCACAGTTGCAAAAACTGAAAAACTGAAACTGCAAATAAAAAATAGTCCCCCAACGGTCAACAGCAACAGCAACAACAACAACAACCATAACAACAACCACAACAACAGCCACAACAACAACCACATCAACAACCCAAGCACCCTACAGGCTCTACACAGAAAGAGAGAGCGAGAGGTAGAGAGACTCCAAGAGACGAACAGAGAGTGAGAAAGAGAGAGAGAAAGAGAGAGGGGGGGGAGAGGGGGAGCGAGCCACAGAACCACATTTAAGCCACATACTATATATATTATGTGCACCGCCAAACGACAACCGTAAATCTGCGGTATTTTTCGTGGGGCCGGCCAAGCACCAACAACAACAAACAACAGCAACAACAACAACAGTAATGGTCAGTGGCACCATCAGCCTTTGGGCCAGTTGGTAAGCTGGAAGCTGTAAACCGTAAGCTGGCTGAAAGGGCCAGCTTGAACTTTGGCATTGCCGTTGGGGGCTCTTTAATGTGGGCAGGACATGGCCTTAAACGCACACAGCCATAACAACAACAGCAGCAACAGCAACAACAGCAGCAACAGCAACAACAGCAACAACAACAATTATTGCGATTTCTTATCTGCAGACAGTGGAGATGTGGCAGCAAATGCTTGCTAAGAAGCCAATCGCTTAGATCGGTTGCAACGCTGCACCTGGCAATTGCAGTTGCTCACACGCGCGATTGACCCTTTCGGCCAAGTAGGCGTAGGACATTTTGCTGTTATATTTTGTTATTTTTATTTACTTGTATTTGTTATACTCTCTTAATGACGGTAGATGAGAGAGAGTGTATTGGTTTTATGCAACAACATCCTCAAACCCAGAAACTTATGACCAACTTTTGAGCCTTGATACACATCCAAGTGCAAGTCGCTGAAATATTGCCTATAATTTTGATGGATAGATTGCTGATCATCTTTGCAAATCAAGTCAATCCACGCCCAGCTTCTTCTTCTATTTTCAGCTGGTATTCAATTGGAGTCAGAGTATTCCGCCTTCGGTTTTTGAATTCATATTTTTTTGTTGCAGTTTGGTAATGCCGTGGATGGGATTGCATTAGAGACGCATCACAGTTCGCAATAAAACGGACTACATTGTGCACCTTTGTGTACACGTGGGTGCCACATCAATGTGCCATCAAACAAATGCAATAGTAAATTAGTCCAAGAAAGATGTTGAATTTGTATATTTACTGCAGCTTTGAATCTATAAATCTAAATAAATCAACAGCTTGAAGTTCACTGTTAGACTTGAGCTTAGGCTATAATTTATTAAAGAAATGCTATAAAATATGCTATTATAAATGTTAAATGTTGTTCTAATAGAGAGTTCCTCATAACCATATGAAACAATTCGGTCTCAGGCACTCATTTATTTCTTGCAGAAAAACCAAAATTGTAAACTTACTCTTGACATTGGCAATGGCTCCACGACACTAGATGCCAGCAGCGTTGTGCCTTTTGCTTGTTGTTGGCATCCTAATGCTCATTAAATACTAATCTGCAGATTCAGTCTTTATCCATAACACTGTTTATCACTATCTGTATCTCTATCTCAATCGCTTACAGTTGTGGTCATTAAATTCCAATCGCATAGATTCCCTCTATGTCTGTCTCTGTTTCTGAAGTTCCTTTCACTGTTTAATATATATATATATTTATATATGTATATATAACGATCCACCTAATACTGCAACTCGATTTATGTTCTCAATTTTGAGTACTGTTCGTTTTATTGTCCTTGCCTTCTTGTGTGTTTTATTGTCATTGTGGCTTATCACTTGCGGACTCACTCTCCTCGAGCAGCTCACTCTCAGCATCTCCTCTCTCTCTCTCTCTCTCTCGCTCTCTCACTCGCTCTCTCTCTCTCTCGCTCTCTCTCTTTTCTCTCTATTTCTTTTTCGCTCTCATTTATTTGCTCTTCGCCTAGGTAGCCGAATCTACCTGCCACAAAATTGTTGCAATATTTATTGATATTGATACTGTTGCTGCCTGCTTATTGATTATCAGCCAGCAAACAGTTTAATTTATATGGCAAGTCATAAATTCTCTCGCTGAACTGCGTAAGTTCTTCATTGCAAAATATGATTTTTCTTGGCTGTTTTGTTTTTTATATTTTATTTATTGTTGTATCTCGTTGCAAGCATCGTTAATGTCACTTGCCGATGGTACAATGCGGCGTATACGCAATTTTGCAATGCTTAACATTATTTTGCTTGTTGTCTGTTTGCTTGCACATTTTCCGACGGCGTTTTGCGTTTCGCGCACGTTACATTTAAGGCGATTTGCTAAGTGAAAAATCCGTTGCACGTAATTAACGCAATTAAAATCAAAACATTAATGACCTGCGCTCGGCTCCACGACGTCGGCAGCGGCATCAGCGCCGCAGCCCGAGCCGGCGTAGGCGTTGACGTCAACGGGAACGGTGACGGCTACGTCGACGCCAAGCCGCTGCTCACACACACACCACACACACACACACACACACACCACACACACACACACCAGACACACACTTGCCAAAAAATTTGGGCAACTGCGAAAAAAAAAATGCAAAACAAAATCAAGTCAAAATATTCTTGCACAGCTGCTTAATGTTGTTTAACTGTGCTGCCTGTGTGCGTGTTCGCTGTGCGAGGTAAAAAGCAGCTTGCCTACGTTTATGGGCACAGCTCTAAAAAAAAGTTCAGTAAAAATAAGTAAAAGCCATGCCATTTTATGGCTCGGCACAAGCCAAATGTTTATGTGCTGCCAACGTTGACGGCGACGTCGCTGCGCAGACGCGTATGCAAGGATGTGTGTGTGTGTGAGTGTGTGTGAGTGTATGTATGAGACATCGCCAAGTGCGCAGCTGCCTGGAGAAAGCGCTTACGCTCTCTCCATGTCTCCATGTCTCCATGTCTCCATGATTCTCTGGCCTTTAAAGTATCTCTCTCTCTCTAATTTGCCGCTGGTTTGCTCTCGCGACGGGCTGCCAACACCAACAAAAATGGCAGCGTTGAAATATTTAACGTCGCTAAGTATACCACAAAAATATTTGCCAAAAGCCTGTGCCACCAACAACAACAACAACAACAACGACAACAACAACGACCACAACAACAATTGATGTAAAATTTAAAGTTATTGCAGCAACACAAAAAAAATAAAGCTGTTGAAAATGAAAATATTCTGCGACAGCGAAGCTAATGCGAGGCGTTGCTGCGTGTGACAGCAGTCACCGTATACCTCATTGTGTGTGTGTCTGTGTGTGTGCCTGTGTGTGTGTGTGTGTGTGTGTGTGTGTGTGTGTATAAAAGAGAGCGGGTTTGCGTGTCTGTGTGTGTGTGCGGGCTGAGCACTTAAAGCTTTAATTAGCCTCCCTAAATAATTATGTCGCTCTTTTGCTGTAACAATAACAATAAAATGAACAGGCAAACTTTAAAGAAAAGTATTTCAACTAGTCGGAAGCCGCTTTAGCTTCAGCCAGGCTGCTTGGGCTGGCTACCAACTTGTTTTGATCCGGGTAAAGGCTCTGCTTGCAAGGCGTTAAATACATGTACAAAATGCAGTTTAAAGAGTTTGAACAAGAACTGACTAAGCAGCTGCAAAAAAAGGGACATTAGTAAAGAAAATAACATTTTGTGGAGATGATTAGACTCAATGTAAAAATAAATAAATGAATTTAATTGAAAAATAATAAACAGAATGTCTGTAAAAAAAGAGCCTTATTTGTATGTGTTGACAGGCATCTAAAAAGCAGAACAGAGCAGAAACCCTCTTTTGCCTTGGCACTCAAATCTAAAGTTTGTCATAAACTTTGAGGTTTTCCAAACAACAAAGACTCATACATTTATTGAAAGTTGGCCAAGAAATTTGTTTAGATATACAAATATTACTGTTGCTGTATTTGCGAATGCTTAAAATGTATTCTAATCTGAAGCGAAATCATCAAAAATAAAGCGAAATTTATGAATACAGAAAATGGTCGCCTTCAGGTATGCTTTGAACCCGAGTGCTCTGTGGCAAGTGTGTATTTGTGTGGGGTGTTGTGTGGGGTGCATGAGTGTGACTGTGACAGTGAGTGTGAGTGTGAGTGTACTCGTGTTTGTGAGTGTGAGTGTGAGTAGATGTGTTATCTTATGCATGCGCTTTGCGTTTGTGTAAATATTTGCCAAGCGTTTAGCTCTGGAATTGTAAACGCTAAAGCGAGCTTGCTACAAAAAAGTTAAATTGTTGGAGTCAGAAGTATCCGACTGTGTAATACCCTAATGCACTGTGTCTTTGAAATGCCGTCAGGAATACACTTATTACCAGCTCTAAATCTGTAAACTGTAATCTGGTGGATGAGTTTTCTGGATACTAATGCCAGTCTCGAACTCTACTCTAGTCTGCAACTTGGTCCAACGCGTGCACGACAAGCTTGATTTTGCACGATATTCCATACAGAGCCGTCATAAACGATGAAAGTACACAGATAATACAAAATCAACAGAGCGCATTAACAGCAGCAACAAACAACAGCACTGGTTGCGCGCTAATATCAAGAATTATAATAACAACGCAAAAGTTATCCCCACGATAATTTGAATGGCAAATATTTCTATATTCAACTATAAACAATTAGTGCAAACGAAAATATAACGCGCAGGGTGGCCTAAAATTGAAATATTTGCACAAAGCATCAACAACAAAAACAAGCAAAACAAAGCAACGGCGACAGCAACAGCAACAATTGGGCATCAAAATGCGCCTAAATACACCCAAAGCTGCAACGAAAGCCGAGTCCCCAAAAGCCACCCAGTTACCTATTCCCCTGACCACATCCCGCTGGCAAAGGAATGCCTGTGCAACGTGTTGTGTGAGGATTTTTGTATTGCTTTTATGGACAGAGCGAGGAGCACGCATAGAACATAGAAACAATAGAAAGCCTCGCTTCGGTTTGTGGTGCTCAAAACGTTGCAATTACCATAGATGAGTCCCCAGCGAGTGAGATTGGGAGAGAAAGCTGTAAAAAGAGATTTATGATTTTGGGCAGACTTTCCACTTACCGCTCAGCGAATTGTGGCCGCAGGATGGCGCCTTGCCCAGCAGATAGTCGTCCTTGCAGATAAACTTATTGTCATCCAGCACGTAGAGCTGTTCGCCGGTGCTCAGCTGCTTGCGACAAATGCAGCATGTGAAACAGTTCAAATGGAACACTTTATCCCTGGGCTTTCGCACCAGATCCGATGGGGCGATGCCTTGGCCACAGCCGCTGCATTTGGTGCCGTAACGTCTTCGCGGTTAACGGATCGGGGCAGATATGGAAGAAAATTGAAGAAAATTGAAGAAAATGCAACAAAATGTTAGAGATTCTTGGCAGATGCTGATCGATGCTGATGGTTTGACAAAAGCTTTGGTTAGTTGGCTGAGCATTTACAAATTTGAGATCTGTCCAATTTGGAATTGTTGGCATTTATACATTTGTTTGTTTAGCAGTAATAATAATATGGAATAATTGTCCAAATACTGTGTAACATTTGTTCAAAATGTGTCTGCGACTCTAAGAAATTCTTAATCTAAAATAAAAGAAGTGCAAAACTGCCAAATACGAAGGCTCCAGGTTAACTAGCCTCTAAGATTGGCTTCAAACTTTATATGGGTTCTTGAGAATTTTGGGGCATGGCTGAAAGAATTTTTGGAGCACTTTTCGTAGCTTTTGCTTTAAATTGCAAGAGACACATCCAAAGATTTATTTGGCGATCTTTGAAGGCGGTTGCCAGCAAGCTTCTTTCAAGTTGTACCAGATATGAAAAATGCAATAAAACACCTTCGAAAGGTATACTAATTTCCAACTTTTTAGAGCGGGGAGCCTAAAGGCATTGGAAATGGGCGTGGCATATGCCGATATTTGAAGCACATCGCCAACAGCCTACCAACCAAATTTTAGGACTGTATCTTTAAGATTGTGTGCAATATGTGGCTTTATCGATGTGCATTTATCGATTCTTATCGATTTCATAGAATCCTAGTGGACTGCACTTTTACACTTTGGCTGCAAGACTTTAGATTATTTGGATTAAGGATGTCGAAAGAAAGGCGGTGATACGGACGGTCAGAGAGACAGACAGCACGACGGACATTGCAGAAAACCAATATTCTCTGAATACCTTTGGTCTCAGAGGACAATAGCTGCAGTCCGTTTGTGAGTGCGATTGTTCAAGGCTTACATAGAATCCTGCAGCCGGTGGGGTGGAGGAGGAGGACGATACTTGAGTTGGCTTGGCCAACTGGCGGACAGTCTTAACTATTGTTGTTATTGATTGGCTGTGCCAAAGCCGAGAGTTGGCAATTGCCCGATGCGCTTTGTAATTTAGCAGTTGGCAGTTGAATTTGATTTCGTTTCATTTGTGCAGGTGTTTTGCATGTTAATTGATTTCGCTACTCGTTGCCTTTTTTATACCATAGTTTTTTCTTTATTTTTTATGTAATTTTTTTTTTTTCAATTAAAAAAATGTTTTATGCAAAGTGAAATCAGATGGAAGCGTACAAGGGACGTAGGACACACAGACAAAGGACGATGGACGATGGACAATGGACAATGGCTGGCACAAGTAAGCCAAAGAACTGAGTTAACATTCAACACTTGACTTTTATTCATCGGGTTAATTGCTCTGCATTTGCTTAGCTGAGTGATTGGCTCGAGCTTTGATTTGGCGGGCCCATTCCATTACCAATGGTGGAGCTATTATCTTAACTTCCAACTATTCTCTGTGCCTTAGTACTCACCTGAAGAAATCGTTGCGACAGTAAAGCTTGGACTCGCGGCTAAAACATTTGTCCGTCAGAGGCTGGAGGCATTCGCAGCATCTCACGCAGGACGCGTGCCAGGCTCTCTCCAGGACATTCAGCAGAAATTTGTCCAAAATCGGCTTGTTGCAGCCGGCACAAGGATCGCCAACGCCGACCGGCGGCTCGCTGCGACCTGCAAGTGAAGAAACATTTTACTTATGAAATGTTGTTGCTAACTCTTATTTTATGATTTATACAATCAGAAATTTAAGAAAATAAATGCAAGAATACAAATTTCCAAAAACTAAAAATATGAATATTTTCCATTATTAAGAAATGCAAATACCCATTTTAGGAAAAATCCTTTCTAAAATTCAGAAACATTAAATTTAATTGCTCGACTTTTATATTAAAGTTTGCCGAACCGAGGATTGGATGTTCGAATCGCCGTAAAGTCCTAAGTTTTTCAAGCATTTATAAATTGTTTATAATGTAAAATCTTAAAACCTATTATAAGAATTCTCCAAGCAGACAACACTCTTTAATTGGATCTTTATTTTTTTAATGTAGAAAAGTCTAACTAGAAATATAGAAATTCAAGCCCTGTCACAAAAGCCAATTTTCTAAAAGTACTTTCTGAGTAATTCTAAAATTCAGGGCGATTGTTTTACTGAGTGATATAGATTCGTCAGAAGCCGAAAAACCGATTAGTCAATACTTAAAGCAGTAATAAAATATATATAAAAAGTAGATATAATTTTATTGGCTACTTTAAGTATACAAACAAACTTGAGTGGTTGTCAACTTTAAACTTGCCCGTCTGTCTATTTCTATGGAAAATAATCTCCAAACTAGTCTAAGTCGAAATTCGGAGCTGTTTCGGTGCCTGTTCTCCATGAAGTCCTTTTAGCATAAAGCTATATTTTGATGTGAGCAGGGGACTTCGGTAAGTTGTCTCCATTTTACAAATGATTTAAGTGGAACAAAATTTATTGAAGCATTCCAGGCGATTAAGGTGCTGGTTAGGGGCACTTTCATTGCTCCCAGCCACACCTTCAAATGTCGTTAACGAACTTGGCTTGAAGTGAAAAACAGAACTCAAATGCTTTTGTTGACCTTTGCTATTATGTGCTCTTAACTGTTGTGCGCCAAAATCCTTTGAGGCGCAAATTAGCACCTCGCTGGTGCCTCCAGTGGCTGACGTGTGGAGGAGGAGGAGGAGGGGGAGAGGCGAGGGTGCTCATTAAGCTTGCACATGTGAACGCGTATTTGTGTGTGTGTGCGTGTGTGTGCGTGTGTGTGCGTGTGTGCGTGTGTGTGTGCCTTCGAGTAAAAGAGCAATTCCTGTCTGGACGCAAACATTTGACGAACACTGTGCACGCAATACACCATTTTCAAATGCACAAATTTACAAATGCACAAAGTCAAGTTGAACACAAAATGAGGGATGGGTTGCTTGGTCAGGGAGGGGTGAGAAGGAAAGGGAGGGGCTGGGAGGGGATATTATATTACACCTGCAGACTTAGATAAATTTGGCAAGCGCATACAGTGGCGCAGCAACACCCGCAGGGCAGCCCACTCATTTGCACCTTTTTGCAAATTAAGTGTCCGACTGAGTGGCATATTTGCGCACAAGTGAATAACTTTGAATTGTGAATGGGGAAGGCCGAAGCTGACACCGACGACGACGCCGACGCCGAAGTGGAAGCCGAAGCCGACGCCGACGCCGAGGCCGAGGCCGATACCGATGCCAAAGCTAAAGCCAAAGTTGATGCTGAAAACTGAAAACTAAAATGCTGTAGCTCGATTCCACCCTGCGGCTAGATGGGGCTGCCTCAGAGCTGAGCTGGGGCGTGGCGCACACCCCGATAACTGCAACCGTATAATGATAGACGCCAAGCACGGCCCGAGGGCTGCTTCCACTTGCCAAGTGGAGAGACCATAGTTCACAGTCTCCATCTTCTTCTGCTCCAGCTCCTGCTGCTGCTCCTGCATCTTCTTCTTCCTCATCTGATTCTGCTTTATGCTCTTCTTTAATTCCCCCCAAAGCTGAACCTCTTCTTCAGCTGCTGTTGCTGTTGCTGCTGCTGCTGCTGGTTTAGTCAATCAGTCAATGGGCAAAGGCAAAGGCAAAGGCAAAGCTTTGCTCTAAACGTTTTCCAAAAAATGCGAGGCAAAAAGTGTTGTGCCCACGGGGCATATTTAAGACGGGACCACAGTAAATAAATGTATAGGGCGGGGCTTGGATCAGCTCCGACTCCAGCCTCACAGTCAGGTATAAAGTCGTTTGCTTGTCTGTCTGTCTGTCTGTCTGACTGTCTGTCTCTCTGTCTGTCCGTCTGTCTGACTGTGAGTGCGTGTGTGTGTGTGAAATTTATTTTCATTCAAAAAGTTTTGCACTTTATATGCTCAAGCAGCCAGAATGAGTTGAGTCCAGTCAAGTGGAGTGCAAAGGGTTGCCAAAAGCAGTCGGGGGAAAAGAAGAAGGGGCATCGAAGGGGGTTGGGGCGTTGTCCATGGCCATGCCCCCACATCCGGGCTAAGCATGGGCAGTAACATCATCAGCAGCAGCAGCAGCAGCAGCAGCAGCAGCAGCGGCTTCAAGCGAGCGCATTAATAATGCTATTAAAGACAAGTTTCGCGTTGCTCATACGCCCCGAGTGACAGTAGCCGAAAATGAATGCATGAATGAATGAATGGGTGAGTGTGTGAGTGAATATTTGGACAAATGATGAAATGAACAAGCTGACAAACTGACAGCCTCTGCTCTCCATTATAAATGAGCGACTGACACACTGATTGATTGACGAATTGACTCATTTTGCAACAAGCAAAGAGCGACAGACCCAAGCCCAGCGACAGCAATTCAAATATAATGCTGCAAAGCGGAGTTGAGGTGAAGACACGAGGACCACAAGGAGTACGAGGAGCACGAGGAGAAGGGGCTGTGGCTGGGGAGGGACTGTGGCTGGGGCTGGTTGGTACCAGAGCTCGCATATGTCAAAATTGACGGATGTTATCAATCATTTTGTGCCGCTGCAGACAATTTTTAATGAAGGTTATAGACGTTTATAGACAGACAGACAGACAGACGGACAGGCGGGCCAACAGCAACAGCAACAGCAGCAGCAGCAGGAACAGGAACAGCAGTTGCTGCAGTGCAAAAGGCATTTTGCTCAGGTTAAACGGTTGCCTCGCTACATCATCATCTTCATCACCATTTGCTGCTGCTTCTTCTTATTATTATTTTCGTTGCAGCGATATTTATTGTGGTTGTTGTTGTTGTTATACTCCTGAATCTGGCTGCTGTTGTTGTTGTTGTTATTGTTGTTGCGCCAATTTGGGCGTATTCGCTGACCAGCAAAGTTTGCAAAATCGAAATGAAGCAGCAGCTGTTCGAGCTTTGTCTCCCAAGGAGCTTAAATAGCTTCAGTTGTTCGATGAAAACAATTCTTGGTATTATCTTTTTGGGGCTCAACAGTTTTGGATTGTTTCTCTCTTCTTGTTGCAGTAGACAACTTTTCTACGCGATTCTCCATTGCACTCCAGCTTGTTCCTTTGCGCACTTCTGCAAATGACCCCGATATTTGTTAAAGGATTCCGAGGACTCAAACGGATTATAAAAGCACTCCTTGCATGGCCTCAACGACTCAAAGCAATCCAAAATCGAGATCAATTAGCACTCAAGTTGTCGATGCGACCGATTTGTCAGAGCATTGTTTGTTCGTTGTACTCGTCGCTTCTTTGTTCGCTCTCCGTTGGTTGTTGTGGTTGTTGCTGTTTGTTGTTCTGCCCGCTGGCAGCTATTGCTTGTTGCTGGCTGCTGGCTGCTGGTTATTTGTTGTTGGTCGTCGCTTGTCGCTTGTCGTTTGTCGCCTTTGTCGCTGCATTCGTTGCTTCTGGCGCGTTTTTAAAACGACACAAACTGTTGTTTGCAGACGCCGCCGTCACTCAAGTTGCCGTTGTTGTTAAGTGTCGCAATTTAAATATTGCTGAGTGAACTTTTGGCTACCGTTGGCCATTTATTTTGTGCTGAAATTTATGTAACGATGTGGAAAAATTGCCAATACTGCAGGAACGGCAACTGGGCACAGCTCTGGGCAACAGACCAACTTAACTGTATATATATATATCTGTATATATATATATCCATATATATATACGTGTGTCAATCACAATCGCAGGTTGAGGCATCTATTTTGGCCACTGTGCGGCAGCCATTGACCGCTGGTAACGAGAATGAGGCACGTACAAAGCATTTTGCCCAACATTTTCCGCGCTCAGCTCAACAAAGGCCAATAATTGTGTGTCCCAGCAGCAGATTCGACTCCCAGACTCCCAGACCCACATTGACCTAACTGCATTTATAATGCAACAGCGACAGCAACAGCAACAGCAACAGCAGCTTCTTCATGGCTCGCTGGGATGGGCCGGGCAACACCCAAAAGGCCAGCCCAAAAGCACAGCGAGAGGCAGCCATGGATGGACTTTAGCAGCAGCTGCCTGGCCGAAACAATATAAATATACAATAGCAGCAGTTGCAGCAGCAGCAGCAGCAGCAACAGCAGCAGCAGCAACAACAACAACAACAACTGTAGCAGAAACAAGCAACAACAAGCGGCAGCAACAACTTTTTGCTCAGCTTCTCTGCGGACTGTGAAAAATCCATTCCACATCAGAGCAAAAAAATCTGCTTCATCTTTTGTTACAACTCTCTGGCCAAAAAGCTCTTGTGCTGCCAGCCAGCTGCATGCAGCCTGCGCCATGTTGTTTACGCCTATAGTATGAATTCCCTCCCAACCAACCCACCAGGCCTCCCCCTCGCTGCCCCTCCCCAACCCAAGACGTGACTAAAATGTTAAAGCCACAAGAAAGAAAATCCAAACCAGCAGCAAGCAGCAGCCGTCGCTCAATCGCAATCATTTTTTCTTCTCTTCTCTTTTTTTTTGCTTCTTTCTTTTTTCGACAACAAATCTTATGCAAAAATCCAAATAGAAATGCAGGCAGCACACAGAAAAATAAAAAAGGAGAGGAAAAAAGCAAATCAGAAAACCGAAAAGGGGAGTTGGAAAGGAGGCAAGCTGAGGCTGTGGCTGAGGCTCTGGCTAAGGATGTCGCAGTAGCATTTGAATATATGCGGCGAATGCGTAATGCCCTTTCTCAGGCAGCTGGAAAATGACATTTCTATCTTATTTTTTTTTTAATACTCTAAACCCATTGAAGGGTGTAATGGAGTTGTGCAAAAGTATATAAAACAGGCGGAAGGAAGCAAACTTGACCGCATAGATTAAATATGTTCTAATCCATTTAGCCATTTACCACTGCCCCACTCAGTCCATCTGTCTGCAAGAGCTAAGAACTACAAATGTAAATTTAAATTATTTTATATCGCAATCGCAGATATATTAAGCTTTGCACGATTAAAACAATTAACAGTCTAACAAACCAAATCGTATTTTCATATTGAGCGAACCACCATCAGCAGGCGCAGGCATTTTCCGCTTACATGCACAAATGCGTGCATGTGGGAGGAGTGAGCAGCATGATAAGCGAAGCGAGCAGAGATCTATAAATGCTTGTATACATAAATATATGCAAAAATGTTCTAGTCACGCCCGACTTCAGACTCGGATCTGCCTTAGATTTTTAGTTGACTGTTCAGTACCTGAGCCAACAAAAATAAAGGGGGAAAAAAAAGGGAAAAAGGCTTCCATTTAAAGAAGAATATTTATCAGCTGGCAGAATATTTATAAGCAACGAGCAAAGTACTCTGCTGAAATGTCTCATTTTCATACTTCATTATTTTCAGCTTTAAAAGTAATTTAATGGCATTTTGGAATGATTTGTGGTAGACATGCCGATAGATATACGAGCGAAAGCTGGTGGATTCGAAAACATGTTGTCAACTAAACGGCGTCAACAGCCACTTTCCTATCTTTATCGGCATCATCATCTTGTGGTTGATCACCAGCCCTTGCCCTGTTTTAGGTAACTTTGATGCTGGGCCGACAGCTGTGCGCCTTGGCTACTTGTGCTGCTAATTTTAATACGATTCGTTGCGCCTGATTTGACATTTTGATTGCATTCGCCAGCTCTTTGGGTGCGGACGGGTCTTGGTCTGGTAAATTAGTATATATATATATATATATGTATATATATATCTATACAGATTGGGGCGCACTCAAGAGCAGACAGTCTAGCGTTCCAGGCCAATATGTAAATGTGTACGTAAATGTAGAAAAATCCATAAAGAATATTAAATGTTGCGTTTCGTACGGTTGGGGCAAAAGTTAGTCATCGTTGTTGTTGTTGTTGTGGTTGTTGTTGTTGTGGTTGTGGTTGTTTGTTTTTGTTGCTGTGGTCGTTAATACGCTTGAAATATTTATTCGAACTTAACACCTATTTTTGTGGCCTTTTTCCCCTCTCTCTTTGTACACACATATTTATATATATTTTTTTTTTTTCTTTTTTCGTTTTGCTTTTGCTGCACGCATTAAACTTGTTAACATTTTAATTACACAATTAGTTGCGTTTTTTTGTGCCAAATATGTAGAATGTTAACAAGTTGATTTGGCCAACAACTTGAAATACTAAGAGTAGGCAAAAGAGTAACCACATTTTCTTCATGAATCTTTTTTACCTGTACTTCTTTTATCTGCAGTCAGATATCGGTCGACTCATAATGCTCGCAATATTTTGGCTAAAAATGATCAACATTTGAATATTGTTTTGTATTGCAATAGGATGTGAAAGGCTGGTCGTCGTTTTGCAAGGGTATGTTTTTCTCGGTATGACTAAGTTCGCTGAAATTATTGCTTGTTATTTGTATTCATTACGTCAATTGAAATGAGAGAGAGCGTTGCAGTCGAGCATAAACGACTGCGAAATACTCTGATACCAATAAGTCACAGCATCTGCTTACAGTTGCCACAGAATTGGTTGGGTGCAGCCAAGAAATACCGATTTTCATAGTAATATATCCACCAAGCTTGCCTTTAAAATTGTGGTTGATTTAGACTTATGTGAGAAAAAGAAATCTTGCTGGAGTTTCCTAATAATCTACCTTCCAAGTTTGGTAAACAATAGTGGAGATTGGAGAATGTGTTTGGTAATCTTCCTTGCAAGATTGGTTACTGTAGCGCTTAACTTGCGCGAGATATGTGGTTTTATCGACTTGCGACTATCGATTTTTATCGATTTCGTAGTCTCAAGTTTCAAGTCTCTAGCACGGCAGAACCAATATGCCATGATAACATCGGTATGAGAGTATCAAAACTTGTTCGTTGATAATTACTTGGCATGTCATTAAAGGTTGTAGATGTTGTCGAATGCTTATAAGCGATAACAAGATCTCAGAGAATAAATACTACGCATATTGCACAATTAATTGATAGATGACAAAGGCCGACTGTGAAAACCGATAATCGATGCACTATTTTGGGCTGGTGGCATTCGAAGAACGAGAAACGTATTCAGAGCTCTGCAGTAAAGTTATTTATTACTATTCTTGCAGTACATGTTGCAAATGGGTAGTTGGCAAGTTGACAAGGCAACAAAAGTATTTTGCGTGTTTTGTATTCTTAGCATTATTATTATTATTTGTTGTTGCTTTGTTGCCCCTTTGTTCGGTTGATCTTATATACATATATGTCTTCTCTAGCCACTTGCTCCACGTTGCCTTTATTTTATTCTTTTTTTTTTGCTGTTGTATTTTTTAGCTTTGAGTGCGCTGCAACCATATTAGCCATGTACATTTTATATTTTGCTACACACAATGAATTGTTGTTGTTGTGGCTGTTGTTGTTGTTGCTGTTTTTGTAACTGCTGCTGCTGCTTTTCTTTTATGCGCACATAAGATACAAAATACGCCTCTTTTTCTGTAACTCATGCATATAAAGTATCTGCTAGATACACAAGCTACACAGTGCTACACGAAAGTGGCTTCGCTTTGTTGTTCTCTGTCTGTGTGTCTTTGTGTTTGTCTGTGTGTCTGTGTGCCTGTGTGTGTGTCTGGTGGGGAGGGTTAGTACAGGGGGAGGTGGTAGTGAGGGGGGGCCACTTCAGCAAAGGAGCTGCTGTGCGGCCGACTGGTTGGATACAGCGCTGAGCGCTGAGAAGGCGGCGGCAGCCAGAAGCCATTGCCATCGTCGCCATCGTCATCGTCCCCATCGCGAAACTGTTTACTTTGCCATTATATTTCCAAAACCAAAACCAGAGGCGGCTACCAGTCAGAAACCAAATCCCCCTCCTCCATCACCACCCCAATATTGCTGCCTCGTTGAGTACTGTGCCAAAGAACAGTCAAACAACAACAAAAAAAAAAAAAAAAACAACAAAAAAAGAAAGAAAAAGAAAAAGAAAAAGAAAAAAGGAAAATAAAATAAAAGTAAAGTATCTGCAGCTATCGCTTTTTGCCTATCAGTTGCCTTACATCAGGGCATGGCCAACAGGCCCTCGTTGCACACACCCCCCGCACCCACCCATGGCCAACCAACACACGAACAAGTTTGTTTTCGTGCTGTTGTTGTTGTTGTTGCTGCTTTGTATTAAAATTCATGTTACGTTGAACAACAACACAGTCACAAAGAGAGAGATGAGAAACTAGCGACAGAGATACACACAGTGTCTCAGTGCAAAAGTCTTCGCTTTTGCTTGGCATTGAAGACCTTTTTCTTATACACATATCCACATATATTTCTTCTTCTTCTTCATCATCTTCATCTTCATCTTCTTCTTCTTTTTTTGCATTTGACGCTGTTGGACATCATTTTCTCGATGTGGTCTGTGGAGAGTTGAGGCTCAGCAGGTTGTATTTTCTTATTCAGCTTCTTTTTTTTTGTTGCTTTTTTTGTTGTGTGTGTCAAAAGCTGCGAATTGTTGTAGACGTTGTTCTTGATGATGATGATGATGATGATGATGATGATGATGATTCCTTTACTTGATCAGGCAGTCAACATGGTCATTAGCATTTCCATTTCCATTTGCACTCACATTACCATACACACAATCCAAAGCCAATCTTCTACTCATTCGCATTCACATTCGCATTCGCATTTTCATTTCATTTTTATTTTGGCCGCTTTGCGCTCGTTCTCATCTTCATAGCCATCAGTCTGGCTGCCATCGCCATCGCCATCGCCATCGCCAGCGCCATCGCCATCAACATTGTCGTCAGGACTCACAGATTTTTATAGGCTGGAGATTCAGCTCCACATCAACGGCAAAGCACTCTCAGTGTGCATGCCTGGGTGTGTGAGAGACTGCGAGAGGCCGACCCCCAATTCGCTTTTGGGTGGTTTTGTTCGTTGCGCCCACTCGATTCACGATTCACGATTCTCTCTCTCTCTCTCTTTCCCGCTCTCTCGTTCTCCCTCTCTCTCTCTCTCTCTGCACTTTGCTGCTCTTCTATTCTCGTTGTCTCGACTCGACTCGCCTCGACTCGCCTTGCCTCGCCTCGCCCCAATGTGGTTCGCCTGAGCTCGTTTCGCATTCCTCGTCAACGTTCAGCTGTTGTTGCTGTTTGCGTTTGTCAGCAGACAGATAGCCAATGATAAGCCTTAGCGTATGAGTGATGTACCCCATCCCCACCACCACCCCCAACCCCACCCAGTTCAGCCTTATTCTGTCCTGTCCTGTCCTATCCTGTCCTATGCCACCCACCCCGTTGTATTTGTATGCCACCCCCAAGCAAATGTTCGTATTTTTGTACTTTTCCCTTCTTTGAAACGCCCAAAACCTAACAATCAAAAATAATGCATCGCACATGTTTCCCCAACATGTTGTCAACATTGATTTCGTATTATGCCAAAACAGCGATCTTTGCAAATTGTTATATTAAATTGTAGCTGAGCAAATAGTCGCCAAAGCGTATTGAAACTTAAAGTTTGGTTGGGGATCTGACAACAGTTGTACAGTAAACATAGCTGAAAAACCCTTGTTTTTGAATATATGTGCATTAAACCAAGATTTATTTTAGAAGTGCACAATACTTTGCAGCACTAAACTGCCTGATGACAAATAAAATATATTAAAATACAACAAAGATTTCAATATGATTTGGAGCCAGAGCCAACATAATTTGTGTTTATTAAAATCACAATAAATCGATGAGAAATGTTTGTCCTTATATATATATATTATATACGTATATTCATTTGTATATATATAGCTAAAGCTATCCGATTTGCTTTTATCGTCGTGCTGCACTCATTTGCACAACTTAATGAAACAGTTCGCACCAACTTTTCTGGCATAAAGCGAAAAAGCAGCCAGCGTTCGGACAATTGAATTATTTGTGCAATGTCTGTTGCCAAAAATGTGAATAAGCTCAACAATAAGCCGCAGCCGCCAACAGCGTCGGTTAGCAGAGCAGACCAACCCCTCCCCTGCCTCCCCTGCCTCCCCTGCTGTCGCTGACATTACTTGTTTATTTTGTTAATACCAATGGGGTTGTGACAACGCAGCCAATACCCTTTGCACACCTTTACAACAGACCTTATATATATATATATATATACGATATTTGAGTATAGCTCTGGCTGGGTTATGTATTATGTTGTTGCAGCTATTGTTGTTGTGGCAGTAGCTTGCAGCTGCCACACTGATTGATTTTAAATGCTTTTGGTGTTGGCGATTCATTTAAAATTTATGTATTTGTAAATTTGCATTTTTCAATATTTAATGTGGCAGGCACTGCACACACACACACACAGACACACACACGCAGACACACACAAACACACATCACACAAACACTCAAGCTTTGGCTTGGATCCCCTTTCACCTCCCCTTTCGCTGCCTTTGCGCACTCCTCGTTTAGCTGACTGACTTTGGCAGCGTTTAATGCGATTAAAGGTTTAAAGTTTTGCGCCCAATAAAGCGTTTGGCCCAAACTCTCAGCCAAATAGCTTGTGCATCCCCCTCAAAACTGTGCAACAGAGAAATTTGGTAAATTTTGGTAAATTTGCAATTTGCAATTGCATTTTGCATTTTGCATTTTGACAATGGCCATGAAGAACTCAAAGCACTTTGCCACATTGCCAGATTCGATTGCAAAACGCTTTCGTTTCCAACTGGGCTAACAACAACAACAACAACAACAACAAATATTATGTATATTCTAATTATGAACCTGTCTCTGTTTCTCTGTGTTTTATGATTTGCCTATCAAATGTCTTTTAATTGGTTTTCACATTAATTTTGCAAATTGATGGCTTTCAGCTGTGTTTTCACCCGCACTTTCGCCCCTCCGCCGCCCTCCCTTTTCGAATGCAATTAATAATAAACCACATGGGAAAATTTGTTTGTTGTGAGATTTTGACAGCCAAATGTTATTTGAAATCAACTCACAAATCGTACAGTTGCAGCTGACCACAAAAATTGGCCAAACTTCCCCCCACCCACTTCCCCTGCATCCCCCTTTGCACCCCACCCCTCGTTTCAGCGCGGCTTCCCTTCGACTTGCAACCGCATTCGCCACTAGCCTCGTAAGCTGCCGCATAGTCAGCGATAAGCGCAATTTATGCTCAGCTCCGATTTTGGAATTTGCTTTGTTGACTTTCGCCCAAAGTCAACCATTAAAAAAAAAAAAAGAAAGGGAAAATACGAAAATACGAAAATAGGAAATTACTCAGAAAATACCGAAACTGCTTATCGGCAAATCTCGAGTTCAGTCGAGCGAATTCTGTGACAAAAGCATTAACCTTGAATGCGACTGCACGTACTCTAAACATCCCCCGACCAGCCGGCGCGGAGATGCGGGGGGATGCTTTCCCTGTTTGGGGTGGCAGAGTCAACGGCGAACGTTGCTTATCGCCACCAGCATCAGCATCAGTAGCAGGAGCAAAAGCATCCTGTAAATCTCCCTCTGCCGGCGATAAAGCCGCCAAATGTGCAGCACCAGTTAACTGGTCATGTGGCATGCGAGAAGCCCCTGAATTCAGTGCTCTTTGAGTATACAGATAAACAACATATAAATAAAAGCGATTATTCAACTTGTACACTTCTGTAAGCCCGCCAGCAGTTAAGGAACACTTTTAACTTAAGTTTACTCAAATAATGTTGAATTGCTATGAATGAAAAGATATTTTACGCATTTTCAATAACTGGGAAATTTGAAAGAAAATAATTCACACATCCAAAACATTTCTTATGTGAAAGATATTTATATATTATATATTTACGGATTTTATATATCTATAAATTGTTTCCGAAACAATATCCGAGTTTTATTCAGATTGTGATCCCAATAATATTTGTATTTCACTTATAGAACGCAATTAATGAATTTACTTTTCGCCTCACCAAGTTCTATAAAAGTACTGAAACAAGGAACATGTTGGGTAAACCTTTCAATAACTGAACCATTTCTATATTGGGAGTGTAGTAAAATGAAAATAATTTTCATATGCGAGAGGCATTAATGTGTGTGTACAGACACATATATCTATATATCATCGAAATGGTTCGGAACGTGGTTCGGTGTAGGGTTGCGGTTCAGTTCAGCTTGGATCGGTTCGGTTTGATTCGCTTTAGTTCGGTTCTAGGCCCATTCGCTGCGGTGGAATTCGCTGCGGTTCGTTGCCAAACAAATTTCACATTTACACTCCTCTTAGGTAACAACGACAGCAACAGCAACAGCGACAGCGTTGCCGCCCGCAGCTTCTTCTTTATATACACATACAACACACATCCACACACATCCACGCACACACACACACACATCCACACAAACACACATTATAACATTTATTTTTTGTGTGTTGTTCGCGCTGCGTTTTGAAGTTTTGCCGCAAATGGTTTGGCCAACAACAGCAACAACAGCAACAGCAACAACCGCGACACGTGTACGCGCGAGATTTTGATTAATTAATTTGCATATGAGCATTTAAAAGAAGAAAACGTGTCTTAAGTCATTTTAGTTGTTATTGGTGTTGTTGCAACTGCTGCTGGTGCTGCTGGTGCTGCTGCTGGTGGTGATAGTAAGGCGCCTGCAACATGTTGCCTGCGTGTCAACAACGGGCAACATGTTGTCGGGTCGGGCAGCCAGGCAGCCAGGCAGGCCAGCAGGCAGCAATGACTATAAATACCATTTGCTGCGAGTTTATAATGCAGCCATAATCAAATTAATAGATGCACAATAAAAACGCATAACAAATTGCCGCTCATTGAGATCGAAGCGGCGGACAAAAGGCGTCGAGCGGTGATCGCTGAGAGATCTTTTTACTCCAAATCGAGTGCCAGCAGAGACAGACAGACAGAGAGAGAGAGAGAGAGAGTGGGAGAGAGAGATTGAGGAAGGGGGAGAAGAGCAAAGGAAGATGGAGACACACAGCGCTGGCTGGGAGAAGGTGCTGCAGTTGCCGTTGTTGCTGTTGCTGTTGCTATTGTTGTTTTTATTGCTGTTGCTGTTGCTGTTGAGATCGGCAACCAGCAAGCAGCGACAGCAGCAACATTACACGCATCATTATGTTGAGCGTTTTTCGGTTATTGATGATATGGGCCCGGTTCGCAGGGACGCCCGCACCGTCCTCAACGTTTCACTTGCCACAAGGAAAGAGAAAGAGAAATACACACAAATCCAACAGCAAACAGACTGAACGAAGTGCACCCGACAAAAGTGAAAGAAACCAAAATAATTTAATACAATTCAACTACACGAATAACGATAAACGTAGAAAATATATCAGGCTTTCTTTCGCTCAGTGTAATCGAGTCAACATATCAGCAATGCACACAACAGCAGACAGACTAATACGGAAAGTCCGTCAAAACTATGAAAACACAATTTAACTTTGAGAATAAACGATAAACCGATAAACGATAGAAGTTATACTCTCACCCAGTAGTAATCGAGTAGGTCTTATGTTCTGGCAACTTAAAGAGTGCTTTTTAAATTGGAAATCAGACAAATTTCCATTCAGCTTATCGGATTTGAAATGTAATTCAAAATGCAAATATAAATTTGCTAAGGTATCAGAGGTGCTTGAGAAACCACCTAGATTCATTTCAGACTAATCCTTTTTGATTGGCATCATTCAAATTAAATGAAAATAGTTCATAATTGGTTTTCTGCATAAGGTTATCGCAGTCGCAGTTGCAGTCACACTTGCAGTCACAGTTGCAGTCACAGTTTCTCTAACAGCCAGCGACCTGCTTGTCGGGTGGCTGCTGATGTTGCTGATGTTTCTGTTGTTGCTGTTGTTGCTGCTGCTGCCGATACTGTTATTGCTGCTGCGGCTGTGGCTGTGGCTGCGGCTGCTGTCAGAGCACTCGGAACTAATCGCATTTAGCTGCGGTCATCTACGGCGCGATCGTTTTTCTTGGGCGCGTTGGTTCCAGCCGAACGGGCAGTGCGAACAACAGTCGAAGACAACTTTGAGAAGGAGACGCAGACGGAGACGGCGACTGAGACGGGCACGGAGACGGAGACGGGGATCAAGACCCTGTCCAGAGGTGGACTTGCGACGCTTGGGTTAAAGGTCATTACCACTCCCCCCGTGAAGCGGCGACTGTGGCTGCGACTGTTGCTGCGACTGGGGCTGCGGCTGAGGCTGAGGCTGCGTGAGAGCGCGTCAAGTGACTCAATTGGAAACTGGCTACAAATTGTTGCTCGTTTTTATTGGTTGTTTATATTGTTTATGGGCTTTTGTTGTTGCTGTTGTTTTCTGTCTCTCTGCTTTGGCCAATCTTTTGGTTATAAATCAATTTCTGAGGCTTTAGCTACCGTTTCAGCTACAGCTACAACTACAACTACAACTCGAACTACAACTTGAGCTTCAGCTCAGCTTCAGCCTCAGCTGACAAAGCAAATGAGTTGCGTAAAACAATCAAGAATCAAATTTCAATAAATCAAAAAATAACAACAAAATAAATAAATAATTTATATATATAAAATAATATTATTTTTTTTCCATAACAAGCAATTTGTTATTATTATTAGTATTTGGAGGAAGTACACTGCGACCCATTTGATCTACTGTGCCCCCTCCCCCCTTTCTGAGCCTATAGCTCTTCCATCAGCCCCAGCTTCCACACGAATGTGAGAAACTTTGTTGGGTTGCGTCTTCTTCCAGTTAAGGCGACACATTCTGCCAGGATGTGCATCGAGGATTCCTCCTCTTTTTCACAAGACCTGCACAGATCGCTACTATATAAAAATATCCCTAGTTGAGTTAGGTGACTTTCTCATCTACAGTGTCCCGTCAATAGACCGGTAAGTATCCTAAGGCTATTCTTTTGCAGGATTATAACTTGTTTGTTATTTGTTAAGAAAGAAAACATTTCCAGCTGTAAATGAAATTCTGGTTTTCCAACAACACTCGCGATTTTTGTATTTTTCAATTATATTTTTCTTATTTGTATTTTCAATTTTTGTATGTGTCTTGTGGGCTTTCATTAAGGTTGTTCGGTTTATGGGTCTCAAATGCCCCGTGTCAAGTGTAAAACAACCTGTTGAGTGCATTTAATGTTGTTTTTGTTGTTGATGTTGTTATTGCCGGGGCAGTAAATCAAGCCAAAAAGGCGATAAGCTACACAAATGAATTGTCGGCCAACCGAAATGGTCACAGACAACAACAATAACTCAAAAAAAGCGCAATAGAACCTGTTGATGATGTTGGCAGCCTCCGGCGCACCCGCACCCCGCATCCACCGGTGGCTGGTGTATTCATTCGTGGACTTTCCGCTTAAAACTGTCTGCGCTTTTTGTTATTGTTTTTTCCTTGGTTTTGGCTTTGTTCTTTCTTTTTTTTTTGTTGTTGTTGTTGTTGTTGTTTTGTATTTGTAGTTTGGTTAAACTCGAAGCTGAGGTCTAGCTTGGAGCTCGAGTTGTGCTTGCACTAAAATTTATGGCATATAAATTATCTCACACGTTGACTATTGACAGCTTTAAAATAATCGTAAAAACGGCGAAATCATAAAAGAGCCACAGAACCTCCACTGAAACCAGAACAGCCACAGTCGCAGTCGCAGTCGCAGCAGCAGCAGCAGCAGCAGCGGCAGCACCGAAGCCATTCAATGTGAATTACTATTTCAGCTTTAAGCTAAACTGCAAAAAAATAAAAAAAAATAAAAAAAAAATAAAATTCTGTCAGACAGGCGACGACGTTGGCCTCAAAGCATCGTCCCATGTGGCCATGTCGTGGCATAGGCCAGCCTCCGTAGCCTCCGAACCCTCCGAACCCTCCCCGCCCCTTTGGCAATAGCCAAGCAGCCGCTTGCAAAATGGAAAAGTTCCCAACAGTTGGGGGCCCATAACTTGCATATCGGGACAGAGGGAGACTGACATTTGCCAGGGGCAGCGGGTGGAGAGATAAGTATTCAATTCCTGACAGCCGTCAAATATTTTTGGCAAGGCTCCAGGCCTGCCACTTTTCGGCCAACGTTTGATTTCGACTCTCTATTAATATGAAAAGATCGGTAGCCATTAGCTAACCCATAACAGCCAATGAGCCAGCAACCCTGTTCAGCTGCAATGATTTACAATGCCAGCGCTGATCACTTCCCGTTCAGCAAACTAATCTTGTCGTCCATCCAAGCAAAAGAACACAAACAATTGAAAATCAAATAAATAATTGCAAAGACAAAGGCCTTTTGATACCTCTGCCCACAAGTGGGAGTAAACTAATGAGAATTCGGCTTACAAATGGATACTATTGCATTCACAATTAAGGGAACTATGCCAGTACCAGAACAGTTTTGTGGCAGCAACTGGGGAACGGCAATTGAGATGGGCAGAGGCTAGGTTCAGGTCTCGGACAAGCCAAATGCCTGCTAGGTGGCTGTAATCAAAAGCGATTTCATCATGGGAGGATCAGAATACAGGTCTCTCAATGGGACACCGACCAGGAAATCATCAAACCAAACTAGGTATAGTCATCCTCCAAGCACCTCATAGCAGATTTTGTCGCCGTAGCCAGGAGAAGAAAAACATTTTTTAAGCTCGGAGTGCAGAAAAACCCTCAACCCGACAAAGAATCGTGCTGAAATTATGGTTGATGGAAGGGTAATGGATCTAACAGGTCACAGTACATAAAACAGCACAATAACAGTAATAATAATAACAATAATAATAATAACAATAATAATAATAACAATAATAATAATAATAATAATAACAATAATAATAATAACAATAATAATAATAACAATAATAATAATAACAATAATAATAATAATAATAATAATAATAATAATAATAACAATAATAATAATAATAATAATAATAATAATAACAATAATAATAATAACAATAATAGTAATAATAATAAACTTCGATGCACTATTTAATAAATGGCCCAAAATGATATATTTTGTCTCTGTTAGATGCATTATGCATCATGACTGAGAATGACTGGTTTGACTGAGTTAGAAATTTACAAAAACTTGTGCTTAGATGGATTCATCACTCAAATTTTAGAAGGTATTAGTTAAAGACATTCGATCTACTAGTTCCTAAGACTGCAGTCCTCTCACCCAACTCAATTGTTCAATGAATTTCTTTGGATTTCGAATTCAAACAAGCATTTCAACAAGCGTTGTGCATTCTCAGCGATCTCAGCGATGGATTTTTGCCGTGAATAGCATATCCACAGAGATTGTGGCAAATTTTACTTTTATATTCTCTCGACTTACTGTTAACTGCTAAATTGTGGCCACCCAACCAGTGCTGTATGTGAGGCAGATGCTTTTCTGCCCTTTATTTATTTTTTTTTGCATCTCAACGGCTCATTATGCTGCCTAATTTATGGCTGGTGCCACGCCCATTTGGTTATCTAACAGCCACTGCGCCCACACACACACACACACACACACACACATGCTGAAGCGAAATGTGTAATTCTTCAGGCTAAACGCGGCAGCTGCTGCCGGCTACGCTTTTTGCACAATAAATCAAAGCATCTGGACAAAAAAGCCAAAGAACTCAACTTTTGACTGCCAACTTTTGGGTTGTCTATTCTCTGTGCTGACTGTAGTTGGCTGTTTTTGGCTCGTAAAGTGACTTGAGCAACTGTTGACCGTAAAAATGATGAAGAAAATGGCGCATAAAAATGTTGATGTACTTGGAACCGCATTGAAGCTGATTTTGACCAGAAGATCGGGCGAAGGCGGCAGCAGCAACAGCAACAGCAGCAGCAGCAGCAACAACAGCAGCAGCAGCAGCAATTGCTGCCGCAAATATTGTTGCCTGGCATTTGGCATCTTGAAGCTTCCAGGCAGTTAGTTAGCCAGCAGACGGCAGCCAGCAGCTAGCTCCACCATTCTTCTGCTACTCTACTCATCATGATGTTGATCATCGTCATCATCATCATCATCATCATCATCCACATCATCATCACCAGCGGTTGCAACTCAGGACAGTCATAAATGTTGATGAACAGCAGGCGAACTTTGTTAAAGGCGTTGCTGCGCTTTTGTTGCCGCTGCTGCTGTGCAACGGCAACAACAAAATTGAAAAGATGCAGCCGAAGATACAACAGAAAAAAGAGAGAAAAAAAAGTATAAAAAAAGGCTTCAAATGTTTTATGACTTTTGGCTGCGCTTTATTCTATGTGTGCTGCTATTGCTGCTGCTTGGCTGTGGCCCGCTTGTGCCCCGTTGACAGCTTTGACTTTTGACTTGCGCTACCCCTTTGGAGGCACGCCCCTCTACCTGCTTGCAACGCCTGCCCGAGCGGGGCCACAATTTATGAGTTGTCATGAGTTGGCGATTGCCAGGTTGGCAAGTTGCAAGCTGTAAGCTGCATGCATTTAACTTGCAACATGCTGCATGCTGCATGCTGCATGCTGCAAGTCGACAGTTTTATGGGCCGCTTGGAGTCCATTTGGCGAGGTGCATGCACAAATCAGCAGGCGTACAAATTTGTTGACGCAATTTGTTGGCCATTTGAGCGAAAGCAAAGCCAAAAGCGAACCCGAAACAGAAACAGGAGCACTAGAAACAGACACATAAACAGAAACAGAAGCAGCAGAGGCAGAGGCAGAGGCAGATGCAATGGAGGCACCAGCAACAGCAGCGGCAACAGCAACAGAAGCAGAAGCAGAAGCAGCAAATGCCGTCAACTGGGCAACAAAATCAAAAGTTTTTGGCTGACTTAAAAAGTCAGCAAAAGTGAAAATTTGACATGGCAGCAAATGAAATAAAACAATAGGAAAACGGAAAAGCAAACTACAACCAACAGCCAACAAACAGCAACAACAACAGCAACAGCAACAACTTTTGCAGCAACAAGAAAACTTTTGACAAGTCGATGCAAACTTTTTGCCCCGGCGAACACAAAAACTTGCAAAGCGCACAAAATGGGCGCTAAAGAAAAAGAAGGCAACACTGAGAAACTGCAGAGCGAAGAGTTCCACCTACCATCGAGTGGGTTGGGGGGTTGGGGGTTGGGGTGGTGGATAGGGGTTGGGGCTGTGGTTGGGGTTGATTTGCGGAGTGTGATACGACCCTGCAGCAAGTTCAAAAGTGCAAAACTTTGCTTCATGCTTAACCCAAAGCAGTGCGCCAAAATTGACGAGGCTAACTTTCCTGTCCGGCCAATTCACAATATTTGGGCTCTTCACTTAACCCTTGTGCGGCTCGCTATTTACTTGCATAGCCTCCTTAATGGGAATTGCTTAAGAAGCAACAATTTCGAAAATCAATGAAAATATTTCAGTTTCACTAAATGAATATTTTCAACAAAATTTCAATTGTAATTAATTATTTTCCGTAACCCTTTTTGAGTTGTGAGTTGCATTATCCAAATTTCGCAAATCGATTAAGCGCGATCTTCCGGAAGGATCTGTAAGACTTACCCAGATGCATCCAATTATTATATATATTACGGGTAATATCCATATTCAGTTTATGTTCATGTTTTACATCTTCCTGAATGCTGGCGCTATTTTCAGCATGGCAGTTTTCGATTCAAATAATATCAAGTGGAGAGGAAAACTAAAAATTGCGTCGATGGATCGATCAAAAATATTGCGAACCAAGCGGAAACCCTTCAAATGTATCAAAAATTTATATATTCTATCTAAATGGTAGTTGATCTATCCGAACAACATACTTCAAACATTTCTAGTCTAGTTGGGATTGCGTATCCCCAAACACTTGGACACCAACAAGTCCAAAAGCCGTCGCTTCTTCTAACCCAAGCGAACCGAACCATTTTAACAACTGCCGCTGATCTTCGTCCCATAAATCAATAGGCCCTGAGCAGAAGATTTGAACCTGCCTCGGGCTGCGAAGAATTGAGACAATCTGTGGACTGTCGTCGTCGTTGGAAGTGGTTAAGACTCACCGATATTGTGCTGATTTGTGTGCAGGACCGCGCCGAATGCCATTAGATCCTTGACGGGTGGTGCTCGGCTACCGAGGGCGGCAAAACCGTCGCCCAGAAATGACGCCAGCGCGACAGCCCTGAGGGGCGCTTTGGATGCCTCGGTGAGAATTTTGTTATCGAATTTATCGAAGATGGGGGGCGAGATGATAATGGTCACGCTGATAATGACACACACGCACAAGCGCGACGAAGGCGCAAACACGCACGCACGCACACACGCACACGCACGCACACCACACACACACACACACACACGCGCGCCCACCCACTCAAATAGAACGAGAGCGAGTGACTGGGTAAATGAGTGAGAGCGAGCGAGTGCGAGCGAGAGAGCGAGTGAGAGGGAGAGAGCGAGATAGAGTGAGATAGAGCGAGAGCGAGAGAGAGAGAGACAGAGAGTGAGAGAGAGAGAGCGAGAGAGAGAGAGATGTGGAGCACGTGTGTTGTTGTGTTTTATGCCGGCGGCGAAACACGCTACAAATAGCAGCAGCTGATTTCTTGTTAATTTTATTGAGTAATTCGTATTTGTTATTGTTGAAGTTGTTGTTGTTGTTGTTGTATTTGTTGTTGTTGTAGTCGTAGTTGTTGTTGTCGTAGTTGTTGTTATTTAGCAATTTGCATGTGCTGTTTAAACTTCATCTTCTCCTTTATTTTGTTAGTAATCCACTTGACACTTTCTTCCGCAGGGAAGTGGATTGTGTCGTTGGAGCTTTCGTTGTTGTTTCGTATTCCTTGGCAAGTAACTCACTTGAAAAAAACTTTGGCAACAAATTCTTGTGTGCTTTACAAAAAAAAAAACGTGACGAAATGACGAAGTGACGAATCAAAAATATATCCCCAAAATGAGGACGCGCAACGCGACCAGAGGCCAACTGCACTTGCGGGGAGCAGGGGAACAGCTGTTCACAAATCGTTTGTTTTGTTTGTTGCTCCGTAACGGCTTTTGTTTTTGGCAATCTCCAGCGAATGAGCGGCGACGTAAACGGCAAACGGCAAACGGTAAACGGTAACGGTAACGGTAGCGTATCGATGTCGATTGCGATAGCGATTGCGATTGCGATGTCAGTGTCGATAACGATAACGGGCCGCAACATGCGAGCGCACCACGCGAACGTCAAACAAAAACTGAAAACGGCGACGGCTGTAACAGGCAGCAATAGCAGCGACGAGCCAAATCACACCAAACACGCTGACGTCGACGCAACGGCAACGGCAACGACAACGGCAACGGCGACAGCGGCAGAGCGAGCGCGAGCGAATGGCAATGCGAAGGCGAAACACAGCCAAACACAAACTGAACCGGTGCACGAGCCCGATACCTGATGCTGCCAGTTGCTAGTTGCCAGTTGCCAGTTGCCAGTTGCTGCCAGTTGCGAGTTGCTGCCAGTTGCGAGCTGCTGCCAGTTGCGAGTTGCTGCCCTACCCCTTAATTTTGCTTCTGTACGAATCGCATGCGCGCTCACTCACACACACACACACACACGCATACAGAGAGAGACGACACACACACACACACACAGACAGATGCGCGCGCTCCGCTCAACGGCAAACAATTTCCCCTGCGCATGCAGCCCGCATGGGAGAGAGCGAGACAACCAGCTGCTACGCGCTCGCTGCTGCAAAAATAGCAATGGAGTCTGTTGCTGACATTTGTCGCATTCATCGGCTGCGGCGACAGTTGCCGTTGTTTTTGCTGTTGCTGTTGCTGTTGCTGCTGCTGCTGCTGCTGCTGCCGCTGCTGCTGCTGCTGCCTGCGTCGACGTCGTCGTTTGCGGTTAGAAGGGGGCGTTGCTAAGCAACTGGTTTCGGTTTCGGTTTCGGTTTCATGGCAGAGGCGTTCGCATATCACTGCCGTCGCTGCCGCTGCCGCTGGTGCTGCTGCTGCTGCGCATCCTCTCTGCTGGCAGCGGCAGTCGTCGATTGTTGTTGTTTTGGTTGGGGCAGAAAGTTTGTCGAACCAATGGCATTTTTCAAAGTGACATTTGGCGCTTTTGCTCTTGTTGTTACAGTCACGTTCACCACGTTCGCAGCCCTGTCATCCTGTCTGTCTGTCTATCTCTGTGTGCATGTTTGCATGTGTGTGTGAGTGTGTGTGTGTGCGTGTATCTCCCTGTGTGTGTTTGTGTGTAAGCTGTTTCCTCGCCAAGGTAAAATGTCAAATGCTTTTGGACTGTCAACTGTTGGCCGCAACTTTTCGTTCCTTTATATTTGTGCTTCATTTCATTTGTTTTATTTCCTTTTATTTTCTTCTTTTCTTTTATACAGTAGACTTTCGGAAAAGTTTAGTATTTTGTGTTGCGTCTAATCAACTTCAGCGAATTCTTGAACCTTTGAAAGGTTTATTGTTTTAGCTACAAGTATAAAAATGGCTGCAACTGTTGACATTCAACTATTCTTGTCACTTATTATTTATACAAAATAAATGCATTTCTACGCACATATTTGTTTTAGTTTCTATATAGATACTCAGTAATATGTGTATTATCTTTAAGTTAGACTTCCTGATGTGCAGGGAGACGAAGTCAAACAAATATTTGAGGAGCGAAACGGAGGAAACGACTGTAAAAGTTGGGAAAAGACTTAACTTTTTTCGAGTAGCGTGCGGTGCAAAGAATCGACTCAACTTATCCGCGCTTTTCAATCTCAACTTTTCCGAGAGTCTACTGTACGTACCACTGTACGTGTGTAGTTGTTATTTATTTATTTACTTTTTTCTGTTTTTTTTTTTTTTGTTTTTCTTGTGTTTTGTGCAAACTTTGCATTGGCAAGGCGGCGGCGCAAAAACAAAAGCGTTTGCTTAAGCAAAAGTGTAGCAAGAGCCAAGAACAAAAACACTTGCTGCCTGCCTACGTCTTGTTGTTAGCGTTGTCAAAGGCAGCAACAACAGCAGCAGCAGCAGCAGCAGCAGCAACAACAACAGCAGAAGCAGCAGCAGCAGCAGCAGCAGCAGCAGATAAAATTCAACGCCCCTTTGTCGCTTTAACGCATTGGAGCAAAAACAAAAACAAAATCAGCAATGTATCTATGTGTGTGTGTGTGTGTGTGTGTGTGCACATTTCGTATTCTGGCAGCGTTCGCATTTCGAATTCAACGTGACATGGTAATAAGCCAAAGATCAAGCACAATAAAAAATGAGCAAAAACAACAAAACGAAAAGCTACAAAAAATGACAAACTTCAAATAGAAAAAGAATCACAAGAACAAGAAC
This sequence comes from Drosophila picticornis, assembly GCA_035043845.1. Taxonomy (NCBI): domain Eukaryota; kingdom Metazoa; phylum Arthropoda; class Insecta; order Diptera; family Drosophilidae; genus Drosophila; species Drosophila picticornis. The sequence goes on along the minus strand of JAWNMR010000492.1, from coordinate 19,093,801 downwards.
AAGAAGAAGACGAAGTCGAAGAAGAGTAAGAAGAAGAACGAGCAGCTGCTTTGACACTCCCGAGGCAAACTGAGCGAGCGAGCGAGCGAGCGAGTGAGCGAAATAGCATGCAAAAGATAGCGAGAGACTGAGAATGAGTGAGCGAATTTGTGTGTGTTTGTTGTTGCTGTTGTTGTTGCTGTGGCTGTTGTTGCTGTTGGCCAGTGGGTGGCGCCCGCAGCCGAACGTTATCTTTTGAGTGTGTGTGTGTGTGTGTGTGTGTGTGTGTGTGAGCGCCATTGTCGATGGCTGCTGCTGCAGCCGTCTGCTGCTGGCGGCTGCGACTGCGGATGCTGCTGCTGCTGCTGCTGCTGCTGGCAACGCTGTCGCGCCTTCGACATCGACAGCTGCTGCATGACGAGTCGGTGGGGTGCAGGGTAGGCGGCGACCGACATTGCCAGCCTTCTGTATTTCCTTTTTATACGTTTGCTTTGTGTGCTTTTGTGTGTGTGTGTGTGTGTGCTTCTGTGTGTGTGTGTGTGTGTGTGTGTGTGTGTGGGAGTCAAAAATATTGCACATTAGGGTGTTAAGCTGTGAAGTGCTTGGCTGCCTCTGCCTCTGCCACTGCCTGTCCTGGTCCTGCGTCACATTGAGAGCTCGTCTGTCTGCCTCACTGTGTGCGTGTGCTTTTGTGTGTGTGTGTGTGTCTTTGTGTGTGTGTGTGTGTGTGTTTGCTGCGTTGTTTCGGTGCTTCTGTGTTTGGACCTTTGCGCGCCCATTTGTATGATGTTTCACTTGTCAATGTCCTTGCACGTTGCTGTTGGCCGACTCACGGATCCCTAAGCCCGTAACCCCTCCCCTCCCCTCCACTCCCCTCCCCTAACCACCCCTCTCCTGCTCTGCCCCGCCCTGCCCTACTCACGACTGGCTAGAATCACGACTCCTCCTGTGTCTGTGGCTTGTTTAAGCTAAATTGCTGCTGCTGCTGCTGCTGTTGCTGTTGCTGTTGTTGATGTGCGATCACTGAGCAAATAATGAACTTTATGCACTCTGTTCACACTCAAATTTGAATTTTGAAATTCATATAAATAAATAAGCAGCCGCCAGCATTTGCATATTGGTACAATCAGAGGTGCCATGATATCAGATGAGCTTTATATTAAATGGGTTTTGAGTGGATTTCACTTGGCAACACCAGTTTCAGTTGTTGTGGTAAACTCAGCCTCAATTTCCAAATCGGATAAGTTTTAAAAAGACTAATATGATATTTGAATTTAAAATTAAAGCATAGTTCGCCACGCCCCCAAGCACATTCGCCACACCCCCTAAGGGACTAGAGAATCGCTGGCACTTTCACGTCCAAATCAATATTAGCAATCTATTTTGAGCAATCTTAAATATTGTTAAATGGTTTTTATTGACAGTCATTTTCAAGGTTGATTTCCAGTTGTTTTTATCTTAAGTTATTACGTCCAAGCTTGAAATATTTGTGCAAATATATATATGTGTGTGTATATATATTGTGGATCTTGCTAAACAGTCCATAAATTGCATTTCTCGGGTTAATATTATCGCACAAATTAAACTTGTTTTCAAATTAAATAACACTTCAAATATATTTTTGGCTCGCTAATAAAAATAATAAAAATATAATTAAAAATTTTCAAATCGTTTGTCTAAAATTCTTCTGGAACGTATTTTATCTTCCTTCAGCCTAATCATGCTTTACTGTTTAATGTGCAACCTTATTTTGAATGTTTAAGAAGTCCATTTATATTTGAAAATACATTTCAAATGCATTCCGTGTGAATAATGTGAATAGCAATCGTCTCTCGCTCATGTGAATTGATCCTTTTTATGCTTTTATACTGAAAACTTAAAAAATGTTCTGGGTTGTGCCAGCATCAGATAAGCTCATAAAATTTTGGGGATGCTTGACTGGGTTGTTAAAGCTTCGACATAATCGATAAACGCAGATCGCTAAAAACAACAAATGAATTTCAAATCTCAAAGTTAGAGTCACCAAATTTGGTTAGATTCTTTGAAGATCGTCACCCCTAAGAAGGCCTTTGCATCAACTGGGATCAGAGTAATCTGCCGTCGGGTATGCTCGACTGCAAGTTTCTCAATTGTTCAATAGTAGAAACCACTTGAGCCGTGTTTAACTCATTGTGCCACCGCCTTCTGCTTTCTAAGTATCACTTAACTTGAGCCATCCTGTTCCAGTCAGTGGTCAGTCGTCTTGGCTGGATGTCGGAGTGTTCCAATTTACCTGCAAGGAAGGGAGGCCCCCAAAAATATTTGTCCTCTCCTAGTGACAAATACAGAAGTGATGAATCGTTTTTTTTTTACCCTTCTGCAAAAGTCGATCTGCGAAATGGAAGTTCTGGTTTTGTGACTACCCATCAACCAGTCCTTAGCCCGTCCTCAGCTACAGTACCCATGTAGTTGTTAGTAACGTTTACTCTACAGTTCAATCCGAAAAGGGTACAGTTAACAGAAGGTCTAAGAATTCTTCGCTTAACACTGTTCATGTTTGTTAAAGTCTCTGTAGATACCCAAAATTTGGGACTATTTTGGCTGGATGCCTCTTAGATACATTCGACATCAGAAAAGGAGGAATATCACACAAGTCTTCTACACCTAAATAGTTCATTATTGTAACTAAAAATGCTCAATTACTGGTTTCTGGCTTTCTTAATTTTGGAGTCCGCAAGCGATGTTTTTTTACTTTTTGTGTTGCTAACTGAATTTCATTTTTCTTAGCATATTGGCTACTCTGCTAAGAGAGTTTGGTGGTTCTGAAATGAATGAGAACTTGGGGTTGACAGAAAACTGTAGCTGTGTATACATAACACTGGTCACTGGAAAACGTTTTTTCAAGATCCGTCAAGACGCAATAATATTCCGTAACTTATTTAAAGCAAGCGTCAGGTCAAGCACATCATTGCGTTTTTAACGAACATCGAATCATATAATTATAGGAAGTAATCAAAAATAGACTCACATTGTTCGTTATTATCAGTGCCATCTCATCCAATCTAATTAATGCGCTTTTAGAAGCGGATTTGGGGGACAGCTAAGCTTTAGCTAAGCCTTAGGAAGTCGCCTTGCCAGGCATAGCATTGCTGAAAATGGGGAGCAAAATTATCTGCAAACTCTAATAGCCCTTAGTGAAGTATCCCCTACCTGGATATCTTCTTTCCGCAGATCGGTTGTGGACCTTCAAGTGAAGCTTATTCACCAGTAGCCACTCTAACCGACACCCCCTTTTAGGTATTCGGCTTCGCCGAGCTGAAGCCACAGATGCCAGTTACTCAAGACGGATCAATGAGCCGACCCGGCATGTTTTTTTAGAAGTTGATCTTAGATTTCCATGAGTAGGCAAGGAGGGGAACGGAAACCGGGCTTGACTTAAAGCTGGAGGTCAGCAGGTATCCACAGTTCGCAGACTTCAGCTCGGGCACCTTCTGAGCGCGCAGCAATCGGCATACGTAGAGCGATTTAGGATTGATCGGATTTTTGAATAAGAGTTTGCTTTTCTTCGCTCGACTACATTTCCCCAGAATACTGGTAGCTGCTTGTGATTAGTGACAACAATGATCAACGGCTTTGGTTGTTGTTGTTGTTCTTTTTTCGAGCAGAACAAACGAAAGGTGCGAGGGGCGCTGCCAAATTGCTGTGCCCAAAGCTCTTATCTGCTGAAATTTGGGAGCAGTTGCTCCAATTGCTCATATCGTTGCCAGCAATCTGCGTATTGCACATTCGTATCAAATGGCCAGAGGGAAATTGGTCTTTGGCCTCGAAGCGACTGCTGCCGTTGCTGCTTCTGCTGCTGTTGATTTTGGTTTTGCTTTTACTGTTACTGCCTCACCTTTTACAGCGGCGGCGGCGGCTCACGTTCAGCACCATTTATTATAGCTGAGGCGAATGCCAACAAATGTCAGTTATCAAAAATCGCAGCAGCAAACAAACAAGTAGCAGGAAAATGTTGGCCAAATGTGGCTTCGGCCCGCTTAGCGGCGCAAACTCGATGGCAGCAGCAACAGCAGCAACAACAAGAACAGCAACAACAAGAAGAGCAGCAGAAGTTCAGGAACAAAAGGCACGACGTGCCATAAACTTTTGGCTTTGGCGACGTGAACACGAGGTAAAAACACAAAGGATGTGGCAGCCACGTCAAGTGCCTGGTGCCGCCCCCCATCACGAATCGAGCAAACACAGCACGGCAAGCGGACGACGAGGACCACGACCAGAACCAGAACCAGGACCAGGACCACGACCAGAACCAGGACTAGGACCAAAACACAAGCCAGGGCGACAACAACCACGGCGACGACACTTGGCGATCGCAGTGCTCAGATATGCAAACACACTCTTGCTGTGTGTGAACCCCCCCAATACACGCACACACACACACACACACAAGCCCTCTCTCTGTCTATCTGTCTCATTCTTTATCTCTCTCTCTCTCCCTCTCTCTCTCACTCTGTCTTGCTGCACTGCCGTAGCAGCAACTACCACAACGAAAGAAAACTACGAATCAACTGTCAAAGTGAGTGACTTCAAGATACTCTTCACATGAAAATGAACAATGAGTCTATTTGACTCAATGCTTCACGCATTTAATACATATTCTACATGAATTATATATGTACACTCAGTAACAAAAATCGCCCTGAAATGTAGAAAATCGAACTTAAACTAAATTCACCATAAAAGATTAAAGAAATAATTTCCAAATTTAAAAAAACCTTATTTTAAAAATCGGATGCTTTCTCTTATTTGTTAAGACTATTGACAAATATTAAGAAGTGCATTTATAATATAAACAAAAATATTGTCTAAAGAGAAGAATTGCAAACTCTAATTAAATCTGCTCCCTCGATTCTCATATGGAGGTTAGCTACTATCTATTTCAGAGTCCGCGTTGCTCAATGGGAAGTCACTCGAACGAAGGGTTTCTGGTCCGAATACCCCAATATAAAACTCAAGTTTAATAATAGAACAAGAAGTCTAAAAGCAAACAAGAAGTCCTCAATACACACACATACAACACAAAAACCTCCTGGAAATCAGAGGATATTTTTTTTTAAATCTATAGAAAACTTCAACCCGAAATTATGCAATGCCAGCCGTGGTTCCTGGAGTTTCTTAAAGTGAGGAGCCGTTGGCAGGGTGATTTTCATGTGCAGATATACCCGCTTGGTAATCTTTGCATCGAGACCAAATCAGAGCCAAGCTAACATTTGAAGTTGTGTGGGCGGTGTGCAACTGGCACGCCTTGTGCAGCGTTGAATGCTTGGCGTCACAAGCGTTGCAACAACAACAACGATAACAATAACAACGGCAACAATAAGCTGCTGTTGCATGTCACTTTTGCTTGTTTGTTGCGGAAAAATACTTTTTCCTGAGAGTTGAGTTCAGTTCTGGGCTTCGTGCACGACCTGCTGCCTGCACACCGACTGTGTGTGTGTGTGTGTGTGTTGGTGTGTGTGTTTTGGCATTGCATTGCTAAGGCTGCAACGGCTGCACATATCTTGTCTCTGTTTGCGTCTCACTCGCACCAGCCACAGTCTTTATTCTAATATTTGCGATTTCTAATTTAGCCAGTGGATCCGCTTCCCCTCATATTTCATAAATTTGATACAGCACACACACACACACACACACACACTCTCACTCACCCGTTGGCTTCCCGCAAAGCTTTGTTATTTGTTTTGGCAACATAAAAGTCACTTGTTTGGAAGTTGCTCTTCGTAGCCGCAGGTAAGTTTTCCTTTTCCACCTACCGCCGACCAATGCCCAGCATCGCACATCTCCTTTAGCACGCCCAACTAACCCACCACAGCACACACCCCTCGGGCACCTTCCCTCCTTCTGTTGCTCATACCGCCTGTCCATTTACGGTATCTTTTCTCCATTTTGACATGTTGTCAACTTCACGTAACGTCATTCATTCCAAGTTTTCTGACATGCATGGGCCCCACCACTACCACCACTACCACCACTACCACCACCAAAAAACCCCTAACCCCACAACTACATACATATGTATGACTCCACTCCAATAACCTCCCCATTCTTCCCAGAGCTCTCAGAACAAAATTTTAGTGAGATATTCACGCAATTCGTTCGCTAGGCTTATTTCCAGCTTACATTTTGGTAGTTCTTATCACAAATTTTAGATTTCGTTACGTTTCGTAGCTCCCCGAAAATTACCATTGTTTGACAGACAGCCAGCGGGTGCAAGAGAGATAAGTAAGGAGAGAGCGAGAGAGAGAGAGAGAGAGCGAGAGAGAAGGGGCTGTGGCTAGGATTGCGAGTGTTTCTGAATCATGGCGACTTCGCATTTATTTTGTTGCGTCAACAGCTCAAATTTAAATTTTCTAGTGTGCAATGCACTCGTCCCCTCTGCTTGCCACTCTGATGTGTGTTGAGATAGATATTTTTGACATAGCTGCACACACACACACACACACACACACACACACACAGTGGTAATTTATGGTCTAGTTGTTGGCTTTGGTTGGTGATGTCTATGTCTGTGTCCACAGCTACGGCTGCAGCTTAGGCTCAAGATTTTGCTGCAAATCTAACTGAGAGTGTATCTGTGCATTTTGCATCTGATGTAACTGCAATTTGCATCTGTGTCTGTGTATCAACGCAGACTGAAGCAGGCAAAATTAGTTGTTAAATTAAACTGTGAACACATTGCTCAAACATTGTAGCCATGAATGTCATACGTTGTAGCCCACCCATGTCACACTGCGGCCGACAGAGTCGACCTTCTGAACTATGTGACTCCATTTGCCTAAAACTATTTCAAGTTAAGGCATCAGATTTATTGATTATTCCTTACAAGGCGACTTTAATCGGAAAAATTTAAGCAATAGCCAGCAAGTGATATATTTACAAAACTTACCGGTCTGTCGGGGTATAGACAGGAATCAAAACACTGCCGATTTTGTGATGAGAAAGAATCCTTTGGGACTCATCATCGCAGATTGTGCCTCAGGCAGGAGAAGGTGTAGCATCCTGGAGAAACATGTTTAAGACTCGGATGAAATAGAAACCCTTAACACGCTAAAGATTCTATCCTTTCCAATCAGGATTGATGGAACAGCTATGGGCTTAACGGAGGCCACAATAGATCTTACAGATCGCAGAGAAATCAGGAGAAGAAAGACAGAAAGAGAAGAAGACAAGAATATTATTTTATTGAATTCAATTCACTTTGAGATACAACATTTTGTAATTGATGCATTGCAAATGCAATATTATAAATAAATAATAATTATTACACATATTCTAAATGAATAGCGTAATTTATATTCAGCTTATTAGTCAGAACTAAGTTAGGCTGCAACTTTTCTGCATTAACTAGGTGGTAAAATGTATATATGTTTTTAAATATTTCTTGTAACCATTTTTTTTTTTTTTTTTTTGGTTTTGTTTTGGCAACTAATGCTGTTTTTTATACACTTTTCGTAATTGCAACTTTTCGTTGGCCACAAAGAATAATGTAAAAAGTTGAATATGCATAAAGTTTCATTTGTTTTTTGGCAGAGCCGTAAGCCTGTACGGACCCAACGGGTCGCTCCTCATGTTTTTCACTTTTGTCGAAAACTCCCAGCAACAACAACAACTGGAACCGTAGCGAATAAAAAAAAGAGGAGAAATAACCAAGGAATAGTGCTTCATGCAAGAGGGCTCGACTTAAAGATACTCTCAACCCTCAAGCCCTACCCATATTGAATCGGACACATCTCAGATGTTCAAACCTCATCGCGTGTGTATTTTTGGATGGTTATCGATAATCGAAGGAAGTTATCGGTCACAGTAAATAAGTTTTATCTGCGCATCTGGCATAAGACACTATATCTTTCCTTATTGAAGTAATTAAGGCGGAAAAGGTTGCTTGTGCCTGATGCATACATTTGCACAACTTCATCATACCCTTTTTAGCCAATTTGAATAGATTCGGAGTACAAAAAAAACGAAGGCTGTTGGAAATAGGTACCATAGCCACATAAATGTGACAAGATTTATGTTTGGTTTTCCGGCTGTCTGCTTGTTAGCCTAAAAGTTGGCTGCCGTTATGTTGAACAAAAGTAAATAACTGAAATATTTTGTCAAATACATTTTCCCTGTATTGCATTGGCTAGCAGCACAGCCAACCGGAAAGTGACTGGGAAGAGGGAGCTTGGCCGGGGCTGGGGCTGGGGATGGGGGCAAACTGTGAACTATGCACGTCCTTGCTTGTTTCATGAGTTTTGGTGTGCAAATAAAATGGAAATCCCTCTTGGACCTGACAACGTTGCCAGTTAAAAACAGAGCTTACCTCTGCCAGCAAACAATTCAGCAACAAAACCAAACCATGCCTGAAACCGCAAACTAACCAATTGCTTGGGTCGCAATGAAAGTTACAAATTATATCTATGTGTGTACATCTATGGAGAAAACTGTTTATCGAACTAAGCATGCTCCACAAATTGATCTAGGAAGTTTTCGGACTTACTTAAAGTATTTCTGTATGCTGTTTGTATGTTTGTTATTTACCATATTCTGTTATACAAATTTATCAAGTTGCCCCCGCAAATCAGTAACAAAATTGCCAGGCGCTATCTGCTATCTTGTATCCAAACCACCCCCAGCCCCCGCTTCCTCTACACACCATGCCAACAATGTACATGGTTAAGTTTTGTTCTATGGATTTTGTGATTATTCCTTATTTTTATTATTTGTATTTTTTCATTGTTTAACAAGAAAAAATGCTGCAAATTTATGCTTGCATAAAAAAATGCTGAAAGTGGATACATTAACACAGAGATGAGAACGGAAATGTTGCTGCGAATGGATTTGGGAGAGGAGATGGAGATGCAGATGGGGATGGCGATGGAGATGGAAACGTAGCTAAAGTCGGCTACATGAGAATTATTGTGGCAGTCGAAATGGCCAAAATGAATGTGAGGCGGACACACGTAGCAGTAGCAGCGGGCATAAGATCCAGGAGAGCAGAGACCAGAGGACCAGAGGACCAGAGGACCATAGGACCGGAGACAGGCGACAGGCGACAGGAGACACACGGGCGTAGAATAGCTGCATTCCATAAATAAAAACGGCAAAATGGCGCTCAAATGCCAGCCACAGATACAGTTACAGCTACAGCTACAGCTACAGCTACAGATACATATAAACTTACAGCCATAGATACATTTACGTAGCCAGAGTGAGAAAGCGACCAGTGTGGAGAACGCGAGCGCGGAAAGGAGATGGAGATGGAGATGCAGAGATAGCGAGAGAAAGGGAGAATAGCACGAACGAAATCATCATGAATGGGGAACGTGACACAAATGACAAAATATTAGCTGCCCAGCTATGGCACTGCCTGTGTCCTGTGTCCTGCGCCCCGTTCTGTCCCATGTCCTGTGCTGTCCATAGCTACGGATAAGGCCATGGCTGTGGCTATGGCTATGGCTGTAGCTGTAGCTGTAGCTGCCGCAACTGTTCTGCTCTGCTTGGATGCCGACCCCGGGGCAGATTTGCGACCCAAAAACACATACACACACACACACACACACCCAAACCACAGGCGATCCAACTTTCTGCCAGTCTGTGTAGATGTGTCTGTGGCTGTGTCTGTGTTTGTGTTGGTGTGTTGGTTTCGGTTTTATGTGGCAACTGTGTGCAGTGTCAGCTCATTGTCCACTCAAGCTCAACCTCTACACCATCCACAGCCCCAGCCCCCATCCCCCATCCCAGCCCACCCCCTCGTCGTGCCACAATCTTGCCCTGGGCCGTAGCCATTTACTCAGTGATTCGGACCACGCTGCTAAAGACAACATTTCAGATTTACAAGTATTGGCGTTGTGCAAGTCATTGCGAAAGTCGTTGCAAGGCTACAGCAGCCACCAACTGGCTGCTGCTTGGTCTCCTTCGACTTTCTGATACTGCATAGATACTCCCACCACTTTGACAATATGGTAAATGTGCTCAACATGCCTCCATCTTGCTCTTGAGAGCCACAAAGCCACAATAAATACTTCTTCAGTTACTTTGGTCCCTGGCGATTAAGATGAAGGCACTGCATTAAATGTTAAGCAAAACTCACCATTTGCTCTTAATTGATGTTCAAATTTACAAATATGAAAATAAGCAAAAAGAAAGCATAGCAACGAGTTGCTTAACTCAATCAAGTAAATATTTTGACTACAATATTATAATTTTGCTGCTTTATTTGTTGCTGCAGTGCATTGAACTACAAATAAACTAACCAAATAAATGGGGTTTATAATGATTTCAGGAAAACATGTTGGATATATATTTTTTATTTATTTTATTTAAGCTACAAATGGTTCAAGTTTTAGTAAAACAAATATGAATGGGAAAGAAATTAAAATTAAAAACGAAAAAGAAAAAATGAAATGGGAGAAATAATAAATCGGAGAATATTAGAACGTAATGCAGTTCATCGTATATGGCATGGATTGAAGGAATGTAGAAAAGTGCTAAGCGTTAAGCTTCGCAGAGAAAAGGACTGAGACAGAAAATAAAGAAAAAATTGGGAAATCTGTGAACATGTGGAGCAAGATAAGTTTACCCCAGTTCAACACACTCAGAGGCGATATGCTAATATTCAAGAAAGAGGGAGAGGACTGGTTTGTCGGGAATACGTTAAATATGGCACTGTGCACAGCGTAATCAGTTGTACATAACCGCAATAGAAAGGGGACAAATCTCCCGGGAGGACTGTAAATGTAAGAAAGTGTTTCGTTCAGATTATATTATTACAACTGACACGAACGCATTGAATATCAACACAGCCATGCTGCTTTTGTTGCACTTATTATTAAAATACTGGTCAGCCTCTTAAGGCATCGAGCAACTTCAAAACAAAAAATCCACAATATCAGCTGGATTTGCTAGATTTGTCTTTGGAACTCTTGAACACAATAAAGAGTTGAAAATAATTGCCTACTTCTGGGCGGTGTAGAGCGTTGTCTGTGTCTGTGTGTATCTGTGTGTGTACGTGTGTGGGTGTGTGTGTGTGTGTGTGTGTTTGTGCAAGGACACTTCGATTCGGCTTGCTGGATATTTTCAGAAGCCTTTGGACAAACTGTTCACCTGCAACGTCGACCAGAAATCTAAAAGCAACCGCAGAAGCCAGAAATATAATCAGAAATGTACATACATTGTGTGTGTGTGTGTGTGTGTGTGTGTCCGTGCTTGTTGGAGATAACTGACTATATGACTGACAGACAAAGAGACCAATCGACTGACTGACTGACTGACTATATTTGTGTTTTTGAAGCGCCAACTTTTTCACAGCGCCTGCCCTTTGCAAATTTGATGGGGTGGCCGATGGCAGAGTCAGTTTTAGTTGGGTTAGTTTTTCAATGCCATTAAACGTTCCATGGGCGCTGCTGTCGGTCTGCTCCAGGGCTCAGTGTGCCTTTTATGGGATTTGATTTCCAATAAGCGGCAAGCAAGCCACGTTCAGCGTTGCCAGAGAGTCATTTGAACAGAATTCGCCGCTCGATTCTGGCTGCCTGTTTCTCGCTGCTCAGCATTTTTGGTTATTTTAGCCACGTTGACAGACATTTTGTAGCTGTTGTCATACACGTATGTCCGAGTGTATATGCCGTCACATATGTACTATATACACACACACATATGAATATATATGTGTGAGTGTTGGTGTATTGCCAAGTGGATTTTCGTTGAGCACAGCAACTCAGACAACTGACACGAGAAAAGACGAGGGAAAAAAGTCGTTTTTCGCAAACATTTTTTTCTTCTTCTGCTGCTCTATCGTTTTTTTTTTTTGTTTTTCCATCTTTTTTTTTTTTGTTTTTTTTTTTTGGTAAGGTTGCAAAAAGCTAAATTGAGTTTTTCCAACAACAACGATCTCAGTTGGGAGTACACACATGTGTATGCGTTTGCTTGGGCTCGGGCTGGTGCTGCTGGTGCTGCTGGTGGAGGGAAGAGATAAAAGCAGCTGCCTGTACTCGCTGGTAACGCGTACGTGTTTATGGCCACGAAAAGTTGCCGAACAAAACGATGTAAGCAAAAAACAAAAAATATATAGATATTGTGAAAAAAAAGAGGAAAAAATGAGAAAAATGCATGGAAACAAAAACAAGAATACTGAAATCAGAAGAAAAATGTGCGCTCCGCACAAAACACAAAACGAGCCAAATGGAATGCGAACGAAAGCAACAGCAAAAATATGAATACGAATACACTCGAACGAGTGTGAATACAGCCACTCAAATGGCAGACGTTCAGCAGCAGAGGGGGATGTGGTTGCAGCAATCTGCAGCAGGTCGACAGCGTCCAAAAGAAACAATGACAGCTCGAAGCAAAAATGCTCTGCAATTGCAATTGTGAGAAATTGTCATGGACTTGGTTGGCAGACGTTTAAAAAGATGCCGAAACCAATGCATAACCTAAGAGCCAAGCATCTGCATGGCTTTCGAGTTCTGATTTCTGAGTTGCGAAACACTTTCCTCAAGTGTAAATTATCTGTGCACTTCTATGACAAATATGAAAATGCCACACAATCCATATTAAACAGTTAATCAGTGTTAATAATGAGTGGCAAATACTCCTGTAGGAATAGAGCATCGGCTTAGAGTATAGTATCAAGTTATATGCAATCCGATGTTGTTTATATCTTGCATCTATTCAGATATTGAGAAGGAGTTTATGGAAATAATTTCGGCTGGCCAAAAATTATAAGCATCCATCGATATGCCGTCCGTTGTGATTGTAGCTCATTACGATGAAGATGCTGAAAAAGTGTGCTCAGTTTGTGCTTCGGGGCGTATGGATGGTGCATGGACGCATTGCCACATGTAGCTGCAACATGTAACGTACGAGCGCATTGTGAGGGAGCTTAAATGTTTGTTTTGTTTTTGCCCTGTTTCAGTTGATTTTTTTACGTTATTTATTTACTCGTACTTGTAGTGAACTTAAACAAGTTTTATGAAAATTATTTATGGAAATCTATGTTCGAGTCGAGCACTTCACTGGCTAAAGCCAAACTGACCAACTGTGACACCAACTGGTTCGTCTGGCCAACGCTATCTATCCAGCCATCTGTCCAGCTGCTCAGCCGTGCTTCAATGGGTTTAGATAATTTCCAATTTATCTTGGCATATTTAACGTATTCAAGCGCAAGAAATGGGATGCAAATCAGTCAGATATGAGGAGCAGTAGTAGTCATATAAGCTTGCCACATTATTCGCCGTCGGCCAGTTGCAAGCTGTCCAGTCGCAAATCTTAGACTTGCCCAACATTGCAATTATGCCTTATTTGTTCAACTGACGTTTTGTGTGCGACTGTCACTAAGAGCGCAAAAGTGTAAGTACTTAAGGCAGCTAAATATAATTAAATATTAAAAACACATCACACACACGCACACACACACACATGCATGTGCATAGACACAAACACGAACAAACAGTTGCTGTTGGGCAGCGCTTATTGCATTTGACAAAACTTTGCTGCATACTTGCAGGCGCCACAGCAACGCTCATTAAATGCAGCAAATCAACGCAACGTCTACGTGAGCCAACAACAACAAAAAACAACAACGACAACAACAACAAGAACAATAACAATGAAACAGACTAGGATATCCTCTACGGTTGCCGGGTTACTTAAAACAATACCAAGCAGATCCCAATCGAACTTGAAATACACTTTCAACTTGCAGCTTCTAATTCAATTTTATAAGGCAAAATATTTACAGTCGCTTAGCATCTTCTAGTTAGTTACTAACTAATCTACAGTAGATTAAGGCGCTGCCAATTAGGAGATCTTGCCCGAAAAGGGATCTTGTTATTGAGCAGAGCTCCAATTAACACAGACAAGCCTGGTTTTGTTTAGTTTACACAGCTTTCTTTTTTTTCTTTGTTTCTCATCAATTATGGAATTTAGAATTTTACTTAAGTCACTTTCAGTGTTGTAGCTGCGCTTCAGTCAATTTATCAGTTGTATTGCTGAAGCCAGTCGACCAATCTACACAAACACATTCATTTATTTATAATATTTATGAATCTATATTTTAAAACGACTTTGAACCGCTCTTCGTATATATTTTTGCAATTGTTTATATTATACATTTCTCTATTGCAGACAATCCTTAAAATTAGTGCATATTTCTTAAATAGATTTGTTGGTCCTGATTGTGTTTTATCACTCAACGTGGCCTATCAATTTGAAACAAGATTGAATTAAGACTGAGGTCTTTTTATTAAAATTAGAATAGTTTTTGATCTATGTTTCTATGCTAAACAACTCATTTAATTTGGTATCTTATTATCTTCAAAACATGGGCAAACAAAATGTTATACGAAAATAAACATTCATTGATATCTCCAGCTTTAAGTTGGTTCTAGTTTCTGATCGACAGACACACAGGGCTGCCTTAACTCGACCACAGAATGAACGAGCTTCAAAGGGTTACAGATGCAACATTATATTTATAGCCAGAGTCTAGTCTAGTTTGAAATTGCGCTGCATGACAATTCGGCCATGCTGCAAGTGTGGTGAGTGCATAGCTTTTAAGTGGCCAAAAGTGCAACACGGCCTGGGGAGGGGCAGGCGTGGCAGAACGGGAGGAAACAATATCCTGCTGTTATGCGTGCCCGGCATCAGGTCCAGTGCCACAACATAACAATACAGATGCACACACTGAAACACAGAAAACCGCACGCTGAAACTACCTGAAGGAAATTTTATGAGTATCGTCGAGCAGCACTTGAAAGTTAAATAGACGCTTCCTGACGTTGCCACAACCGCAACCTCCGAGATCCAAAGCTAGCAAGGACGAGCAGGCTGGCAGAGGGTGATGGGGCGGGAGAACTCAATCCGTTGCTCAGTGCATGCATGCGTGTGTGTGTGAGCGTGTATGTGTGTGTGTCTGTGTGTGCTAATTGTGTACGCAACTTGTTGCATCATCCTTCTGCCACTGTTCCTGATGCACACACACACACACACAGACACACACACCAGCGCAGTGTAGCCCACTTGACATGCAAAGTGCTTCCCACTGCTTCTTTGTTTGCATACACACTTACACACACACACTGTCACACACACACTGTCACACACACACTGACACACACACACACACACATATGCGAGGCTTATTGCTGTTGCTGTGCTTGTCTCTAAGTTACATTGTAAATGTTAGTTTTGTAATTAGAAAATTTTCTAACCAGCTAACGATTGTGATGAGAAGCTGTCAGCAATTACGTTGTGGGAGGGGGGAAGGAAGGGTTAGGGGTTAATAGGTTACACACACTTACAGGACATTTACTAGTTGCAACTTTTTTCATAAATCAATTTAAGTACGCTCATGCAAAAAGTTACGAAACTTTCCTAACTGAATAAAAAAGATAAAAACCCTCGTCATAAGTCCGCTCGATTATTTCAATGAAAGTTAGTTGGTCTGATGCTGAGAGCTTTGTTCCTAAGTGTTGAGAGCACAATGTAACTTGCAACTAGTACTTTTAGTCTGGCTCTACGAGTATATGAGAAACAAAAGTGCTTTTCATACAAGAAGTCGCCGTTCAACCGCTTGTTTCTAGGGCAGCTTCAGTTATGCGAAACGACCGACTCTGATGCATTTGTTGTAATTGAAGTTTCTTTAAGATAGTAGAACTAGTTCGCATAATAACAGACAGGCATGCAGACTGACCGACTAACGGTTAGCACCCATAATTCTTTATTTGATCGGCGAAGTCTGATGCAATGCGTTACGCACTTCACGACAAAAGTGGCAGCGCATGTGAGCTGCAAGGGTATAAAAACGCAGTAAAACAACCAATGAAATAAACTAGCAAACATGGCATTTAAAAAGTAACGTGCCATTTAAAATCTCTCTGCGAGCAAATGCCGACACATAAATCAATTTGGAGACCCAAACTTCAAGCGATTAGTTTACTCAGCCGCATCCGCATCCGCAGCCGCAGCAGCAGCAGCAGCCTCAGTTTTTGTTTTGGCATTGGCTATGGTCTCAGTTACAGCTCATTTGTCCGAAACGCAAATGGATATGCGAAGCTGAGCCTCATAATTCATCGCCGTGTTAAAGCTGACGAGTCAGGCAGCCAGTTCGTCAGCTCGTCAGCCCGTCAGTTCGGCAGTTCGTCAGTTAGCCAGTTTGCCAGACCAGCAGCTAGGAGCTGAGTGCTACGTGTGATTGACTGCCAGCAGCCAGTGTGCTCCAATGTGCCTCAGTCAACCCAGTTAGCCAATGCCAAAGGTTGAAGATGCAGCAGGCATTGATATCGACATCCACATTCACATCGATATCGCAACCACAATCACAATTGCCATCGACGCCAACATTGACATGGACAACGCCATCGCCGGCAGAGAGTTGCATTGAGTTGATTGCCCATGGGGTGGCAGCTACTCGTCATGTGAATAGATTGATGACTTGCTGCCTTTCTTCCTCCTGCCAGCAGCTGCATCAATTTAACGGAAGTTGCAATTTGCATTTCAACTTGACCAGATCTGGCCCCAACGCGACGCGACTCGACGCGACTCGGCGCGACTCGACGCGACTTGACGGTCACGTGCGCTGCCCCTCGACTTTACTGGCGCCATTTCTGATTTGATGCCGTCGACGCAGATAGCGCGGCGTATGCGTGATAATCAGACTGTGGCAACAACAACAAAAACAGCAACAACAACTGAACCGAAAACACAGCAATGAACAACGAACAAAGTTGTCGCTCTGTTGCCTTAAAGTGCATTATCTTTGTGGTTGTCGAAGAAGCTCGAGCTATTTAAAATATAACTGATTTGTAATGAACATGAATCAATTTCTTTAAAAGCTTATAGCATTTCTCAACAATCTTAATGGACTCTCAACACTGTTTGACTAAAACATATTTTCCACATTAGAAATGGATTAAGATTTCGGGAAGTGAATTCTATTCGGATATTTGAATAGTAACGCGAGTAATTAAATAGTTGGAAATATCCGTTGCGGGTTAATGATTAAGTGCGGTGCTCAATGTATTATGGGTTTTCTTTGAACTTGGCTTGCTTGGTTTTATGGGGCTGGCGATCGGCCGGAGGTTTTCAATTTTCCGCTTATGTTCCGTGTTCTGTGTGTGGCTTTTGATGTTGCATGTCGCATTTGAGGCAACGTTTTGCGCAATGCGCCCGACTCGCCGCCGTTTTTTATGGGGCTATTTCGATCGTTGTGGCCATTTGTGATTTGAAATTAGATTTGTAGTCGACATTAACAGCAAACAGAAGCAGCTCGAAAGCATTCGCGTCTGATGTTTGGTTGCGCAACAAAGTGCGCTGCGGGACGCCTCGTAAAACAGCACTAACAATCGAAAATTCATTTGAGACGACGGCGACAGCGGCGACAAATGGCAGAACGGCAAAACGGCAAATGGCAACCGGCAACTGGCAACTGGCAAATGACAAACCGAAAAGCAAAAACAATGCAAACATAACCATCTCAAGCGGGGCATGCACAAAAAGACCAAAAGCTAATTAACCAAAACGTTAACGGCTGACGAGAGCCAGAACCAAGCTATGAAAAAGGTTCTCTTAATGACCCGCTCCGAGCTGAACACTACAAAGCCACATCAACTTTAATAACACTCAACACATTGTAGACAAGCCGAACATGCAACGCTCGAGGAGAGTGACTTGAGTGAGATTTCTTAGAGCCAATACATTGTTAGCCATTTACCGTCCACCTCGGGGCAAGGTGCATTTCTATATTTACTTGCATGATTGAGACTGAGTCTTGATTTTCATTTATCTCCGTTTACCGTATCTTCATCGTAATTGAATAAGTAAAATTTTCAAATTGTCTATGCTCTGATGCAAAACAATCGAGCTCTCAACACAGGGTGTCGATCGGCCGACCAATCTTTCACTATCTTCTATTGATTATTAATGTCTGCTTAAGTTCTTTTCTATTCTGGCAAATTTTCATTATTGATTTTTTTACTTCAGTTTTAAGTCGTCTGTGAATTTTAGCATTTGCTAAAAAAGACATTAAGTGCACTTCAGTCCGAGCTGCAGGTGAACTAAAACTATTTGTATGGATTAGCATCGAACTGCGAATTATGCATGGCTAGCAGAGGGGGGAGTTCGGAGATTCGCAGATCAGATTCGCTTAGCTCGAAAAACTTTGCTGTCTGTCGAAATGGCTGTGCACACACAAACACACACACACGCAGCAAACTTGTGCATTTGTACGAGTATGTAAAATTAAAAAATAAATAAATAATAAATAAATAACAACAAAAAGGAATGCGTTTGTCGGGAATGTCCGACTGTGACTCAGAAGTCAAATAACTTAAATTGATTAAAACAGCTCCCAGTTTTCGCTCAAATGTGAAGGGTTGCTTATTAAAGGGTCGCCAAAAAATTGTTGTTAACAAATGTTGCAGTCGCACTAAATAGATTGGATTATATTCTTATACAAGCGTGGGAAAAAATTTGTAATAAATTTTGACTAGTAGAATATAATTCCTTCTGCATGCTATATGCATTTTCATTATACCCTTCTTATTTAGATTAAGTGGATATAGGGTATTATAAGAGTTCAAGAAGAAAAGACGTCAAGCAGCCAGCCAGAATGAAAAGAAGGCGCTCACAGGAAATAATTTTGAAGAGCAACGAGCCAAGCAGCCAAAGGAAAAAAGAAAGGAGATGAAGCAGAAGTCGAAAGCAAACCAAACGAAAACTAAACCAAAACTAAAGCCAAAGAAACATTAAAGGAACTTTTCGTTTTGGTGGCACGTTTGAATTGCAAAACTACAAAATGC
The DNA here is from genome assembly GCA_035043845.1 of Drosophila picticornis. Taxonomy (NCBI): domain Eukaryota; kingdom Metazoa; phylum Arthropoda; class Insecta; order Diptera; family Drosophilidae; genus Drosophila; species Drosophila picticornis. Next base: position 19,075,004 of record JAWNMR010000492.1, on the reverse strand, counting down.
GGCAGCTTGCTGAGTTGAGCTGGGGCGGAGTGGGCAGCAGGCAAGCGGATGCTGGATGCTGGATGCTGAATCGGTTATCGTCAATGCAAGGGCCAACCAGGTTCAGGTTCAGGTTGAGGTCCAACCAGCCAGCCAGTCAGCCAGCCAGCCAGCCAGCCCGCCACCAGCAGCACCCAAGCGTAGAAAACAAACTTCCAGAAGTTATTCAGTTCGCATAACGCTAAACGCCCATCGTTTTATTTTGATTTCGCGCCACCTCCCGCCACCCCACAAAGCACGCCTCCTCGCAGAACCGCACCACCACCAAAAAGAGAATAGTACGCTTATAGATACATACATATACATATATATACATATATATATGTATGTATTTGTGTGTGAAATACAGAGTTTATATACTGCTTCGTTTCAGATATGAAATTATGTTTATGGATGCCGTGGCTGCTGCTTTGCTCTCTGGCTGAGTCGCCATTTGAATTACACTTTTACAATCCACAAGTTGCAGTTGCCGCTTCTGAGGCTGTTCCCATAGCGTTTGCTACGCCCTGCATTCTAGCCCAAATGGGGTATATAAAGCTAGGGCTAAAATAAACTGTCCAAACTATTTAAAGGTCTAAGTTTGAATTACAATCACATAATTTTGCTACGTTTTGAAGTCTCTGGTTACTATTAATTTTATGTTCTTTTCTTATGAGTGGCGCTAAGTAATACTTTGTACACATGAAGATGGACAGTTAAGGTATATTCTTACTGCATTTATAGCAATTAAATATCATTGCTAACAGAACAGATTTAGAATTACATAAATATGTTGATACTCAAATTGAAATCCTTTTCTAATTTTCAACCACGACGATTTTTCTCTTAAGCATGCATCAAAAACTTGACTCTGTTGTACAGGTTACTATAATTTGTTCCTGGCATGCGTGAAACATTGAAAGAGACTTCTTCGACCCCACAAAATACATATATATTATATATAGAATATAGAAATATACTCGTATATATATATATAGAAATATTGAGATGTTAGTTTGTCTCTCTGCTTGTTTGTTTGAATAATCAATCAGTAATAAAGCTGGCGAACTTGGCAAATATCGGCCAACTTGCTGCGGTTACTTTTGACGAGGGGCCTCTATTTTATACAGCTGCTTTTGGAACCATCCGTCAAAAGAATTGTTCTCGTATTGAAATTTTATTTATCCCAGATATCCAAACCAAACTAACAAAATATGCGGTTTGTTATGCTACCCATCAGCTATGAGCTATAAGAAATATCTGCCACTGGAACACTGTCATAGGATGAGTTTTAAGTCGAGGGATCGAGACAGGCATAAATGTATCCCTTTTTTATACACTATAACTACGCAAATTCAGTTCACAACTAGACAACATACGAAGAAAATGTTAAAAAAATACAATAAAAACAAAAGAGAGACCGGAAATACTCCGATACCATCTGATACCAACAGGTGCCACAGAACAGGGTGTTTGTGGCCAAAAATTACCGAACTTTGAAGGAGGTTCCTAGTTATCTATCCTCCACTCTTGAAATAAAGTTTAGTGAAATTTAGCGGCGGTAATTGACGTGGTCGAAAAATATGCTGAGAGAGTTTTGTAGTTCCCAGTTTTGTTCCTTCCAAGTTTGATAACTGTGGCCCTTAAATTAGGGGAAAAAATGAGGGATTCAGGGGTTTCCGGGGGGATAGGCATGGCTGAAAAAAATATTTGAGAAAGTATCTAGTAATCTTCCTTCTAAGTCTGCTAACAGTAGCTCTAAAATTGCGGGAGATCGTTTTTTGGAGCGGAAGTGGGAATGATCCAAAATTTACTTCCGGATTTTTGAAAGGTGTTAAGCAATATACCTTTCCCATTTGGTGACACCAGCCAGCTTGCTGAGTAGAAGTGCAAACTGTTGTTCTTAAGAAAATTCCTCTCTGAAATGCAGAAAACAGTTTCAGAGCTGAGTTGCTGTGTGCTTAAAAGGCCAAATCGCCCAATGCGAAATATTCTGAAACGAAGGGCTTTGAATCCCCATAAAATCTTCAGTGTTTTTAGATTAAGTTATTTAATTTTTATGCATAATAGGTGAGGAAGATTGTATGCCAAGAGTATGTCGAATTTCTAAAAATTCGAGGTAATTATTTTTCTGCATGAGGCAGTGATCCTTGCGTGTATTGGTAAGCATTGTGCTGAATGATAGCCAGTCAACTCTGGGAAGAACTCATACTGTGCTTTTCTCTACCATAGCTGCACCAGCTCCAAAACACTAATTACCTCTGGACAAAATGCTGACTGACAGATAGACAGGCTGGCGGACATGGCGATATCGTCTCGGGTGTTGATAATGATCAAATACGAGTATGTGTGTATAACTTTAAGGGAGACATTGATTAAGCCAGACAGTTTATAGGCCATCTGGAAGAAGGCTTACTGCAATCTGCCTTGATTCTATCTATAACACTGAGGCATAATATAATCGACTTACGCTTACAAGGTTTATCGACATGTTATCGATTTGTATTCCAAATCTGATACGGTCAGGATGCGTCAGTTGTTCGGCCGTATCAGAGTCTATATAAGAAATCATATCAGTTCGTATATACAATGATAAGGTGCTGTTTGTTTCATTTTTCAATAACCCCCTTGATGCATCGATGAACTTTGTTTTTAATTTCTAAAAGTGGAAATCTCCCACAATTTTAAAACAAGAAATTACTAAACTTGGAATGCATATTCCTGGTGACAACCTATCAAAAGATCGATACATAAAAACTTCCAAGCTGCATCCATCTCAGCCTGCTCTAGAAACAGCTCCCGTAAATATTGAAAATGTCTATAAATTCCGAAGTAAAGAAGAATTATGGTCATGCGCAATCGCGACACCAAAACCGATATGCCTGGCGGTGCAAATCGATACAAGCATATATCTCACACAGTTTCAAAGCTAGAGTCACAAAATTTAAATATATATTACCAGAAATACTCTTCAGAGATTGGCCTGTATATTTGTGGGTTACTACGCTAGTTGCTACAACAACAGTTTATATCTGCCATCAGTTTAAAGCTGTAGCTACCAATGTGCAATAGCCAATGTCTTCCGCAATCTTCTAGATGGAATTGCCAGATTTTGAGGACACATCAATGATTATTCAATAGTTGAGAGACTGACACGCATTGCGCTACTTGAGCAACATCCATCCCCGCCTCCACTCCTAAAACAAGATTCTTTATTGGTATCAGAGTAGACCGCAGTCGGCTAGGCCCGACTGCAACGTTCTCACTAGTTTTTATGGTGGCCGCCGCTTTAGTTGGTATATTGAAAATTGCTTGTGTTACTCCTCGATGCGAGGAGGCCAACGCAGCCGCAGCCGCAGTCGCAGCCGCAGCTCCAATGCAAACTCAAACCGCAACCGCCCGTAATCACTCCGCGTGCTGCTCACGTAGCAGTGCGGTCGAGAGCAGATCGAGTGGCTGCCAAGAACACCAGTCGCTAGTCGCCAGTCGCCAGTCGCCAGTCCCCAATACCCGATCCAATACCCAATGATCCAAGCTGCCAGCTGCAAGTTTGCCTTAGTCGATACGGCGGGGCACGTAGCAACTGCGACGGCTGCCGTTGCCATTTTTACCTTCACTGCAATGAGGACATTCAGCGCACGTTAGCTTTTCGCTCAGCTTGCAGCAGTGGCTCTGCACTCTGCTTCTGCTGTTGCTGTTGCTGCTGTTGCTGTTGCTGCTGTTGCTGTTGCTGCTGTTGCTGCTGTTGTTGTTGTTGTTGTGATTATCATTATATCTGCAAGATTACCAATTATTTGTTGTTGCTGGTGCTTGCACTATGCGCACTCCTGTTTTGCTGTTTTGCTGTTTTGCAATCCAGCCTCTGTTTCTCCATCTCTCTCTCGCTCTCTGTCTATCTCTCTCTCTCTGGCTGTCTCCATGTGCTGGTCGCGCCATCTCTTTTCAGCTTGCTGGTTATTTTTTTTATAATTCGCGTTAATTTTTCTTTTAAAACGAAATTGCAATGGTGCAGCAGCAGCATCAGCAGCAGCAGCAGCAGCAGCAATAGCAACAGCCACAGCAACAGCAGAAGCAGCTCGAATTTCCAACAACTCGAACTCGAACCGAAAGCACTCCTGTCCAGCATCGTTGTTGTCTCGATTATGGCAGTCGTGTGTTGCCTCCTCTTTGATGTTGCTTGATGCTCTCCAGCAACATCCACCGGCCACCGACAACATTGCTGCCAATCTCAACGTTTAACTTGGCTCATTCATTCAGCTCGTACTAATATGCATTATACTTACTCGTACTCCTTCCTACCTGTACCTGTACCCGTACCCGTACCCGTACCGGTACCTGTACCTGTAATAGTCTCAGCTTCGCTTCGCTTCGCATCGGTTTCGTTCCGTTTTCGTCCATTGAACTACGCGACGAGCGTGTCGAACATTTTGGCCACTGGTCTTCAAATTTTGTTCCTCAGCACACCATTTTCGTCCGGCCGGAAAGAGGCAAGTCGTGATTGCTCCCATTACTACTTTCCAAGCTGAACCGCATAACAATGCGTCTTACTTGTCTGCTCATGAAATAATTGTTCATCAAAATTGTCTGCGCAGATAATTTCATTTGTCATTTAAAATCTTTAAGCTACTTTTATATTTCCTTAAATCCAAATTGGGCATGGTTTGACCTCTGAATTAATTGTGCATTTAAAGTTTACGTATTTCTGAAACCTTATTTGACATTTTAAGACATTAAAATTATATCTTCTTGTTTGCCAAAATCAATGGAATAAATATTTATTTTAATGTGTTGTCTAAGCTCAACCCGCAGCTGTCAGTCACTTTTATTTATCAATATGCCAAATTTATTGAAAACTATCTTTTAGAGCTTCCAAGTCCACAACTTAATCGACTCCAAGCCTTTTGCTTTTTTCCTATCCCATTTAGATGCGGATGCGGAGTATGTTTTAGTCGTGCATTTTTCGCAAAAGTCTTGCAATGCGTGTTTTTATTGCATCGTGCTGATGGGCAAAATGTATTTTGTCATTATTGCCATAAATAAATATTTGAATTAACGAGAGCTGGCGACAATGCCAACTCGCTGACGGTGATGACAACAACACGCATAATAATACATATATATTTGTAATAACAATAGCAATAACAATAACTGTGGGAATACATACGATATGCGCACATATATATATTCATGTACATATATTATATATATATATATATATATGCATATATATATACCTGTGGATATATTTATGTGTCTCGTACATGTTTCATTTGTTTACTGTTGCTTTTTTCTTGATACTATTTATGTTTTTGTCCTTTTTCATTTATATATTTATTTGTGGCAATTATTTTTGTTTATTTTTTTGGTTTTTTTTTTGCAGTTTTTGTTTTTTCCTTGCTGTTGTCGCTGCGGCATTTACAATAATAATAATTTTACGCCTCTGCTGTTTCGGTAAATATTTGAATTTTTAAGCATATGCACATCAACTTTTTTTAATATATTTTCGCAATTCAGCCCCGCTTGTTTGTGTTTGCAATGTAAACACCCAGTCAATATTATTTAATTTAAAATTGCTTAAATATTCATGATAGTACGCAACTCCAGCATCAATTGACTTTATTCGCTATATTTTTATTTCATATATTATTATTAATTTTATAATGAACTTCCATCGATGCACTGATGGTATTACGATCACCAAAAAGGAGTATATGGATCGAAAGCTATATCTTCAGTCGATTTCTTTGGTTACAATTAAAGGCTATTTACTATGAATATCTCAGCTAGGAACTTATAATTTTCAAGAGGTTTAATATAGATCGGACTGTGTACCTGTTAAGCCAAAATATATTTGTCAAGGGTTATACAAATATAACATCAATCACAAGCATGCGCCCAATGGCATATGGTTCTGTTGTGGCGTGTGGCATGTGGCTTGCAAATGTGGCGTGCTTTGTTAACATACACATAGACAATTGATTATGTGTACACACATATGTAAGGCACATTATATACCTAGACCTATACCTATACATGCATATTAAAATATATAAAAAGTGTGTGTGTGTGTTGGCTTGCAGGGGATTAAATTGTAATTACTTTATTACTTAATAACAAACCCATTCAGGCTGCTGAATTTATCAAGAGTTTACTTTTTTCATTTTTCTTTTTAATATTACTTTAATTCCCAATTGATTTTTATTTTAAATAACGAATTACCCAAATTGTATTATTAAACAGCAAATTTCACAATACATTTTAGAAAGCAGACAAGGAAATCCATGAAGAGTTTGACAAATTTTTGAGACAGTTTCTCTGGTAAATTGGATGACCAACAAATAAATACAGAAAGCATTATTAATAAAATCTATGAGATTGTTAGCTACACATTTTAGTTAATCCGAAAGACTTCTCCTTCTTCCTTCTTTTGTTAAGTTTTTAAACTATTTCTTCCCACATTCCCTTAAGTATTGTATTATTGTGTTACACTTAACTTTATCTTTAACTCGAACTTTATGTTATCAGCTCAGAGATTATCTGTCGATCATTCAGAACTCAACCGTCTTGTCTCCTGAATAACATTTCCGTATGCATTTCTGGTTCATCTTAACTAATTCACACGAACCATTTTTTAATATTTGGTCAGATTGGGTTGGCTTTCTGGGGTTTCTCCCATAAATACCCCTAGAAATGTTCAAGTTGTTGGTTATTATTTATGTTGAATTTAAATATTGCAGTTAATTTTTTTTTTTAGTTTTTGTTTATTTTCTGTGATGACTGATATTAGTCGACATTAAATAAATAAATAAAAGTCATTTGCAGACTGATTTCAGTGGTTGAGCAAAGGCACTGGCAATGCTCGATTGCATGGGGCGTCGCATGTTTTTTGCATGCATGCTTGTGTGCACACACACACACACACATACACACACATGCCTGCAACTACACACACAACACACACCATACACCATACACGCATTCGCAATCAGTTAATGGAATCTAATAAACGTGCGCGTATCTTACGGCCACATCTAATCGCAGGCGTACGACGATGACGAAGACGACGTCATCGGGGGCAACTGCGGGCAGGAATGCAGGCAGCGGTTGCAAACGGAGGTGGCTACAATTACAACGGCTACCGGGTCCCTACACCGATACTGTTGTCGATTCCGATGGCGATGCCGATGCCGATGTTGGTGCCGAAGTTGCCAGTTTAGGCAGAGCCATGTGCAGTCAACGCCAGCGCAGCACATGTTGGTACGGGCTGCTTGGCGACTGCCACTGGCACCACCACCAGTGTCACTAGCACTGGTACCACCACCGAGTGGTGCAAACTCTATAATTAAGTCACATGGTCAGCAAACAAAGCGAACTGTGAAATAAGGCAAAAAGCAGCAAACGACTCAAATTACGCAACGCCAATCGCCGAGATCAGCTCGAAGAGGGAAGCAAACTTTTCAGGTACTCAAAACATCAACTTTGGAAATTCCGGTGAATAAATTGCGCCTCTTTGAAACAGTTCAATACAAATTTATAATTTGTTGCTGTAGCTGTCAAATCACAGATCCCCCGAGTATTTTTCTTTCAAACAAAATGGCAATTTTGAAGTAAACAATTTATTAGAAAAGATCCCGCCAATAAAAAACTGGTCTCTTTTCGACATCCAAAACTGTTTTCTTTTATTATAGCAATGGGTTAGTATTCATTTAGTAATTATTCATGCATCAGCAAGGATGTAATAAAGGACTTTAAACTCCGCAAATCCACAATCAAAATAATAATAAATTTAACATTCAAAAGTGCCACAGAACCGGGTGGATTTAGCCAAGAAGTTCCTACCTCTACCTCTACCTTTTAAAAAATATTGAAAGAGTTTCCTTTTGAGAATGTTGAATCGGGAGTGGGCATGGCCGAAAAAAATATTTCGAAGGACAATCTTAGTAATCTATCCTTCAGATTTGCCAACTATAGCTCTTAAATTACAGCAGATATAGGCTCTTATCGTGTTTCAGGGCGAGTACAATATTTTATTTCCGAAGTGTTATTATTGAAGGGTGTTACTAGCAATACACCTTTCAAATTTGGTGATTTTAGCTTACAAATTGTGGAAGATTTTCATCGAATACCACTGACAGGTAAGCCGCTTCTGAATAAATCGTGGTCTGAATATGTTATGCCAATCTGTGAAGAAGATTTCCAGTTCCTTTCCAAGTGTGGTGGCTCTACCTTAAAAATTGTTGGAGATATGCGGTTTTATCGATTCACACTTTTCGAAATATCGGCTTTGGTGATTATGGGCACAGGTGTGGGCGTGGCATACGGCACTTTTTTAAGGAAAGCGCCAACAGCCTAGCAGTCAAATTTGGTGAATGTAGCCATGAAATTTTGGAAGAAATGTGTCCTTATCGATTTGCGGTTATGGGTTTTGTCGATTTCCTGGCCTCCTCGTGGGGTCAAAAAAACAATGCGTCCATACGAAAGGACGGACGGACGTGGCACACAACCAATATGCTATTTTACCATCGGTGTCAGAGTATAAATAAAATTGAGAGACAGCCAACGAGGAAACAGCACATTTGAAAATCATTTTCGAACCTCAACATAAATATTTATTAAATTGGTCTATTTATGCATAAAATGTATTTATTTTGTTTTTGGAAATTTCATCTCACTTGCTCAAATATGGGTGAAATGGTTGTATGTAAGCCAAAGTTTGATTCTCGTCCGATTTGCTAATAACTATTTAAAGATACTTTCTGAAGGAATTAGTTTCCTTGCACATGGAATTCATGTTCCGAATATTTGACTAAGTTGCTTTTTAAAAGTTTGTTTTGATATTCGGAATCGAGCGAAATCGATTTTCTTTAGCTTGATGCAAATCTAAATATTATTGAACTGAAACTAACTTTCTCATCTGACTTTTCTTTGGTTTTAATTATAATAATATAAATGCAAAACATTGGATTGTGTTTATGGTTGTAATACATATGTCATATCAATGAATTTCCCCGTTTTGAAATCGCAAAACAAGAAGCGAATTCCAATTTCAAAGGAGTAGGATTGCGTGTTAAGAACTGTTTATATGACTTTTCCAAGAATTTGGCTTCTAAATAAATGTAGAGTGGTATTAGTTTTTATAGTTTCTGAGAAAATTGCTTTGCCTGCTGTTAATTAGGCACCCACCTAATAGGAAATTCAATTTCAAATTTCAATATAGAAAATATGTTGGAAACTGCTCAGGAATTTGGTGTAGCTGTTTATTTGTTCAACGCCTTTGACAATTTTGTGTGACTTGTGACGCGATTTTCCGTTTCTTTCCAGTCGTTTCTCAACACGTTTCTCTGCTCATTAAACACACACACACCCAAATAGATACTCTGCACTCGATAAGTATATTGATTTGTGTACTGTCCGAAACACTTGAGTTTAAGATTCATGTTCCCCACCAACATTTCAAGGCTGCTTGCAACGTGCTTCAAAGAGCGGCATGGTCACACTTGCCCCCATCCCGGGCCATATCTTGCTGAGAATATTCTTCAAAGATCGTCGGAAAATATCTCCCACAAAAAACCCGAATGTAAGCAACATATTTCATTACGAACCCATTCCAAGACCGGCAAGTAGAGTAATCTGTACTTATTATGAGCTGGTGTAACGCGAGTAGCAGAGTATTACGCAGTCGGTTAGTGCCAATGCAGCGTTTTCACTTGTTTATTTATTTTTTCGTTTTTTTTTTTTACTTTCTCGTTGCTGTCTATTCTGTGTTGCCCCGTTGGCAGTCGCTGCGTCGCTTGAAGTGTCAGTTTTGTTTCGTGTTCGCGTCAGTCAAGTCGCCAACAGTTTTGGCTGCCACTGTGGAGCTGGGAATGGGATTTAGAGCTAGCAGGCGGGGCAGGCTAACAAACAAATTATGCACGATTGGGGGAGGCTCCCAGTGCCCTATGTACGCTACATGGCCTATGTAACTAACTTTCTGTCGCATGTCGCCCAGCTCACGCAGCAACCAACCCCCACTTGCCATCCCCATCCACTCCCAATATCTGGATGGCTGTCTGTCTATCAGGCTGCCTGCCATTTGTTTACTGGGGCTGTCCATCTTTTTGTCACGAGTGATGTCTGCCACGCCCGCTCTGAAAATAAATTAGTTATGCAGCCAGGCCACAGGTCGCACAGTGGGCCTAGAATCAATCACTATTCACCATTACCCTACAAATACTTTAATCTATTCTTTGAGTCAATAAATGTTTAAATTTGTAACCCAAAGAAACCAAGAACTTCCCAAAATTTCAGCACTTCTGCAGATATTCCAAACTAGAAATTAATGCCTATGGAAAATACTTGATTCTCGATTTATTTTGATACCATTTCGCTTTTCTTCTTAAACACAAAAATTTGATGTTATCTTTAATAAAAAAACATCTCTTCTAAAGTAGATCTTTTGAGCATTAGAGAAACATCTTAAAGGTGTGGCAAATTTTAGCTTAGCTGCAAATATGGTCAGCGATTGTTTTCACATTGATCACTCGTTGGCAACAGCAAACAAAATCTGCGTCGTCTTAGTTCAAAAAGCGCAAAGTAAAATGCTGAATGAAAATTTCTTTTGGTATTTGTATGTGAATACTCTAATGTCGAGTCAATGAATTTGCTGGTGACGTCCTGCAAAGATCATTTTAAGATCTTTTTAAGATTTAACATGCAAATGCGATAAAATCGTCAGGGCGTCATAAAGCGCTACAACAGCAACAACAATTAAAGAGGGCAACAACAAGAACACAAGCAGCGCGATGAGGTCGTGTGGGTCGAATGCTGAGTCTGGGTTCGGGTCTGGGTCTGGGTCTGGGTCTGGGTCGGTCTCTGCTGGGATGGGTTGGCTTATCGGCACCAAGACCATCTCAATGACTTACTTAATCACATAGAGCAAATCTGGTTACAGGATATCCGCCATGAACGGAGGCCATCAACATCAACAGGCGTTGACGACAGAACAGAACAGAACAGGACAACAACAGCAACAGCAACGGCAACGGCAATAACACCTACACACACAGATACACACACACACATAGCTACTCATGAACGAAAGGTCGAAACACTAAGGACGGAAGGACCGACAGACCGAGAAGGAGGCACACAAATTGAAGCTCATCTACTTAACACGGCTCGCTCGCGGCTGCCATCGTCGCGACGTCAACGACGCTATGCCGTTGTGTCCTGCGCTCATCGTGTTGCCATATCCTGCGGCACAGCCGTCGCCCTCACTCCATCACCTCTCTCCCTCTCCCTCACTCTCTCTTTATCTCTCTCTCTCTCTCTTTCTCTCCCGCTCTCTGTCAGTCTCTGTCTCTGCGGCGTGTGCGTGTGCGAGTCTAAGGATAATCTTTGGCATAATTATTACAATGTCACCATGTTTCGCCTGCCGCCCTGTCCGAATGTCCTGCCGTTGGCTGTCCTGTCTGCCCAGTGCCCGCTTCCACTGCCCGTTGCCCGCTGCCCGTTGCCCGCTGCCCGCTGCCCGCTGCCACTGCCCGCTGCCCGCTGCCTGCCTGCTGTCGCTTCTCGCAATTATTCTGCTCATCGCCATCATCTCATTTATTGCTTGCGGTGTTTGGCACGTTCCCTTGTGGTTTACAGCGTGAAATAAGATTTTCCTATGGCCGCAAGGACCTTTCTCTTTTTGTTCTGCTCCTTCTTCTTCTTCTCCTCCTCCTTCGCTTTCTCCTTCTCCGCCTTCTTCTTTATTTTTATGATTATTTGCGCTCGTGTGCGTGCTGCTTTGCCACTTGCCACTTGCCACTTGCCACTTGCGACTTGCCACTTCACGAGGTTGCCATGGTCAGGCAGTACTAGTCCAAGTCCGTCTCCATGTCCCAGCGCCCGTCTCGGTTCGAAATAGGATAACAATCCGCCGTCTCCGTCCCCGCCCCATTTGACTGTCTCTTTCTATGGTGAGAAAGCTCACTCTCTCTTGCTCTCTCTCTTTCTCTCCCTCTTTCTCTCTCTCGCTCGTCTCACGACCTGCAACGTCAGCGCCTGGACAAGATTTGGCTCTAGGTTCTAGTCTCTAGTCCAAATGCTTGACACTTGCGTCTTCGTCGACACTTGACACATGACATGCAGTGTCTCCCCCTCCCCCCCCCCTCCCCCTCTCTCTATCTTTCCCTCGCTCTCTCTCTCTGCCGCTCTCCCCTCAACATCATCTGCAACGACTCTGTCCTGCTCTCAAGAACGCATCAGCGTTTCACCACGGCTAGTTATTATTTTATACAGAATTAAGTAAACAAAAATGGATCTCTTTTTTTTAAGTGTTTACCATTGATGTGTTTAGCCTTTTACTGAATTTATATTAACTATTAAATATTAACACAAATTTCTTACTTCGATTTGTTAGGCACAGCAAAGTCTGCGATCGCAATTCGAATCTGGTTAGATATTCTTATTCGCATGTTGCTTCATTTGAACTTTGCACTTTTATAGGTTAGTTTTGCTTAAAAAAAAAGAGTTTAAGACTAAAATAAATGTGACTGGGCTGAGGCTGTGACAATCGAACTGCCAAAATTGAGCAACAAGCGGCGCAGGTAAAAACGCAAAGACCTAAAGAGCTAAAGAGCCTGCCTAAGATGAGAGCGGCTTAAAACCTTTTGCACATTTTGTGAGGTGGCAGCGGCTATTACGATTTAAGATAGCAGCAAAGCACCCGGAACCCATCAGCCATCAAGCGGCACCCGCACTTGGTACTTAGCCTCAGAGCCTCTGCCTCTGCCTCTGCCACTGCCACTGCCTCTGCCACTGCCTCTGTATCTGCCTCTGCGTCTGCCTCTGTATCTGCCTCTGTCACTGTCTCTGCAACAACTCTCTGTGCCTCTGTCCACGTCCCTTCCCTGTACGGGCACTGGGTTGACAAATGATGATGAGCCGCACGCGCAGCAGTTGCCAGCAGTAATAGCAACAACAGCAACAACAACAACAACGACCACAACAACAACAATGTGAGAACCATGCCACTGGCTTTGTATGCAAATCACCGTTGTCACTTGTCGCTGCCACATCCCAGCCCGGTTGCAATCGCAGTCTCAGTTACAGGGCCGGGGCCGGGGACGGGGACGGGGCCGCAGCCGGGGCCGGTGACGAAACCGAGGCCGATGCACAGGTACAGAGTGCAACCAGGCAGCTGTGTGTCTCACACTAAGCTGTCGGCTTTAGCGACAAATCCACTCGGTATTGCATCCTCCACATCTCTCTTTGTCAGCCCCGTGCTACTTCATACGCATACAGACAGATATCCATATATATATATACATATATACATCTATATATATACAGATGCATACGTGTGTCTTCCCATCTGTTCGCTTAATGTTTAATGCGATTTTCGCATATCACGCAAAGTGCAACAAGAACAAAACAACTTTAACAACATTTTTCACACCTGTCCCACAGGTCAATGAAATGCTTTTGAATATTCAGCAAAATAAGCTAAGTTTTTTCTATTTATAAATACTTTTGCGCACTTTACTTATTAATTGGACACGTATTTATGCAATAAGTTAAATGAAAGCGGTCTTCAAACGTGTTTAATCCCTCTTCTCCTTGCCCATATTAACACCTGAAATTGGTAACTAGATGGGATCTCTGGCAAGGCAACTATAGCCAAATAATACGCCTGATTCTGTTACATCTTTTTGCTGAACTTCATTAACTCCTTTTGCCAATTTTTCATGTGATCTGAGCATAAGCCGAGCGAAAACAATAATACAAAAAATGCATTAATCTAATTTTTAGATGATAGAAACATCTACGATTCCATAAGGATTTCCATGTTGTCGATCAGCATTATTAGCCGAATCACAGATTAAGTTCAAATTTATCTTTTGTGGCACTTAACTGCTCAAAAACTAAACGAAAATCTGAATCAAGGAATTGTGTTTAGATAATATTTATTTTGTTGTTTGTTCCGACACATTTAATCACTCCACGCATATTTGGAGCAGTGCTGCTTGGCTTGCTCGGTTTTTACTATTTGATATGCCACAGTCTGGCTGTGATGAGTATTTGATTTATTTACGCTTTTCCATATTTAAACTCCAATTTATTTTTTATACAGTGTATTTGGCTTTTTCCAAGCTGAATTGGAGCCACGAACATTTTTATGACGCGTTTGCACCCGGCGTGATTTGGTGTCTGCCTGGTGACAGGAGCGATGCAGCTGAAACTGCTTAAGATTGACGCATGAGCAATCCACGCAAACACCGATCACAGTTAAAAATATTTAGTTAAAAATACTTCAATACAAGCGGAAATTCAATACACAATATTAGCTAGAATTATGCGATTTGTCTTTCATTGAATGTTGTCTCCTTTTGAGTTGTTCAGCTCGTCAGATGCGTTGCCAATTTCAGCCCAAATTAACCGATCTTTCTTAATCAAGATAAATGCCAGTTTAAATGTGACTCAAAACAAATCAGATCAGCTGTATAATTTAGTCGTCCAATTCGGGTAATCTCCAATTAAATGCTGCACACAAAAGACTAAGTAATTATAGCAACTCGACTAGTTATGCTGATCAGGAATTGTTATCTTATTGGGTCGAAGACGGCTGCTTCAATGAGTTGCAAATTAAAAAGCCAAAATTCAAATACAAATTTTAAATTTAGATAGTACGCCAAAAATTTGTATATTCAGTCGATAAAGGAAGTGACTTCCAATAAACGGCGCAGATGGCCATTATCATAATTTTTCCGCACGTTTTTCCAAAACATAGGCGTGTGTGAGTGTATGTAAATATGCTTGTATGTGTGTGTGTGTGTGTCAGTGTGTGTGTGTGTCTGTGTGTGCCTTATTTTTCTTTTCACAATTTCTATTTTAATATAAATAAATTGGGTTTTCGTGTGCGTGCGTTTTGTTAACTGTGTCTGAGCGCGTTGCACAAAAAATTATTTTAATTTTCAATAAAAATGCAAATATTTTATTTATAATTATGTGCATATATGTATATATTTATAAACCATTTATTTTTATTTTTTTTTTTTTTTGTGTGGCATACCACACCATAGAGTACAAGCACACACACGGGTGCTCGGCACGATGCACATTTATATAAATACATAAATGCATGATGCATATCAGCATATTTTGATTTGCAAAAAATAAATGCATCGACAACAACACAAACTAATAATATATACATATATACATATATATGTATATATATATATATATAGATACATATAATTTAGATATTGCGGCACATTTGTCATTTAGCCCAGTTCACATTACATATGTATGCGCGTTTGTGTTAGCCATCGACATATGCCACACACTGGCCAGAGCTATTCACGTGGCAGCTGAGGCATCATCGGCGACAGTTGACGTAACAAAGCGTCAATCTGTCAACCATCGACTAAACTGCGGCATTGACTGCATGTCCCATTAAAACGTTTGCATCCACACACACACCCCTATTGGGTGTGTGGGTGTTGGTGTGCATAAAATAGATACATATATAAATAGTATACAAGCAGACAGATAATTTTATGGGAGGCAGGATTGAACCGGCCTGATTGTAAATACATATATGCATATCTACACCCAATTATCTACCGTTCGTACGTACATCGACCAATGTCATATTGCGTTCTTATTCTTAAACTCAGTTACAATTGAGTGTGCATCATGTTGCACGTTTGAACTCAACTTTTATGAACACCCTTGAAGCTGCAGATTGTTGGGTCCAAATTGGGGTGCCACCTCCCACTGCGAGGTTTGTTTATCCATCAAATCGATGATTGCAAATCGATGAAACCACAATTTGAAATTTAAAATCTATATTTACTACTGGTTGTACTTTTTCCTCGATTCCCCGCAAGTCGAGAATTCGGATAACCCCCACAATTTTAAAGCTTAGGTTACCAAACGTGAAAAACATACTCAGTCTAAGATCCTCCCGCAACTCTTCCGCTTGAGCCGTACAACTTATGATTATCCAATGGTCGAGACACACACACCCAGTGTCGCCACAACCCCACCCACCCCCAACAGCAGGTTACATTTTACTTGTTATCAGCTGGTATTATTTTTATATCTAGCTTTTTGACAACCATAAAATGATTTGTATATCTTTGATCTTAACACAGAATTGTTGATAAGAAAAAAACTCTTGACACGAATTTCCATCATATAAAACTTAAACAGAGGCCACAAGTGGATCAAAAAATATGCATAATAAATAATAATTGATTAGTTTCTTAAATAGATTAAAAACCCCTTTCTCAATTTAATGCTCAAACCAATAACATAAGCTAGTTGCTGAAATAGTTGTACTTCTTATTAAAAAACGGTCTCCAAAGTAATTTGGCGCTGAATGAAAAACAAACCAAGTTCAGCTAGCCGATGCACGCTTACTTAAAGCTGCATACACCTTGAAGCAATGCATGTGCACAAATCTCAAATATTTATTTTGGGGCAGCTACGCTTAAATTAGCAAAACCGATAAACGTTGCCCGCTGTTGGCTAGCAACTTGGCCAGCAGCAGCAGCATCTATGCAAAACGCACGAAACGGAAACGGAAAGCGTTATGACAGCGTAGACAGACAGGGAGATAGACTACATACATACATATATACAAATGTACATACATATTTATATAAATGTTGGCTTCCACACAAGGCAAATGAATCAGGTGTGCGCCGCTGCATGTGTGTTTGTGTGAGTGTTTTCCATATCCGATCTGCGAGTCGAGCAGTCCATTAATATTTTACTTAATTTTTTATATTTTGTTTTTTACTTTTTTGGTGACCATCTAAAAGTTAGCTCGAGTCCGAGCCAATGGTGAACTGACTCGTGTTATGGTCACATTCATTTCGTTTGCGTTTATTTAAATGTATTTGTTTCCATAAATAAACAGAGAAAACGGCAAAAGGCAGCAACTACAAATGAATGGCAAAAGCAGAAGGTAAAAGGCAACAAAATAAAAATAACAACCAAAAAAGTGGAACCTCAAAAGCCAAACAGTGAAGAATGCTATACAATCGAGGAGAGAATCGACTATGAATTACCCCTTACCCATCAACAACTTGCTTATATTTTCTTGATGGAATTCGAACGATGCTCAATGTTTTGCTTGGTTGCATTCCCGTCGAAGTGACTTTGATTGCCATCGGAAAACAACTCTTTTCGATATTGGAAAAACGCGAAATGTCGATCAAATGTCGTAGATTATTTATAGATTTTAGTCTCTGAATATAGAAAAACAAGGCTAATCGAGAAACTAAATAGACTTCATAGGGGGGGATCGGAGATGTTTTCTGCTGACTGCTATATAGTTTGGCACAACCCATATTAATTTGTAGCTGAACCCAGGGTATAAAAACTAAACAAACGTCAAAACTTTTAAAATTTCAATTTCCGGTGCAGAGACGACGACGACGACGACGACGACGATGACGACGACAGCGAATCTGTTCAGATCTGCACACAGATGGGCAGACAGTCTGCAGGAAGAACTGCGGCGACCTGTTGCCCATTCATAAAACGAGATCAGGACTCTTTTCGTGGGGCTCGTGCAGCATGTGAGTGAGGCAAGTGCCTCGGACAGGGCCAGAGTTCTGTAAAAATCAACGAAATTAATTTTATTTTGATATTTGTGCAACAAATTCTCGAAATTATCACAACAAGTTACTTTTCAACGGGCAACGTAGCACCAACAACACCAACAACAACAGCAACAACAGCAACAACAACAACTCACACAATTCGCAACGTTGCACGTCAAATTTATCAAAAGCGACAGCCCTAAGAATGGAGTCAGCGGCCAGCACTGAACTCCATGCTCCATGCTCCATGCTCCATGGTCCATGCTCCATACCCAAGCAGAGAGTCCATGTCCATGCTTATGTCCAGCCCTGGACGAGGCACCGAGTCCAACGCTTGTGCATCTGTCAGTCGGATAACCTTGGCGAAATGTGCGAATCTTGTGTATTTGCTATTTGCATTTATTCAAAATTAATCAAAAATGCTTTGATTTGTGATTTCCTGCTGTGGCAACGAGCAGCGATTAACCCTTGTTGATATTTATTGTATGTATGTACATATATACATCCATCTAGATGCAAATTTATGTACATATATACATCCATCTAGATGCATATACATTTGCACAACCTGCTCAGATCGTTTCCATTTCGCATACGAGCAAATTAGAAAAACCTATTTTTTATGTAAGCATTACTTGAAGCATGGCAAAGGTTGCTTTTAAATACGAGTTTTTATTTACTTGTCCGTCTAATTCAAGCAGTGTTCTTTTAGGAACTTAGAAAAGATCTTTCCTCGTCTGAAGCTAAGTTTTATATTCTCGACTTTCTTTCGGCGACCAACCATACAGAATCTAGGTAAAGTTACCAAGTAGGACTATTTTACCTCCTTTTTCTATGGATTGGCACTCTCGGGTATCTAGATCTATTTATAGATATACTCTTCTTTCCTAGGTATCCGAATTAAATTATGTATTAAATAAGAAAACTGACGAACTATATTCACAGAAGCAATATAAATACGTAGCTCGTTTCTGATCTTGGTAAACTGAGTAACTTTTCACAGAAAAACTCACATTTATTTACCGATAGTTCCCATTGCAGTTTTACAATACAGTAATCCGGATTTTACGATTACCGAAATAAAATAAATAGACTTGATATATTGTATACAAACTTGACGTGTTCTTTCGAAGACAAGCAGACTCGGCTTTTGATGCTAATTGGGAATATCTTTCCTTTTTGGGGTCGGTGTTGATTTCCCGTCTTTTGTACAGATTTGCTGAATTTCATAGTAATCTTTCATTTAATTTGATTCAGGGCACATACTTATTATTTGCCAATTAAAACGAATTTTAGAAATTCGCCACGAATCTTTTGTGTTTTCTTTTCTGATGACTTACAGAATTTTGTATAGATGAGCTTGAAAAATACTTCAACATCAGTCGATTTGTCAAGAAAATTAAGCGGTTACTTAAAATATTCATTCTTTATTTCGTATGATTTAATGCGGATAGCAAAATATAAATGAATTTTTTTTTGTTACCTTGTTGCTTATTTAATGGGTTGTTTGTGGAAAAGTAATTGTGGCCCGACTTGTCTTTTAATTAATTGTTGTATTTTTGAGTTCGCAAAGATATATTGAATAAGCCGATCAGCTGCGTTATTTAAACCAAACAATAAAGAAGACTTTTGATAAATTTTAGCAATTCTAGAATCAGGCTTGCTTATAAAAATATGCACTTGATTGCAGTTCGGAATGGTATTGTCAGTGAGTCAGTTACACATAAATGAATTCATCGCTGTGAAAAAAATAGCAACACTGCGAAGATTTCTTTCTTACTAATAAAAAACAGCAAACAATTGGTTTGCAGTTTTTTCAAATGTTCATTTAGAATGCATTGTTTATTGTTGTATTCCCGATACACTTTGAAGATAGTACAAAAATATGAGCACCACTTACACGTTCTTTATAGCAATCGCAATGCTTCGCAGATTTGGGATTAAAGACAACATGTGCATTGATTTTTATTATTTATTATTTATATTATTTAGTTTAAGGCACAAAGCATAATTTCAAGACTGCAACTGAGCTGCAAAAATTACTTCAAGATGAGTGCAACAATGCAAATAGTTCGCACATATCTCAGATAACTTGATTTAACTGCATGAAATTCGTAAAGGAACATTTCAATTGGCTAATCCAAAAAGATCGGAATACTTTAATTACAATTGGGAGTACAATTGTTATGGCCTTAGAACTCAGAATAATGTGTATTGGATTGAAACACACGACAAAAGGCATTCAACGTTAAATGGACTAGGTTCAAGATATTTTATCAAAACTACGAGAAACCAACACGCCTATTAAAAATAATATTGTGGATTCCAAGAAGCTGCCCTGCTCAGAATATGCGATGTCATCAATATGGGTCTTTCAAGAAGATAAGAACCCCAAGCAAGCTGGAGTGAACTGTGCAGTCACCAAATGAATCAATCCAATGGCAAATCTCTGGGCCAATGTTACTAAGCCAATCATCCTGGAGTGCAGTTGCTCTCAGGTCATGTTAGAACTAGCTTAACTCAATTCCAATTGTCAATAAAGCGAACGCAACCAAATAGTAAATTTTCTTGATTATTCATAGAGATAAAATGATGTATTTTCTTTTCCTTCTTCCTATTCTAGGAACGTATCCAAAAGTTCTTTGAGCCCAAAGAGTGCTGCTATTATTTTGCCCGCAGCTGTGTGTGCATTTGCAGACGCTGCGATTTATCGATGGCCATCAACTGATTTGGCACAGGGGCTTGGGTTGTGGTTAGGCGGGAGTAATAACTTTATATGGCTTACGCACCGAACTCAATGCAAGTGGTTGAGGCAACAATGGCAATTCATTGATGCCAAACAACAACGCAAAAAAAAAACCACAACAAAAACATTCGATGAGTTTTTGAATCATTGCCGTTCGCTGCTGCGACTCATTTGGGGCCTACATTTCGCATACATAAAGCTAATGTAGCATGATCATTTGAGGCACCCAGATCGAAATCACAACAAGAATATGGGAGCAGTCCGTGACGAGCAGCAGCAGCAACAACCACAACAACAACTGCAACAACAACAGCAACTCGCTGTGTGGAAGGCTTGGCTCTTGATAAGATAAAAAACAGAAAAACGCACAACAAAACAACAACAAAGCAGTTGCAGCTAGAATCCCCCTGTGTGTGTGCGTGGGACGACTTGATGGCCTAACTTTCTGGACTGTTGCGAGTTTTTTGCACACGCTCTGCGACAAAGATAAACAAAATGGCGCCCAAGTTGGGAAGCAGCAACAACTCCCACTGGCCATTGGCTAAGTTATGGTGTCTGTGTCTCTGGTCAGGTCTGCGTGTGTGTGTGCGGTGTGTGTGTGTGTGTGTGTGTGTGTGTGCATGGCCACTCCATGCAAATGCATACACCTCTCGCTCCCCACCACTTTTGTCTCGCTGCTGCCCCTGCCCCTGCCCCTGTCTGCGTCTGGCCAGTGGTCAGTTCCCTCTGCATGTCTGCAGCTGACATGATATACGCTTTGATGTCTCGTTTTTTTGATAAAGTACTCAATCTATAAACGCCAAGAGCAAAAGCGAAGAGCCGCTTTTGCACTGCCTCCCGCCGTATCTTTGCTCTGCTCTCTCCTCCCCTCCACTCTCCTTTGCTCTGCTCTGCTCTGCAGCAGATCCGGGGTCAGTGCAAAAATATGATATGAATTGCCTCGCTGGCCAGCGACTGCTCAATGCTGACTGCCGACTGGTCACCGCTCACTGCTCGATGCTCGATGCTCGATGCTCACTGCAGATTGGAACGAGAACTAAGCAAAAAAAAAAAAAACTAAAAACGACAGAAAAAAAAAAGAAAAGAAATTAGAGCTTACACAAAAAAAATGGCGCGCTTGCAATGCTACAAAGGTAAACACGTCCGCGTAGGGCAAGCCGGCAACAGCTTTTGGCTAATTCGCGCGGCACTAAAAAGTTGCAAACGTCAGGCAAGCGAATTGGCGGATTATGGATACCCTTACAGATACAGAAATGGAAAAAGAACTAAATGTGGAATTATGAAACAATTCAAACTCATTGCAGAATCTCACTCAGCTGTCGGAGTCTGATTTAGAAGCCGCTGCAAGTCGCTCAAATTGAGTGCGTTTTTTTCAAATTGAATTGTGTAAAACAAAAAACCAAAATCTTAAAATTCAAATGCTTCTATATGTATATATATATATACAAGTAACAAAGATCTAATGTAGGAATTCTATGTGCCACCAAGCAGAACAACACAAGTTTTTCTAGATTTGTGCAGAGATGGAGAAATCTATACTATAACTTTATAGCTTGTGTAAAACATTTTGTAACCGTCTGTTTTATATGTGAAGCTGATTTCAAACCGGATCTCGTTTTTTACTTTACGATACTATGCAAGTGCAAACCAGATAGCGATAATGGTATTTGGTTGCCAAACAAGCTGATAAAGTGCAAATAGTTCTCGTTGGGTAAGGCAACCGAAAGCTAAAATGTCATTCATAAATCATGCACAACGATGCTGGAAGGACTAAGATTCCATTGCATTGCTCTGGCAACGATTCTCTTGCCTGCCTGGTTGTGCTCGGTGTCCATGAACACTGCGCAAATCGGGTATGATGAAGTTGTCCACACGTATGTGACAGGCGAAGCAGATTCGAGTTGGATTTGGAGTCATCAAGTTTGGAACATTGCTGCTAAATACTTATTTTCATCAAGTTTTCAAGTTTCACTAGCATCGATCAGTCACAAGCCAATCTAGATAATTACAAAACCAATTCAATAATGTTTAAATATTGAAAAACACATTTATTTTATAGCCAGATTGTAATGTGTCCAACATTTTTTACATTCACATTCCTAAAATATCCCGATTTGGTTATAAGTCTCTGAATAAATTATCAAATTGGTCTTTGAGAAATGAATAATAAAACATTTGATTAAAATATAAAACAGGCTACAACCATTTTCCTACCAACAACCCAATGAATGACAGACAAATTTAAAAGTTGAATTAAACTTATATTTTGCTTTCCGTATTTAATCATAATAAATTAAAACAAATAAAAATAAAACCAGAATTGTGTTTTAAGAGAACCGCTCAACTTTATTTATTTATCAGGCATTTGTGATGTTGATTTTGAAACTTTCTTAAAAACATTTGTTCGAAATTCGATAAATCATCGCAAAAATATGTAACATCATTTATTGAATGTGCAGAATGTTGCCCCTGATGGGTAAATGTCGGTACAATTTGTAGACAGACGCGTCAAGAATTGAGGAAATCATTTTAACATCCTTGCCAGCTGGTAGCAGGGCATCTCGCAGTCGACCAGACCATTCTTACTTGTTTTGTTTTGGTTTCTGCTGTTTTCTTTTTTTCCATTTCAGAGTGTTTTTTTTTTGCGTTCGCTTTAAATCGATTCTCAAGCAAATTAAAACATTTCAAGATTTATACGCACAACTGTCAAAAATTGTTCAAGTTCGTTTATCAGCAAATTCCAAACCCCCAACTCACCCTAAGCACTTCTCACACAATTGCATGCTTTATCATGAAAAGAGCTCCATATACACCCCCACCCCCCTCACGCACCAAATGCCTACGCAAAAAATGCAGTTGCAATTGCAAAGCACTTCCGGCATTCAATTTGAACTTTGCAAAAAGGGCCCAAAAAAGGCATAAAAACTGTTCAATTCTATGTGCACACAACACACACATATATATATATATATATCTACTTACAAATGCATACATATCTGCATGTGTGTGTGTGTGTGTGTGTGGACACTATTTTAACTGCACAAAGCCGCGGGAATTGCGTCTGAGTCGAAACTTTTGTGCGTGCAGCGAAAACATAACCCAAAAATTGGCTTTAACTTTTATGATTTTCATAATAGAAGCTCGCAAAAAACAAAGAAAAGGTTTCAAAAAATTTGTGGCAACCGCCGCGAAACATTGCACGGAACTTTATAATAATATTTTTGCGTAGAACACAAAAGTACAAATGGAATCAAAATTTCATTAAAATTCTGCACTTTTGGCAAATTGTTAAGCGCATTTTAATTTTAATTTTAGTTTAATTTCAATATTTTTAATCCAAGTTCATTTAATTGAGAATTTCATAATGTATTCTCAGTTCTTTTGATTTTCTTAATAACTTCAAATATTGATCAAAACCTATTTTAAAATGGCAATAAAATATTTAAAATTCAATTTATGTATATTTTAAGTGCCTTAGGGAGTCCTTCTGTCTTCAATGTTGCATTGTTTTTTAAAGCTTAGTGGTGTCCTTCTTAAGAATACTGAGAAAATCAAATAAATCTAAACAAGTTGTGAATTTGCGTGGCGAACAGAAAATTATTTATTTATTTATTTTTAAACACAACGTTTTTCCTCTTACTGGCGCCACCTGTAGTATTGATAGCATTGCAGCATTGTAGAGCCGGTAAGCAACTTAACTTAACATCACTTCATTTTACGATTTTCGACAACATATAAATCCGCACACTGGCGCCACCTGGTGTGCTTAATAGCAATGCAGTGCTTAAAAGTGTGCAACACTTAGTCGGTACACAAACTAGTTCAGCGACATTTCATTTTACGATATTCGACAACAGATCGATAAAATGTTAACTGGCAGTTCAGCCACAGATACTGTTAGCTGTGATTAATGAACACTTTTCACTTTAGACATCAATTTCATATATAACCAGTAAGAGTGCTGTAGTCAAGTGAGCGACTACGATATACCCTGAACTCAGATGTTAAATATATTCTACTTCTATTGGCAAATTTCCCTCGCATATTTATGCATACAGAAAATGCTTGCGGCTGCTAAGAGAAATGAGATCAATATGAGAATATATTTTCGACTACAACTTGGATGTCTCTAATCCGATCTTGATCAGATTTGGGCAGTTGACCAATAATATGCATATGCATAATATGCATTAATAGAAGATTTTGCCTCTCATATTGTAGCATTTATTGCTATCGGAAATTTAAATGTATCGATAATCGAAAAAAGGGCGCAGCTATCGATAAAATAAGCAATCTTGATATGCGCTTGTTATACGAGAATAAATAGTCTATATATATATAGTCTCTGAGATGCTGTGCTTATACGAAAAGACGGACAGGAGAGCACAGCTATATCGACTCGTCTATCGACCCTGATGGGGATGCTTCCTCCTGCCTGCTACATACATTTGCACAAAACCATTATACCCTTTTAATGGGTTCGGGGCACAAAAAGACTTACACATATATATATGTATATATATATATATACAAACGCATTTAACATTAGAAATATGTCAAACAATATTTTTGTTTTTAGTTGATTAATATTATACAAATGTGGATACTTTTCAACATTTTTACTTTTGTAGCGAAGACAATTTGATGCCCGTCATTTTTTTCAAGATGTTCAGAAAATATCTAACCGATATTCTATGCCATTTGCGAAACCGAACTAAAACTTTACGCTTGTTGCGCTTGCATCTATTGCTTATTCTTCTTCTTCTTCATCATCATATTTTTCTTCTGTTTTTCTTCTATTTCGCCCGGAGACCGAAAACCGCCTAAGAAAACCGGTTTCAATACGCTTCTGTTGTTGAGTAAAGTGCACTTTAACATGTAGCTTGTCCCCCAAAAGGTATTTCATATAAAATTAATTAGCCACAAGCGAAAATAATTAAATAAATGCACAATATTCTTGATTTATTAATTTCAAAAATTAAGCAAATTTTTAATGGCATATGTCGTATTTTTATTTATTATATCTTATTAAATTTCTTAGTTTTTAAATAGTCGAATCACTTTAGCGGCATATTATAATTTTTAATATTTTAATATGTATTTTATTTTCATTTACTTAGATATAAATTGTTAAATAGTTTGATTGCCTTAAAATCATATTCTTAAATTTATGTGTATATTTATTTACTGTTATAAATTATTATATATATTGTGTATTTATACTATTTTTATAATATATAATTCTGGTTTATATAGAGCCAAGTGTGTAAACAGTTTATTCTTTCCTTTCAAATCATATTCCTATTTACTTAGTGAATCGTGATTTATTCTTTGAAATAATAACTTGAACAAACAGTTTGCACTTATTATTTGATCGGGTGTAGAGCATTATGAGCTTCGATGTGGCATTGCCAATCTGTTTGTGGTTGCTCGATTTCTCCGAGAGCGATTCGCTGGCTGGTTGCCATTGTCTCAACGCTGCTCGTTGGCTGTTAGTTTGTGCGCGCTACTCGACAACGTTGGTTGTTGCACCAAACACCAAAACATCGAATATCGAACAACAGCAAACAACGAACACCAACCAAATCACCGAATAGTTTACAATTCTTGTGATTATTGTTGTTGTTGTGTTGTTTATTTTTTTTAATGTTTTACGTAGAATATAATTTGTTTTATTGTTTGTTTCGACACTTGTTGCATGCTGCAGTTGTCCTCCCCCTCTCAAAGCGAGAGCACATCACTGCAGCAAAATAGAGAAAGACGTGAGTGCAACTTGAAAGTTAGACAAGTGGAGCGATCGGCAATTGAAGCGGCAGCAGCGAGGGACGGGCGCCGCGAGTGGGGTAAGCCAAATCTTCCACAACAGCCGTTAGATGCCATTAAAAACAAACTATTTAAGCCAATTTGCTATGTGTGTTGCTGATGTGTTCGCTCGCTTTTATGACAGAACGCGATCTAAATTTGATAGGCGTGTGATTGTGATTGTGTGTGTGAGTGTGAGTGTGGACCACAACAACAGTCATCATCATCAGCAACTAGTGGTTAATGTGGCTCATGCAACCGACAAGTGAAGATTCTTGGGAAATGTGCATCTGGCCTACGAACAATTCTCTGTGGCGTCAAGTTGACAATGACGGAAAAAATAAAAAAAATACACCCACCATCATCTAGCGACTCGATCGGAAAGTGGCTCGGCTCCGATGTGTCGAGTACTCAATGCAAGAGCATGAGAATCGCAGAGAAATGCGCATGCTCGTTGTGCCTGAGTGCCAATAGCCATTTGCTGCACATACACATCTATGCATAAGCTAGAGTATAGTTTTTGCTGATCTATGCTGTATTTCTATCAGAGTTGAAACCTTGTAATTGTAATTGGCCCAAATGTAATTAAAGCCAATTATATTTCCATTGTAATTGTAAGCTGAACGAATCACATTTTGCCATGGCTACCAATATTAAATGGTAAATGACTGATACTTTTTTGTCATAGGTCAAATCGACATTTATTTTTCAAAAGTCCAACGGAGAATTATTTGGCAGGTAAAGATGCAATGCCAATTGAGAGTCTGACTGAAGTGCACTATAATCACCTATGCAGAATATGCTGGATTAGCAAGGAAATCACTCGAGTCAGAATGATGTAATATTTTTTAGAAAAGGTTTCATAATTGATCGCAATAACACAAAGTATTTTATTCGGAATCTGAGAATAAAGCGCCAAATCTGTATAAATACCAATAGTCAAGAATGTGAATTAATTTGCCACAAACCAAAAAAAAAGATCAAAGATATGCTTTAAAGACTTACCTCAGACTACAAAATGTCTAGAAAGTTGCACCTGTTTGTACTTAAAGCTAATACCACATGCATTGGGCGATATAGCATGGACTGTACGCGAATAGCATCAGGTAAAAAACAAAACTCAGGTCCATGAATGTAATATGAAATAGAGAGATCGACAAAGAGAGAGAGAGACAAAGGGAGAGAAAGAGAGAGAGAGAGAGAACTTAGAGCCCCAGAGTACCAAGTGACTTCGACTTGAAACAGTTGGCCTGAATTTTTGGGTTACTGTTCGTAGTTTGCAGGTTTTTCTTTTTAGTTTTATTTACTATTTTTTCTCGTTTTTTTTTTTTAAATTTGTTTTTGTTGCTTTTCACGCTTCTCGGCTTAGCTTTGCGAGCCAAGTGAACTGAACGAGTTGGCAAAGTGGTGGAAGGGTTGACGGGGAAAGGTGGTTGGGCGCTTGTTGAAGAAAGGGAGGGGGGCAGTAACAGCTACCGCAGCTGCAGAAGAAAAAACCAACTGTCGTCCATCGCAATAAGGCAAGAAATCGTTTCTCTACTAAGTTCTTTTAAGCTGATGTGTGCCTGTGTGTGTGTTATACGACAAGCTACGGCTCGTTGTGCTGGTATTTTTATGTGTGTATGCGTATTACGCCATGGAGGTGAGAATCATCCGAAGATACAGAATACCCCGGCCAAATGCACGGTTCATTGACAACGTCAGTACATAATGCCCATGATGAGATAGCGGTCATCTCACCAGTGTGACGGAGACTCCATCAAGTGCTGGACCAAAGTGTCTGGTGGGGCACTAAACTAAGCTGGGCAGGTCGAACACAGTGGGATGTCCTCGTACCTATGTCTGTGCAGGAAGACCCCGCAGTCGCCGTGACCTGTAAGGAATTATGGAAGCTGATTAATTTCACGGGCGATTGGGTCTTAGCCAATGTGTCCATCTTCCTTTTGTCGCCGCGCTTTATCTAGCATACGCTGCCCTCACCGACCTTCGGAGCGGTCGCTGCCCGAGTAGCGCTAATCTCCATAATTTTGTTCGCTAGTATGTCAACTGCCCATATGTCTTCTCGGATCACTGCTGCTTCGTCAGAGACCGTGCGAAATTGCAAAATCATACGCAGTACACTCAGACGGTTGCGTGAAGAAAGCCTCCTCTGCAGTCCCTTCTTATCGGACACAGCCATTGCCCAAATCGGTGCGGCGTACAACAGGACGAAGGCTACCACTCTCCCTTGCTTAGGGCCCCCTCCTTTGATTTGACTACGTCGTTGTTGCCTTACACCTGCATGTACTCAATTACTTGGCGGCTTGTAATGAGAGCAGCTTCGATTTTATGGCCTGCAATTTTCAAGCTAGCATCCATTGGGCATTTTTTGCCGCCTCCTCTAACTCATTAAGCTCCTTAGTTACCACGACCAGTGCCAGATCATCTCCTGCAAACCAAATTTCTTCCTCAGATCCATTCTTTGTCCAGGATTCGATACTCACGCCCTGTTTGCATGCCTAGAGTTTCACCCACGAGTCATTTGAATGTCAAGGTATCCACGCCCGGTTTGTCCCGTTGCAGCAATGGCTCACCCTTCTGGCTCCTCCTGATCCTCTCAACCGCCTTCCCAAGCTCGCCCAGCTTCTCATCCGTCTGTACCTTGCGGAGCATATCCGCGTAGCTGACCTCTCCGTTTGCCACAATAAGTTTGGCATCCGGGCGCGGGCTTCTCTTTTGTTGGGCCTTCCGGTCATCTTCTTGTGAGCAACTTCCTTCCACTGCTCACTTTGTGGGTGTCTCTTGCAACACTCCGTCTATGGAGGTAACTCAAGGAGCTGTGTGGCAACGGCTCTTATAATGCTTGTGTTCCATTTGAATGGGTTCCATTGGAAGCATTGCCCTAGCAGTCATTTCAGCAAGATATCACTTCGCTTACCGAGATGCCCAGGTTTCATAACATTCAAAAAAGAGGGTTCCCGTATTCATGTAAGACGTAACTGGGCTCTGTCTCAGACGCCTTCTCGCCTTTAGGGGTATACCTGGTTTACTGCCGAAGGTCACAAGTTGCTAACACTACTCAGGGCAAAAGTCGGTTTGGTCTTTGCCATGTTAATGACCAAGATCTTTTCGCCTACCGGCGGTACTTATCCGAGTAGTGTGTGTTGGGTGTGTATTCGTGTCGGGTATAAGTAATTAAGTAGACAACTTCGGCAGTTCAATTCACAGCCGTTGCTGCTACGTCGCAGATTTATTTATGACTCGACCATTTACAAAGGAACAGAGTCATGTGGTGGGGTTGGAAGGGTGTGCGGCTGCATCAACATGCAGATACAACATAAGCAACATGGAAATCAAGTTTATCAGCAGCTGCTCTAACGGTTGCTATTAGAATTATTAGAATTTGACGATGCGGATTACTGAAGAGTGGCAGATATGAAAGAGTGACAAAGCATCTCCAGCAATGCAGCTGTGGCAATCTTCTGTTGCTGGAAATCTTTTTGACACTCGCCTCACTTTTGCAATCTCCGGGTTACTGATTGGACGTCGTGGACTCATCGTAGAGTCTATTTTTGGGGTATACTCACACGTCACTTATTTGCTATCAGCTTTTCGCTTGAACGCTACCCAACTAGTTTCCCAGCATGTTTCTATTTGAATTGCAGCTCGCCTCAACTCCTTTAATATACCGACATATTCGACAGATTTGATGTAGATTCTATCCCCAATGTCGATAGAAATCTGTAGTCGATTAAGATAAAGACTGAAAACAATGCAAAGAGAAGGAATTATTTCCGAGCGAGTTGAATTCAAACTGGATAGTTTATATGCATAAATCACTTTAATGTTTGGGGATCGAGTAAGTAAAAATTAAATACTTTTCAATTTAATTAAAAGTTAATATATTAAGTAAGACCTCTCAATATCTTAAAATACAAATTGACTTGGAGAAATTGTCAAATGGTCTCCATGCCCATCAATTTGGAGCGCTAAGTGGATTTGACACATTTCACCAATCCATCATCATCCAGTTGAGGCAAGACGAGAGTCCAAATGAAACTTTCGCACAGCTTTTTAAATGGCGACCCTTCTCCGTGTGTGTATATTTTGTTAACTATTCGCGTTTATCTGTCAAAATCAAATCAAACAATCATTTAATTAGCAGTTACAACCAAACACCAGCAATTTAATAGGAAGAGGAGAAGTCGATGCTGACGATGACGCTGACGATGATGATGATGATGATGATGATGATGAAGAAACGGGGCCGCCAATTTCCGCACGCCATAACATTAAAATAAAAGCAAACAAAAAAAAAAACAAAACAAAAGCTAAAAATTTAAATTGGTTACTTGGCCGGTTGGCTGGTTGGCTGGGGCATCTGTAAAGAGTCTGCGGCGACGCCTGGGCGTTACCTTATTGGTGTAAACTTTCTAAGCTTTTAAGAATTTTGAAGTGTGTGCAAATATTTCCATATAGAAAGTAAATGAAATTTCTGCGCAAAATAATTGGCATAGGTGGCATGGCGGAGACCGTGTACTTGCTTGTTAATATATGTACGCGCACACACACACCGACACACACAGACACACATACACCTGCAGCAGCAGCACTTGCAACAGCAACAATAATGCCAAAGGTCTGCGCTTGCGTCGACGTCGCCTCGTTGCATTGTCAACGGGCAATTAGTGAAAGTTAAATCGAACAATGCAGTCGTCTCTTCTCCTCTCAGCTCTGCCGTGCCGCCCTCTCTCCTCACACACACACAGACACACACAGATGAACACATACACGCTCTCACCAGATTTTTGGCGCTCTCGTTATTTTTCGAGTTTCTTTGTCCACCTGCTTGTGCGCTGTCTGGCTGGCTGTCTGGCTGGCTGTCCCACGCAGCTGGGAGCTGCTGTAGGTGTTGTAGGCGCACTCCAGTTCAGTTCCATTGTTGTTGTTGTTGTTGTTGTTGTAATTTCACACTCTCAACAAGCAAAAGTGAAAAGAATACTCTAAAGCAACGAAATTTACGCACACGCACAAAGACAGACCGAAAGCTGTACGCAAGATGGCAGGCAGGCAGGCGGCAGGCTGGCAGAAGAGGAAGCAGAGACGAATCGGTGACAGCGACTGCGCAGCGGCAGCGAGACAGCGACATCTAGCGTTCATCATTCATTAATTAAGGCACGTGTGAAGCGCAACAGCAACAGCAACAATAGCAACAACAAATTTGACAGCGCTGTCAGCTTAACAGTTAGGCCAAAGTGTAAGAGAAAAAGATAACAGAGACAATGCTTAAGTAGTACAATAAAAATTAAGAAAATTAATTAAACCGTTTCGCATAATGAAGGAGACAACAAACAGAATACGCATAAAATTACGAAAAATAATAATAATAAAACTCTTAGTCGTTAAACTGTTAGCTAGCAGCTGTGGGCCGATATGCACATATGCATTTATATAGACATATAATGCACAGATCAAAGTTACATTTGTTCTTCAATACTTGTATTTTTCGGCATTTCTTAGCCTTAATGATTGAAATTTCAATATGAGGCATATGTTTCACCAGCAATAAACAGTGTTCGGGGCATATCTTTACCCCAGTCCGGATCATATCGACCATTTCTCTGCAGAATAGTGTACTTGCCACTAATAGATCCGTGCCTCAGCTCAGCAGTAGCGTGCTTATGTAAAATTAAGAAACTCAGCTGCAGGGCGTCAAGGCAAAATTAATTTACGTTCCGATTCCGGTTCCTAAAGTATACAAATTCTGCTCAAAATTCCGGTATTTTTCAAACATTCTTAAGGTAATCGATTAAGTGGCCTTGATATATACGGTACGGTACCGATGCCTAGTGGTACAATGCAGGTAGCTTCCCGTATATCAGCTTGAACAAAGATATATATACATATTCCGAATTTGAATAGGTAAACAACCTAACATCTAAACGAGAGCAATTGAAAATTGTGGACCCCCTTAGACATTTGGTAATAATGCTGGCTTATGAAAAATGCATAGGTATAACTAGTTGGGGCAACATTTATAGTATTGGGGACTAAAGGGGCTGCTGCGTATATTTTGGCAAACGTTTAAAACGGCACAAAAAAAATCGGTGTCTCAAATGCACTTTGGGATATACTTCAATCAGTTAATTCTGCTTGCTTGCCTCAAATCGTTGATATAGCTTTCTGTAATTTTGAGGGATTGTTGCCCATCATGAGCCGAGGTGAGTGGAATCCTCTACTCACCCAACTACGTCTCTATGGGTGTCTTATATTGATGTATCAATCAATTGTCTGAATTTAAAATATCTCATTTATAACAAAAACTTTGACCGAAAGATTTCACATCAGATATAATATTGAGGTTTCCAGGTGTTTCGCCCTCATATGGAGCCCAATTTCGGTGTTCCAGTTAATTTTCCTCGGGTTGTGGTTATAAATTACATGCAAATACAGTTATTTGAAGGTGAACGGAAATCTTGGCTAATTTCCAAATGATTAATGCGTTTGCGGGTATTGCGGGCGAAAAGTGATTTACTCTAATTAATTAAAGTCAGATTAGATACTCCCCAAAAAAGAAAAACACGAAATAACATATTGAAAACGAAGCCAGTGAGGCGTTTAAGAGTTTCTTGACCTTCACGGCGCTTTTTGCGCAACAACAACAAAGACAACGGCAACAACAACAACAACAGCAGCAGCACCAACAGCTACAGCTACAGTAGCAAGAGCTGTAACAGCCACCGATTCATAAATCACGACTTTCGCGACAATTTTCACCTATAACTCATCTAAATGGTAACGAGAAACCCCGCCAAAAAGGCCAACTGCCAACTGTGAAACCAGTTTGCAGCTAAATGACATTTTGTCATACTCTTTAACGCAAGTTGAATAAGTTTAGTTAATTGGTTCACAGAGTACGTCTACCCATGTATAATGTTGGCCTTTGTGCTTAGCCTAACCTACAGTAAAATATCATTAATCTCCCATAACGTGAACTAACTTTAAATATTCGTTTTCATTTTACAATAAGTTTTTGTGAGCCAACAGAAAGCGTTCTACCATTTAACCTTTTAAAATGATCAAACTTCTTTTTAAATTTATTATTCTCTTAACTTAATGATCTTTATAGGGTTTATAGTGGAATTTAATTTAACTTTATTAGAAAATAACTTTTCTTAAATATTCAAATTTGTGAACTTTTCACTTTCCTTAAATATTTCTAAAATCTCCAAGTCTCTTTCGATGTTAAAAATTTAAAGCCCATCTTAAAAATAGTGAATTTTTATTGTTATCAAAGAGAGAACTTAATTAACTTATAACTAATGATTCAAGTGCTAATCGCTCAGAAGATAAGATAACAAAAATGAATAACCCAAAATACCACATTTAATTCACGGGATAAATTGATAACCATGTTTGAAGAGCATTGCAGCTTCGTCGAAGCAAATGGAAATTTGCTCACTTTTAATTGATAAATATTGTTGAAAAATTTGTAATTAATGCTTGCTGATATTTAAATACTCGTACATCCTATATATGAAGTTATATATAAGTATAAATATGGGTAATTCCTGTATAATTATTTGTAAAAAAAATATGTTTGACGGAGTCATGGCTCATATAATTCAATATTTTTCAAGTTTCGAAATTAACATGGCTGATAAATTTGACAATTTTATGACAGGACATTTTTTAAAGTTATCGTTGTCATATTTTGTTGCTTTAACTGTGCATTTGTGCGGTCAGCGTAAAAGGCACAATGTCAATAAAAAAGAGATTTTTTTCGATTTTTTTTTTTTGATTTTGTTTTTATTTTTTATGTGCATCATTAGAAAGTGAATTGCGCGTGTGTTGTTGTTGTTGTTGTTTTTTTATTTATAGTTGTTTTTGTTGCTGCTGCTGTTGCTGTTGCTGCTTACTGGTTTGCTGACTGATCAGCAGCACCTTTCTCTTAACGGCAGAGCGAACCGAAAAAACAACAACAACAAAATCAAGACGAGCGAAAAAAAAAAATGTATAAAATAAATAGCAAAATCCAAAATCGATTTGCTTCGGTTGAAAACGGCCAGACTTGGGTCTGGTAACTCGACGCCGGAGTTGGGCTCAGCTTGGCTCTTAGCACTGGAATGATGCCGGGGGATACGGTAGCAATGGACAATTTATGAGCGCCACTGCCTGCATTTTATTGCAAAATAAATTAAATGTAAATTAACAAACGTTTGTAAACGCCAAATTAAAAAATATAAAAAAACAAAACAAATTTTCAATGTACCGCGTTACGGGACCAGATCATTTAGCCCAAAAGACCGCTCCCATCTGTCCCATCTGTCCATGTAATATGCATTGTCAACGGATTCGCTTTGGCTCCCTTAGACAAAACGCCAGCAATTTAATGCTCTTCAGTTTCATGTCCAACTAAGGCAGACAAATTTGAGTGGCCATTCAAATGGGTTGCACAATTGTTAATGATGGCGATTAAAACTATGCGGTGCAATTTGCCCGATATTTCCTTCAAGTCTTATGCTGTACACAGTTGACAATGTCTTGTCAAATGCCCGCTTTTAGCATATGCATGACCTAGTTATAATATTATATAGTTTAATATATTTCAACTAGATAGTAATTTGAACTGCTTTCTTAAAAAACGATTAAATGATGAGTTGCCAGCAGTTGGATTCCTTAAATAAACACTATATGCGAAATGTATCCCAAACTTGATGAGGAAGATATTTATGACAAAACACACACACAGACACACAAATCTTTGTCGCAATTCTCCGCTCGATTTCCACAGGTAACTAAGCGGACCAGTGAGCCTTGTGCCTTAATTAAATGTTAATATATCCACTTTTGGTTTCGCAGGGCCCTACGGATCAGCGTTGGCCAGTTGGCCATCAGCTGGGCCCCGCCCCGTTGATCAAGCCGCGTTTCACTTTTGCTTTCATTAAAAAGCATACAATTTCGTTGCCCGCTCACTTAGCAACGGTTTTTTTTTTTATTATTATTTTTTTTTTACTTGAGTTTTTAATTTGTCTGACCCGTTTGGTTGGGGGAGGGACTGGGTGGGCTAGGGGCGAATGGGGTATTTCTGTGCTCCCCAGCCAACGTTGCCGACATGCGACAATTGAAAGTGTTGTCAATTTTATTTGTTTTTTTTTTTGTTGTTGTTGCTTTTTTCAAGCTCAACGGCAACTTTTTCACTTTTTTCATCGTCTGTCTGCTTTGTCCAGGCGTCGCACTGCGTCCACTTGGCGGTCACTTCAGGCGGCTGCTTCAGATTTCCGTCATTACTGTCATGCGACATTAATCTTTGTGTTGTTGTTGCCGTTGTGTAGCTTGTTATTTTTATTATACCCTGATTTTTATTATATTTTTCTGTTTTCTGCTGTTGCTGCTGTTGTCTTTTGGGCAACGCTGCTGCTTATTATTTCATTTCGCATTGTCTTTTGGCGGTCGAGCAGCGCCCAATGGTCAAACTTTGACAACCAGTCGACCCGGTGCCAGAGCCCAACCAACGCTTGTGAACAGGTCTTCCTTCCACGAGTAGTCTTCACTTTAATTATTCGCTGTCGTTTACAACTTGCCTCCGTGAACCAAGTTTCAGTTACACCAGCCAGAAAAAAACAAGTCAGAGTGCTGCAGGCGAGTGAGCTCGACCTCGACTTACCCTGAACCCAGCTGTTAAATATATTCGAAAACTATTCGCAAATTTCCCTATAATAAGTTTCACACCCAAATGTGAGCAGGTCTGCAATTGCACTCATTTCTTACAGCCAGCTCAGGCACTGAAGAGAAAAAAAAGAAGAATGCAGCGCAGGTTCTTATTCACAAGCCCAAACTGATCCTAGCTGACTCATGCACATACATAAATACAAATATACATACATATATACATACATATATACATACATAAAACATAAAAACTGAGAGAAATGAGACCAAAATGAGAATATATTTTCGACTATAGCTTGAGTGTTTCAAATCCGATCTTGATGAGATTTGGACAGTTGACCAATCATTTGCATATGCATATTATGTGTTAATTACAAGAAAAATTGTGGCATTTATGGCTATCAGAAATTTATTTGTATCGATAATCGGACAACGGAGGCAGTTATCGATCAAATAAAGCAAAATTGATCTGCGCCTGGTAAACGAGAACCTATATTCAAGATTCTCTTCTAGTCTCTGAGATCTGTTCATGGAGACAGACGAACGGACGGACGGACGGAAGAAAATGGATATATCAACTCAGCTGTTGACCCTGATCAAGAATATATATACTTAATGGGGTCGGCGATGCTTCTTCTGCCTGTTACATACATTTGCACAAAACCATTATAGCCTTTTTACCCATTTTTAAGGAATTTATATATATATATATGCAGACATCTATGTGTATGAACCGATCATAATGAAGTTTTCACAGTTGATATATATATATATATATATATATATATATATATATATACTTTATCTTCAAAATTCTGTCGTTTATTGGTACCGTTCACAGATTTATGGAAAGTTAAGTGCAAAACAAATCATATAAAGAAGGAAATCATATATTATACCAATACCACGTCTCAGAATGTTGAAAACGTTTTAGCGATATAATAAAATCATATAGTCTCTAGCTTAAACTCCAAATATAGTGTTTGCTGTCAAATACTGACCTATCACAGCTCATCGACCCAGTTCCACAAGAGTGGGAATTAGCTGGTCGCATTTACACTTATACCCTGCTACCGAAGAGTATATTGGTTTGGTTGGCCCTCGAAGCTACAAAATGGATATTTAAAAAAACAAATCTCTAACACCTCCAAGCTTAAATTGAATATATACCACAGGAAGGCAGATCTGAGCGGCAATTCTGCAATCCCGCACGACACCCCCATTCTTAGAGCTAATGTTTTCAAATCGGAGGGAAGGTCACTGGTAACTTTGCCCAAAGAGAAAATGAGCAACCTTTTCGAAGATCGATGTTCTTTTACAAATTTTAAGCTAGCATTACTCGGCTATCAGAGTATTAAGCAGTCGCCTATTTCCACTGGTTAGTTTTCACTCGATTGGCCTTTGTCGTTTTGAGTCAAGTGTGGTACTATCGATTGCCGATCATATTGTGGCCTTTTCTGCGGATTAAACAAAATGGTTTTTGTGTTCTATAACTCATACATAAAAGACTAATCAAAGAGAATCGTGCGGACATAGTTGCTGCTGCGTGTTGATGTTGTTGTGTCTTCAATGACCCACTAAGTTGAGGTATCGTGCACGGAAGGTAAAATAAAATTGATGTGAAATTATTATACGCTGATATCGAAGGTATCACAGTATATTGGTTTTGTGCAGTGTCCGTCATGCTGTCTGTCCGTTCGACTCGCTCAGAGATGGAGACTTAAAGCTTGGTCTGTGCCCGGGTCAGACAAAATGTAAGAATTGCAGTGGTACATCGCCAAGGACGCCAGAAAATCGATAAAATCGATAGTCGCAAATCGATAAAGCCAGAAATCTCCCACAGTTTTAGGGCTACAGTCACCCACAGTATCTCCCACAATTTGTAAAAGAAAGGCATTGTAAACGTGCCTTAACAATTAAATCTTTAAACATTGTTGTATATTTTGAACTGTGGGTAATGGATCCTAAGACGGGCTGGGCGTGGCTGGGAAATTTGTAAATTAATATTATGGTAGTGGGAATGTACCTTCAGCATTTTTGAAGCATCATCAGCAATCTACCATCCAATTTTAATGGCTCTAGCATTTGTGGGGATGTGGGAAATATATCGATTTGTAATTATCGATTTCTTAGTGCGCAAGTGAACGTAGCACTCCGATTTTAACCCTTTGTCGGGGTTTCAAAGTTAGAGTCTAGAAATTTTAAATGTGTAATACTGGTTAAAAGCGGAAATAAAAGTCTTGGAACACTCCCATTATAATTGTATGGTGCAATACTGGTATCAGAGTATTTCGCAGTAGGTTAAGCTCGACACAACATTCTCGCTTGCTTAACCTTAATTATTTTAATTGTTTCTTGAAAAACGCAACAATTAAATTTAAAATTAAAAATTAGCCGTTTACCCATTCGAGATTAGGCTACAAATTTGCAGCAGAAAATATGATGATTTATAGAACCAGTTACTGTTGCTGCTGTTGTAATTGTTGTTGTTGCTGTTGTTGTCGCGGTTGTTGTTGCTGTTGTTGTCGCTGTTGTTGCTGTTGTTGTTGTGGTGGTTGTTGTTGTTATATATTACGCGAGTTGTTTTTACCTTGACCAGATACTCGAACATCGTAATTGAAAAGTTCCCACAGAGACCGAAAAAAAAAAAAAGAAAAAACATCAAAATCATTTCCCGCTTCGAATGCGATTTCAAGGCGAAACCTTTCAATGTCGGCGAAGGGTGCACGAGCTGGGGGCGTGCCGGGGGCGTTGCGTTGAACAAAATATGAAAAATATGAAAGAGTGACAACAACACGAAACAGTAACAAAATCACGAAGGCTGCTATTGTTGAGGTTGAAGTGTGCCTCTATTTACAATGGTAAACAAACAAACAAACAAAATGTATTTAAATGTAAAAAGAAATCAAAGCACTCTGAGACTCACCGATGATTAAACCCATCCCAGTGGTGGTTTTTTAATGCTTACAAGTAAATTTATTAATAACTCAATTCCCATAGGAAATCTATAACAAAGTTGATCTGGTGTTGATACTTTTTCTTCCAGCATGTTTGAATAATACCAATTTTAACCAAAACAACAATACAACAACAACACAAAATGAGATCGTTTTTTGCCGCATTCCACATTGCCAAACATTAACATTCTAAATCCACATCGCAAGTCTTTTTTGAGTATTCGTTGTCGTTGAAGTGTGAGTGGCAAAACTAATTAACTTGATTTATAGCGCAATGAAAAATAACTACTTTTTGCCAAAGAGCCCAGTGAATCAGAAACCAAACTTAACCATTAAAGAGTATTTCATTACTACTTTGCTTTCGGAATTGAATTATAAATGATTATAAAAATAAAATAAAAGATAAATTATATTCTAAAACAATCGCTTGACTTTGTCGAAATATCAGCTGTTTGTGACTTTGATGTATATGAAATCATTATAAGAACACCAAATAATAACCAATAGGCTAATGCACTGTCAAAGTTATTTAAATCGCATAAGATTCGGGTTATGCTAATCAGATTGAATAGGGGCAACACGCTCTAAAAACGTTGAAGATGTATTGCAGTTCTGGTCAGCTGAATGAGAATGTTCTTCTTCTTTCTATTAAGTATATATACTTTTGTTGAAAACAAACGCTATTTTAAAATTGAAAGCTTTGACTAGATCTGTACAGAAAAACATATATTTATCATAGTCTGCCGAGCAAATCATCAAACCTCTCAAACCGATGGCAGCAAGCAGCTTAAGTCTTTGTCTTTTACCGAGTTTGCCAACATTTTAGTTGGCAAATTTTATGCATTACTAACGACAAGTTTAGATTCGAATCATCAGGAAGCGAATGAGCAAGAGTATGACATAATAACGAGTAACAAACAAGCGCTGAATGCTCGTCAGATGATTGGGGCTTTTAGCTTGGTGTGCGAATCAATGCGAAGACCACATACATTCATAAATTCAGACATATGTACATAATACACGAGCATATGAAATCAACGACGGTTGAATGGAGCGCCGAATGCTAGACAATTATTGTGATTACGTGGCTCACATTAGATACAAGACTCACTTCAATAACTGCCAAACACTGGGCTCAGAGCACTGAGTACTGAGTACTCTGTACTGTGTACCTGAGGTATCGATTACCGTGCAGGCAAACACTTCCCATTAAAAGTATGCATGAAGCCAGGCTTACAGGCCCACAGTCCCCCCATTTTCCCTCTGCCAATCTCAGTCTCAGGTAGAGTTCAAGTCGACTGCACACAAAACGAACTTAAATCGAAACCGAAACCAATACGCAAAGTGTAAGCTAAAAAAAACAAAAAAAAAACGAAACAACAAAAACAAAAACCTTAATTACAACAGCAACAACAACAACAACAACGATATCAGCAAATGAAGTCAAGTAACACCTCAGAGCCAGCAGTCAGCAGTCATCAGCCATCAGCTGCGAGTAGTACTCAGTGTAGTGATTAGTGAGTGAATCGGCTGTTCCAGTTTTAGGCAGGGCTATCATATGACCGCAAATCGCTCCATTGAAGCATTGCAATTTCTGTATAAGTATGTGTATATACATGTATACATATGCATATATATACCCATTAAGTGTATACATATACTAATACCCTATACCCATTGAAAATGGGTATATTGAAGTGTGCAAAGGTATATAACAGGCAGGGTGGAAGCCATAGTTGATGTGCGATATTGATTTGGTCATGCCCCTGTCTGCCTCTCCGTCTATCTGCCTATCTGTATGATCTGTACGATCTCAGAGACTGTTACAACTAGAACTATTTAATATATAAATATCCTTAAATAGTTAAAGCATCGATTTCCTATCACAGACTGTTTTGCACGTTTGGTAATGGTTTAAAGAGCTATAACACCAAATTCTACAAGTATGTTGTCGTGTATCACAATCCAAATAATAAGGAACACCTTCCCCTGATACTGCAACATGGCATGTTTACACATTTGAGTTCTACCCGTATGTTTTTTTAAAAAAAGAAGCCCAACCATTGCCAAAGTATTTTATTTTTTGCATGTTTTGCTTCTTTTGCTTCTTTTCTTATATTCCTTCTTTTCTTATATATTATTTTTTATACGCAAAATGCGATTATACGGGTAACGGGTATTTGCCAGTCGGGCACTCTAGACTTGAGCAGTATAGTTTTTTTTAAGTTTTGGTCGCACAGCCAGCACACAGAAAATGTGTCGAGGCGTCTGATACTTAAGCGCAGACTCAGACTAAAACACCGGCTGAGACTCAGACTCAGACTGGGAGTGCAAACAATGTTGGCAATAGCATGAGCGGTATCCATTGTCTTTTTTGCGGCTCTTCGATTATAATGATGTGACGCCAATGGATGATGTAATGATCTCAGGGCCTGGCCACGTAATCACCACCCAAGCAACTCTACAGCCAAACAACTCAGCAACTAAGCAAGTTTGTTTAATTTGTTTACCGCCGATTCGGTTGATGCGACGCGTCTCTTCCTTTTTCGTTTCTTCTCTTTTTCTTAGTTCGGTTTCAGTTTCTGCAGCCTTTCGGTTTGATACGATAAAAAACATATGTATACAGTATGATTTCTCTATATATATATTTATGCATATATTTCCATATGCATATGCATTTTCCACTGCAAACAGCTTTTATATACAATTGACTGGAAATTTAATTTGATTTTAACTTAGTTTGACTTAGTTTGGGAGTAAATAGCACTTAATTGTTATAGGCTCAAAAAGCCTGCTCAAATGCACAGGGTGTCCTGATTTTATGATGGAATATTAAAGCTGGCGACCCATTATGAAATATCAAGACTCCCTCGTATGTTTTTTTATATCTGACTGCATACAGACCCTTTACTATGAAATGTTATTTACAAGAATGTTTTTGTTTAAAGTATTTTGAGCTCAACGAAAAGAAAGTAATGAAAAACACAAATGGAATGAAAAAAAAAACTTTTTTAATTGACTGCTATATCAATACACTAATAAGCCAAATTAAATTCTTGAGAAATCATAAGAATTCATTTTCCTTTGTTTTCAAAGCATTTCAAGAATTTTATTTTACTATTCATATGCAGTTCTCAATTCTCAGTTCCAAAGTTATCTAAATCAGCATATATTTCTTAAAACATTTTTAAAAATCAATTCAAAAAATCAAATTTAGAATGAAAAAAAGTACGAATGCTCTAGTCGAGAGAGGTCGATTAGCCTCACTTGTCCGTTCCTTATCCGATTCTCAT
This sequence comes from Drosophila picticornis, assembly GCA_035043845.1. Taxonomy (NCBI): domain Eukaryota; kingdom Metazoa; phylum Arthropoda; class Insecta; order Diptera; family Drosophilidae; genus Drosophila; species Drosophila picticornis. Next base: position 19,032,949 of record JAWNMR010000492.1, on the reverse strand, counting down.
AGAATTTATACAGATATTTTATGTGTATCTTTTAGGTTGCCTTAACTTTTCTATTCCTAATGGACCTGCTAACAACTTTCTGTTGTCTTCATTTAGAACTGATGACGCTGCGATTTGTCACTTGGAAATCTTTCAACGAATTTCCAAAAGAACAGCATCTTTCTTTAATTCAATGCCCAACTCTTGAAATGAATGTTGGATCATTTTACAGTTAAAAATACCCAAATTAATTATATCGTTTACTTTTTTCAATTAAAGTCTTTAAATTTAATTTCTCTCTTTTAATTTTACATAATTTAATTTTTAAGTTTAAGTTTGAAGAATATAAATTATAAGGACAGACAGACTAGGCTGAGTCGACTCGTCTTATATCCCTTATATAAGATATTTTAGCTCAACTTCGTTACACCCTTTTTGATACTTTTCAATCGGTACAGGGTATAAGACGATTTAGATTTTTGCTTACGTGAGCGTTGGGCAAAAACTCGACAATTCACAATTCGAAGGTAATTAACATATGCCATGCAGTTTTCTATGGTCTGTCGCCCGCTGTCATAATTACGAGTTCAACAGGTGGTTGGGGAAAAGTGGGCATAGCGCATTGATTGCAATAGTGTTTTCCAAGTGTTTTACGATTGTCATCCTTGGCAAATTGTCGTTTGATGTAATTAACACTTGGCTTTTAATTAGCGCAGATGTGTCAATGTTGTTTTTTTGGTTTTTGCTTCTGCTGTTTGCTATTTGTTGCTGCCTTATTGTTATGCAGTTAAAAGAAAGCGGCGCTTGGGCTTTTAGTGCACACAAACAATAAAAGAAGTCGCTTGAAATCGAATAAGTTTCGCCCACAAATTTTTTAATTGAATGTCGTAAGAGTTTTTCGGACAGTTTTGAGTTGCGTCGCTCACCGCAAAAATATGTAAAATAACTGCTAGCCGCTCCACTCCCCCACCCAATCCCCTCGCTCCCATACACCCATACCCTCGTGAACAAAAAGAATTCTGTCAATTGGCTCACAGCTGTGTTGTAGGCGTGGCATGGAGGCCAGGCGGCTGGGAGGGGCCGTCGCAGCCATCGAAATCAGCGCAAGGCGGTTATGTCTGCTGGTTTGCGTTTTCAGTTTGATTTGAATTTGCTTTTCGTTGGATATTGTTTGTATTTGGTTTTTACCCACGCTGTGCAAAACAAAAGACTTAGGAAACGAACTTGCCCCCAGACAGTAATGCAAAAAATGTGGGACAGCAACGAAATGCGAATAGGAACAAAGTGTTGCAGCGAATTAGTTGCACGTTTTCTCGACTTATTGTGTTTGTTGTCATAGCTGTTGTTGTTGTTGTTGCTGTTGTCGTTTTTAACTCAGTCGCGTTGGCTGTTGTTGCAGAACAATCAGCTCATTAGGCGCATGAGCTGCAACTGTGCAATGCGTTTGCTGTTGCTGTTACTGCTGCTGTTGCTGTTGATGTTGCTGCTGCTATTGCTGTGTGCAACGTAATTACCCGAAAAGGCGCAACTTTAATGTTAACACAAATTCTCTACACACAAACACACAATAAAACAGCACACACAGATTTCGTTGACTTGAATTCAATCTTTATAAATGTGAACAGATATTTATGGCCTTCCCACCACCTTCTAGCGGAATCGACTACATAGTTCCCTCTTAATACTCAAGTATCTCTTTCCACCTCTCCATCCCATCCACCGGACGGGTCTTTGAATATTTACACAGGCTTCCTAATTGCTGAATATTACAACTGTCCATGTCCATTGCAACAATTACAGGATGCAGCTTGATGGGAAATAATTAAGCTAAGTTGTCCATCCCTCATAACGACTACTGTGGAAGTTTGCTTAATGCAGAGGAAGAGGAATGGGTCCCAGCCATTGGTCTAAGAAGACTTCCATTCTTGTGGTTTTAATAGCCATCCGTTATAACAAATACTTTCTTTCCGCCATAACCCAACCAACCCCTACCCATTAAACTGGTGTTGACAAGTTTCAGTCCGCCCTAATGCACATACATAACTCAGGTAAACATTAATTCGTGTTTTTTTTATATGCATTTTGATCTTGGAACTGCCCCCTAATTAAGGAATCAGCTAACAATGAATTATAAGTGTTTCTCTACTCTGTGAGCAGCTCTCGCATTTAGGGCTACAGCAGATGCAGCTCAGCATCTAATTAAGCCAATCTGATATTTCCGTAGATGAATGTATTACGGGACTATGTCAAGTTGCTGTTGCTGTTGTGGTTGTTGTCGTTGTTGTCGTTGCTCGTGGGCATGGGTGTGAGAAAAGCGCAGTAAAAGTGCAGCATCTTCACCGCAGCACGTTAACTGACTCGACTTGGCATTGCCTGAGATCTAAAAACTATTTGCCATGACATGAGAATTAGGCGCAAAAGCGCAGCCAAGTCGGAAGAGAGCTTGTGCTAGATTTACCTTGTAATCGGTAGTTAGAGTCAAACATTGTTGTCATTGTCGTTGTCGTTGTCGTTGTCGTTGTTGGCGTTGGTGTTATTGCCATTGTCTTTTTCTATTGGGGTAACGTTCATCACGTTTGTCGATGCAATTTCACAGATAACTGTTTCTTCATGTTTGCCACTCGTGCGGTTGCATAATCCAGCAGCAGCGGCAGCAACCACCACACCACCACCAGCAGCACAAAACCAACCGAAACAATGCAAGCGTTTTAAAATGCCGCTATTATCCAACAACAACAATTGCAACTTTTGGCCAACTGCTTCTTTGCCTTTAACTTTGGCAGCTTCCTCACTAGTAATTCCAACTCACCACCCCCCCCCCTCCCCCCCCAAACTCCGCTACCTTCCCACTTCTACACTTCCCGTCTATGTGGGTCACAGCAACTGCTTGCTGTTTGTTGTTGTTGTTGTTTTGTTGTTGTTGTTGTTGTTGTTGTTGTTGGGGCTGTGGCAGCAAGAATATAATTATTGTAGACAATCTTATACCTCTGCATAATGTGGATCGGATAACAATTTGGCTGTCGTAAGAACTATAGACTTCAAAATTAATTATTGATTGCAATTCTTTTTATCGAGACTTGCAAGACAACCAAAACTCTCATCAACATCGGTTCACAATTTCATATGGCTCCCATAGTGACAATAGCTCAACTCGGTTTTAATTAGAATCAAAATTAAGATATGAATATCGGTCTGCGAGGGAATGTTGTCTTCGGTGTACCTTAAATGGATGTTCTGACTTGTTTTGTATAGTTTTGCAGACACTTTTTTGCCTGTCTTTTTATTTGGTGCCAGTTGACATTTGCCATTGCATTTTATCGGGGCTTGTTATGACATTTTATAGTTTGTTTGTTTTCTGTATTTTGGGTCGGTGCGACATTTGAATGATTGTCTGGCATTTTGTCATGGCCAGATTGCACTGCGCAATGCAATATGTTATTTTAAGAGTGCCTGCATTTAATATAAAAATTTGTTTGTTTCTTACAGATATTTGAGCCAAAAGACCATTGCAGCATGTAAGTAAACAAAATAAAACTATTTCAGTTAATAAAGCCAGAAAAAAGAAAAAAAACACAGTTTTTATATTAAACTATTATTATATTTTTATATTAAAATTCACTTATATCTTATACATTTTCATAAATAGCAAATTGAAAGAAATATTTGTTTAACAACTTAACTTAACAGCATAAATACTTGTAATGAGTAAGCCCAAAAAGGAAATTAAATTAATTTGATGAAAAAACTATTTTGTGTGGAAAAGTGATTTAGCCTTTCAAATTTTAAAAGCGATGTTTATTTATTTTTTACCATTTTGAATTACGAAAATGAATAAGCAATCGGAAGTCAAGCGATTCATCTTTTCATTTATCATTCTTCTAATGAATGTTGCATAATGAAAACATTAACCTTTTCCCACTTTCCCAATAACAAAATCGTAAAGTTCATTCGAGAGCAACAAATACCTGATATTTGGAACAAAAAGATAATACTGGCATTGTGTGCATCTCGTATTAAAATGCATTTTGCATAAATTGTGTCATTGTCATGTTTCCCATTTCGTTGCTTTTGCATGTTTTCACATGATTTTTAAAACGCATTTGACAAATGCAGGAACAGCAAACGACAACAATAACATGGATAGTATGACAACAAATCACAACAAAAAACAATAATGCAACACTTGAGCGCCACACAAAAGGGGCATTAAGATGACATACAAAATATTTTGGTGTTAATTCGTTGAAGCAACAATAAATCACCACAACGCATAGAAAGCTGGTGTTAATGAACTATTTTTGTGAGGACAACAACAATAACAACAAATGGCTGCAAGTGTGCGCCAAATGATAATCAAAATCAGAAAAAAACAAAGAAAAAACCAACGAGAAATGCACGGTAAATTTTAAGAACAACAACAACACAAACAACTCAAAGCTGCGCTGTGCATTTAAATGGAAATTCAATTTGGTGAGACAAGCTGTATTGGAATGCTGAAGAGGAAGGTTGGGGGTATGTGTAGGGGGGTAAGGGGAAAGGGGGGGGTCTCTTGCCGAGGCGTCAAGTGGACACTTGACAAACACAACAGCAAATAAAACAAATTGCACAATGCACAACTGAAGTTTGTTTTAAAGAGCAGATTTAGGACGACCAGCCATACCAACCACCCCATGAAGTAAGCGACAATAAATGCATATTTATTTCACGTATTCTCGAGGAAAATCTCTCTTCCTGTAATTACATTTTCAATAACAACAATTCTTAGGGAAACCTCTAAGCCTGCTTGTCTGTGGCTAACACATCTTGCTCCACAGGCTCTGATTCAGATATTTGCGTATCTTTCTTTATTAAATGTCTCATTATCTTTCTCTGTCTCTCTCTCACTCTCTCTCTCTCTCTCTCCCTCTAATTTTTACTCTCAGCCTTCTTTTTTCTTTTTTTAATATTTATTTAATTCTATGGAACTTAATTTTTTACTTATTGAAACATTTTTTACAAATTGTGTTTTTAGTTCACATAAAATAAGTAAATAACAAATAAATAAAAAATAGAAATATTTTATAATAATAAATCAAAGCAAAATGTATGTTAACTGTGGTTTAATGATGTGGTTTCTGATATACTGCTGGCTCAAAGTCCGTTAAATATAAATTATTTATTTTATTTGTTGGTAATCAAAAAGCGCTCAAAACACCCATCAAAATCGATAAGCCACTCTCAAAATAACAAGTCATTACAATTGCTGCGCAATTAATAAGCTCTCGACTACAAACACTGTTTTCAATGTGCAAGAGCATTCCAATTTCGAGACACTCGAAATTAACTTTCCACTCATGTCTGAAATTGCATTTTAACCTTCAGCATTTCTCAATGAAATTTCAATAAGAGCACTGACAACAAAGAAGCAGAGAAAAACCCAAATATCCAAATACCCAAGTTTTCTGCATGTGGATGGCATTTCTGATTGACATTGTTGGCTGGCTGCCCGTTGCTTTTTATCGTCGCTTCTCTCATGCACACATGCCCCCCTTTGCCCTGGTATTGGGGAGATCGCTGCGTTGAGCTACATCACATTGTGTGTGTGTGTGTGTGTGTTTTTTTTGTCTTTTCTTTTATTTTTGAGCCAATGGCAGGCGTATGGTGAAAGTTGTTAGCCTGTCGTTTTAGGCCTTGTTGAATGTTTAATTGCTCATTTCGGTTGTCAAATCTCCTAAGTATTGACCTTTTAAGCCACGTCCTTCAGCGCAATGTGCCAGATCCCGCAAGTCAGGTGCAAAGCTCAGCTACTTTACTTGCCTCTCAAACTCTTGCACTTGCCTACATACTTTTCTCTTCTCTAGTTACGTTTTTGCTGTTATCGCCTTTCTCCTGCCACTTTTGCATGGCAGTTTGATTATTTTTTCGATAGGTTTCGCAGCAATTTTTGGCTTGATTATGCGAGCATTCGAAATTGCCTGCCTGGTTAACTGTCTGGCTAGTTAGCTGGAAGCCCACATGTTCATGCTCGCCTTAGCTGCATTTGGCGTCAACTTTCATTGATTTGCTGGCAGCTCGAAATATGTATGTGAAAAGCAGCAAACGTGCCACGAAAAACAAAAAACTGCTGAAAACTGAAAATGTATCGAGACAATTTCACTTTTGATTGTCTTGTTTTTTCTTGTCAGCGGCAGCTACCCTGCCACCAAAACCACCACGCCACACCCCACTCCTCCCACACTCAACTGCAGCATACAAATCGTGCACGAGCAGTTCAGTCGGGCTGCCAGCGCAAGTTTGTCGCCTAAGTCTTTTGATTTGGAACTCGCAGAATGTCCTACAATTCATGTTTTAGCCACTGTTGCCAAGAAAATTGGTAAAACGTGCTTTTATTTGGCTCTTAAAAAAAAAAACAAATTAAATTCAGACTTTGGCGGTTTCCAAATAATAATTGATTAACTGATATTTTTCTAAAGCTAATTGGCCTTCTGTTGGTATAGAAAATATTTAATAAATATGCTTTTATATATATATATATATATATATATATATATATATATATATATATATATATATATAAACATCTAAAGCCAAAAAAGTCGTATTCTGCATTTGCTTATGGAGTTCATCTCCCGGAACATTTAAGATCAGTGATATGCCAGAGGTGCCTAATTTAAGCTACGATCGAAAATGTTGCATTCAATTGTATTCAAAGCTATGCATTTGAGCTCTAATCTTCTTATGGCCATTCTTAATTCTACTCAGTGTCAGCAATAATTTGTAAAAATTAGTTTGGCCAGAGTTGCCGTAAATGCATTCAAGAGAACTTTCCCAAACAACACAACCAAAATCAAGTTTCCCATGACTTGGGCTTTAAATTTGAGGCGCAGTCGTTCGCGAACCACCTTGTGTGTGTGTGTGTGTGTGAGTTGCTTTATGATTTTTAGCTGTCTTAACAGTTACTTTTGGTCGGACTATAACGGTGCACGCAGTGACAATTAATGAGCCTGATAATTTATTGATACTGCTAGAAACCTCAGAGAATATACCTAAAAAAGATAAGCAAAAATTACTCAAATACCCACTAAAAGTAACAAATAATAGAAAAACTACCAAGAGCAATGATGATGTTCATGTCAAGAGTCATCTAATGGTAGACTTCCCCCAAGCAAATAAGAATTTATGCCTTTTACCTTAGTCCACTATTAACATTTGTTACATTCTCCAAGGGACAACATTTCCATAAGGGACAACATTTTGTACAATCAGCATTCGCAAAGATTATTGCGAATTTTCGAAATTCACCTAGAGAATTTATTGCTTATATGACTTAAGGGATTTCAAACCGACTTTATGAAAAGTGTGGCAATATCAATGTCAAAAACAGCTGATTTTTCAAAAAGGGCATGCGATTGTTTTAAAATACAAATATCACTTATTTAATGTAGTTTACTTTCTATATTTTATTAAAATTGAATGTTAAGAGCAAATTAGAAATGAAATCCTTTGTTTCTTATTTAATAAGATGTTTCCAGAGAAATTGTTATCACCGGTCTTTAATTTTAAACTGACTCCATAAAGTACATATATATTTCAACTGTCAACAACAATGTGTTGGCACATTTGGAAGGAATCCAGTAAAAATTAAGTCCTGCACATTATCAGGATTATTGATTATTTACCAGGACGACCAAAGTCCGCAAATGTAGGCAATTGTAGTATTACTTCAAATAATTAACTGCCCTGCGGATGGGCAGACGATAGACAATTAACCTTGATTTGCAGAGCATGCGAAAGTCAGCCAACAATTAATAAATAAAAGCAAAACAACAACGCAAAGTGAAATGTACAACAAAAGCCCAAAGGCAACAAAAAGTTGAGCGAATGAAGTAATTTCAAGTTGAAACACTTCAATTGAGGACAAAACATCATCGGCCAGCCACAAAACGTGCTAAAGACAAAAGTGCCAAAAATTTGAGACCATTCCAAATACATTTTCGGAAGGCGGGAGAATACTATGTGGATGAAAGGTGGAAGATAGGACGGATGGGGGCAGGAGAGATGAAACATGGGCCTAAAACATGCAGGTGTTGTTGCTAGAGCTGAGCTTTGCCAAGCGGAAATTGCCGGCCAAACGCCAAAAGTAACTTTTCAGTGGTGTACACAAGCACAGGCAAAAAGTTCAGATTAATACGAAAGCTACAAACCGGTTGCAAAATGAAACCGAACCAGAAGCCAATTAAATCATCTAATTGCCCTTAACTTAAAATAATTTACAATTTGTTATTTGCTTTTTCCATTCGGTTTTCGGCACAAGTAAGAAATAGTGCCTAAAATGTTAAGTCATCTTTATTTCTTAACCGATTTGTTCCGTTAAATAATATTAAGGCAACATATATTTTGGCTTTTATTGTAATCTGTAACTAAAATAAAAAAAATTCAAAGAACTTATTTTCCAAATATTCTCTAGCTCGTAGTTATTGACAGCTTTTAATGCTGATCACGAAAAGTTTTGTTTTTTAATTGAATTCATTTGTGTTTGACTTCAATAAAAAACGGGAATATTTTCGGCTGATATTAGATTCAAATCGCAGTGCCTTTTTGTGCTCGACTCACAAATGCTGTATGATAGTCAAACAAAACATTTTAATTATAAATGTGGAAACCCGGCTTCTCAATGCTGACATGACATCAGCCATGGTGAAGACATCAAAATACCGCAACACATCAGCAGTCAAGCAGCCAAACCAATAACCATCATTATCGCAATCAAGTTCTAAACAAAAGTCCACAAAGGCCAACAAAAAAAAAACAAAATAAATAAACAAAAACAAAAAACAAAAACAAAACAGAAAAAATAGAAGAGAAAAACAACAATTATAAATATTAAAAATAAAATACACGTTTTTAATTTGTGGCCGCCGCGGGACGATTTACAGCTTAAACATTTTTTTCGATCCAAAGACTAACAAGTTGTTTTGATTTTCCCTACAGTTTTGCAATAGATAAAAATAGATAAAATATAATAGTAATAGTATAATAATATATAATATGAAGAGAACTGATTTTTGTGATGTAAAATCGTCCAAGTGTCCAACATCAAAATTTGATAAAACCGTTGAAACATTTTTTGTAGTTTTATGATTGTAGAAACAAAACAGTTTAGAGAACATTACAAATGAAGAATCGTCTATGTCATATTTTTTTTACTAGCAACAAATCAAGCATAGCTCATGAATAATGCCAAAATAGTAGAATTTCATCTTGATCTGGCCAAAAACTGTGTGTTTAAGTTCATATTATTAACATAGAAGCTAAAGGAATGATTGATATCTGAATTCTTAATTTAATCGTTATCGTGTCTCGAAGAAACTTAGCACTAATCGCTGTGCTTAATTGCTGTATAATATAAATAGGTGGGTTCCACTACGTCCAGCATTTGGCACATTCACATTCCTAACATTTTGCGTTCTCCGTTGTCGTTAACCTGTGAGTTGCAAAATTACTTTTTGATTAAAACAAAAAATAAAAACGCTGATCGGCTTAGTTTTATTTGCCTTTGCAAAATGAATAATGAGAGAAATAATAAGCACTTTTCTGCAAACATCTCAATAAACAACAAACAAAGGATTTCATTTCTAAGTTTCGAAAATTCGCAGCATAAAATGCCCAGAATGTTGTCCCCCTTGCAAAGATGTACTGGCAACAACTTTATATTCTGTAGTCATTTGAGAATAGCTAAGCTTCCATTGTGGTTGGTTGGCAGACAGTGTTGTCCATATGGTACCATCTATATTGTTTGACACCACCTCAGGTTCTGCCGTTGCCCCTACCTCTGTTTCTGTTACTGCCTCCGTCTTTATCCGATTTCAATTGTTGCTCGCTAAGCCTAGCAATGCTTCTTTGCACAGTCGCCGTCTGACGATTTAGCTGTTGTCATTTGTCAACAAGTCAGTGAACTTGTGGGCTCGCATCTGGTATGGTACATCGCCACGCTCAGAAGAGGCAAAAAGACGGCTGAAAGATAGCTGGAGACAGCAGAGACAGCAGAGACAGTTGAGGCAGCCAACCGACCAAATGGGCAATCGGGGCACCGGCGTAGCATCGGGTATGCTGAGGCTCTTTCTTTTACAAATAATTAACATAAATTAATAGGAAATGAGTAGAAACAACGCATGGCGCATCAGCCAGGCAGCCAGGCAGCCAGCAGAGGTCGGTTACAGTTACAATAACATTAGCATGGCCCCGACGAAAATAAAGAGATATAAAAAGGGTTCGTTACTTAAGTCTTTTGTTTTTTCTTATGCATATATATAAATATATCTATATATATATATATACATGCATATGTGCACATATTTTGGCTAGCATCTTGGGTTAGCCTGAAGCTGGGCAGTTACATAAGCTGCGTGGAAATCTTGAAATCCAGCTATTTATGAGGCGCCACAGCCACACGCCCAGAATGACGACGAACATCAACGCATTTGTGGAAAGTCGCGAAATATTGTAGCAGCCATTTGGATACATTTATGGTCTTGGTGTTAGCCAACTAATCAGCACCTGTCATGCGTGAAAAGCAATCAGGAAGCAAATAAAAATAAAAAAAATTCGAATGAAATAAAAACCTAACCCACAGCCACAACCATAAGCCGCAGACGCAGTCTACGTCTCCATTCCAGTCTTCATCCATGCCGCCATCTCCTTCTCCATCTAGGTGTCAGTACCAGTAACCGTAATGGTCTGTAGCGGGGCCTGAGACCCGAAACTGGAGACTGGCAGTTTGACTACTTCTATTGTACAGCCCACTGTGATGTGATTGGGTTTGGTTTTTACGGGCTAACTTACATCGAGCTTGTCATGACGCAATGCTTATATGAAATAGCAGCTAAGACGCCATCAATAGTTAACTAATGGATTGCCAGCGAAAACTAAATTCAGCTTTTAACTCTTCTTATACCTTACTCTGGACCACCTAAAACTACAACCTCAAATAAACCACTTCCATTTAAAGATCATTCTGATTACTCAATTTGCTTCCAAGAACATTTTGAGCATAACTCAAATACGCATCAGACATATAAAATAAAATAAAGGGTATAATAAATATCAGTGTATTCAAATATAAAATAAGTGGAGTAAGATAAGTTTACCACATGAAAAGGACACAAATTATTAGGTGTAATTGGAGTAGAAATGCTTTGACGATCATAGAAAAGCGGTAACACTTTAGCAACTGTTTTCGAGCTATTTAAATGCTTATGAATATTAGAACATCTCTCTAAAAACAAAAAACATTGGATTAAGAAGTAGAAACTGTGGAAGAGATATGCATTTTAGATTTTGTTGACGAAGAGGAGAATTAATGGGCGTGGTCGGGAAATATACACGTGCTGATCGTTGAAGAAGTCGCCTGTAATCAATTTGTTGTTTTTCAAGCTTAAAGCTTGTAAAATATATCGACATATACTAACAGGTATATCGGCAGATAGCTTGACATTGTACAAAAACCAATTAAGCCTTTTAACTTCGCCGTATATCGGCAGATAGCTTGACATTGTACAAAAACCAATTAAGTCTTTTAACTTCGCCATCAGCACTAAAACGATTTCTTTTATATATATCCCTAAGTGACTCTTCCCGCCACACACTCGTATTTATTGCTCGAAAATCACGGAATTTACAAACAAATTTCTATTGATATACAAAATTATTAAGTGAAAGTGCAACGATCGTTCCGAACAAACAAATAAATTTCGGTGATTTCTGTTTGCCAACAATGAGCAAAAATTACTATACTAAGTATGAGAGTCTCTGAGGGTGTGGTAAAAGTTGTTTATTTATTTATTCATAATTTACTGTATATATTTATACTTGATTTGTGATTTGCGTTGTCGTATTTATTGATCGTTATTGTGGTTGTATAACGTATACAATTAAACTTAGGAATAGTCAATGATTAATGAAGCAACTGGACTTGGATATATAGAAAATATAGGAAATATTTCAATAAAAATGCTTACACATATTTATGCGTAGTATAAATAAAAATTAAAAAAACATAACATAACAATAAACTATCTACTAAATATTAATGTACGATTGTTTTGTCTGTTGCTTGATCGATCTAAAATAAAACAGATATTTTCATTATCTGTATTAATAGATGAATAGCAATTAATTTTTATCTATATTAGCGGAACGGGAAACAAAATACAAAAATTTACGCATGGTTTATGAAAACTTATATCCCAACATCAAAGTTTATAGCTCCCATACTCTTCGAGATCCGTGAGTTGGATGGATGAGTTGGACGAACGGAGGGAGGGAAAACAGGTAGACAGGCTTATTCGGCTTATCAAAATAAACTCCATAAATACTTTATTGCCTTGTGTCTACTATATAAATTTTCACAACTTCATCATACCCTTTCCCAATGAGTACAGAGTGTAAAAATGCCTTCAGATAAATGTGAAGTGCTGTTGCAGCTAAACTGTACGGTTTTACTGTCTTGTACTGCAATGATGTGGCATACCTTTAGCCCACATGTGTGCGAGGCAATGATGATTATGCAGGCACATTTTTTGTTTATTTTCTACGACACACTTTTGTTTAATACCCAGTGATTAACTCTCAAGTCTCAATCATTGACCAGACATCTGAGGTGCCGCCTATTTTACATAGACTCAGTTCGCATCAATCGCATCGCATGAGATCGCTGAATATCCCTCGCTTCTCAACTTTGTAAATTTGTTGTAAGGTTTTCATGCAAATTACCAGATGGAAGCCAAGTATGTATAAATACTTGGCGCTACTTACACAATCGATTTGATACAAGAGACAAGGCCATCAGAGCGGCCACGCCCCTTTGTGGAAATAGGCACGCATGCGCATCACCAGATACATTCATTGACAAGCCACACACACAGGCGCATACAAGAGAGAGAGAGAGACGCATCAATCAAACGATCATTAATTGAGGCCCGGTTGGGATCCATCCCTTCCGCTAGATGACTTTTTTTTCTGGTGTCTCCCTCCCTCTAACGAGCAGCACAAAGGTTTCAGTTTCTTGAGACATTTGCGGCCACAATCAAGTTAGACAATCTTTACGCGATGTTAACGCTTCGTAAAGTTCACAATTACCAAAAAAAAAGAAGAAAAAAACGAAGCAGAAGAAGAAGAAAAAGCAGCTGGATCAACTTTTTGTTGGTGTTTTTTTTTTTTTGTAGTATCCGACTCAGGTACTTGCACATCTGTTGTATTTAATTGCTCTTTGCCCCACCAAAATTAAATGAAATAATTAAGGTTCCTTCACCTCCTCCCCCTCCTTCTCCTTCTCTTCGAGTAGCACATAAACCTACTTAAATAGCTACGCAGTATTTAGTTGCTCTTCCGCTGTTGGGCTTCAAGAACTTTTCTTTTTCTCCGGGCTCGTGTCTCTCCGCAAGGGTCAGAACACTAAAGAGGTTATAGCTTCTGCTTTATATTCTTTTGGCTTGAACTCTGTGCAATTTACAGGAAGCTTCACAATTGACAGCACATGCCAAATGCCACTTGATGGCCTCAGGTGTTCCCAAAACCCATTAAGCTAAAACAAAAACTATCCACTCTGGAAAACCCCTCATTGAACATCATTTAAATGAATGCTAGAAAATTAAGGTGGGCAGATTTTGTTTAACAACAGTTAAGATTATATAACTAGAATTAAATTACACATAATCCCATCTCTTGTGTTTTGAATACAGATTCAAATGTAGCTTCGACAGGTACGGAGTAAGAGGCACAGCTGAAAATATGCTCTTAAATTTAAAAATAATATCCAGATATAGATTCATATACTACCCAGTACTCAGATGTTAAGTGAGAGACCCGCACATCACCAAAGTAAGATGACTTCAAATGGGTAAATGCGTATTGAAAAGGGGTAAGAGTTATTTGAGTGCGATGGCAGCTACTTTTGATCATTGACTCTTCCAAGCTATTCAAGTAAAGCTTAACAACAGCTTTCAGTTGTATAAATGCGTCCATTCTCCTGATTGTTGTTGTGATTGTGAGTGTGTGTTAATTGTGTGTGTAAATTGTAAATATGTATTTATGTTCTGCTCGTATTCGATTTTGGCACACCCACATCTGTTTGCACCCAATCAGTCGCTCAGTGCTCAGTGCTCAGCATAATCTGAGGCTCAAATGAAATAGATCAAATTTCTTTTTCGTGGAGGTAGCAGGGTAAGATCGCTTTGGTCATGTTGATAGGAGCAGCGCATTAAGGCAATTTCACTTGCTGCGCTGTGGCATGCAACTTGGTGTGTGTGTGGGTTGCCATCTTGTAAGAAGGCCGTTAAAATGTTTTTGAATTTTATTTTCTTTTACTGCGATGGCGGCTTTTGGCTTTGTCGCACTCTCACCGTCAAATCTATGAACATACAGATGTGGGAATTGGAAATGGAATTGGTTGAAGATTGTGCACTGTGGATTGGGGATGGAGTATGGGTTTGAGTTTGACTTAGAGTTAGAGTTGGGGTCGGTTACTGTCCAGCACTCTGACGCTGATTTGTATTGCCATGCCGCACGCCCGTCTTTGGCATCGGCCACAACTGCGGCACGCTAATGATGATTACCCACTTTTACCCAGGAGCTTGTGTCTGGTGCATGGTGCATGGTATATGGTGTATGGTATACGAGTACGAGTACTAATACGAGTATGTACACGTAGACGTATAAAAATCAAAAGCGGTTTAACGCGTTTCTCGTTCGAGACTCTTTTCATTGCGATTCAATTAAAAACGCTTAGCAGCAGCTGCATTGAGTCCCTGGTCCGATCGGCAATCTGCGATCTCGCTGCAAGTCGTCGCACCCAAAAGAAAGCCACTTGTTCCGAGGCCGTCACAAATCAGTTTCTCATGTGGTGGTTGCCGCTGTTGCTTTTTGTTTGTTACTGGTTTTGCTTTGCTGCCTATAGTTGTTTGTGGTAGCAACATTGACAGCCTGTCTGACTGCCGACTGGCTGTGGGCGTGGCAGTTGCTTCTTCCTTTTGATTTAATGGCACACAGCGATCGAGTCGCCTCGACTCGCCTCGCCTTGCCTCGCCTTGCCTCGCCTTGCCTCGCCTCGACTCAACACGAATCACATCGGTTTGCCTCAATCCAGCACGGCCTTGGCCACTTGCTGGTTGCTGACTAGCTGGCTGGGGGAAATCAGTCTGTTGACGCTACTCTACAAAAGCAATTTCGATTTTTATACCCTGTACTCATTAAAAATGTGTTTAATGAAGTTGTAGAAAAGCATGTAACATGTAGCAGTATGCACAAATGCATGTTCTTGTTCAGCACAGGACGCAGTTCAAGTTGAACTCTTCCTTAAATCGATAATGGTTTTCTTAGATTTCTGATTGCGGTTTTTTGTGCATATCTTGAAGGTTATTGCAGCCAGAGGCAATAATAAAACCATGATCGAATACGTATATCTGCCACCGATTTTGCCGATTATATACACGATATAATTATGAATGGACGGGTGCAGGGAATCTCGGCCAGAGCATTATTTCTTGTTGCGCCTTGACTTGCTTTTGGATTTCACCGAAAAAAAAAAAAAAAATAATCAAAAAACTCATATGAAAAACCAGATTAATTAATCCGAACGTAATCTACTCTACATGAATCAAGTGCAGCACGTAAAAGCCAAATAGATGGGAATATTTTGCAGTTATTTCGAAATTCATTCAATCCGTACTTGGCCAAAGTCTTAACTTAAGAAATGTTTATGTTGCAAAAAACGCCTCATTCATAATTTAAATAATGGCGACATGAGAAACGTTTGAAATTGAATAAATAAAATAAATTAAATACGTGCAGCTCAAATGATCTTGCTGAAATACTCTGGTTAACAAACATATAAATTTTTGGATGATTTTTATTACAATTGGCTAGCTCATATTTTGAACGGCCGATCTGAATGGTCATGTCGATATGGCCTTGATATACCCTAGGCCAAAACTAAATATGTGCATATTCAAGCAACCAGTTCCCATGAGGCACGACCATCGGCGAATTTAATTGCAAATTATTAAGTGTGCTCGTATAAAGTTTTTATTATTATTATTATTATTTTTAATATATTTTGTTTTTGTTTTTGTTTTTTCGGGTATTTTTCTTTCTAGTTTTTCCATGAGAGAAAAGTGAAATTTCATTGGTGTTGGTGTCTTTCTCTTCGGGGAGGTGGGGCTTTGGACCAATAGCATGTCAGCAGGTTAGCAGGGATTTGTCAAAAGACCTGGTGAAATCTTTCAGATTGCAGTTGGCAGTAAGTTGTTGTTGTTGTTGTTGTTGTTGTTGTTGTTGTTGCTGTTGCTTGTGCGCTTGGCACGAAACGTGCTTCAAATGCACTTCTGTGCTATCTGTGGGGTCAGAAGTAAGCACAATTCGCTGACCAAGGTCGCAAACAAATTTACGTTCTGGCATTTACAACAATTATTGCACACTTTTAATTATATTCTCAAGCATGCAAGTTATGACATATCAATCGAGAATTTTCTATATACATTTGTATGTATTTATATTTCGTTGAAAACTGAAAGCAATATGAATGTTTTGCAACTGAAATTAATAATTGTATTTGCTAGCAGAATCTTCAATCTGCCTCTAATTAAATTTTCTATACTAACATGTCTGGGGGAAACCTCTGAGCGTGCTCTATTTTGGTAAACTTATCTGACTCCATGTTATCTCGCCCATGCTCAAGTTCTAACCTTCCTTATAACTAATCTTGAAGCGCTTTACTATTTTGTGTCTCATTGGTATTTTCATCGTTCCCAAATCTTTGCAATACATATTGAAACAATTGACATTTTAATATTCGTTGTTTTATTCAATCATTTTTTACTTTTAATTTTAATTTTGATTTCAAATTAAATTTTTAAAAAACTGTAGACTGTTTTAAGTCCACATTAAATAAATAAATAAATAGTATTTCATATGTCCAAGTTTCTGAAGTTGTCAATAAATCTCTTTTATTAAATAGATATATGTATATATAAAATATATATATTATATATATCGGTTTTGAAAGTAAGTCGGAAAATGTGTGCCAACAAGAAATCGTCGAAATAAATATCGACACCTTTTTGGTGGAAAGTGGCAAAGTTTGAGCATTTCCGTTTCTGTGGCCAAAAGAAACAGCAAATAGCAAAAAAGCAAACAACAACAAGCCGTCCGATTATAGCCATATGTGTGCATACACACATACATACATACATCCATTTGCTTGTACATAGAATAATTTTTGTGCAGATTTCACTCTGGCTGGCTACCAAACGAAGGCGAGCTAAATGCTTGCAGCAGCTGAGTGTGTGTCTGTGTCTCTGTGTGTGTGTGTGTGTAGATGGAAAACCTGTAGAATGCATAGAAACGACGACGACGGCTTTTCAAAGTGCTCAATGCTATATCAATAACAACAGCAGACGCCTGCTACACCTGCCTAAGCCAAAAAAAAAAAAAAACAAAAAACAGAATACAATAATAATAAAAATATACGACAACAACACGAACGCTGGCCTGGCCATGGCCAACAACAACGGCATCGGCAACGGCAACGCTGCGCCCAAAAACCCAACAACTTTTAATTTCAACACATTCCAGCCAAGACACTGTGGCAGCAGCAGCGGCAGCGGCAACAGCAGCAGCATCGGTGTCAGCTCAGTACGTGCGACTTGACTTTCTTTGCGGCTGCTGGCAGCAACAACACCAACAACAGCACACATGCATGCATGCATATACACACACACGTGTACTTGTATGTATGTGTGTGCACTGCATACCTGTTCATAGCCAGGCCTGCCTGCCTGCCTGCCTGCCAAGCAGCCAACAGCTCGAACTGAAGTCAGTCGATAGCAGACGGCCGAAGCGTTGAGACGTCGTCAGTTGCGGGACGCGAATAACGTGCCAAACAAAAGCCAAGCCAACAACAACAATCATTTTATTTACAACAAAAGCTTTGCAAGTCTTTCTTTGACATTTTTTGTTACTGTGCACGCTGAGCAAGCGAAGGTGTGTGTGTGTGTGCAAAGAGAAGAGTGTTAAAGTGGCGCTCTTTTGCGCAAAGAGAGAGAGGGAGAGCAGCACTCTCTTGCAATTACCGTTAATCAAATAAGTTTTGTAGAAATTTAAACGCCACAACAGGCCTGTATGTAGTATAAGCTTGTGTGCGTGTTTGTGTGTGTGTGTATGTGTATGAATGTATGTGTATATTAAACGGTTCATTGATCGAGTTCAGCTGAAATGGAGCAAACGCCAGCAACGACGACAAAAACAACGGCAGCCAAACAAACGCAAAGAGAGCCGAAATAATACAGTGCAAGTGCGGCGTTTTTTTAATGCCTGTTGTTGTTGCGACTGCGTGTGTGATTTTATGTATACATATTTGTGTGTGTGTGTGTGTGTGTGTGTGTATGTGTGTGCCTATCACCAATTTGGTTCATTTGCGGCATCTGCGGCAAATGCGCTTAACCCATTTTATAGTTATTGTTGGCACTTTGTGTTGTGCGCAAAGCAAAATCCAATAAGCGAACCGAAGAACAGAACACACCGAAAGAATGACAATTGCGGCTTCTTTTTCTTCTGTCTCTACCCAAAAGGGGGCGCTTCAGCAACAAAAGCCAAACAACAACACCAAGAAAACCCGTTGCGACTGCGCCAAAAAGCAATGAACATGAATGAAATATTTATTATCATACATTCATAGAGATGTACATACATATATGTGTATATGTACATGCATGTAAATCAGTGTGTGTAAAACATCCTTTTCTTTATCAATCTGACAATCTACAAAGGAACACAAAAATAACCAAAAATATTGGATTTTGTTATTGGGTGCTGTATGAAATATTTTTGCACATATTATGTAATTTGTAAATATGGATGTAGATATATCTATCCACATATACAAAAGGTACACAGATATATGAAAGAAGTTGTGGCTATTTCATGCACCACACTCACGAACAAAGTAATCACGACTGTATTAATCCCTCTCCATAAAAAACTAAACGCAAATGACTACAAAATAAAAGTAAAAGAAAAAAAACAACACAACGGATGACATCAATTGGAATCAAATAAAAGTTATTTTCTAAGCGCATACAAATGACTGTTGAATACCAAATAGCAATCTTAAAGCAAATTTATATGCAAGTATGGAGTACACTCAAAAAAATCGACCCAAAACTTAAGAATGCGCCACACTTTGGGCTTCAAGAAAGAAGAAAAGAAAACAATGAGTAGCTACGCGTCCCATTTGATTACTTCAATTATTATTCATAAGAAGCAGTTCACGATTCTACATACACAAGTATTTTATATAGTAATTAGCGACTTTACGTCGGTTTGAATTCACATTTCTTTTTCGAGTCGAGTTCGAAAGGTTTGAGTTTCTACTCTTTAGAAATATATTTCCTAGTATTGTTAAATAATACTGGAAAATGTAAAAATGCCTTGGCAACATTATTATGAAATTTATTTTCGTATATATATAGACATATTAAGTGTATGAATATGTATAATTTCAAAATTCAGTTAAGTCTATGCCATATTTGAAATGTGGCCAATCGCTCGAAAAGCTGTATTAAAAACAAAAAATACTCGATCTGGCTTCGATAAATATAATGCAACCTGATAATCAGCAAACGGTTAATTAAAAATTGAAATCTAGGCTTATTGCTTTCAGCTGTCTTATGGGTAAATTAAAAAAATCCATGAGCATAGTGGAACTGGGTTATACGACGAGTTATTTTCCATCTTAAAATAATACTGCCTCTGGCAGACGATTAAAATTTAATGTTGAATATTGATGTATCAAAAGTGAGTGAGTGAAAAACAAGTTTGGAAACAGTTAAAGTGCCGATTCCATGTTATTTCTCTTTAAAAGTATTCTTTTTCATTTTGTTGCCATTTATATAAGCTCGAAAAAAATTTAGTTAAACAGTTCGATTTGCACATCTGTACATACAAAGATGTACGTATGTTTATATTAACAGATGAGCTAACCAAGCTAACATCACAAAAAAAAAAAACTCGTTTCGACCAGTCAAAAATCATCGAAGCAACTTTAAATCGCATACTTCATACACACATATTTAATATGTTAATATATATATTTATATGTACATAACGCATACCTGTGTTTATATGTGTATGGGGAATTTGCGTTAAATATTTAACGTTTCAACGAAGTCAAAGTCATCTTGCAAAATATACACACAAAAACATTCCTAATTGCGTGCTAATTTTGCACTTAATTTCATTTGCATATTTGAATAAGAGTAAAGAATGTTGAAATCTGCATATGTTGGCATAATGCTAGAGAGAAAAACAATTTAATTGACTTACTTTTACCAAACAATGGATGGTAATTTGAAACTTTAGCATATTTAGTTTTCAAGTTTTAGGAACTGTTTTGCAACCTGTTTGAGACAGTAATAACAACCTAACATACCAAAATATGAACACATTTATTGTGTTTTAAGATGATACTTTTCATGAGCATTTTCAAGTCATCTCAAAGCCGCACCCAAGTTCAGATTCAGCAAAGTATTTATGAATATATAGTTGTTTTTGTTTTTTGTTGCATTATCTCATTAAATTGAATATACAACACGAAACTTATAGTTTGAGTACTAGGTTATTCAATACTTGTTCATACTTGATTTTCTCTAATAGATTGCAAGGCATAAGATATTTATATACTATTTTAATGCTAGCTAATGAAGCTGATTTTAGCAGATTGGATGACTTGATGGTTTTTAAGAAGTAGGCTCTGTTCCACAACAGGATCAGTGGCTTAAGGGGTTGCTTGACAGTAGATACTCGTGGATCATAGACTAAGACGTATTCAAAGTATATTTAAAGCAATTCTCTTTTGCGAGTATCTCAATCAATAAAATAGTCTTGTTGTCTGTGAGCCAAATTGAAATATGACGAGAGTTCCACTCCGAATGGAGTAGAATTCAAGCGTCTTCAAATTTTCCTATGCTCACAAAAGTTGTTCGGTTGTTTTTTACAATTTGATTTCTTCGTTCTTCATGTTCGTGTGTATCTAGAATTGGTAAATTAAAAAACCGTTTTGGGCTTCAAAATTTCGTTTGCTTAGCATCTTTTGTGTTGCTGGTGCTGAGGCTGCTTTTGTGTCATATGTAAATTTGAAAGGCATACATTATGCTTAAGCCTAACATTGATACCTACCTGTGAGCTGTTGCTGTTGCTCGTTGGCTGGTTGCTGTGCTTCAAATGTCACGCATAACTGAAACGTATACAAACAGCAGAGTGACAAAATAACAACATTTATATATACATCTATATATATATATATATATATAACATGATTCTTTTGACCCACGCAAGTCGTCGCATCGCAACGCGTCGCACAACAAGTTGTACAGGCTCATCGATTATGAATATTATTGAGCAGTTATACGAGTATGCACAACTACAACGGGAATACCGTTGTTACCTGTCGCGGACTGCCCACTCTATTATAGCACCAGTTTTAGAGCTGAAAACATTATGGCACACAGCTGTTGATTGGAAATTTTTCTGAGATTCGCCGTTAGAGAACCGTATGCATACCAAACATGATCACAAATATTAAGCACTTACAGCACAACATCATTTTGCTTCAGAATTCCACTTGCATATCACGTAAGCTACTCAAATATTTCCCCATGACGCTAATACTCTTCCATTTGTCGAATCTTGATTGATGATCCCCATGCCCATCCCATTATTTCGACACACATTCTTATGGGACTTTGCTGCTTAATTCGATTAGCATTCGTTCTCAATTTATTAAGCTTTGAGCTATGATTGTTTGTATTCAACGATCTCACAAATACTTAGTCTTAAATACTTGTGACGCCCAATGAAGAGATGCAACCATTATGCTTGCCACTGCTTAGACCCATCTTTAGGGCAGTCCATCTGCAGGCGTTTGCTTCGTCTGCATATAGACCTTGGATGTCGCCACACTGATGCTACTGCTGGATGAAATTGAATGGAGTGGATGAAATCCAAAGCCTTTAACTAATTTGTGAACACTTCACATCTGAACCAAATGAACCATCTTCTGCCATTTCGATTGAGAATATCCTCCTTTGCTGCATCGCCAATTGGCAAATACTCTGACTCTGTGCTTGACAAAGTGAGTCCCAACTTATAGCTGCACCTGCTAATACAAACGCCTGTCCAAATTAATACGGTCTGTAGGTCAAGCATCGACGGCTCCCTAAAGGTGTTCGCCTGTTTGGTACCGCTTCGATACCGAACATGTCTTTCTGGCTCTTGATATTAATGGCGTACGCAATATGTGGACGAGTTGTGACTGAAAAAAACACAGGACGGCTAATTAAGTTCTGATAGGGATACTTTCTCATTTTGGCTTCATCGGCTGCCCCTGCTTGCTTCAAGATTGTTAATGCCAACTTGCATTCAGTGATCCTGAATCTTTTCAATACGGCGACGATGTACTTTTCCTGTGAATGGAATATGTGCTGTGCTCTTTCAGTTTACTGTTTGAATACTATGTCATCTTTTCATCTCAAATGCATTTCCGAGGACTTCTTTAGCCTTCCATTCGAGGTGACTTTTGTTTCGTTCCAATTCATTTGCTCGGTTCCAACTTTTCAGATAATCATTGGGGCTCTCTGGCATTTCCATTCCATTATACGCTCTCTTCAAACTCGCCATTTAGGTAGTCTGTGACCACGTCCCTTTTGCTATGTCTGCTTATCAAGTTCCGTTGACAAGACCACCAAAAGTCGAACTGATGTGAATCGTACTAGAGGTGAATACGTTTCATGGAAATCCTCTCCAGGTATTTTTGTGAATCGTTTAGTTACCAGTCGTTTTTTCTTTTTTCCTGAAACGATTCCATTGTCTTTTCATTGAAACACCATTTTACGACCTATAATTTTACGGACAGACCCTGCTGGTCGGTCTAGCGCCAGAAATACAGCTTAAATTGACGCTTTCCTCATCATCTATCACAGACATGAATGCCATTGCGCATTCGTCGAATGACTCGCTCGAGCTGCTGTGCTCGTCCCTGCTGTCCACTTGTGCTGGTGGTTGATATATTTTCCGTGGCCAACCACTCTGGCCTGGTCTCTCGATCTTGGGGCGCCCTCTGCCATGCTGCTAGCTTCTGATTGGGTCGCAAATTCGTACTCCTGTCGTTGCTGGTAGACTCATCACAAGATTCATTTATACTGATGAGATATTGATATTGATGGCGATGCCAACATTAGAACTCAGCGTACACGCTTTTGGAACCTGCAACATTCAATAACTTGATATTGACTTGACTTGACTATTTATTGCCTTACGCTAATCAGGTAAATACAATCGATATGCATCCGATGTAGTTGAGTAGCCGACCAGTCGACATTCTTCCGATCTTTATTCAAATTGACCCCTATTTGAACCCATTATCAATGCATATGCCTTCGTACCAAATGTACGTAAATGTGGCACTGTACAAGTTTTCTTCCCCCAATCTCATTGGATAGATCCCTCCTGACACCTCTGTTTCTGTTGTAACATACTGCATTTGTTCCTTCTGCCCAAAAGGATTGCTTTGTCGATACAGCATGTCATCTCGACCAGGGTTTGCCGGCTGTTCTTTACTTGTCGAACTCATTGTTGCAGCACTCAGTCCCGATATCTAACGTACTAAAGTACTTCGATCTGCTTACCCGTGAAGTGCTCTGCTGCAGCCTCAAATAACTCGGACTTCTGTTTAAGAAAGTGAACTTCACAGTTCATTCTCATTGTGAACTATTTCTGATAGTTCCGTCGTGTGTTTCTTCTTTCTTTACCACTTTTATAAATGCTTGCAGTTTGCAGTTTGCAGTTTCGCTTATGCAAATTTCGCATTTTGGCAATTTTCCATTCTCGCATATTTTCATGCTTTTAGCCATTCAAGTCGTACCAGTACAAGTTACCGCACCTTTGAGCACGTAGCCAAGCTTTGTTTTTTTTCATGTCAAGTGTTTAATTTGTTTTTTTTTTTTTAAATAAACATTGAAACCATTGTCAGTGATTTTGGAAACCGACATCAAACTTTGGCACAAATCCGAGACGCAGAAAACGTCTTTCAATGTTAAGTCAGACCATTGCTGCTGCTTCTTAACTGCGGTTTAAAGTTTACCACTTATTCATGTGGTCTTATTGTTGACCAAATGCAACAGGCTCTTAACTGAACTCATGTGTGCCGTGCAACCACCACCGAGACACCACAAGCCATTCTTCTCATCAACGGAAAGGCCAACTCTAATGCGCTTATCGAAAGCGCTCCCTTATCTGCTGTACCCGCACTCTTCGGTTCATTGGGCTTGGCTTCCATGTTTTTCTTTGCTTTGCTTCGAAATTATCTAGTCTTTTCTGTTTCGCTTCTTCTACTTCCACTTTGCTATTTATTTTCACGTCTTGCCGACGATTGGCGAACATTGCGATTTATTCAACGTGATCCTCTTTATTTTGACGCGAAGCACAGCGGGATGGGGCAAGTCGACTCGTGCTTCCATCGCACATCTGACCATTTCTCAAGAGTCAGGCGAACTATTCTGCAATAAGATTACCAACAAATCATGGCCAAGCGTTGAATCATTTATATTTTGACGCAAACCAGCACCTTCGTTCATTCCCGATAATGCCAGTCTCCTGCAAGTTTAACCAGTATTCGTTCACCGAATTACAATCCTGAACTACAGCTAACTCCGATGGGCCAAATTACAATCGAACAGCTCAATTTGTCGCACTTTCTGGGCACACAATGACACGACTCATTCGGAGTTAATTTTTAACTTAACATTAACAAAATCAGATTTGCCTGATGACACTTTAACGTAGATAATAGTGGCAAATGTGCTTTAAAACGGTTACGATAAGATTACCATTATTACAATATTCACTCCGACTTTCTAATGATAGACAACTTGTCGATAGCTATTATTTGATAGTTATTTTAGATCCTCCTTTGAAGTAAATTTCCAGATAACTGATTTGACTATTTTTGCACTTGAATTTCTTTCAGATGCTCGCAAGCACTTAGTTGGCATCTGGCAATCCATAAGTTAAGGCAGCAACGAGTAATCTTAATTGATCGTAGAAGATGGCGCTGCGCTTGCGTCGGGACGTGCAGAAGGCCTCCTACTATGTGTGGTTCCTGGGCGCCGAGGAGGCGAAAGGATTGCGGGGCGCGCGTGTCATTAACTCAGTGCTCCCGTATCTGGTGGACAGATCGCGTGGCCAGGAGCCGCTCAAGGTGACGCTGCAGGTCTCGCACAAGGGCATCAAAATAGTGCAGGTAAGTGGGCGTCTCCGCTCCCGCCTCAGACACACACACACCACACACACACACATTACAGAGACACAATTCCAAGAACCCAAAGCATTCATTTCTGAAATTTATTGTTGATTTTGTTATTTTGATTGGTCGCCAACAGGGCTCGTCAAAGCATTTAATACCACACAGTGCCATAACCAGCTCCGTCCAAACCGATGACATTGTTGCTTGTGTGCTGCTTCTCTATAATCCGGCCACCAAATGTCCGTTGCATGTGCACGCCTATCGTTGCGACTCGGAGACAACGGCGGAGGCGTTGCATTTACAATTGCAAATCCTGATTAATCGGCCCGACAATCAGAAGCGCTTCGAAGAACTAGAGACCAGGTGAGCACAATTACACACAGATAAATTGTTTTGAAATTATAAGAAATCACTTTTTACCAGGGTATTAACCAGTTGGCTGGAAATGCACATTTTGTGAGAACATCTCAAATTTTAGAGGGGGAAAAAGTGTAACTAAAATGCAGTTTGGCAGGACAAAGTTTTAAGAAGTTTCGCGTAAATTGGAGCAGGCCACTCTGTTTCCCATAGGCTTTTTGTAGTTTATATTTCTTAACATAAAAATAATTATAATTTCCCTGTCAAGCATCAAACAACTTATCATACAACTTCCAAAGGAACAATTGGGCTCTTGCTAGTGCCGAGCTTCTAACAAATCTATTCCATCAACTTTGCCCATTTCACCTTTAATGTTAATGAACAAGAATGCGATAAAATACTGTATGATCCGTTACACATGTCACAGTACTCTTTTGTATTGGAAAGATATCCTGAACTAATTTTTAAATGGATGGAAGGAATGACTAACAGGCTTAAGGACGCAGTTCCGATTCCATAAAGTAAATATTTATCATTGATCAGCGACAACCAAAGGCTTTAAATTTGTTCTTGTATGCCATACATAGATCAAGATCCTCATTTCGCCGATATACATTGATGAAAATCGATTACCAAAAGCAATAAATGTTACAAATTGATTTTTTTTATTGATTTAATGATGTTCATTTGTACAAATCAGATCAGCATTGGACTTATAATAGATGCATTCAATTTAATAATATGCAAATATATTCTTGAAATTCCAACTAACTTTCGCAAAACATTGCATTTAACTGTAGACGAAGACTTAAGCGATTTCATCGGCATCAACTACTTACGAGTGCCACTCTTGTTAGAAGACCAATTGACACAATCCATTCAGTTTCCATTCAGTCGCTAACAATAAATTTACGTATTTCCCATAACATCACTTCATCGTCATCGTACCTTAATTGTGATAAATGTAATTTAATTGATTATTTTATAGACGAGTCTCCATTTCGAATAATTATTTTCCACATGGCACTTGACGATCGTGTTGAAAATGTGTTGATGATTTGGGTGTTCAACAAACTTAAGTTTCAGTTTTTTACTGGTCGTTAGTTTTTCAAGGTCCTTGTAAATATGCATAGATATGTATGCATGGGTATTTACTATTTTTGTCTGGACTTTGCGTATCTCACACATATTTTATTGCATTTCTAGATTGGGGATTATGCCGCCGATGCCCGCTGGCGGGGGACACGGTCCCAATAACAACGGTGGCAGACACAGCAACGCCGACAAGCGACACGACTCCTCCCAAAAGTCGTCGCATCAACAGTCACAACAACAGCAACATCATCAGCAGCACCAATCGAGTAGTGGGTATCCACATCAGTCGCAACAGCAGCAGCAGCAGCAGCACCGCCACGAGATGTCGCCGAAACGGTTCAGCAGCTCCTTGGGCAGCGACACGGGCAACAGCACGCGGGAGTCGGAGTGCAGTGAGGAGCATGGACACGCCGGTTCGCCGGTATCCAGATCACCGCCGCACGGCAACAACAACAATAGCAACAACAACGGCAGCAAGCATCATCAGCCGCATCTTTCACAGCACCATTCGAACTATCCACACGGTCATCCACCGTTGACCGCGCAGCAAAACAGCGATTTGTTCGACTCGCTGGCCGCCGAGCTGCGCGCCAAGCTTAATGGCAATGGGCCGCCGCTGTTGCTGCCGCCACGTGACTATGATACAGTGCATCGCTCCAAGGGCAATCTAACGGCCATTGAATTGCGCCGCTGTCGGAATGCACTAATTGTGGGCGGCGCCGGCACGCCCAAAGCTGCCGCAGCAGCAGCTGCTACAACAACAACAGCAACACCAGCGGGCGCTGCTCCGCCCACATTGGCCAATGGCAAACAGGTTTCTTCGCGCGGCTCCTCCGGCATTGGATCCGATCTGGCTCCCAGTCCAGAACGGCAGGAGTTGAACAGCTCAAGCGGTGCGTAGCGCAGTGTCAATTATTGATTTGAAATGATTCCTGTCACCAACTATTATTCCGAGATGCACTTCTTTCACATGGTGCTAAAACTCAAACTTTAAACATTGAAGGAACTCTTTTGTATTAAATACCAATCAATCCGATCAATAAGCCTTCAGCTACTCCTGTCAATGATGAGGATGCAACGCCAGTGGCTGGACGTGTCTCGATTATTGAAATCGGCTTTCATTAATTGAATTTTTTATTTTCCGGACTCGTTGCACAGAATCAATATAGAATCTTTAAGCTTCAAACAGGTATCTAAAGCATTCAGAGGATTAGATACTTGCTCAATTCCACGAGTCAAATGAAATAGTTGTCCGAAGTTCAGTTTTTAGTTTTAGAGATTAATAGTTGAAACGTTAACTTACTGTGATTCTCCTTAATCCTTAAACAGATGATGAGCACTGGTCAAACGAGGCGGACAACTCGGTTATTGCCTTGAAGCCGTCGCAAATTGCGCTGCCGCATCACGCGCAGCTTAAGCGTAAAAGCGCGGTGCAGCCGCCAGAGGACAGCTATCTGCGGGACTTGCCCGCCAAGCCCTATGTGCCGCGCCAAAGCGATCGGGAGCGGGAACGGGAACGGGAACGGGAACGAGAACGAGAACAAGAACGGGAACGCGAGATGGAGCATGTGCGCACCAAGACGCCAGCGTCATCGAGCAAGTCGTGGTCGCGCGAGGATGAAATTAAGCCGATTATTATGCGGCCAGCTGACTATGATGCGAAATTCAATCGTGTCATGCAGCTGGAGCCACAGTCGGGCAAGCACGATGGCGCAGCCAAGTTGCGCGACTCGGACAAATACAACGAGATCAATCGATTGCTCAACCAGAAGCTATCCGCTCACGACAGAGACAGAGACAGAGATAGAGAGCGGGAGCGGGATAAAGAGCGCGTTAAACAGCGCTCGTTGCACAACGAGGACTTGGATGACTTTAATGACTCGGATCCGTGCAGCGAGCCGCAGCTGCAACCACCAGTTTCCGGATACCGCAAGGAGAATCTCACGGACAAGCAAAAGTTCATGGAATATGCCTCGAAGAAGCACCAGCTGAAATCATACGCGGCCGAGGAGGCTCAACGCTATGGTGGCAGTCGGCATCGCTATGTGGATCCCGCTGAGCTGCCGTTCGAGCAACCACTGCCCGTGGGTCACAACAAATATGCGGCAGTTCATCGTGGTTCCGAAGAGCAGCTATTGACGCGCAACAACAGCAGCAACTGCAGCCAAACGGACCAACGCGACCGCCATGATCGCGACAGAGATAGGGAGAGGGAGAGAGAAAGGGAACGGGAAAGGGATCGTGATCGAGATCGTGAACGTGAACGCGACCATGAGCACGATCATTCGCGGGATCGCAATCCGTATCGCGAGGCGGAGAGCCTGCCATATATACAGAGCATGGAGAAGATGATGAAATCAACGGGCATGCGCTACAATGAGGACCAGCCGCGCAAGCCGGCCAGCAGTCGGGAGGGCAATCGTCGTGAGGCCAGCGATTACTTACGGGATTATCCACAAGCAGTTGCAGCAGCAGGAACCACAGCTACAAGCAGTCAAGTGTCGCCGCGAGAGCGCTTCCACGACGCCAAGGACAAGTTCCGGGCCATGGAGCGCACCGGCGGTGGAAGCACACGCTACGAATTGGATGAGCGCGACAGCGTCAGTGGTGCGCCAGTTGTGCCTCCCACTAACGATTACCATCGATCATCGTCGCGGCGACGTCGCGGCTCCGTGGAGCCGCCCAGCTATGAGCAGTGGAGCGACGAGGAAGAGGAGCTGCTATCCCCTGTGCAACCACCGGAATCCATGCTAAGCCGTTCGCGTGCGCGTTCACGTGAGCATTGGGAACAGGAGCAGCTGCAGCTGCAACAAACCAGCGGCAGCAGCAGCAACATGCGACATGGCCAGGAACGCGGACCGGAACGGGAACGGGACCGGGATGAGAACGAGATCGAGATCGTCGCGAGCGCGATTATCCCATGAGGCGCGGTGAAGAACCGCCGCATGATCCCTATCGGCACGAGAGGGAGCGCGAACGGGAGAGAGAACGTGATCGGGAGCGGGAACGGGAACGGGAGCGAGAGCGAGAGCGCATTCGTGACAGCCATCAGTCACAGTCGCAGTTGCAGTCCCGTCATCAGCTGCGCTCCCAATCGCGCGAGTGCCTGCCGCCGGCAGAGCCCGCCAAGTCCAGGTCATCGCGTGTGCCACATCAAGCCGTGCGATATCCATCGCCGGCACCCAGAGCCAACAGCAACAATAGTAACAGCGCCGCTGGTTCCGGCACAGGCAAGCCACTGTCCAACATGCCGAAGGGCTATCGTCACAGCTATGCGGAGCCGGTGTTTGCCCGTTCCGGTGGACGCGTTGGTCTCGCCGCAGTCAATCCCTACTAAGCAGCAGGAGCAGAAACCACTTCAAAATGAACATCCTCAATAACTGTAAATTACACACACACACATATATATATATATATATATATATATATATAATGTACACAAACTCCGTCTGGGTGGAGAGGAATAGCGACCCAATCCATGCGTCACAATTCTGCTGGGCACCTAGTGCCACAGCAGGGCAGCGCCTGTAATTATGTGCCTTCTAAATATGTTTTTTATACTTGGATATATGTGGAATAGCTTATCTTATATATGTATATCCATATCTACCACTGTATTATGCATGTACATATATTTTATACACAAAGCTTAAAACGAAACTCCAACAAATTGATCAGAGTTGAAATATGCATTTTTTCGTATTAAGTTGCGCGGTTGGTTGGTATATATAATTATCTTATTATATACATATATACATACATACCATATATATATCTACTGTTTTTTTTTAATCTACATAATATTTGATACTTGTATGCAAAGTAAACGTATATAGCTGATGTATCTATTGTTATCGATTTGATATTTGCATTAATAAAGCTTAAAAAAAAACAACAACTACGAAGACTTTTCTTTTTTACTCTGAAACGGAAAGTACGGAAAACGCCATATACGAGTATATGGTGTGTTAAGTGTCCAAATTGGGTTTTCACTTGTACTATCGCAAATCGATAAAGCCACATATCTTTCAGAACCACATTTGCTTTCTAGTTTGTCGTCACTCAAAGATCGACATAAGCCAGCCTCGCCCCTAAGAATTGGAAATGGCCATATCTTCCTCAGTTTTTCAGTTAGTCGTCAAATTTCATCGTCTACGAAATACTCTGCTACAGGTGCCGGGTGGTTCTAGCTATGAAATACCAATCTTTGGCGGAAGTTCCCAGTAATCTCCTTTGCGGGAGATATAGGTTTTGGAGGGTTTGAATTTAAAAAAAAATGTTGCAGAAGGCTCCTAGTAATTCATCTTCTCAGTTTGGTCACTTTGGCTTTAAAATTGCAGGGGATATACGCTTTGCCACTTTTGAGGAAGTGAGTGGAGATGGTACCACAATTTTTTCGCCCAGTCCAGCTTTGAAATTGCTTGATACATATATTTTCATCGATTTATACCATCAGGTATATAAGTTTTGAAAGTCGGAGTGGGCGTGGTCACTACATTTTTTGCATTTATTTTTTAAGATTCCTTGGTTCCTAATGAACACCCCAAAATAGTTAACTTCGTCTGACCCAGGCACACACAAAGGGTGAGCTCCTACGGACGGAGAGACAACACGACGGACCTTGCACAAAACCCAAATACTCTTATACATTCGGTGGGGCTGCTTTATCGGCTTTTAAGTTAATTTTCAGGAAAGGAAGGGAAAATCTTTGTGGTCTTCTGATCTGACAAGAGCGTTTGTAATACTTCGGCTTGGTCCAGCTTGAATTCACAGGAGAAGCGACAGTAAAACTTATATATCAAAGAATGTGTTTGGGTTAAGGACGTCAGAAGATAAAAGGGTTAGTCATTTTGAATCACGCTGTAGTTCATATTTGGCCACTTATCATTTGTCAATTTCTGTCAAGACACTGATCGACTTATTTCGGCATTTTGATCTAAAAACATTTATGTACAATTTTCATTAATACAATTCATAAACGCTGAGATTATTGCCAAGTTGTAGAATTTCAGCATATTATTGACTTTAGAATTAACGAGAAAACTCTGTGATTCTCTTCACATTTATTTGGAGACTACACAACGACCCAATCTTATATTTTCGGTATCAGAGTACAATTAAATGGGTATAAGGTGGGATTTAAATTGTGTCTCCACTAAGTTGTGTCACAGATAGTCGATGTAAAAACTTACGGTAGATGGCGATACGCCAAACACTGTGTGGCAACCTCGGAACCGTATATTCGTTCGATGGTGTTGCCGAATGGAGAAATTAACGACGCGCGTGGAAAAATCTACAAAATTATGAACACAATATTATATTTTATATAATATTACATTATATTATACAGACGCATCTTATTTTAATTGTTGCTAAATTCGTGGTGCTAAAAACTAAACCAAGCATAATGGAACCCTGTTTCCTCATTTATATTGGTACTTCTTTCACTGTTATGAAGCATTGAAATGCACGTCTCAATAGTTATTTTATTTCATGATTTACGCATGTGCACATACGCATTTGCAAGTAAAAGCGCCAAGAGACACAGTTAGTCCAAAGGTCTGGCGACGACTAATGGTGCGACGTAACCATAAGAATTATGAGCACGAAAGCAGCAAAATCAACAATAATCGCGATTGAGGCGAATTCGTAGCAGTGCGGCGAACTGTGTCGACTTCTTGTGCCTTCAAAAGCATGTGCAGATAACCAGCAGAGGTTACACAAAGCCGGCGTTGCCACACTTCGCAACGGAATCTGCACAATACGTTGGAGGTTTTTTATTGTACATTTTCCTGTATTAAATAAACAGATTGCTTTAATTTAATTTGTTTTTTAAATGAACAATCACATAAAAAGCATTACCTACATGTATGTGGCAAGCTTTGAGTCCACTTACAAGTACATTTTTATTTCCTTGCCGTGACGTCACACGCATTTTTGTGGTACGTAACCTCTCAGTTTCCTATAGCTATGCCAGAAACAGCGAAACGTCTCTTATTTGGAATTTCTGTCATTTCAACACAGACTTCGGAAGTGATAGCCTCGTGAAACTTGCAGTGCGAAGTGAAAAAAACTACAATAAAAGAAAAATATATTAAATCTTCTTTGGTAAGTTGCTTAAGATTATAAACATTTTACTTTTATAATTCACTAAATATATGTGAAATATGTACATATATGCGTAGCATTAAATGTGCTTGTGTTCGGTATTTTTCTGTTGCGTGTGTCCGACTCGAATACACAAATAAATATGTTCAAGTGTATGTTTGTGTGTGTGTGTATCCCTCGCTTCTCTCTTTTCGCGATTATTTCAATGTGATTCTATTTCGCGGTATTCAAGTGTGTAGTGGTGATCAGTTTAAGCTTGAAAGGCTTGAAATTTCGACTCCGTATGCGTCAATTGCATTAAGCTTAATTTGCTTATCTGACGTTATTTAGTATTCTTATATTTTGCCAAACAATTTATGGGCTTGAGCATTGCAGCACAGAAATAAATTTAATGCCAAATAATTTACTTCAACCATTTTTTACGGTTGCTAAACATTTATAGTGCAGTTTGCTCAATAAGACCATTTTTTTTATTTTTTTTATTTTATTTTTTTTTTTTATTATTATAGATTAAAATCATGTTCTCCCATCGCCAAGAAAATAGGTTAGGTTAGACGGTTGCCAACCAGTGTAGTCCAGCCAGTTGCGTTTATAAATTTCGCAATCTGGGTTGGTTCTATATTCGCTAACTGTGATAGATTTGTTAGCAAGACGAATCTTTCCTGGCCAGTGCTGGGCAGAAGCAGAAGAAGTGCTGAGGAGATTCTTCTGTTCGCTAACGCATGGTCGGCTTTCCGGGGACGGTGGGACCGCAGTTTGCATTTCGTCTTGTGTCGTTAGATCTGCATATATTTTCTTCTTTGATTTGAAGCTTAATAGTAATGTGTCTATCCAGCTAGCTCATCAGCCTTGCAAATGACTTCAATATTTTGGTGACCAGGCACCCATATCAGGCTGATAACATGCTGCTAGGCCATTTCGGCCAGATATTGGCGACAGCTTGACTACGGCTTTTATAAGTACACTTTTTCTTTTTTTGAAATAATTGAACATTTTTTTCACAACTTTATGGATTTCGATTTGGAAGAGGAGGATTGCCAATAACCACCGTCGAAGCATTTCCAATTTGTTCTTTTCATAAAACACAATTAACATCTTCGTGTTGTACAGATCATACAGATACATTATCGATACCATTAAAAAAAAAAACATTTTGTAGTGAAATCTCCAACAATGATGAATGAGTATACAGCAACTCGATACTGTCCTGATCAAGTGGAACTTCGAATACCGTGGTGGTTTCCTATGTGTTAAGGGTCTTCTTTTATAAAAAGCTGATTTTTATGTTGACCTTGGATTGTTGAATATAAAAAAAGATTAAATCATAACTCTGATAAACGGGACACGCTTAACGATTTCAGAAAATAATCGCAACTCGCTGGCAACCAGAGTGTCAATCCGGAATATGACCCGGAAATGTCACTATTGTAGTGCAAAACCGGATCCGAAAATCAACATTTATTAAGAACCTGGAACCGGAGCTTATGATACTAGTCTCGAAAAGACCGCATTAGAATCAAAACATATACATCCAGTACACAAGACATTGGAACCACTCCAGAAATTGTACCGGAACCCATTCACTCTACGTACCTGGACATAAATATAAATATAATATAACTACAATGATATCAGAATACTGACCATATTATTGTATCTTTCTGGTGTAAGCACGTGGAAAAGACAAGGAAAAAGTATACTGAGTAATTTGGGTTCTGAATAAGACCTAGAAAACATCGAAAGAAGCGCAATATATACAATTAAGTTGCCAGAGCTTGGATTGTGTAAGACACGCAATAGAGTAAAATTACGATCGCATTTCAACTACAACAACAACACACAATATGGTCTTGTCTCCTAAGATTTTTGAAAATGGCTATTTTAAAACAGACAAAAAAACTAAGCCAAAACAAATTTTTAGTGCTAAACTAAAATATATTTTAATATTCATATAGGTCCTTTCGGGAACGCATCGAAAATTAAATCGATATTACGAAAAGGATAAAAATCATACACAATAATTTAACAAGTATACAAATGCTATGTTTTCCAGCACCTTAAATTTTGAATGTTGCTCCTTCAAAAATTACGCTTAAAATAAAAAGAAGGCGGAAGAAAGAGAAAGAAATCAAACGGGATTTCTGGCCGAAAACATATTTCCAGCTATCGATAACGAAACATGTCTCTCGCTATGTACACAATGCAATTATTGATTATTGATAACAAGACAGTATGACAGAAATTCGTACTTATGCTCGAAAGTCCTGTTTTCAGATCGAAAACAAAGTTGTTCATAATGAATAACTCGACTTAAAAAACCAAAAAAAGAACATGTGAAATATTACATTTTTTTACTTTGGTGAAGATATATATTGATTTTGGTGCAAAGCTCGTCATGTTGTCTGCCAGTCTCAGAGATAGAGACTTGAAACATATACTGATACTGGTCTGTGCCCGCGTCAAAGTGATAAGATTGAAGTGCTACGTCTACTGGGGAACAGGAAATCGATAATCGCAAATCGATTAAACCACATACCTTCCACAATTTTAAGGCTACAATCACAAAATTTGGTTCATAGGTTGTTTGCGATGTCCTTCAAAGATCGGCATATACCTCACCCAGTTCCGCAGTTTTTTGAGTTAGAGTCATCAAATTTGGTAGGCATATTACGGGTAGCCGATAAATCAATTTGATGCTTAAGAAATGTTCCTACCAATGTAAGGAAAAGGTTCCTTAGAATCTATATTCCAAGTTTTGTAACTTTAGCTCTACATTTGTGAGAGATATCTGCTTTTTGCGGCTTTTAAGGAACTTAAACTTTACGAATATTAGAAGCAGGTTGCTGATAATCTACCGTACAAGTTTGGTAACTCTACCTTTTTTGGGTTGGTAGTAAGCGTGAAACTTACAGAAAAGCAAGAAGCTGTGAAAATGGGTGCAAAAAATCTGGTTTTGTGCAAATGTATGTAACAGACAGAAGGAAGCATCTCCGAGCCTATAAAGTATATAAATTCTTGATCAGGATCAGGATATCGTAGTCGAGCTCACTCCATTCTTTGGACTTATTAGTTTTCCAATCCAATTTGTCCCTTAGAGATCATTTTTGCATAAAATAAGAGTCATTAAAAATGACAGCATTCGAAATCTCCGTTGGTAAAACGTTAGACTTTCCGTTTAATTAATGTCTGGACTCTTTGGTTATAAGGTAGCCACATCAGAGTGCGTGGATATTTTGGGTCGAGTCTACGAAGTGAATGTTCTGGCTTTTTTTTTTCAACTTATTAAAACGGAAACTCAGATTATTTGACTTTAAACTCATAAATTTTACTGTTGGTAGAAAAATCGATTTCATAAATGTACATAGAATGAATGCTCTTGAATTTTATGATAATAATATCAAAAACAAAAGAAACACAAAAAAGGTTCCATTTTACTGCAGAATACATTCGTACATACATACATATATATGTATGTACTACATGTATACATACATACATTTGCACATTAAACCTCAGCTGAAAGCATGCACATGCATATTGTGCATGGGCCTCACAGAACTGTATACACACATGACACACGCACACACATCTTGTTACACAACCACTGTAAGATGAAGAGAAGAAATAAAATTGGATTTGCCAGTTGAGAAGCAGATCTGTGGCAGGTAAAGCAAATTTTGCTACCCTGAGAGCGATACGCACACACACTTACGCAAGCGCACACTGACACAACAACAACCTAACAGCAAACGAACGGCAAACGGTGAACAGTAAACGGCAAATGAATATACAAAAGACAACTACAGAAGGAAAATTCCGGCGAATTCGTTATTAGCGTTGCCAGATGTCTGTAATGCAAGCAACATGTTCAAAATATTTAATAGCTAACTAGTGACTTCATCAACTCATATATTGTAAATATACGGTTTAAAAACCATTTGCACAAAAAATATGTTGTAAATCTGGCATGTAACATATTATTTTTTTTATATATACATTTTTAATGTATAGTGCTACCATACCGTTCAGAACGATCAAAACTGGCAACACACTTGCACATTGCTTGTATTTTCCTCATTTGTCAGCCGCATCTCCGCGACGAAGCATCGTCAGATGAGTTTCCCGACGGCGTCGTCTTTGTTTTTTTCTTTTCTTTGAATTTTCGTTTGAATTAACTGTTGTGTGAAATTCATATTAATGACAAAGTAATATTAAGTGCTTGGTTTGAATACATGTGTAGACTAGACCCAGTGCGTTCCAATACAGTCGCGTGTATTTATTATGTTGTTGATGCCGCTGTCGCATTTGTTGCTAAAGCAGGCAGCAAATACGCTGCTTCAGAACTCGGCAGTATGTGTTTGTTTAAACCACATTCCAATTATGTATTGTTAAATGTAAAGCTAGCCAAACTAAACTTATATACACATATAAGAGTACCATGATATAAATGTATGGTATCCGTCCATTGCATTGTATGCCATGCATTTGTGTATGTGTATATATTTGTATGTGTGTACAAATATACAATGATGTTCCGCTACGCTCCTTTTGGGACTAATAGTATCTGTACTGGTTCTACTATTGGTTTTAAAAAAAAAATCAGATTTTTGGTTCCGATTCTGAATTTCTCTAAACATGTAGTTCCGATTCCGGTTCACAGCTTCGACCAGTGTCTAGCAAAAATTGTAATTGCCTGTCATAAACTAATTATACAATATTTTTCAAAAATTCCTAAAACTGATGGCAGGTACATATATTAACCAGCAAAATGAATCTGTGACCCCAATAAACTGGGGTTTCCCCACCCGATAGGTCGGGTTATGTAAAAAAGTACGTTAATTTATAGTCACAACTTATTTAAAACAGTGGCATTATGGACAACTGGGTGCCATAAAACCCGGAGTTTTTACATCAGGTTGATTATTTTCGGTATAAATAGACCAATCATTCGTAGTCAGATTAGTTATATCCTGCATCTTGGGTGCACCCAGCCAACAAGGACTATGGGCAAACGGACTACCATTGAACAACGGAACAACGCAAGACTCAACAGGTGGAGGATGAAATGGGGAAAAATTGAGTGTGGAAACTGTGCGCCGGGTTCGGCGCAACCATGACTTTAAGAAAGCCTTTATAAGCGCAAAAAATAAAGGGATTAGGATGACGTCCGCCAAAAACCCAGTTGGACACGGTTTTGGAGTTCTGGAACATAGTCATATTTGAAGATGTGTCCAAATACAACATTTTTGGCTCGGATGGACGGAATTATGTGTGGCGACAGTCCAATACTGAGCTGAATCCCAAAAGCCCAAAGGCAACAGTCACGCACGGCGGAGGAAGTGCCATGGTATGAGCATCTATCTTGGCAGCCGGCGTCGGAAATTTTGTGTTCACTGAAACAACAATGGACATGAATGTGTACCTCAATATATTAAAGGAAAATTTACTCCAAAGTGCCGAGAAGCTAGGAATCCGACGTACTTTCCGGTTCTACCAGGACAACAACCAAGCAAAAGTCCGGAGTACAGTCCTGGCTTATCTGGAACTGCCCCCACATAATAATTCCACCGCCCCAATCTGCTGATTTAAATGTTATTTAAAATTTCGTGGGCTCTGCTAGAAAATAACATCCGGAGTCACAGATCCGATCTCTAAAATGCTCTGCTGGATGAGTGGAGCAAAATCTGCCCAGAAACTTCCCTAATATCTTCCATGAATAATAGATTAAGGGAAGTTGTTATGGCTAAAGGATATCATACTAAGTATTAACATCCTTATTTAAGCTTTTTTACGGCAAATATGTTACTTTTTGAAGACTTTTCGAAACAAGAGTTGACATGTATTTTGGACAAGTCTTCAGTTTTTGACTAATTTCAATTAATTAATTAATATTTTAATAAAAACTAAAGTTTCTTTTCCAAACGTGATATAACAGGAAACAAATTGGCAGTCAAACATTTTGCGTTTGTTTCTTTGCTTAAACTTTATAGCACTTTAAATTTTTTGCTAGACACGTCAAAATAAGCTGTGAGACACTGTATATATAATTTATAGTGAATTCGAAAAAAAAGCTGTAATGTAAATATAATTTTCGTTTATTTTGTCGTCAGATTGTTTGGCTACTATAAATGGCTGATCAAACTAATGTGAAAGAGGTCATCAAAGACCAGGAGGAGAGTGGCGATGCCGCCAAGGTGAAAAAACTGCGCGCCTCGGCGCCATTCATTAAGAATGTGCTGCGGACCTATGGTCGTCAGTTAACTCCAGTGCAATATCGCAACCTGGAAATTCTCTTACAGCTACTGGAAAGCGAGTAAGATATCGATAATATATAATATATAACTATCGTAATAATTCCATTATTCAAATGTTGAAATTTTTAGGATGGCCCCATCTGAATTCTTTCGTCGATATCCCAGGGTAAAGGTCGATAAAATTCAGGGTTTTATTAATAAACTCAAAACCAATTTCGGAACCGTATGTTAAATATAATAAAGCAAAAGACTTGTATTTGTGAAATTTATAAATCAATTGCAGCTTCTGGTTAACGAGGTTATTGACCTTAACGACACGGCGGAAACATCCGATCTTCTATCTGCCGCCAAGGGAACTACCGAGGCGCTCAGCTCAAAGCAGCGTGTGGATTCAGTCACGGTTTCGTCGTCCCAACTTGTGACTAAATCAAATCCACCGATAACTAAAGCTGCTCCGATGAAACCCAAGTCAACGGTAACGCCTTCGGTTAAAACATCAGATATGTCAGAGAAACGGTTGCCACAGAATTTACGCAAGTCGAATCCACCTGCGCCAAGTTCAGACAAGCCCATTGCTGATTTTGAAAGCAGATCAAAGCCACCACGCAGATCTAATCCTTCACCGATTTTTGAGCGCAGATTCAATACAACGCCACCGCCAGTAATCAGTAAACCTTTGGCTGCTGAATCTGTTGATATTGCCGAGAAAGATCATTCCAAGCTACCCTCGCTGGAAAAGGCGCGCAAGAAGCTTGCCGCTTTAATTGCCAGCAAAGATGATGCTGTGGTCAAGCCGATGGCCTCCAATTCCAATGATCCGCGTGGCCACAAATCGACCTATCTAAATACATCGACGCCAAACTTGATTGTTCCAGTGGCAATGGCAATGCCAATTCCAGTTCCTGCACCAGCACCAGCGTCGATACAAACTGTGCAATCAAATCGGTTGCCATTGGCATTGTCATCACCGCCGCCAATGCCGCCGCCGATGCCACCATTGTCGCTAATTAACATTACAAGTGCTGCCAGCTGCATTCCCAACTTGCCAGCGGTGAGGCCACATGCTCCACTCAAGCGAAATCAAAGAACATCAACTTTAAAATTAAAGCTCAGTTCCTCAGCGGCTGCTGCTGTCAACGAATTCAATGAGTCCGTTCAGCGGCGATACAACAGTTTGCCCAGCCAAGCAGAGATGCGTGATCCGCGAACAATGACTTGGATAAACACTAATAGTTTATTACAGTCTGAATCACCGCAACAACAACAGCAGCAGCAGCCAGGAGCAGCGGCGGCACCAGCATTAAATCATCAGCAATTGGGACATGCACATCGAACAGCGCCCTTCCAGGATGCTTCTTGCAATGGATTTGAGGAGGTCCAGCAAGGAGGGGGTCTCAACTGGCAATCCTCCAACAATGGCAACAATAACAACAATTATAGCTATATTAACAGTAATAACAACAGCAACGCAAATTGGTCAAATAACAATAACAAAATTACTTTTAACAAGTCGAGCCCTACCTATGTTCACAGAGGCGGCTACAATCGTGGCGGCCGCGGCGGAGCTGTCAAGCTCGGCTTCCCTCCACCCGTGTCCGGCATTGAAGGCCCGCGCACTTATCGCGAGCACCGGCAGGCCAAAGCTGCAGCTGCTGCCAAGGAACAAGCAGAGAAGCGACGCCAGCTGGAGGCAACGGAGAAGCAACGTCAGCTGGAGACTCCGCAGTGCGAGCCGCCTTTAAGGACTACGCCACCGGTGGCCCTGAACAAAGATTGTGTGCACCTGGATACCTCATATCGTAACGTTGTCCAGTTACGACAAACTAAAGATATCGCTTTCAAGATCCCCAAAAAGATGGCTTGCGATAAATTGAATGTAGAGCGTAAGGGAGAGAAAAGCGATCAGAGAACTGAGAAAACGGATAAGTCGAGTGAAGAGCATGAAGGAGAGAAAGGTGGTCAGAAGCTCGATAAAACCGATAAGTCTGATGAAAAGCAAGAAGCAGCAATTTGTGAGGAGCCAGATTCCTCTAAAGATAATGCTATTGAGAGGGAGTTAAGCTTGCTGACCACAGATAAAATCGAAAATGAATCAGTTAAAGCGTCAACGCCGCATAAATCTGATAAGTTGAACAAAGAAAAGCAGTCGAACAAAACGGATAACTCAAGTAAATCCAATGAAAAAGAGCTATCCAATCTATCCAATGCGGATGGGGAGCAGATGCCTCTTGAGAAAAAGTCCGCAGAAACAGCTGAGCAAAAAAAGAAAGAGGTGTTGCCAATGCTGCCCAAGATCAACGTATTGTACGAACCGATTCCGGACATCATAACCGTAATACCCACAAACTCAGAAAGTGAAGTCAATGTCGAGGAATCACCGGTCGAAATCCGCCGGAAATTGTCGACGGAACGACAACCGTTGCGTATTACGAAGCGTCGGAAATCAATGATGCCAACGGCCAGCAAATCGCTGGTAGACAAATCGGAACTGTTTACGGGCAATAGTTATATGTACGAAGATGTTGTGGAGCATCAGCGACAACAGAAGGTGAAGCAGACGGTGTCGGCGGAGGAGGAGAACGACGAGGGGAACCCATTGCAAAATGGTGCCAATCAACGTGCCAACAAAAATCTGGCAATTATGTTCGAGAGGAGCAACGACTATTGCAGCATCTCCACGCACAATATACTTGCCGGAAAGCGGCGAACGCGCTTCTCCGATCTGACGCTCAACGAGACACAGCTCAGTCGCAACGCGTTCAAATTGCCGAAACCACTAAAGACGAAGACAAAGACACCAGCGACGACGACGTCGAAGCCAACTGCCGTGAAGCGCAAACGTGGTCGACCAGTCAAGGATGCGATTAATCAGCAGCACAACGACACTGATGATGAGGAGTTGTCCGCTGTAAAGCGCCCGTGTCTCGATATGAATGTGGTTAGCAATGATGCAGCACCACCGAACGAAGTCCTGTTGGCACCACCAAAAATACGGTGCAAGCGCAACGAACTGGAAAAGCTCAACGACGACATTGCCCAGATGTATTACGCGGATGATGTACTGCGCGCGACTGGCAGACGTGCCTGCACCGTCCAACAGCGGCAACATCAATATCTGACAGACGGCGGCGCCAGTTGCAGCAGTGGCAGCAGTAGCAGATTGCCCAGTCGCCACAATAGCATTGGCGACAGCAGCAGCAGCAACAACAACATCTTCGCCAGCAACGCTGAACTGGCGCCCTACAAATGTAATTTGGCGCGACGGGGCAAACCGTTTGCCCGATCTTTTGCTGGACTTGATCGTGCCAGTTTCAAGGACAAAGAAGGACAAACCACTGTGCCGCAACGCACCAAGCGTTGTCGCGTCAAAATCAAAGAGTGCAAACAGTTAAAGGCGATGTTGAGGGCAGCGTTGCCAATTAGAAACACCAATCCCGATTGGCATTCCAAATACGAGGGTGCCAAGCGTTGTGTCGTTTGTGCGAAGGGTGTTAAAAGCACAATGCTCCACTATTTACAGCATCATGACGAGTTCTATTTCGCCCGTCTGCCACCTGGAATGCTGCAGAAGCTGCGGCTGGGCATTGGCAATCGTCCCATCTATGCATTGAAACAGTCCAGCATTAAGTATTACCACCAGTGTCCGTTTTGCATTAAAACGACAGAGATGACAACTACCAACTGGGTACAGCATATTGCTGGACATACCGGTGAGTCAAAGTATCAATGCTCGCGATGCAAGTTGCCGCGACATCGAAGAATGGAGAGTCATGTGGCGAAATGTGGCAAGGGCGCTCAGATGCTGGACAATAAGCAATTTAGCGACAAGCTGCCGCTGAGCATTCATGTCTGCCATCTGTGCGATTTTGTGCAGCTATGTCGCAAGAATCTGGTGCATCACTGGCAGAGCCAGCATGGCCTCAACAACAACAGCGAACGATCGCTGGCTGGCTTGGGCGAGCAGCTAATAATCTACCAGACCAAAGATGTGCCCCTCGTGAAAACAAAAGCCCAGATAAAAGCAGTAATA
The DNA here is from genome assembly GCA_035043845.1 of Drosophila picticornis. NCBI lineage: Eukaryota > Metazoa > Arthropoda > Insecta > Diptera > Drosophilidae > Drosophila > Drosophila picticornis. The sequence goes on along the minus strand of JAWNMR010000492.1, from coordinate 18,989,796 downwards.
ACGAGTCATGAGGCAAAGGAGCTGACAAAACTGAAGGCTGAGCAGTCCGACAAAGTCGTCAAAGCCATTGGCGCAAGAAAGAAGAAGCAGCAAAAGTCAACAAAGAAAAATGAACTCAATATGACGCCGATGACAACAAATCCAGTGGAGAAGGAAGCAGAAATAGGACAGAAGACAGAAGTAGCACAGGAAATGGAAGAAGCTGAACAGAGAACAGACGCGGAACAGGAGGCGGATGAGGTTTTTGCTATAAATATCGATGGTATAGTCATGCCACCGGCAGAACTGGAGCCGCTGCTGGTGCGCAACGAATGCGACCTGGAAGCGGAAGAAATGCAGCTGGAACAGCAAGGATCCGAGCAAGTGCAGCAACAATCGCCGCCGGCCAAGCAGCACGATGAGTGGATCGATGTTGAGTCTATCCATAGTTCGGGAGGTCAAAAATCAATTTTCGCCCATTTTCGCGACTTCTACAACAAGCTTAAGAGTACCAACGCCAACGGCGGCAACGGCAACAGCACCAGCAGTTGCAGCAAAGCAAGCAGCAAACATTCAGAATCGCCAGCCAGCAATTGCAGCTACAACGACGTGCCCGATACAACCACAGCGCCGACGGTGTCCAACGTAATGGACAAATTTAGCGCAACTTCAACGTCCGGCCAAACCATCATTGAGAATGTGGCATTTCGGAAGCGGGACGTGCTCACACAGCAGCCGGCCTACTATTGCATGTACAGTAGCTGCAAGTTTCTATTTTCCAACGAGGTGGAGGGCCTGGAGAATCATATTACGCGCGAACATCCGCTGATCCGCTGGAGCGGCAAATGCAACAGTTGCTCGGAGCAGTCACCTCAGCAGCAGCAGCAACAGCTAAGCATTGCTGATGAACTGCAGCACATGATCAACTATCACATGGAGACCAATACTTTGGCGACTTCAACTTCGACTGCGACTCTTACTGTTACTGATGCTGCTGCTACATCGATTGGTGTTGTTGCTGCGGTTGATTCAGCCCCAGCAGAGATCACTTCACCCAAGCTGCGTGTGCGTCGCTTTACCGGTGATCGACTGGCCACCGAGCCGGAACAGCAGGAGGAGGAGCAGCAACAGCCGCATCAGGAGGAACAATCGGATGTTGCCAATCCAAATGCCATGCTGCGCAATTTGTTGGACGCTGAATCACGTCCGCCCAGCCAGTCGCAGCCGCAGCAGCAGCAGGCATTCAATGCTGCTGTTGGTGTTGGCATGGATGATTATCTAATGGCGTCGGGAACATCTGCAATGTCTGTGCACGCACTGGCTCCGGTTCCGATGCCAGTAGCCAGTGGCACGGTTATCAATCATTCCTCCGAGCTTGGTCTGTCCATTAATCAGGTGTATAGCCTGGCAGCTGGGGCGCCGCCGCCGCTGCCGCAGCCGTTGCCACCCGTTGTTGTTAACAACGGGGCATTTGTGCTCACCCAAAGATTAACGAGCAATTCCAATGGGAATGAGCCGGCAGAGATCAACATAACCATTGAGTCCCATACTCCTAACCGGGAGACTGCGTCAGCGCATCAGCTGCAGGTGCACCAGCAGCAGCAACAGTACCAGCACCAGCAGCAGCAACAGTACCAGCACCAGCAGCAGCAGCACCAGCAGCAGCACCAGCAGCAGCACCAGCAGCAGCACCAGCAGCAGCACCAGCAGCAGCACCAGCACCAGCAGCAGCACCAGCAGCAGCACCAGCAGCAGCACCAGCAGCAGCACCAGCAGCAGCACCAGCAGCAGCACCAGCAGCAGCACCAGCAGCAGCACCAGCAGCAGCACCAGCAGCAGCACGAGCAGCAGCACCAGCAGCAGCACGAGCAGCAGCACCAGCAGCAGCACGAGCAGCAGCACCAGCAGCAGCACGAGCAGCAGCACCAGCAGCAGCACGAGCAGCAGCACCAGCAGCAGCACGAGCAGCAGCACCAGCAGCAGCACGAGCAGCAGCACCAGCAGCAGCAGCAGTACCAGCAGCGGACAACACGCCTCATCGCCGATCGTTTCCGTTGCATGGCAATCAATTGTAACTTTTGCGCCCACACTGTCATCTGCATCAAGGAGCACATGAAGTTCCACTGCTTTAGCTTTGGCAGCAAAGACTATCTGCAGTGCGCCTACTGCTCCCACGTTGGCAGAGATGTAGATGATTTTGTGCGTCATGGCGTCATCGAGCATGGGCTCGCCTCCCGCTCCGAACTTGAGAAGTCGTCTGAGACATTCTCGGACACGGTGACGCCCACTGTTATGCGAACGACCACAACTCAGCGATCAGAGGCACAGGACAACAGCGGCATAACCATGTCCAATGTGCTGGAGCTCCTCGAACCCACTGGGTATTCAGGTTAGTTCAAGTGGGGTTCACTATATTTGTATATATTTATAGATTATATTATTAATAATTTCAATTTCGGTATCATTGCAGTGAAGAAGCTGTACAGTTGTCCGATTAAGGCGTGCTCCGTCTCATTAACGGATGAGAAGCCCTTCGTCTGCCATGTGCTGTACCACATGTCGAGTAATCCGAGCATGGGACCACTTAAGTGCAAGTTCTGCCGTCAACAGTTCGATCACCCGGCATCGTTGCTTTCGCATCTGTATCAGATGCACGCACGCCACAAATACTTTTGCAGCATTTGTCTCGAGACGACATCGAATCGCCGCCTGATGCATCAGCATATGTTGAAACACCACGAACTATATAGACTGGTCCAGTGCCAGCAGCAGTTTATCGAACTGAACGCATCGCTGCCCCTGCACCACGGTGGAATGGCGGTGGTGAGTGAGGCGAGCAAGTGTTGGGTTGCCGTCATCGAGCAACCATTTGGCCCCAAACAAATGGAGGAATTTGTGAAAAAGTTGCTGGCTGAGCGGCAGATGCGACTCGATGGTACCAAGCGTATTTATCGCCCATCGGAGTACCGTCTGGTGCCACGCAAGGCATTCTTCACGGAGGAGCTGTTTTGCGGCGAGTGTCAATTTCACACGCTCAAATACAGCGAGCTGAAAACCCATCTGGTGGTACACAGGGAGCAGGCGGTGTGCACTGCATATCAACAGGATGTGCTGTCGCAGCCGCAACAGCAGCAGCCTATGGTAGTCTCCCGTCAAGAGCAAACAGTCGAGACAACTGGCACGCCGACAGCAGATGCGAGTGAAGCAACTGCACATCATGCAACACAATTGTTGTCGGAGCCAGGCGCACAGTTGCATCGCTCTTGCATGTGGTCCTATGTGCCCAAGGATAGGCGCTTTATGTGCGGCGTTGCCGATTGTCACACCCATTTGGACACTGAGATGTCGCTGCGTCGTCACCTGATCGATATGCATATGTATGGTCAAATCTTTAAATGCTTGCACTGCTCTACCGAGAAAAATATTTATACGCCCGACAAAGTGCTCGAGCATCTGTCATACCACAAGCGACACATCTATCAGTGCGGCAAGTGTGGCACGTTTCATCCAAAGCGCTCGTACATCGAACGGCACATTCAAGAGAAGCATTTGCGAACCAATGTCGATATCATCATTACGAAGCGCAGCGATTCTTCCCTAAGCACCGAGAAGCGTTGGTTCAAGTCAAGTGAGTGTCCCAATCCACGATCAATCTATCATTTCTCGCTGCACGTGAAGTTTTGAGTTCTTAATTGCCAACACAATTGAACAAAAAACCCCGAAAATTAATTGAGATTCGATATTGGATTGTGTTGTTATTATATTTGAGGAAAACAAACTCATGAATTTAAACTTGTTTTTGTTATAGTTTCAACCATGCGCAACGGAGAGTTCGATTGGGTGTGCAATTTGTGCAACAAGATGCTGGTCAACCATGCGGATACTGTGCTGCATGTGGAGCGAGTGCACGGACGCAGGCAGCAGTACAGTTGTGCATTCTGTGACGTGGAGCGGGCTATGGTAACGGACGTTATACATCATATGCAACGCAACCATAGCAATCAGCGGATGCAGCCAATTATGAACTTTAATCGGATCCAAACTAAAATGAAACAAACGCTCGGCTTTTCCTGCAACACGTGCGGCAAAGCAGAAATTGTTTATCAACAGATGATCAACCACTGTGGCAGCCACCACAAAACCAAATTTCAGTTCAACTGCCCTCACTGCACATTCGGAGATGCCGCCGAGCGCAATGTTGTTGCGCATTTGCGGGACAAGCACGTGGGCCAAACGGGACTGGCCGTGCACCAGTTTGAGCGTGTCACCAATGAGCTGCTTGACAGCGATTCCTGGGCGATGGCCCATCCAATTGGGAAAAAACCAACCAGTGGTGCGACCACAACGCCCATTAGCACCACAACAACAATGATGAGCAGCAGCAGCAGCAGTAGCCGCAACACCACCTCTGCAGCGGTGGTGCTTGATAACGATGTGATCGAACTGTCATCGTCGGATGAGGAGACTGACGATTATGTAAGTTGCTAATTCCTGCCCAAATGCAAGGGAATCTTTGTCGATTGTTTTCCCTTGTTTCCTTTTCTAGCCAATGCGATATGCAATTTGTTGTGATGTGCTTTGGAGATTCTTTCTTCTTTGACAATACGTAGTTTAGTTAAATGTCTTCTAAGTCTACAAGGTCCTGTCGAAAGACCGGAAAGTGTTCTTAGTCTGTTCATTCCCATGGTTGTTACTTGCATAAAAGATAGAGACCTGATGGCCCAGCACAAATGTGGCCTTTGCCTTTCTTCGTTCCATAAACGGTTGTGGTTCTGTTAATATAAATGCATATAACCCGGATACCATCTTAGAGCTAACCAATTGTGTAATCCAAGCTGGTCAACTTTGGACCGTACCTCACCAACTACTTTTCAGACTCGTTATTTTCACTACTGCGCTATATCCCACAAGAGAGACAGAGAGAGAGAGAGAGAATGAGAGAGAGTGAGTTTGATCTGTGTTGAGCTCCTGTAGTAGTAGTAGTATGAGTGGCCTGCATTTTAATAACCAACTAGTTATACAGTTGCAGTTGTATTATTGGAGATGATGGATGGTTGTGGATCGAAGGATGATGGATGATTAACGACAATTATCTTTACTTATTATTGCCTTTTTGCACTTGCAGGACAATTTGGAGTTTGCCTGTTCATATTGCACTGCGACAAGTGGCGACGTTGTCACGCTGCGCACCCAACACTGGGCGAAGAAGCATGAGGAATTGCCGTTCTATTTTAGCGCACAGCCACGGTTGCGCTGTCCGGAATGCCGGACATTTGTGGACAATGCAAAATCGCTGCTGGAGAACCATCTGCCACAAGCGCACTCCATGCGCCGAATGGTGGCCTGCGATCTTCGTCGGCCGGACGAGTGTGCCTTCTGCAACTATCGTTACGGCAACGTGGCACTGCTGACCAATCATATTGAGTCGGAGGGACACATGTCCAACGATCTAAAGTATCTAAGGAACAAGCAAATGGACAAACTGGTCAAGCTGGGCACCACGGAGACACAATGCCCCAACGAGTATTATCAGTGTGAAATTTGTCGCATCATAATGCCCACAAATATCGCGATGGCCCAGCATGGTCGGCTCGCGCATAGCAACTCACCAGAGAACTTCTGTTTCAGTCAGCTGAAGCATCTGATCACACATCACTGTCCGTTCTGCATATTCGCCTCGACTGTCGAGTTGGATACGCTGCGCCATATGCTTGATCATTATATGAAGTTTCGATTATGTAATATGTGCGGCATGCATCACTCCAGTTTCGATGAGTACATACAGCACTACTATACGCACCATCGGGACGAGGTGGCTCGCTTCAATCAGGTGCATCCCTATGCCTGTCTCCAGAAGTTCCTCATGCATGTGCTGTATCATTTCCCAAATGGGCTAATCATTAGCAAGAATAGCCTGCGCCACACGCGCTACAACGACGAGACCCCCATCCGTTTGGTGTATGAAGAGCTCGTCCGTAAATCTCAGCAGCCGCCAATTCCACGGCTGCTCATCAGTCAGCTGCCTAGTCGCAATGCCGCAACCAGCAATGCACCAATAAAACAACAGGATCAGGTCTCCTCAAGTGTCGGCAACACCGCTAAAATTACCAAACGACGCCAAACCCTAAATCCCAATTATATGAGCGCCCTCCTTCTGCCCCAGCAACTTGCTGCCGCCGATCCAAATCCGAAGATCAATAGCCGCCGCCTGTCAGTCATCAACTGGCAACCAGCTGGGACGTCTGTAAATCTTGGCTCGGTTACGGCTGCGTCAAGTTTGGCTAGTGCTGCTCCCCCTACTCCTGCTGCTGTGAGCCCACCACCTGCTACTGGTGCTATGGATCCCACTCTCACTCTTGCTTCCAATCAGTTGTTGGTTCAACCGACCAAACGCCAGCGCATTGCGAAGCGTCGCTATACGTATGTGGAAATGCCTCAGCAGATATGAAGATATTAAGTATTTTAGCCAAAAGAATCATTTTACCTAGTTAGTCAGTATCTAGCTTAAAGTGATATCAATTCAATAATTAAGACTAATTCCATTATTTCATACCGAAGGTATCTGTATGTCCGTCTGTACTGGTCCGTGCCCGGGACAGACAAAGCCTTAAAACTGGAGTGCTACGTCCGTTAGGGGGCTAGGAAATCGATCAAATCGATTAAAAAAAATGTAAGGCTACTGTCAAAATTTGGTTGATGGCCAGTTGGAGATGTCTTTCCAAGATCGGAATGTGCCACGCCTAGTTCCGAAGCTTTTGAGTTAGAGTACGGAAAGTGTAAATCAATAATTCCACACATCAATCTCACAACTTTAAAGGTAGAGTCCCCTAATTGGGAAGGTAACTTGCTGGTAACCTCTTTCAAAGATCGCCCACCGCCCCCATACCTTCTGGGACGGTATTTTCTTGGCTACACCCAACCTGTTATCAGCAGGTAAAACTTATGGGGTCAAAGCATTTCACAGAAATTGTTCTTTTCTTACCTTGTTTTTTATGATAAGTAATACGTAACATTTATGTTTAAATTACCTTGTATTTGTCAGGCAGAAAAGACACCAACCTTAACATTGGCTTCAGGGTAAATATCGGTCGAACACTCAGCTTACTTTTTTCATTTTTTTTTTTGTTATTATTTAATTAAGAAATGTAGACTGTCAACAGTATTTGGTCAATTGAATCATGATTATTAGATGTGTAATTGCAACTGGAGATATCTTTTATGTGAATAAATGAAACCAAAAAATGGTTCAATCAACTTGTAATGAATAAGACAAACAATTAATTGGCTGATAAATAAATATATATAAGCTTATATATATATCAGTAAATCTGTAAATCTGTAGTTTTGTTCTCCAGACCCATCCTAAACATTCAAAATAAATAATAATGATATTCATTTACAAAATTAACAAACTAAAACAAGAATGTAACGCTTAAAGGTGAATTATTTGTGTATTATTTTTGGCACGCATTGTGGTACAATAGTTGAAATGTGGGCGCTTCTTGGCCCTCCCTCTTGGCCACATTGGAGCAGCGCAGCTGATTGAAGAACTCGCAGGGCGTGGAATAGGTGATCAGCTCATCGTTACGGCTGACACAGACGGGTCGATAATAGCGCGGACAACTATATTCGCAGCTCGTCTCAGTCTCGCCAATAGCTTCAATGTTGTTCACATCGGATCCATTTACTGACTTGTCCTGCTGCTTCTCATCTTTCTCATCATCGGCATCATCATCCTCATCATCAGCATCACCATCATCAGCATCAGCATCATCAGCACCATCAGGATCAGTATCGGTATCCAAGTATTTAGCATCCACCTGATCGGGCAGATCACTTGACTGCAAGTATACAGCGTCGCTGCCAGCGGATCCGTAGTCGTCTTCAATCGCTGTTACTGCTTGGCTGGTAGCCAGCGTCATCAAGAGAACCGCCATCAAATGACGCATGTTGGACGTCGGTGTTTTGCAATCCAAGTGTGCTCCTTATATTCGCGTCAGGCCCATTTTATAGACAGACGATTGTCTTGTTTTCGTTGTATCTGAAGTCAGTTGTACAAACAGCCTAAAAAAAAAAAACAAAGAACCAACCAAATTTCAGCAGTTCTTTTTCAATCGGAGACGTAGAAAAATATTCAAATGTGAACCAAGGCCGGTTGGCTTTGCGTTTGGCCGAGCAATGTTGGTCGATAATCCGATATAAAATCCCATTGCATATCCTTAGGCTCAACCATAAAAACCATAAAAATAGAATAGTTTAAGCGCTTAATATTTCAAGCATTCTTCCAATGGACATTCGATTGATAGTTGTAGGGATGGTCAAGTTATATCCGACTTACTCCATTCTTCTGAAGTATTCCCTTGTGCAAATTCTTGAATGCCAAGAGATAGCCTTTTTTCTGTGAGCTCAACAATACGTGTCCTCTTTGAACCCGCCGAGTTACGGCTTAAAAACGCATTTGCTTTTTACAGTCATTTCCTTTTCGATATATTATGAATTAGGATCAACTTTATCGATTGGCATTTCATGAATCAATCTTAAATCATGAATCAGTACTTAAAATATCTAAAATAAAATTTTAAATTGCACTTTCGTAAGGCTTACATACTGATTATAAACATAACACACAAGAAAACAATAAGGAATCATTAAAAAAGGCGAATCATTGAGATAAAATAGGAATGTAGATACGAAGAATGGAGTTACTCCTCAGATGGAGTCCATGTAGCCCTGGTCGAAGGCATGCCGCATTATGTTGAATATTTGGCGATTGGCCTCGTCCCCCGCAATCTCCATGGACAGCTGATGGAAAGCGGCGCCATGCATGTCCGTCTCGAATAGCTTGGAGAGTCGATCGCAGTCCGCTTCGCTGCCCAGCAGCCAAGGCAGGAAGTGCATGCAAATCATTACGCCGTAGAACGCGTAGCGCTTGAAATGGCCCTCGAATTGCTCGTAGCTGGAAAAAATACACAAATCATTAGTTGTAGATATTTGTTGTCAGTCAATAAATCAATTATAACATCAGTCTGTCAGTCAGCCAGTCAATCAACACTAGGTCAATCTGTCCATCAGTCAGCTAGTCAAGCAATAAATCAGACACAAACTGTCTGTCAATCAGTCCATCAATCACCTGTAGTCCGTTAGCAGCTGCTCGATCTGCTCCTCGCCAAGCGTTTCCCTGTTGCGCTGCAGCAGCAGCTCCAGCGACTGCAGCATCTGTCCATGATAAAGGCGCAATAATTTGGGAAACAATTGGAGACGCTCCGCGGCCGGGATGTTCATATACAGATAGAAACTGATATCGATGGCGACTGTGCTGAAGCGCATCTCCTGAAAGTCAATCATCTTGATGTTGTCCACCCGCCCCTTGTCATCCTCATGGAAGAGCACATTGTTCCGATTGAAATCGCCGTGCAGAAAGGTGCTAAAGTGACTTTCGCAGGATGTGCTGCGTATGTGCTCCAGCAGATGGATTGGTTGTTCAAAGTACTTCGTACGCAAACGCTGCAGGGCATCCGCAAAGCGTGCATCCTCCTCCTCCAACGACGACGAAGCAGTTTGGATGAGCTGTTTGCCACAACGATCGTAAAACTCGTAGAAGCGATCGAAGGCCACGCGATACAGCGCCGCATACAGATTGGCCGAGTTGTCAGCGGAGACAAAGGGCAATGGGATCAGCTCCGATTGCAATCGTTCGTGCAACTGCGGCTGGACAATGCGCATCGCATAGCCGAGCGCATGGAATTGTCCCAGCTGCACAGACATCGCCTCCAATTGATCTTGGCGCAGTGCCAATCTGGGTCCAAGCTCATACCCAGCTGGCCGTAGATGCTGCAGCGCCAGCACCGATTCTCTATTATCGCCCAATGCTACAACAAAACCAGAGATCAACTTAAGAATATCAAGTATATCACAGACAGCACTCACCCTCAATGGTGCCGTAGGTGGCCCAATAGGAGCGGGGCACAAATTGAGCGGCAAGTTCGGTGTTGAGTCGGCTGCTGCGCAACAAATGCTCAAAGGCTGGCAGCAGTTTGGCATAGAGAAAGATCTCGTTGGCAAATTGCGTGTAGGATTTGCTCGATTCGCGAAACTCTTTGCTGCCCTTCATAAATTTGACTATGACCAGTTCGCTTTTATCACTGGGGAAGACGCCATTTTGTTGATTTTGTTGTCTAGCAATAATAATGGGAAATATTCAATTCATAATTCACCTGCCACTGGGCATTCGCAGGTCCAGCTGGACTGTATAGAGGGCGGACATGAAGCCGTCCAGTCCATTGGAGCACTCGATGCTGTGCGAGAGGAGCGCAGCGTCTCTGCCAAAATACTTAAAGATATCGTACACCAGATATCGTTCCATATAATCCAATTGCTGTTGTTTCGTTGACATTTTGCTCAGTTGATTGGATTTAATTAATTTATGATTATCACACTGACTGTGATCTCGATTTATGGACTTAGAACCCGAGCTGGCTATCGTTATCGATATCAAGTAATTTGATCAGCTGATTACATTTTAATCGCCAGCCGGTTCAAAATTCAAACCATATTTTTGCTTGAATTGTTAATTGATGTCTTAAAGTCCAGTTACCAATTTACTTATTTATTATTATTCATTAATTCACACACTCGTGGCAAGTACATTTAATTCGAAATTGAAATGAGAATTCAAACAGCTGAGTACATTTTAGTCGCTAACCGGTTCAAAATTCAAATAAAATCATTTTATTAAGAGCTTTGCTTAAACTATTGATTGGTGTTTTTAAGTCAATGTCCATATTTATTAATTTAATATTTTTGATATATTCACATATTAAGTAGTAGTAAGTGTATGTAATTCGAAATATAAATGACAGTTCAGACAACAGCTGTTCAATTAGCTTTAGTTCTTGCAACCGGTTTGGCGGTAAACGTGCATGGTAAAAGTTATACTGCTTTTAATTTATTTCCCATTATTTTGATCGTGCTGGCTTATCGATAAAGCATGTGCAGTCCTGCCAAGCAGATATTGGTAATTGCCAGCCCTGCTGTTGTGGAGTTATAAAAATACAGCAAACCTATTCAAAATCCAAAATCCTTATGCAAAGTATTATAAATTGTGCATTTACACATGTGCATTCGTTCATGCAACGACCCACGACGCAATGCAGTAATTCAACAGTGCGTGAGTGTTGTTTAATGTGTGCTACGAATCAGCTTTAAAGCGAAGGAGCCGATAGGTTGCTGGAAAACAGAGATGAGAGAGAACGCTGTCCAGCACTGCCGCTGCGGTTAATGAATGCATCTGCGAACACTGCTGTTGGTCAATTCGTGCGGTATTTTTTTATTGTTGGTAATATTTCATATTCCGTTGGTATTTTCGTATTTTGCATTTCTCTTCATTTTCGTTTTGCCCATTGCTACGTTTAGACGTGAGTGCGCGCGATTTTCGTGGTCGTCGTACGTTTTCGTGATTTCGTCGCCTTTTTTTTTTAGTGTGGTGTGACAACACACAAAATTTAGAGCTAATCAAAACGACAACAAGCTCTGTAAATATGTATATAGAAATATATATATGTACATTGACACATTTATAGTTTAAACACTTATTTTTCGTTTTTGTTGGGCATATTTCGAACGCTGCAGCAGCAGTAAAAAGGTTGGTGAAAAATGGAGTCGTTGGCCCGATCTCGTTCTCGTTATCGGCCGTCGTCACGTCGTTCCACCTTTATACGACCGACGCGATTTGTGTGTGTGCAGCAATAGCAAACTAAAAAGCCCAAATGTGAATTTGTATAAACAGAAAAAAAGAGTCCAGTCAAAAATAACCTTCGCCTATAAATTCGTTGTCTGTTTTTTGCTTGGCTTTTTATTTTTGCGAATTTTTTTTTTTTTTTTCTGCCTGCGTCTCTGTTGCGACGCGCACTTTTGTTATCCGCAGCAGCAGCGTCGTCATTCTGTGTGTGTACTAAAGTACATATATATTTTATAAACGATTTCAGCGTTAAAAACTGTACAGCCGCAACTAAAACAACAACAAAGTACCAAAAAAGCAAAAGCAAATTTGTTTGACAGCCAATATATATATATATATATATGCTGTATGTATGAGTGAGTATATATGTCTGTGAATGGGTTCGGAATAGGGAGTTGGAACGGGAACGGGAGCGAGAGCGCATTCGTGACAGCCATCAGTTGCAGTCGCGCGTCATCAGCTGCGCTTCCAATCGCGCGAGTGCCTGCCGCCGGCAGAGCCCGCCACGTCCAGGTCATCGCGTGTGCCACATCAAGCCGTGCGATATCCATCGCCGGCACCCAGAGCCAACAGCAACAATAGTAACAGCGCCGCTGGTTCCGGCACAGGCAAGCCACTGTCCAACATGCCGAAGGGCTATCGTCAAAACTTAAACCGAAACTCGAACAAATTGATCAGAGTTGAAATACGCATTTTATCGCATTAAGTTGCGCGGTTGGTTGGTATTATATAATTATCTTATTATATACATATATACATACATACCATATATATATCTACTGTTTTTTTTAATCTACATAATATTTGATACTTGTATGCAAAGTAAACGTATATAGCTGATGTATCTATTGTTATCGATTTGATATTTGCATTAATAAAGCTTAAAAAAAAAAACAACAACTACGAAGACTTTTCTTTTTTACTCTGAAACGGAAAGTAGTACCATATATATGGTGTGTAAAGTGTCCAAATTGGGTTTTTACTTGTACTATTGCAAATCGATAAAGCCACATATCTCTCAGAACCACATTTGCTTTGTAGTTTGTCGTCACTTAAAGATCGACATAAGCCAGCCACGCCCCTAAGAATTTGAAATTGCCATATCTTCCTCAGATTTTGAGTTAGTCGTCAAATTTCATCGTCTACGAAATACTCTGCTACAGGAGCCGGGTGGTTCTAGCTATGAAATACCAATCTTTGGCGGAAGTTCCCAGTAATCTCCTTTGCGGGAGATATAGGTTTTGGAGGGTTTGTATTTAAAAAAAAATGTTGCAGAAGGTTCCTAGTAATCCATCTTCTCAGTTTGGTCACTTTGGCTTTAAAATTGCAGGGGATATACGCTTTGCCACTTTTGAGGAAGTGAGTGGAGATGGTACCACAATTTTTTCGCCCAGTCCAGCTTTGAAATTGCTTGATACATATATTTTCATCGATTTATACCATCAGGTATATAAGTTTTGTAAGTCGGAGTGGGCGTGGTCACTACATTTTTTGTATTCATTGTTTAAGGGAGTGGATAAGTTAGTCGGAACCGTGGAAAAATCTACAAAATTATGAGCACAATATTATATTTTATATAATATTACATTATATTATACAGACGCATCTTGTTATAATTGTTGCTAAATTCGTGGTGCTAAAAACTAAACCAAGTATGATGGAACCCTGTTTACTCATTTATATTGGTACTTCTTACACTGCTATGAAGCATTGGAATGCACGTCCCGTTAATAACTTCTTTTAATGATTTGAGCATGTGCACATCCGTATATTCAAGTAAAAGCGCCAAGAGATACATTTAGTCCAAAGGTCTGGCGACGACTAGTGGTGCGACGTGACCATAGGAATGATGATGAGAAACAAAAGGAGCAAACCAACAATAATCGCGATTGAGGCGAATTCGTAGCAGTGCGGCGAACTGTGTCGTTTTCTTGTGCCAACAGAGGCACGTGCAGATAACCAGCAGAGGTTACACAAAGCCGGCGTTGCCACACTTCGCAACGCAATCTGCACAATGCTTTGGAGTTTTTTTTTGTAAATTTTCCTTTATTAAATAAACAGATTGCTTTCATTTAATTTTTTTTTAAATGAACAATCACATAAAAAAGCATTCCCTATATTTATGTGGGAAACTTTGAGTCCACTTACAAGTACATTTTTATTTCCTTGCCGTGACGTCACACGCTTTTTCGTGGTAAGTAACCTCTCAGTTTTCTATAACTATGCCAGAAACAGCGAAACGTCTCTTATTTGGAATTTCTGTCATTTCAACACAGACTTCGGAAGTGATAGCCTCGTGAAACTTTCAGTGCGAAGTGAAAAAAACTACAATAAAAGAAAAATATATTAAATCTTTTTTGGTGAGTTGCTTAAGATTATAAACATTTTACTTTTATAATTCACTAGATATATGTGAAATATGTACATATATGCGTAGCATTAAATGTGCTTGTGTTCGGTATTTTTCTGTTGCGTGTGTCCGACTCTAATACACATATAAATATGTTCAAGTGTATGTTTGTGTGTGTGTATCCCTCGCTTCTCTCTTTTCGCGATTATTTCAATGTGATTCTATTTCGCGGTATTCAAGTGTGTAGTGGTGATCAGTTTAAGCTTGAAAGGCTTGAAAGGCTTGAAATTTCGACTCCGTATGCGTCAATTGCATTAAGCTTAATTTGCTTATCTGACGTTATTTAGTATTCTTATTCAGAAATAAATTTAATGCCAAATAATTTACTTCAACCATTATTTACGGTTGCTAAGCATTTATAGTGCAACTTGCTCAATAAGACCATTTTTTTTTTTTATTAATTTTTTTTATTATTATTATTATTATTTTTTTATTATTATTATTTTTTTTTTTATTATTATCATTTTTTTTTATTATTAAAGATTAAAATCATGTTCTCCCATCGCCAAGAAAATAGGTTAGGTTAGACGGTTGCCAACCAGTGTAGTCCAGCCAGTTGCGTTTATAAATTTCGCAATCTGGGTTGGTCCTATATTCGCTAACTGTGATAGATTTGTTAGCAAGACGAATCTTTCCTGGCCAGTGCTGGGCAGAATCAGAAGAAGTGCTGAGGAGATTCTTCTGTTCGCTAACGCATGGTCGGCTTTCCGGGGACGGTGGGACCGCAGTTTGCATTTCGTCTTGTGTCGTTAGATCTGCATATATTTTCTTCTTTGATTTGAAGCTTAATAGTAATGTCCAGCTAGCTCATCAGCCTTGCAAATGACTTCAATATTTTGGTGACCAGGCACCCATATCAGGCTGATAACATGCTGCTAGGCCATTTCGGCCAGACATTTGCGACAGCTTGACTACGGCTTTTATAAGTACACTTTTTCTGTTTTGAAATAATTGAACATTTTTTTCACAACTTTATGGATTTCGATTTGGAAGAGGAGGATTGCCAATAACCACCGTCGAAGCATTTCCAATTTGTTCTTTCCATAAAACACAATTAACATTTTCGTGTTGTACAGATCATACAGATACATTATCGATACCATTAAAAAAAAAAAGACATTTTGTAGTGAAATCTCAAACAATGATAAATGAGTATACAGCAACTCGATACTGTCCTGATCAAGTGGAACTTCGAATACCGTGGTGGTTTCCTATGTGTTAAGGGTCTTCTTTTATGAAAAGCTGATTTTTATGTTGACCTTGGATTGTTGAATATAAAAAAAGATTAAATCATAACTCTGATAAACGGGACACGCTTAACGATTTCAGAAAATAATCGCAACTCGCTGGCAACCAGAGTGTCAATCCGGAATATGACCCGGAAATGTCACTATTGTAGTGCAAAACCGGATCCGAAAATCAACATTTATTAAGAACCTGGAACCGGAGCTTATGATACTAGTCTCGAAAAGACCGCATTAGAATCAAAACATATACATCCAGTACACAAGACATTGGAACCACTCCAGAAATTGTACCGGAACCCATTCACTCTACGTACCTGGACATAAATATAAATATAATATAACTACAATGATATCAGAATACTGACCATATTATTGTATCTTTCTGGTGTAAGCACGTGGAAAAGACAAGGAAAAAGTATACTGAGTAATTTGGGTTCTGAATAAGACCTAGAAAACATCGAAAGAAGCGCAATATATACAATTAAGTTGCCAGAGCTTGGATTGTGTAAGACACGCAATAGAGTAAAATTACGATCGCATTTCAACTACAACAACAACACACAATATGGCCTTGTCTCCTAAGATTTTTGAAAATGGCTATTTTAAAACAGACAAAAAAACTAAGCTAAAACAAATTTTTAGTGCTAAACTAAAATATATTTTAATATTCATATAGGTCCTTTCGGGAACGCATCGAAAATTAAATCGATATTACGAAAAGGATAAAAATCATACACAATAATTTAATAAGTATACAAATGCTATGTTTTCCAGCACCTTAAATTTTGTATGTTGCTCCTTCAAAAATTACGCTTAAAATAAAACGAAGGTTGAAGGAAGAGAAAGAAATCAAACGGGATTTCTGGCCGAAAACATATTTCCAGCTATCGATAACGAAACATGTCTCTCGCTATGTACACAATGCAATTATTGATTATTGATAACAAGACAGTATGACAGAAATTCGTACTTATGCTCGAAAGTCCTGTTTTCAGATCAAAAACAAAGTTCTTCATAATGAATAACTCGACTCAAAAAACTAAAAAGAACATGTGAAATCTTACATTTTTTTACATTGGTGAAGATATATATTGATTTTGGTGCAATGCTCGTCATGTTGTCTGCCAGTCTCAGAGATAGAGACTTGAAACATATACTGGTACTGGTCTGTGCCCGCGTCAAAGTGATCAGAATGAAGTGCTACGTCTACTGGGGAACAGGAAATCGATAATCGCAAATCGATTAAACCACATACCTTCCACAATTTTAAGGCTACAATCACAAAATTTGGTTCATAGGCTGTTTGCGATGTCCTTCAAAGATCGGCATATACCTCACCCAGTTCCGCAGTTTTTTGTGTTAGAGTCATCAAATTTGGTAGGCATATTACGGGTAGCCGATAAATCAATTTGATGCTTAAGAAATGTTCCTACCAATGTAAGGAAAAGGTTCCTTAGAATCTATATTCCAAGTTTTGTAACTTTAGCTCTACATTTGTGAGAGATATCTGCTTTTTAAGACTTTTAAGGAACTTAAACTTTACGAATATTAGAAGCAGGTTGCTGATAATCTACCGTACAAGTTTGGTAACTCTACCTTTTTTGGGTTGGTAGTAAGCGTGAAACTTACAGAAAAGCAAGAAGCTGTGAAAATGGGTGCAAAAAATCTGGTTTTGTGAAAATGTATGTAACAGACAGAAGGAAGCATCTCCGAGCCTATAAAGTATATAAATTCTTGATCAGGATCAGGATATCGTAGTCGAGCTCACTCCATTCTTTGGACTTATTAGTTTTCCAATCCAATTTTTCCCTTAGGGATCATTTTTGCATAAAATAAGAGTCATTAAAAATGACAGCATTCGAAATCTCCGTTGGTAAAACGTTAGACTTTCCGTTTAATTAATGTCTGGACTCTTTGGTTATAAGGTAGCCACATCAGAGTGCGTGGATATTTTGGGTCGAGTCTATGAAGTGAATGTTCTGGCTTTCTTTTTCAACTTATTAAAACGGAAACTCAGATTATTTGACTTTAAACTCATACATTTTACTGTTGGTAGAAAAATCGATTTCATAAATGTACATAGAATGAATGCTCTTGAATTTTATGATAATAATATCAAAAACAAAAGAAACACAAAAAAGGTTCCATTTTACTGCAGAATACATTCGTACATACATACATATATATGTATGTACTACATGTATACATACATACATTTGCACATTAAACCTCAGCTGAAAGCATGCACATGCATATTGTGCATGGGCCTCACAGAACTGTATACACACATGACACACGCACACACATCTTGTTACACAACCACTGTAAGATGAAGAGAAGAAATAAAATTGGATTTGCCAGTTGAGAAGCAGATCTGTGGCAGGTAAAGCAAATTTTGCTACCCTGAGAGCGATACGCACACACACTTACGCAAGCGCACACTGACACAACAACAACCTAACAGCAAACGAACGGCAAACGGTGAACAGTAAACGGCAAATGAATATACAAAAGACAACTACAGAAGGAAAATTCCGGCGAATTCGTTATTAGCGTTGCCAGATGTCTGCAATGCAAGCAACATGTTCAAAATATTTAATAGCTAACTAGTGACTTCATCAGCTCATATATTGTAAATATACGGTTTAAAAACCTTTTGCACAAAAAATATGTTGTAAATCTGGCATGTAACATATTATTTTTTTTATATATACATTTTTAATGTATAGTGCTACCATATCGTTCAGAACGATCAAAACTGGCAACACACTTGCACATTGCTTGTATTTTCCTCATTTGTCAGCCGCATCTCCGCGACGAAGCATCGTCAGATGAGTTTCCCGACGGCGTCGTCTTTGTTTTTTCTTTTCTTTGAAAATTGTTTAATTTAACATTTAGCTGTTGTGTGAAATTCACATTAATAACAAAGTAATATTAAGTGCTTGGTTTGAATACATGTGTAGACTAGACCCAGTGCGTTCCAATACAGCCGCGTGTATTTATTATGTTGTTGATGCCGCTGTCGCATTTGTTGCTAAAGCGGGCAGCAAATACGCTGCTTCAGAACTCGGCAGTATGTGTGTTTAAACCACATTCCAATTATGTATTGTTAAATGTAAAGCTAGCCAAACATATAAGAGTACCATGATATAAATGTATGGTATCCGTCCATTGCATTGTATGCCATGCATTTGTGTATGTGTATATATTTGTATGTGTGTACAAATATACAATGATGTTTCGCTACTCTCCTTTTGGGACTAATAGTATCTGTACTGGTTCTGCTATTAGTTTTAAAAAAAAATCAGATTTTTGGTTCCGATTCTGAATTTCTCTCAGTAAACATGTGGTTCCGATTCCGGAACGACATCCTTGATATACATATACACATATATATAATTTATTGTGAATTCAAAAAGAAAGCCGTAATGTAAATATTATTTTCGTTTATTTTGTCGTCAGATTGTTCGGCTACTATAAATGGCTGATCAAACTAATCTGAAAGAGGTCATCAAAGACCAGGAGGAGAGTGGCGATGCCGCCAAGGTGAAAAAACTGCGCGCCTCGGCGCCATTCATTAAGAATGTGCTGCGGACCTATGGTCATCAGTTAACTCCAATGCAGTATCGCAACCTGGAAATGGTCTTACAGCTACTGGAAAGCGAGTAAGTTATCGATAATATATAATATATAACTAACGTAATAATTCCATTATTCAAATGTTGAAATTTTTAGGATGGCCCCATCTGAATTCTTTCGTCGATATCCCAGGATTAATGCCGATAAAATTCAGCGTTTTATTAATAAACTCAAAACCAATTTCGGAACCGTATGTTAAACATAATAAAGTAAAAGACTTGTGATAATTATAAATCAATTGCAGCTTCTGGTTAACGAGGTTATTGACCTTAACGACACGACGGAAACATCCGATCTTCTATCTGCCTCCAAGGGAACTACCGAGGCGCTCAGCACAAAGCAGCGTGTGGATTCAGTCACGGTTTCGTCGTCTCATCTTGTGACTAAATCAAATCCACCGATAACTAAAGCTGCTCCGATGAAACCCAAGTCAACGGTAACGCCTTCGGTTAAAACATCAGATATGTTAGAGAAACGGTTGCCACAGAATTTACGCAAGTCGAATCCACCTGCGCCAAGTTCAGACAAGCCCATTGCTGATTTTGAAAGCAGATCAAAGCCACCACGCAGATCTAATCCTTCACCGATTTTTGAGCGCAGATTCAATACAACGCCACCGCCAGTAATCAGTAAACCTTTGGCTGCTGAATCTGTTAATATTGCCGAGGAAGGTCATTCCAAGCTACCCTCGCTGGAGAAGGCGCGCAAGAAGCTTGCCGCTTTAATTGCCAGCAAGGATGGTGCTGTGGTCAAGCCGATGGCCTCCAATTCCAATGATCCGCGTGGCCACAAATCGACCTATCTAAATACATCGACGCCAAACTTGATTGTTCCAGTGGCAATGGCAATGCCAATTCCAGTTCGTGCACCAGCACCAGCGTCAATACAAACTGTGCAATCAAATCGGTTGCCATTGGCATTGTCATCACCACCGCCAATGCCGCCGCCGATGCCACCATTGTCGCTAATTAACATTACAAGTGCTGCCAGCTGCATTCCCAACTTGCCAGCGGTGAGGCCACATGCTCCACTCAAGCGAAATCAAAGAACATCAACTTTAAAATTAAAGCTCAGTTCCTCAGCGGCTGCTGCTGTCAACGAATTCAATGAGTCCGTTCAGCGGCGATACAACAGTTTGCCCAGCCAAGCAGAGATGCGTGATCCGCGAACAATGACTTGGATAAACACTAATAGTTTATTACAGTCTGAATCACCGCAACAACAACAGCAGCAGCAGCCAGGAGCAGCGGCGGCACCAGCATTAAATCATCAGCAATTGGGACATGCACATCGAACAGCGCCCTTCCAGGATGCTTCTTACAATGGATTTGAGGAGGTCCAGCAAGGAGGGGGTCTCAACTGGCAATCCTCCAACAATGGCAACAATAACAACAATTATAGCTATATTAACAGTAATAACAACAGCAACGCAAATTGGTCAAATAACAATAACAAAATTACTTTTAACAAGTCGAGCCCTACCTATGTTCACAGAGGCGGCTACAATCGTGGCGGCCGCGGCGGAGCTGTCAAGCTCGGCTTCCCTCCACCCGTGTCCGGCATTGAAGGCCCGCGCACTTATCGCGAGCACCGGCAGGCCAAAGCTGCAGCTGCTGCCAAGGAACAAGCAGAGAAGCGACGCCAGCTGGAGGCAACGGAGAAGCAACGTCAGCTGGAGACTCCGCAGTGCGAGCCGCCTTTAAGGACTACGCCACCGGTGGCCCTGAACAAAGATTGTGTGCACCTGGATACCTCATATCGTAACGTTGTCCAGTTACGACAAACTAAAGATATCGCTTTCAAGATCCCCAAAAAGATGGCTTGCGATAAATTGAATGTAGAGCGTAAGGGAGAGAAAAGCGATCAGAGAACTGAGAAAACGGATAAGTCGAGTGAAGAGCATGAAGGAGAGAAAGGTGGTCAGAAGCTCGATAAAACCGATAAGTCTGATGAAAAGCAAGAAGCAGCAATTTGTGAGGAGCCAGATTCCTCTAAAGATAATGCTATTGAGAGGGAGTTAAGCTTGCTGACCACAAATAAAATCGGAAATGAATCAGTTAAAGCGTCAACGCCGCCTAAATCTGATAAGTTGGACAAAGAAAAGCAGTCGAACGAAACGGATAACTCAAGTAAATCCAATGAAAAAGAGCTATCCAATCTATCCAATGCGGATGGGGAGCAGATGCCTCTTGAGAAAAAGTCCGCAGAAACAGCTGAGCAAAAAAAGAAAGAGGTGTTGCCAATGCTGCCCAAGATCAACGTATTGTACGAACCGATTCCGGACATCATAACCGTAATACCCACAAACTCAGAAAGTGAAGTCAATGTCGAGGAATCACCGGTCGAAATCCGCCGGAAACTGTCGACGGAACGACAACCGTTGCGTATTACGAAGCGTCGGAAATCAATGATGCCAACGGCCAGCAAATCGCTGGTAGACAAATCGGAACTGTTTACGGGCAATAGTTATATGTACGAAGATGTTGTGGAGCATCAGCGACAACAGAAGGTGAAGCAGACGGTGGCGGCGGAGGAGGAGAACGACGAGGGGAACCCATTGCAAAATGGTGCCAATCAACGTGCCAACAAAAATCTGGCAATTATGTTCGAGAGGAGCAACGACTATTGCAGCATCTCCACGCACAATATACTTGCCGGAAAGCGGCGAACGCGCTTCTCCGATCTGACGCTCAACGAGACACAGCTCAGTCGCAACGCGTTCAAATTGCCGAAACCACTAAAGACGAAGACAAAGACACCAGCGACGACGACGTCGAAGCCAACTGCCGTGAAGCGCAAACGTGGTCGACCAGTCAAGGATGCGATTAATCAGCAGCACAACGACACTGATGATGAGGAGTTGTCCGCTGTAAAGCGCCCGTGTCTCGATATGAATGTGGTTGGCAATGATGCAGCACCACCGAACGAGGTCCTGTTGCCACCACCAAAAATACGATGCAAGCGCAACGAACTGGAAAAGCTCAACGACGACATTGCCCAGATGTATTACGCGGATGATGTACTGCGCGCGACTGGCAGACGTGCCTGCACCGTCCAACAGCGGCAACATCAATATCTGACAGACGGCGGCGCCAGTTGCAGCAGTGGCAGCAGTGGCAGATTGCCCAGTCGCCACAATAGCATTGGCGACAGCAGCAGCAGCAACAACAACATCTTCGCCAGCAACGCTGAACTAGCGCCCTACAAATGTAATTTGGCGCGACGGGGCAAACCGTTTGCCCGATCTTTTGCTGGACTTGATCGTGCCAGTTTCAAGGACAAAGAAGGACAAACCACTGTGCCGCAACGTACCAAGCGTTGTCGCGTCAAAATCAAAGAGTGCAAACAGTTAATGGCGATGTTGAGGGCAGCGTTGCCAATTAGAAACACCAATCCCGATTGGCATTCCAAATACGAGGGTGCCAAGCGTTGTGTCGTTTGTGCGAAGGGTGTTAAAAGCACAATGCTCCACTATTTACAGCATCATGACGAGTTCTATTTCGCCCGTCTGCCACCTGGAATGCTGCAGAAGCTGCGGCTGGGCATTGGCAATCGTCCCATCTATGCATTGAAACAGTCCAGCATTAAGTATTACCACCAGTGTCCGTTTTGCATTAAAACGACAGAGATGACAACTACCAACTGGGTACAGCATATTGCTGGACATACCGGTGAGTCAAAGTATCAATGCTCGCGATGCAAGTTGCCGCGACATCGAAGAATGGAGAGTCATGTGGCGAAATGTGGCAAGGGCGCTCAGATGCTGGACAATAAGCAATTTAGCGACAAGCTGCCGCTGAGCATTCATGTCTGCCATCTGTGCGATTTTGTGCAGCTATGTCGCAAGAATCTGGTGCACCACTGGCAGCTCCAGCATGGCCTCAACAACAACAGCGAACGATCGCTGGCTGGCTTGGGCGAGCAGCTTATAATCTACCAGACCAAAGATGTGCCCCTCGTGAAAACAAAAGCCCAAAAAAAAGCAGTCATAACGAGTCATGAGGCAAAGGAGCTGACAAAACTGAAGGCTGAGCAGTCCGACAAAGTCGTCAAAGCCATTGGCGCAAGAAAGAAGAAGCAGCAAAAGTCAACAAAGAAAAATGAACTCAATATGACGCCGATGACAACAAATCCAGTGGAGAAGGAAGCAGAAATAGGACAGAAGACAGAAGTAGCACAGGAAATGGAAGAAGCTGAACAGAGAACAGACGCGGAACAGGAGGCGGATGAGGTTTTTGCTATAAATATCGATGGTATAGTCATGCCACCGGCAGAACTGGAGCCGCTGCTGGTGCGCAACGAATGCGACCTGGAAGCGGAAGAAATGCAGCTGGAACAGCAAGGATCCGAGCAAGTGCAGCAACAATCGCTGCCGGCCAAGCACGATGAGTGGATCGATGTTGAGTCTATCCATAGTTCGGGAGGTCAAAAATCTATTTTCGCTCATTTTCGCTATTTCCACAACAAGCTTAAGAGTGCCAACGCCAACGGCGGCAACGGCAACAGCACCAGCAGTTGCAGCAAAGCAAGCAGCAAACATTCAGAATCGCCAGCCAGCAATTGCAGCTACAACGACGTGCCCGATACAACCACAGCGCCGACGCTGTCCAACGTAATGGACAAATTTAGCGCAACTTCAACGTCCGGCCAAACCATCATTGAGAATGTGGCATTTCGGAAGCGGGACGTGCTCACACAGCAGCCGGCCTACTATTGCATGTACAGTAGCTGCAAGTTTCTATTTTCCAACGAGGTGGAGGGCCTTGAGAATCATATTACGCGCGAACATCCGCTGATCCGCTGGAGCGGCAAATGCAACAGCTGCTCGGAGCAGTCACCTCAGCAGCAGCAGCAACAGCTAAGCATTGCTGATGAGCTGCAGCACATGATCAACTATCACATGGAGACGAATACTTTGGTGACTTCGACTGCGACTGTTGCTGTTACTGATGCTGCTGCTACATCGATTGGTGTTGTTGCTGCGGTTGATTCAGCCCCAGCAGAGATCACTTCACCCAAGCTGCGTGTGCGCCGCTTTACCGGTGATCGACTGGCCACCGAGCCGGAACAGCAGGAGGAGGAGCAGCAACAGCCGCATCAGGAGGAACAATCGGATGTTGCCAATCCAAATGCCATGCTGCGCAATTTGCTGGACGCTGAATCACGTCCGCCCAGCCAGTCGCAGTCGCAGCAGCAGCAGGCATTCAATGCTGCTGTTGCCGTTGGCATGGATGATTATCTAATGGCGGCGGGAACATCTGCATCGTCTGTGCGCGCACTGGCTCCGGTTCCGGTGCCAGAAGCCAGTGGCACGGTTATCAATCATCCCTCCGAGCTTGGTCTGTCCATCAATCAGGTGTATAGCCTGGCTGCTGGAGCGCCGCCGCCGCCGTTGCCACCCGTTGTTAACAACGGGGCATTTGTGCTCACCCAAAGATTAACGAGCAATTCCAATGGAAATGAGCCGGCAGAGATCAACATAACCATTGAGTCCCTCACTCCTAACCGGGAGACCGCATCAGCGCATCAGCTGCAGATGCACCAGCAGCAGCAGCAGTACCAGCAGCAGCACCAGCAGCAGCACCAGCAGCAGCACCAGCACCAGCAGCAGCACCAGCAGCAGCAGTACCAGCAGCGGACGAAACGCCTCATCGCCGATCGTTTCCGTTGCATGGCAATCAATTGTAACTTTTGCGCCCACACTGTGATCTGCATCAAGGAGCACATGAAGTTCCACTGCTTTAGCTTTGGCAGCAAAGACTATCTGCAGTGCGCCTACTGCTCCCACGTTGGCAGCGATGTAGATGATTTTGTGCGTCATGGCGTCATCGAGCATGGGCTCGCCTCCCGCTCCGAACTTGAGAAGTCGTCTGAGACGACCACTGTTATGCCAACGACCACAACTCAGCGATCAGAGGCACAGGACAACAGCGGCATAACCATGTGCAATGTGCACCAGTTTGAGCGTGTCACCAATGAGCTGCTTGACAGTGATTCCTCGGCGATGGCCCATCCAATTGGGAAAAAACCAACCAGTGGTGCGACCACCATGCCTATTAGCACCACAACAACAATGAGCAGCAGCAGCTGCAACACCACCTCTGCACTGGTGGTGCTTGATAACGATGTGATCGAACTGTTATCGTCGGATGACGAGACTGACGATTATGTAAGTTTCTAATTTCTGTAAAGATGCGAAGGAATCTTCCTCGATTTGTTTCCCTTGGTTCCTTTTCTGGCCAGTGAGATATGCAATATGTTGTGATGTGCTTTGAAGATTCTAAGTCTGTTCTTTGCATAAAAGATAAAGGCCTGATGGCCAATTGCGGCCTTTGTCTTTCTTAGTTTCATAAACGGTTGTGGTTCTATTAATATAAATGCATATAACCCCGATACCATCTTAGAGCAAACCAATTGTGTAATCCAAGCTGGTCAACTTTGGACCGTACCTCACCAACTACTCTTCAGACTCGTTATTTTTACTACTGCGCTATATCCCGCATTATCTGCAGACATTGTCCAATCTCCCATGGATTGGATAAACAGATGCAGTTCCCTTCGTTGAACATCAGAGAGAGAGAGAGAGAGACCCCGAGAGAGAGAGACCGAGAGAGAGAGACCGAGAGAGAGAGACCGAGAGAGAGAGAGACCGAGAAAGAGAGAGAGACCGAGGGAGAGAGAGACCGAGAGAGAGAGAGACCGAGAGAGAGAGAGAGACCGAGAGAGAAAGAGAGTGAGTTTGATCAGTGTTGAGCTCCTGTAGTAGTAGTAGTATGAGTGGCCTGCATTTTAATAACCAACTAGTTATACAGTTGCAGGCAGTCGTATTATTCAAGATGATGGATGGTTGTGGATCGAAGGATGATGGATGGTTAACGACAATTATCTTTACTTATTATTGCCTTTTTGCACTTGCAGGACAATTTGGAGTTTGCCTGTTCATATTGCACTGCGACAAGTGGCGACGTTGTCACGCTGCGCACCCAACACTGGGCGAAGAAGCATGAGGAATTGCCGTTCTATTTTAGCGCACAGCCACGGTTGCGCTGTCCGGAATGCCGGACATTTGTGGACAATGCAAAATCGCTGCTGGAGAACCATCTGCCACAAGCGCACTCCATGCGCCGAATGGTGGCCTGCGATCTTCGTCGGCCGGACGAGTGTGCCTTCTGCAACTATCGTTACGGCAACGTGGCACTGCTGACCAATCATATTGAGTCGGAGGGACACATGTCCAACGATCTAAAGTATCTAAGGAACAAGCAAATGGACAAACTGGTCAAGCTGGGCACCACGGAGACACAATGCCCCAACGAGTATTATCAGTGTGAAATTTGTCGCATCATAATGCCCACAAATATCGCGATGGCCCAGCATGGTCGGCTCGCGCATAGCAACTCACCAGAGAACTTCTGTTTCAGTCAGCTGAAGCATCTGATCACACATCACTGTCCGTTCTGCATATTCGCCTCGACTGTCGAGTTGGATACGCTGCGCCATATGCTTGATCATTATATGAAGTTTCGATTATGTAATATGTGCGGCATGCATCACTCCAGTTTCGATGAGTACATACAGCACTACTATACGCACCATCGGGACGAGGTGGCTCGCTTCAATCAGGTGCATCCCTATGCCTGTCTCCAGAAGTTCCTCATGCATGTGCTGTATCATTTCCCAAATGGGCTAATCATTAGCAAGAATAGCCTGCGCCACACGCGCTACAACGACGAGACCCCCATCCGTGTGGTGTATGAAGAGCTCGTCCGTAAATCTCAGCAGCCGCCAATTCCACGGCTGCTCATCAGTCAGCTGCCTAGTCGCAATGCCGCAACCAGCAATGCACCAATGAAACAACAGGATCAGGTCTCCTCAAGTGTCGGCAACACCGCTAAAATTACCAAACGACGCCAAACCCTAAATCCCAATTATATGAGCGCCCTCCTTCTGCCCCAGCAACTTGCTGCCGCCGATCCAAATCCGAAGATCAATAGCCGCCGCAGGTCAGTCATCAACTGGCAACCAGCTGGGACGTCTGTAAATCTTGGCTCGGTTACGGCTGCGTCAAGTTTGGCTAGTGCTGCTCCCCCTACTCCTGCTGCTGTGGACCCACCACCTGCTACTGGTGCTATGCATCCCACTCTCACTCTTGCTTCCAATCAGTTGTTGGTTCAACCGACCAAACGCCAGCGCATTGCGAAGCGTCGCTATACGTATGTGGAAATGCCTCAGCAGATATGAAGATATTAAGTATTTTAGCCAAAAGAATCATTTTACCTAGTTAGTCAGTATCTAGCTTAAAGTGATATCAATTCAATAATTAAGACTAATTCCATTATTTCATACCGAAGGTATCTGTATGTCCGTCTGTACTGGTCTGTGCCCGGGACAGACAAAGCCTTAAAACTGGAGTGCTACGTCCGTTAGGGGGCTAGGAAATCGATCAAATCGATTAAAAAAAATGTAAGGCTACAGTCAAAATTTGGTTGATGGCCAGTTGGAGATGTCCTTCCAAGATCGGAATGTGCCACGCCTAGTTCCGAAGCTTTTGAGTTAGAGTACGGAAAGTGTAAATCAATAATTCCACACATCAATCTCACAACTTTAAAGGTAGAGTCCCCAAATTGGGAAGGTAACTTGCTGGTAACCTCTTTCAAAGATCGCCCACCGCCCCCATACCTTCTGGGACGGTATTTTCTTGGCTACACTCAACCTGTTATCAGCAGGCAAAACTTATGGGGTCAAAGCATTTCACAGAAATTGTTCTTTTCTTACCTTGTTTTTTATGATAAGTAATACGTAACATTTATGTTTAAATTACCTTGTATTTGTCAGGCAGAAAAGACACCAACCTTAACATTGGCTTCAGGGTAAATATCGGTCGAACACTCAGCTTACTTTTTTCTTTTTTTTTTTTGTTATTATTTAATTAAGAAATGTAGACTGTCAACAGTATTTGGTCAATTGAATCATGATTATTAGATGTGTAATTGCAACTGGAGATATCTTTTATGTGAATAAATGAAACCAAAAAATGGTTCAATCAACTTGTAATGAATAAGACAAACAATTAATTGGCTGATAAATAAATATATATAAGCTTATATATATATCAGTAAATCTGTAAATCTGTAGTTTTGTTCTCCAGACCCATCCTAAACATTCAAAATAATGTTAATAATGATATTCATTTACAAAATTAACAAACTAAAACAAGAATGTAACGCTTAAAGGTGAATTATTTGTGTATTATTTTTGGCACGCATTGTGGTACAATAGTTGAAATGTGGGCGCTTCTTGGCCCTCCCTCTTGGCCACATTGGAGCAGCGCAGCTGATTGAAGAACTCGCAGGGCGTGGAATAGGTGATCAGCTCATCGTTACGGCTGACACAGACGGGTCGATAATAGCGCGGACAACTATATTCGCAGCTCGTCTCAGTCTCGCCAATAGCTTCAATGTTGTTCACATCGGATCCATTTACTGACTTGTCCTGCTGCTTCTCATCTTTCTCATCATCGGCATCATCATCCTCATCATCAGCATCACCATCATCAGCATCAGCATCATCAGCACCATCAGGATCAGTATCGGTATCCAAGTATTTAGCATCCACCTGATCGGGCAGATCACTTGACTGCAAGTATACAGCGTCGCTGCCAGCGGATCCGTAGTCGTCTTCAATCGCTGTTACTGCTTGGCTGGTAGCCAGCGTCATCAAGAGAACCGCCATCAAATGACGCATGTTGGACGTCGGTGTTTTGCAATCCAAGTGTGCTCCTTATATTCGCGTCAGGCCCATTTTATAGACAGACGATTGTCTTGTTTTCGTTGTATCTGAAGTCAGTTGTGCAAACAGCCTAAAAAAAAAAACAAAGAACCAACCAAATTTCAGCAGTTCTTTTTCAATCGGAGATGTAGAAAAATATTCAAATGTGAACCAAGGCCGGTTGGCTTTGCGTTTGGCCGAGCAATGTTGGTCGATAATCCGATATAAAATCCCATTGCATATCCTTAGGCTCAACCATAAAAACCATAAAAATAGAATAGTTTAAGCGCTTAATATTTCAAGCATTCTTCCAATGGACATTCGATTGATAGTTGTAGGGATGGTCAAGTTATAACCGACTTACTCCATTCTTCTGAAGTATTCCCTTGTGCAAATCCTTGAATGCCAAGAGATAGCCTTTTTTCTGTGAGCTCAACAATACGTGTCCTCTTTGGACCCGCCGAGTTACGGCTTAAAAACGCATTTGCTTTTTACAGTCATTTCCTTTTCGATATATTATGAATTAGGATCAACTTTATCGATTGGCATTCCATGAATCAATTTTAAATCATGAATCAGTATTTAAAATATCTAAAATAAAATTTTAAATTGCACTTTCGTAAGGCTAAATACTGATTATAAACATAACACACAAGAAAACAATAAGGAATCATTAAAAAAGGCGAATCATTGCGATAAAATAGGAATGTAGATAGGAAGAATGGAGTTACTCCTCAGATGGAGTCCATGTAGCCCTGGTCGAAGGCATGCCGCATTATGTTGAATATTTGGCGATTGGCCTCGTCCCCCGCAATCTCCATGGACAGCTGATGGAAAGCGGCGCCATGCATGTCCGTCTCGAATAGCTTGGAGAGTCGATCGCAGTCCGCTTCGCTGCCCAGCAGCCAAGGCAGGAAGTGCATGCAGATCATTACGCCGTAGAACGCGTAGCGCTTGAAATGGCCCTCGAATTGCTCGTAGCTGGAAAAATTACACAAATCATTAGTTGTAGATATTTGTTGTCAATCAATCATTCAATTCTAATCAAGACTAGGTCAATCTGTCCATCAATCAGCTAGTCAGCTAGTCAAGCAATAAATCAGACACACAAACTGTCTGTCAATCAGTCCATCAATCACCTGTAGTCCGTTAGCAGCTGCTCGATCTGCTCCTCGCCAAGCGTTTCCCTGTTGCGCTGCAGCAGCAGCTCCAGCGACTGCAACATCTGTCCATGATAAAGGCGCAATAATTTGGGAAACAATTGGAGACGCTCCGCGGCCGGGATGTTCATATACAGATAGAAACTGATATCGATGGCGACTGTGCTGAAGCGCATCTCCTGAAAGTCAATCATCTTGATGTTGTCCACCCGCCCCTCGTCATCCTCATTGTTCCGATTGAAATCGCCGTGCAGAAAGGTGCTAAAGTGACTTTCGCAGGATGTGCTACGTATTTGCTCCAGCAGATGGATTGGTTCTTCAAAGTACTTCGTACGCAAACGCTGCAGGGCATCCGCAAAGCGTGCATCCTCCTCCTCAAACGACGACGAAGCAGTTTGGATGAGCTGTTTGCCACAACGATCGTAAAACTCGTAGAAGCGATCGAAGGCATACAGATTGGCCGAGTTGTCAGCGGAGACAAAGGGCAATGGGATCAGCTCCGATTGCAAGCGTGCAACTGCGGCTGGACAATGCGCATCGCATAGCCGAGCGCATGGAATTGCCCCAGCTGCACAGACATCGCCTCCAATTGATCTTGGCGCAGTGCCAATCTGGGTCCAAGCTCATACCCAGCTGGCCGTAGATGCTGCAGCTCCAGCACCGATTCTCTACCATCGCCCAATGCTACAACAAAACCAGAGATTAACTTAAGAATATCAAGTATATCACACACAGCACTCACCCTCAACGGTGCCATAGGTGACCCAATAGGAGCGGGGCACAAATTGAGCGGCAAGTTCGGTGTTGAGTCGGCTGCTGCGCAACAGATGCTCAAAGGCTGGAGCAGTTTGGCATAGAGAAAGATCTCGTTGGCAAATTGCGTGTAGGATTTGCTCGATTCGCGAAACTCTTTGCTGCCCTTCATGTATTTGACAATGACCAGTTCGCTTTTATCACTGGAGAAAATGCCATTTTGTTGTCTGACAATAATGATGGGAAATATTCAATTCATGAAGCCGTCCAGTCCATTGGACCACTCGATGCTGCGCGAGAGGAACAGCCAAAATACTTAAAGACATCGTACACCAGATATCGTTCCATATAATCCAATTGCTGTTGTTTCGTTGACATTTTGCTAAGTTGATTGGATTTAATTAACTTATGATTATCACATTGACTGTGATCTTGATTTATGGATTTGGAACCCGAGCTGACTTTCGTTATCGATATCAAGTGATTTGATCAGCTGAGTACATTTTAGTCGCCAACCGGTTCAAAATTCAAACCATAATTTTTGCTTAAATTCCATTTACCACTTTATTTATTTATTATTTTTAATTAATTCACATACTCGTGGCAAGTACATTTAATTCGAAATTGAAATGAGAATTCAAACAACAGGTGAGTACATTTTAGTCGTTAACCGGTTCAAAATTCAAATCAAATAATTTGTTACCTGTCGGTTTGTCTTAACGGGGCAGTTCGGGGCATCCAGTACTCCATTAGGTGTGGGTCTAGCCATGCCCGCCAACCGTACAATAACACAACACTAAACAATTATACACATCATTACTGAAGAGCTGATTTAACGGACAGTGACAACATAAAACACAAAGAAAAAATCGTCGTCCAACGGTGGCCTGTGGAGCGAAATCATTTATTTAATGCCCCACCCTTTTTATGTCTGAGATCAAATTTTATACAAAAAACATTTTTGGTCCTCTCCACTCTGTTCACAGAACTAAAGCCGTCATTTTAAATGGCATTACGCATATTTAATGGCGTTATCTCACGGCTAACATTTTATATTCATGTGTTGTATTAGCATACATATCGATAGGAAATTATCGCATACCGCCACAAAAGAAAAGAAAATTTAAAGGGCCACACCGCTAAAAATAAAACGAAAGAGTCGGCGGGATCACCATTGAACGTGCCTGCGTTTTCCGCAAGGTGGCGTTTTCTTGGGCTCGGAAAAATGTACACATGAAAAAATAACAAAAGTGAGGCAGGTTCTGGCGTCGTGGCGCGTTCATTTTTGTATCGTGCAAACGAAGACTCTAGTATCTGTGGGAGTGCACTAACCCTCCATTATATTTTGAGTTTTTTGGAATTAAATTCGGTGTAAGTGTGTTCATGTTAATAAAATTTTTGTTGTTCTTATTATGTGATATGTGTTCAGGTGGCCGACAGCAGGTCACGCCGCAATTTGTTTTGCTTGGCGACAAAATTTGTCTGCAAGTGACACCACGACGGCACAACTTCGCTGGATACGTCCTCGTCTACCATTCCGGCGTTGGGAGTACGCCGGTGAGTGCGTTCCAGTTCGGAACCAGTGCCGTCGCGTACTCATAGGATAGAGCCTTCAGCAACCCAAACCGCCTAGTTCGAGAGCGATCAAAGTTAATCGAACAAATAAATTAAATCCAAACGCATGAGCCAAAGAATTTGTATTAAAAATAAAGCATTGTTAAACCATATAAAAACCGAACCTATGCCCAGTCGAGTGCAAGTCGACTGCGTGCATTTGATTGTACCCAAATGAATATTAAATTGTGCCAACCCAAAATTCAGTGCTTCAGCACATCCAGTCCAAATTCCTAACATTTAAGTGAATGATAAATGTAGATGATAATTTATATATTTAAATGTTATGTTAAATAATTTGTGGATTTATTTGTTGTTTCTATTTGTATGTTAATCTATTCACATATTTATTATTAATTTCAATATTTAAAAAGTGTTCACTATTATCATTCCATAAAATCCGGCGTCCGGATTTTTGCCAAATTTAGGTCACATTATATTAAAGCTCTAATACGATTTCGTCGGACTTGGTAAGTCTCGATTCAAATTCAAAATTGAATTGCCGTTGAAACTCACAACGCTACCTAGCGGCGTGTTTTGTCATTATTAAGTCAAATCAGATGTTTGTTAATAAATTATAGGGGAATACTTTGATCTGTGAATAAGTTTAATGGAGGCGAGAATCGCCGGGAGCATGAAATAAATCCATCGTCAATTCCAATTTGAGGGCGATGGGCAAACCAAATCCATGCAGGCCCATTGCAGGAAGGGCGGGTACGTCATGGCCATGAACACCAGTCCTGTCAGCTGTTTCAGATGCATGCAGGAATACTGAGTTAGCCGAGGTTGCCCACTGGGAGACACTGGGGACACGTGGTACACATTCTTATTTAAATATATAATTATTAAAATAAATTTAATTTAAACTGACGAGGCCCGACAAAACTTTATTCGAATTTCTACGTCTACTAGAAATAGTTTATTTATGTTGGTATGCAAATTTAGTTAGTGAAAAACAAAAGTAAGTTTTAAATCATTTGGGACACCCTAATCAACCTTACGCAGCTTCCCGGGATAGTTCTGAGGGTATCTACTCACAAAAAATTCTGTAAAAAAAATCGTGCACAAATATATAATATTCTACGTTCTTCACGTAGAAAAAAAAAACATCGACGAACTTAAGCGGGAATGAAGAATTTACCCATCCCAAATAAATGCATATAACAATTAGAAATTAAGAAAATATATTAAAGGTTGATGAACACTAATCTAATAAAATTTATAAGTACAAGAAAAATAATAAATAAACAAATAATTTTCAACCAACAAAATATAAATATATAAACTATATTAAACAAATTTGGCTAAAAAGATGCGCATCACTATCAACGGTTGCGCATCACTATCAAGTGTTGCGCATCACTATCAACGGTTGCGCATCACTATCAACGGTTGCGCATCACTATCAACGGTTGCGCATCACTATCAACGGTTGCGCATCACTGAGGCATAACCGACCAGCTGAGCGAACCGGGCGATAGGCCTGCGCACCGCTGATGGAAATAAATTTGCCCCGCCGTAATTTGGTTGAAACGGACTCGTTTCTATTTGTTGTACCGTTTCGATCCTTCTATCCTCTCCTCCTGCTCTTCCTCGTCGTTGTTGATGGTTGTGGTTCCTGGTTGCGGACGTTTAACTTTTTGGTTCCTTTTTGCCGGTGGTGATTTGATTTTGTTGTTTTAGGTTTATATTTATATTTATTCTGGGTCTTCGCCTGCAGTTTTTCATATAAAGCTCGTTGCCAGTGTGGTTTTATTTTTGTAATTTGTAGCCGTCTTTTATTTCATTGTTGTAGCCGTCTTTGCAAAAGTTGGCTTTCATAGTTGTTACCGGGTTTTATTTGAATTTAATTGGAGAATGGTTTTATTTAGCCCACTTTTACTTAAAAAAATGATAACTCCACTGACGCACTTCTCTGTCATTTGTCTTCCTTTTTTCTCGCCGCTGACTTTTGACTGACCTCCAAAAAATCCGATCATTGCCCTTTTTACTCCTTTTCCACTGTTCGGATAATTTTCTACCCTGTTATGTCCATTTCTTGAGCGCGCGAGCTTACTATCTCTTTCTAAACGTAGCCTCTCCCCTGCTCTCTTAAAATTCAAACCCGTGGGCTACCACCTGTTCGACAGTTGGCAGCTCCAACTATCGATACACCGTCCCCGACGCAACAAATTTTATTAAGAGCTTTGCTTGAAATATTAATTGATGTTTTTGAGTCAATGTACATATTTATTTATTTAATATTTTTGATATATTCACATATTAAGTAGTAGTAAGTGTATTTAACTCTCACTATAAATGACAGTTCAGACAACAGCTGTTCAATTAGTATTAGTTCTTGCAACCGGTTTGGCGGTAAGCGTGCATGGTAAAAGTTATACTGCTTTTAATTTATTTCCCATTATTTTGTTCGTGCTGGCTTGCTTGAGCCATGTATCGATAAGTTAACGGCATCGATAACGCATGATGTGCAGTACTGCCAAGCAGATATTGGCAATTGCCAGCCCTGCTTTTGTGGAGTTATAAAAATACAACAAAGCTATTCAAAATCAAAAATCTTAAAGCAAAGTATTATAAATTGTGCATTTACACATGTGCATTCATTCATGCAACGA
Source organism: Drosophila picticornis (assembly GCA_035043845.1). Taxonomy (NCBI): domain Eukaryota; kingdom Metazoa; phylum Arthropoda; class Insecta; order Diptera; family Drosophilidae; genus Drosophila; species Drosophila picticornis. The sequence continues at coordinate 18,954,874 of JAWNMR010000492.1, read as the reverse complement.
CCCACGACGCAATGCAGTAATTCAACAGTGCGTGAGTGTTGTTTAATGCGTTAGGCGTGTTGTGGCCAGTATTGTCAGCTTATGATTAACAAGAAAGTGCCTGATCCGAGTGAGGAAGACAAGCGTGAGATTTTGGGCCATGTTGTTGGCCATAAATCAATGCAGTTAAACGAAATTGTCTCAGAAAGCCAAATAACACAAGTCAAAACAACAAGCAAACTTACAGCTAACTAAATCAAAGCTGCAAGAATTATGCATGCGTATGTGTTTGTGGCTGTGTGTACTGCGTGTGTGTGTTGCGTGTGAACGCTGCGATTCAGCTATAAAGCGAAAGAGCCGACATATTGCTGGAAAACAGATATAAGAGAACGCTGTCCAACACTGCCGCTGCGGTTAATGAGTGCATTTACCAACACTGCGTTTAGTCAATTCAGATATTTTTTTTGTTGGTGATATTTCACATGCCGTTGGTATTTTCGTATTTTCCATTTCTCTTCATTTTCGTTTTGCTCTTTGCTACGTCCAGACGTGAGCGCGCGCGTTTTTCGTGGTCGTCGTCCGTCTTCGTGATTTCGTCGCCTTTTTTTCCTGTGGTGTGGCAACAAACAAAATTCAGAGCTAATCAAAACGACAACAACAAGCTCAATATATATATGTATACGTATATATATGTACATAGACACATATATAGTTTATATAGTTTAAACATTGTGTTTTTTTTCTTTTTTTCGTTTTTCTTGGGCATGTTTCGAACGCTGCAGCAGCAGTAAAAAGGTTGGTGAAAAAAGACGTCGTTGGCCCGTTCTCGTTCTCGTTATCGGCTGTCGTCGCGTCGTTCCACCGTTATACGACCGACGCGAACTGTGTGTGTGCATTATTTTTTGTTATTGTGCTTCACTATTTTTTTTCTAATAGCAAACTAAAAAGCCCAAATGTGAATTTGTAAAAACAGGAAAAAAAAGTCCAGTCAAGAAAATAATCATCGCCTATAAATTCGTTGTCTGATTTTGCTTGGCTTTTTTTTGAGCATTTTTTTTATTCTGCCTGCGTCTCTGTTTGCGACGCGCTCTTTTGTTAGCCGCAGCAGCAGCGTCGTCACCAGCGCATTTTGAGTGTGTGTGTGTGTGTGCGCTAAAGTTATTGTTGAATATGTTTTAATGCCTCTCTCTCTTTCTCGCTCTCCATAATATGTGCATATATATACATATATATTTTATAAACGATTTCAGCGTTGAAAACTGAACAGCCGCAACAAAAACAACAACAACAAAGTACCAAAAAAGCAAAAGCAAATTTGTTTGTCAGCCAGTGTGTATATGTACATATATATATATATATATGTGCTGTATGTATGAGTGAGTACATGTGTCTGTGTGTGTGCTTCAAGTGAAACATGTTTTCTGAAAATTGTAAACAACAACAACAACAATATAGATTGCAGCAACAACGAAATTGACAACAAAAAAATCAGCCAATATTAATCAAATGTAAGTGTTGCTCTTTTATTCAAGTGAATTTATGCTTACATGAACATATAAATTTGTATATATAGGTATATTTGTGTGTCCAGTTTAGCACTTATCATCATCAGCAGCATCAGCAGCAATTTGTTTGGTTATGTTGAATATGCGATGCCGCTGCTAGCGTCAACGTCGCTGCTGGCGTTGCCACTGTGTTACATTTTGCGCGCATACTGTGGCAGCGCCCGGGCCAAACATATTTGATTTGCCGGCATTTTGTGCTCTGCACTTCTGCTTCTGATTGGAAATGGCATGTGGTCTTTGCGGTCTATGTGTATGTTTGTGTGTGTGCCAGGTAGAAGCATACACACGCATGCATACATTTGTATATATATGTATAGATATATATATATATATATATATGCTGGCAAAAGGCAAACAAGAACTTAAAAAAGACTGCTGCGCTGCAGCAGCGACGGATGACGGAGCAGAGTTCCATACACATATAAATTTATATATATGCTCTGCATGTTTATGCATGCACATACGGCCCATGTACAGACATCTACAGCGATGCTAGTTGGCGCTCTCACGCTGCTTTTTCTGCTCTGCCACTGCCGCTGGCAGCGTCGCCGCTGGCTTTTGTATTATTTTTTGTTGTCATTGTTATTAAATTGAAATTGCATATAACTTTTTTTTAATTGACAAATGAAATATGCTTGCAATGCGCTCTTTCTCGCTGTTGCTCTCTTTGACTAGCTTGCAGCGCGCATTTTAATTAGAATTTGTTGTTAGGGCTTCAAATTCACCAACAAACAACAACTCGCCTGCTGTCTGCCATTATTGAGAGAGAGTGCGCACTCTTTTCTCTCTCCCTCTTTCGCACTTATGCTGCTGCTGCTCATTTGAACTGAAAATTTCAACAACGTAGCCGGCAGCATACAACAACAAAAAAGTAGCAGCAATAAAATGAAGAGGACGAAGAGGAGTGGAGAAGAGAGGTGCGCACTGCGCTCTCTCTTTCTATCTCTCTATATATATCCCTCTCTCACGCTAACGCTGCTCCTTACTTACCGCCTACTCAACAGCTGGACAGGCGACTGTAGAGGGCGCCAGCAGCAGCTGTTTAGCAAATTGGACACATTGAACATGATACAACAACAACAAGAAGAGCGATGAGATGCAATGCAATTCGATTCTCGTTCCATTCCATTTTGTTCCGTTGGGTCATTGCCTCTGCCCTTGTACTCGTGACTAGTGAGTCGTGTCTTGCACTTTATTTGCCCTTGTTTTAGTTTTGTTTAGTTATCTTAATTGTTCTTGCAGAACCAGGAGCAAAATTCTGTTGATTATTTATATAAGGATATCAGATATTATGCCCGGATATAGCATATCATTTAATATGTATTAAAGAGCATAATCAACATTTTTGTTTGCTTAAGTTAAAATTTAAATGTGATTTATATTGAAATAGTTATGCTGTAAAACAGAAGAAAACAACTTTAAATTTTGCAAAATTCACCAAATGCATGTGAAAATTAGTCTTGGAAGTAAATGTTTTCTTTTTAAATACAATTCTCATTATATTTCCAAACACAAACAACAAATATTCATAGTCTGGATGTAATAATCGCGATAATATTTATCGAAACTGGCTTACTGTTATTAGGGAAGGTTGATAAAATATATATATATATATATGTATATAAATAATAATAGATTAATTTGATCATTGGATAAATACAATACAACACAAGGCGCCGCATTCTTTTTAATCATTTCTTGCACTAGCGTTATTATTTTGACCTTAGCTGTTAGCAGCATGTCAATCTTGTCCAACATTAAAACGATCACAGCATAATGGGTAATGAATAATATATAATAGTTATCGAAAGTTGTTGCTGGAATTGGGCTGCAGTGCTGTTTCGATTATTACTGTGAATTGCTGTTGTTGTTGTTTTGGTTGTTGTTGTCGGCACTGCGCACAATTCGTTAAATGCGTTTTAAAAAGATTTCTCGCATTGGCTTTGTTATTATTTTGTTGCTGTTGTTGTCGTTTTTATTATTGCGCAGCAAATTGGCGTTAGTGACAACGCTGCCAAATCAAATAATACAAGCAACATCAAAAAAAAAATAACACGTGAGATTATTGCAGGTGGGTGGTAGGGGTGGGGTGGGTTGCATATAAATATGACTGCTTGCATCTTGCATTGTTTAATCATCACACAATAAAAGTAGGAACAACAACAAATGCAAAACCAGTGCCGATTTACACGTGCTGCTTTCATCGACGTCGACGCCGCAGTCGATTGGAAATGCGCTTTAAATGGCAAAAGTGAAAAGCACCCAAAAATTTTAAGTCGCGTCATTGTCGTGGGAGTGGGAGCAGAAGGAGGAGGAGAAGGAGATGAAAGCATGCACTGAAAACACAAAAGAAAAAAAAACAAACAAATTGAAACGTAATTTCTTTTGTTGTGCTATTCTAATCAGCGTGTAGAGAATCAGTGAGAGCCAGAGAGAGAGAGAGAGAGATGGCGTGCATGTGCGTGTAGTTGCATTGCACACATACATACACTCATACGCATACACATGCATTCCCATTATAATAATAATATATCAATAACTACAAATGCTCGCAAAAAGTCACAGTTTTGTTCGTCTGCAAAAAGAGTCGGAAATTATCTAATTGGATTTTATTCTTGTAGCGCTAACAACGGCAAAGGCAGCTGCGTCGGCGGCAGTGGCAGCGTTTTGACGCTTGCCTTGCATGATCAGCATTCATGTTGTGGGTGCTGCGACGCCACCCAGCAGAAATTTCAATGCCATTGTCAATGCTGCGCTCACACAGACACACACACGCAAGCGCAGTTGGTTTTTTTTGTTTTTAATTGTTTTTTCTATATGTGCATTCAACACACACACGCAAACAACGTATGAATTATGCGTTTGACTGCTGCAAGTGTTGCAAAGTGTCGATTTACCCACTTTTATTTCTGCACGCATATTTGCAAAACTTGTTTTGGTTTCGGTTCTCATTTCAATTACAATTGCTAATTGTTGGTTTGTTTGCTTGTTTGCTTGTTTGTTGGTTGGTTGTTTGGTTGTGCGGGCTGCTTCTTTGTTTCGTTTAATTAATGCTTATTATTTGTGCTATTGCGTTTTAGGCAGAAAAATCGACTTTATTATTGCGTTGACCTTGTGCGCAAGCGCAAGCTGCTTGGCGGCAGAGCAACCAGAAACGGCAGCAGAAGCAGCAAACAAAGCTAGCTGCGCTCGCGACTTGGCTGTGAGGGCAACGGCGTCTGCGCTGCCGAATTGAATTCGTCGCGGCGAAATCGGTCATTGAACTTTGAACCACACGAAATATATGTGTGGTGTGTGTCTGTGTGTGAGAATGAGCGAGAGAGAGAGAGTATATAAAATAAACGGAGCGAGAATGTAAATTTTGTTTGTTTTTTTTTTCATGCTTGCTTGTTGCTGTTACCAGTATTATTTATTTGAGTGTGTGTGTTTATTTTATATATATATTTATATGTGTGTGTTTTGAGTTTATGCCAGCGGGCATTCCGTTACGCATTTAACCGAATATAAAAAGAAAAGAAAGCATCTCATATGCTCTCTCCTTCTCTATCCCTCTTTTTCTATCTGCCTATCTATCATTCATTCGGTAAGCTTTTCGCTCCCATGGTTTTGCTTTGGCTTTTGGGCGATCCATGCCATTAATAAAAAAAAAACCACAAGTGTGCCCTGCCCGACCAGCAGATATCCTATACCTGAAGAAAATATATGTGTTCAAAAAATGTGGAGCATATAAAAATGTAATAAGCCAGACAGACCTACATATAGATACATATTTAATATATATATATATATATATATATATATATATACATATATAACATTTGTTTAACTTTTACATTTGTTCAACTTTTTTCAATCCCATTTTGCCTTGGAGTCTAGAACGGGTATATTAACAATTAAAGAAAATGCGTCTAAAAGTGCAAAAAAATGTTTTTTTTTTTGTTCAAGTTTTTGTGGGTAATCAGCAAGCAGCTTGCGCACCGAAAACGTCTACAAAGTATTTTTAGTACACAGCCGCACACACCTATAGTCAAGAAATGAGAACGCACACAGACAACAAGCATAAGTTTTTTTTTCTCTTTTCTTTTTTTGTCGCCCACATGTTGCGCAAAAAGGCTTTCTACCATTTAATATATGCTTGTAATCTGTGGTAAATTAATTTTATTTAATTGAATTTTTAAATGAACACGATCGAAAAGTATGCGACAATTATTTTTATAGTTATGCGGCACTGAAAGAAGTAGCTGAAGAAGCAGCAGGAGCAGCAGCAATTTAGGTCACGCATGACGCGCGCGCGTCTTTGACTAGAGCATGCGTGCGTGCGATGCGCTGTGTTGTTGTTGATGTTGTTGTTGTTGCTTGTGGGTGGGTGGCGCTGACAGCAAAAGACAGCCAGCGAGAGGGAAAGAATAATAAAAAAAGGGGAAGCGAAAAGAAAAGAGTGCATGAAGCGAAAGCACATATATATATATACGTGTGTGGGTGTGTGTGTGTGTTGACGTCAAACTGCTGCTGTTGCTGGATCGATCGTTTTCTTTTCTTTTATTTTTAAGAGGCGGATGAGTGAATGAAAGAGAGAGGGAAAGAGAGAGACAGAGAGAGAGAGAGAGAGAGAGAGCGAACCGACGACCACCCACCAAATGCAGAGTTGCCAGCTGCGAGTGAAATATAATTGGCGCTTCGTGTGGGATTCTGTGTGGGGGCGCTGCTGCTGCTAGCAGATTTGATTTTATACTGTTCGTTGTATATAAATAAATTATGAGGCATGCATAAAGTTGTTGCCGCCTGCCTAAAAATAGATATAAAACGCACACGCTCACGTACAAACGCACTCACACGCTTTTATGTGACGTCACACGGCGCGATCGGTCACAAGCACAACTCGTGCAATTGATAAGGAAAAGTGGCAGCAGCAACAGCGACCCAGTTTAGTTTGATTGATCAACAAAAGGTTGTCTACGTATTTGAATTATAAGTGTGGCAACACTTTTGTTCTGTTCTGTTTCCTGTGGCGTGTTGCATATGGATGGGGATTATCAGTGTGCTGTTTCTGCGGCTGACTGATTATCAGATGCCATTCGAATGTCGTTGCTGTGACGCATCCGCCAAAATGTTTTTTTTTGTTTTTACCTCTTTTTATTTTTATTTGTATTTTTTTCCCCTTTTTTTTGCGTTGCTTTGCAGCGTGTGAATCAGAGAATCAGAAAGAAAGAATCATTAATGGAACTGGTTTTCGGCATCTGCCGGCTGTGTGTGTGTGAGTAATGTTTTATTTCTGCAGACTTGCAATCATGTATTGCTATTGTGTGTGTGTGTGTGTGTGTGTGTGTGTATTTATGTATGAATGTATGTATGTGTGTATATTTGTATTCGTGTTGTTCAATTGCATGGCAACAAAACATAGCGAAAACAACACAAAAATGCCGAAATGTGTCAGAATAACAATAATAACAACAACAGCAACAAAGCAAACAGTTAACAGTTAAAAGCTGCGCTCACTTTCACCGCAATAGCAACGCAAATTGCCACTCACTGCCGTTATGCGTGTGTGTGTGTGTGTGTGTGTGCGAGCGAGCGAGGGTTGACTGTTAAACTCATTAAAATATACACACACACACACATATTTACATTTTTTTCTGCTTGGCAACAACAGGCGCTTAACAGCTGTATGCCATAGCAAATAGCTTTAAGTCGGGCGCCAGCCAGCCAAGCTGCACTTTCTATGCCATTTGTATATCTACACATACATATATATATATATATATATATATATATATATATATGTATATTTGTGTGTGTGTACATGTGTATGTGCGAGAGAGTGTGAGTGCGCGTGGCGCTCAAGCTACATACGTTGAACTTGTCTGTTAGAACTCGCCATTTGCTCTCTCACTCAAACACACGCATACACACATAGATGCATGCGTCGCGTGTCGTTCGTTCACCTGCCAGGCTCTGAGCAAGAGAGTGTGAGAGAGAGAGGGCGCGAAGGCAATTGAGAGCGAGAAAGTGCGCGTGTGTCTCTGTATATTTATGTGTGTATGTGTGTGTGTGTGTGTGAGTTCTTCAAAGCAAGCGTCTGAGCAGCGCATTGTTTTCTTATACTCTATTTGGTTCTTTTGCGCAGCGTAGAATGTTATTGTATTTTTTTTCTCTTTTTGCATACATATAAGAGAATATAACTGTGTAATGCAGTCAGCGTTTATAAAATGTCCAACTAAGCGTTTCATTATTCTCTGTTACTCTTTGCAGCTCTAAACGACGACGACGACGACATCAAGAAAGATCGGCGCAGCAGGAACAAGAACACAACAACAACAGCTATTACAACAACAACTGCAACAACGACTGAGGTGTGTTGATGAAAGCTTAATCGACATTTTATTTAAATTGGCGCTCGTGTGATGTTTGTTCCCATGCAAAATGTGCACAAATATATTTTGTATTAACAACAATCAAAGCAACAACAACAAGAACAGCAACAACCAAAACAACAACAACTGCATCGACAACAGGATCAACAACAAGAACAATCTAACGACAACAACAACAATAACTTAAGGAAAAGCTTCTCTTTGGCTATCTCCCTCTCTCTCTCTCTCTCTCTCTCTCGGTGTGTGTGTGTCTTTCTCGCTCTCTGTTTAGAGTCGCATTTGTTGTTGTGTTGTGTGTGTGCGTGAGAGAGAGTTGTTTTTGTTTTCGTTTTTTTGGTGCCCGCGTGCACACACACACACACACACACACACGCACACACGCAGGCAGGCAGGCAAGCAAAAGGCACCCACAAACAGCAGAGCAGAGTGTATATGTGTGTGTGTGTGCCATGGATTTGCATTCGTATTGCAAGTACAACACATATGTAAACGCGTACACGTGTGTATGTACGTGTGTGTGTGTAAATACGGTAAATAAATGAAAATCGCAACGTCATCATCATCATCATTGGAATTGCACATTATTAGAAGCAAACACAACAAAAACAACAACAGAAACAAGAGCTGCATATTCACACATATGCATATGTGTGTGAGCTGTAGCTGTGCAACAACAACAACAACAACATCAACAACCGCAGCAACAACAGGAGCAACATAACAGTAGCATTAACATTAACATTCAGAGCAAATCCAATAAGATAAAAATAAAGACTTGAAAAGTGTGTTCATTACTTTAAACAAAACAAAACAAAACAAAAAACAGCAAAATCAGTGATTGATAAAAAACAAATATATATAAATATAAAGATATATACACATGCATGTGTATATACTGCATAACTCAACAAGAACAACAACAACCACACACACACACAATATATATGCAAGGAAAAGTATTTGAAAATAGAAAGCAAACTAAAAACACAACAACAACAGTAAGGAAACAACCAAAAAAAAAAAATATATATAAATGAATATACAGACACATGTATATTATATACACGAACAAAATTAGTAACCAAATCAACAACGAGAGGTATATAATTAATTGCCGTTAATAATTAATTAAATCTATGTACATATAAAAAAAAATCAACAACAAGAACAACAACCAAATCGCAAAACATTTACAAATTACGCAGATTATATGAACAAATAACGCAATATCTAATTATATATATATATATATATATGTATATATATATGTATATGTATATATATATATGCATATGTATATATGTATGTATATATATGTATTATAAATCAATACATACACCAATACGTATACGTAATATACATGTATGCAGCATATATACCTACAACCAGGTATATAGCCAGTAACCCTTAAGCATAAAGCATTAAACCAACAACACAAGCCCCATGTATAGATTGGAGGATACGAATAGCGGCGCCGTTATGGATAAGAACAAACAGAAATGTAAGTACAAAACTACTAATTTCTAATCTAAATCTTTGTATTCATAATATTATATTCAACTATGGCTATCCTTGAAACATTTCAAAGCAAACAAAAAAGTACACAAAACACTTCTGTCCAAGGAAAATCAAGTCTTATCTTATCCTTGGAGCTAAGTTTTAGGAGGGTTGAACATGCTTAACACTATAGTAATTTCCGATCGGCAATTGAATGATCTGCTAAGGCCAAACAATGTTGCAATTGTATGCAACAGCTGTCGATCATTGTGACTATTCGCTGACTCTTACCCCTCTACACAAGACAGTAAAATTTGCTCGATTTTCATCATTCCAGCGAATGTTGTGTCTTTTAATTTGCACCCTCAAATCCGTTTCACTAACTTTAATTGGTTCCACCACCATAAAATTTGCTCTTCTAATTGTTCAAAGGAACTTAACGAAATGTTTTACTCGCTAGTTGTACACTCAATACAACATTTCCAGTTGATGACTCAAAACGATATCCTTTGGCCAATAACAAACCCGATACGGTTATCGATTATCGGTTGCTGATGACTTGAGGGCATTTTTAAAGAAGTTCTGAGCCCTTCCAATTGACGAAGCCATGCAATTGTTAATATTTTCCTTTTCTATTTCCCCATTTAATTTTATAGCTGATAGTTCAGTTCGAATCAGTAGCTCAATCAAATATTCTTGTAGAGAAATTTAGGTTTTCCTTATTGAATGCAACTCGCACTTATTTACTGTCCAGCTCAATATCAATATGCACTTTTAACAACAACAAAAATGATACCTTCACTTTGCATTGGTAAACAACGTCGCCATATTTACAAATGTGAATATTTCGTATTTGAATTACTACCGATTAACACGCACACAAATCGTTCCTTTTAATAATGGCATTAATGTATTTTAATTGCAAACTAAATATCGCATTGAGGTTGTTCGCTTCGTCGACGAGTCTCGTAGCAAGCAGATGCTGCTCGATAGCTGCACCTGTTGCTGTCTCGCTTTATTGTGAGTGAGGCATGAGTGCGCTTCACACTTATCACTCACCTTTTGTTTGGCCATTGGGAGGAGCCAGCCTGTGTGTGTGTGTGTGTGTGTGTGTGTGTATATATTAAATTAGTAATAGTAGTTGTTGCCTGTTGCACTTGAGAGACTTCCCCTCTATTTGTTTAGTACATTCATTCCACGAATTGCGATATCAGTGGCGCCGTCTGCCTCTCAGTTTGTCAAGTGCTAGTAATTTCCGAAACAACAACAACAACAACCACAACAACAATAATATCAACACAAAACAAACAATTGCAATCATTCATGAGTCACAAACGAGCAGAGGCAGAGGCAGAGGCAGTCATTGCACAGTGCCACCGCACTGAATGTGATGGGTGACTTTGCTGATAACTCTGATTCTTGAGAATCGATGCGAAGTACATTTCATTTGCTTCCGCTTCCGTCGATCTGCCACAGTTTCGCCTCCCCCCCATCTATCTACTCCCGTTGAAAACCACCCTTTGCCACAAAAATGTGGTCGCGCTACTTTTATGGGGTCGAGGCAGAGACGAGCACATTAGACATGTGCGCAGACTGCAACGCGCCTCCCCGAATTCTAAATATATCTATTAGCACACACACTTGCAGCATGGCGTGGTAAAGTGTGGCACGTATTATCAGAATGCAGGCCAGCCACAGGCCGCAGGGCGCAGGCGAAGACTCAATTTAGATCCATAACCCAGCAAATTGGCAGGCGACAAACTTTGATTTCGAATACAAATTTTAAATGAAACTTGCCAAATGATTAATTACTAAATACCCTGTTTTGTTTTCCAATCTAAGCGATAAATGTTAATCGAAAATTAAGTTGTTCATTCTCCCAATGAAAATGGCTATTTTTGGAATGATTTTCTTGCGAAAAAAACAGCCAAATATTTTGCAGCGCGATTGAAGTGAAATAAAATTTGCATTTTAATTTACTTTTGTTTTTCCGACTTCCTCATCGAAGCGGAGCAACCAAAGAAAGCGTAAAAGATGTGTAGGTGTAGGTGTTCTATTTATTTATTATACATACCTACATACTACATACATACATACAAACAAACATACATACATACATGCATACATACACACATGCATACAAATGTAAACTCACGTTGAGTGCCGTCAACCGGATAATTGGAATTTTTGTTATCGGTAAAGCTAAAATGAAGAACAACAAAAGCTTATCAATAAAACCGAAAACAAAGCAAAAGAAATGCTTAATTTGCAAAAAAGAAAAAGGAAAACCAGCTGCTTGCCAATTGTTGTGAATAAGCTGTTTCTGCTTCTGTTTCTTACTCTTTCACTCTTTTTTTTGTTTTTTTGTTTAATTAAACAAATTTCTTGAATAACTTGGTGGATGGCTGTAAAAAATAGAAAAAAAGCCCAGCTCGGGAAACCAATTGAGCAGCAATCTGCAAACTATTATAGCAATAAATGGTAAATTTTGCGCATTGTTTGCCATTGTTTGTGTTGTTGTTGTTTTCTTGTTTCACTCTAAAGATCACAAATTATGCATTGGTTTTTAGAGTGAAAAACACGACTTTGGCAGCCGCATACAAATTGTGTGAAAGTGTTGAATTGTGAATCGATCAGCTGCTGCATTTCGTTGGCCATTGGAGATCAGAGTGCATATCGCGATTGCCCCATCATCAGCATCGACATCAGCATCAGCATCAACATCTGCATCGGCATCAGCTTCGGCATCCAAGATGAGAATTTTTGCCTTTGCCGATTTGGCAACGGAAGCAGAAATGCAGCGAGACAACGCCTCGACAAATATAAATAAATCAGACGCGTTTCTTCAGCTAGCTGCCTGTGTAGCTTTTAGCTGTTGGCTGTTAGCTTTTAGCTGCTAGCTGTTAGCTGGCTGCTGGCTGTTAGCTGTTAGTTGTTTTGTTAGCTGACTTTGGGGCCAGCTAAAAAATTGACGCAGTTCGCGTTGAAATCTCACGCGACGCAGATCGCGCGAGCAGTCGGCACGGCTCCAACACAAACCATATCTATACACACATAGATCTGTATATATATATATAAATATATATATATATTTGTGAAATGGATTCTCCAAATAGTCGGCGAACAGTGCATAAATTAATAAAGTGTTGCTTGATGTCAGCGCAGCGGAAGAGAAAATGAAATAAAAATTCTTTGCCTCTTATTTATTTGCAAATTGTATCTATACAAATAGTAATAACTGTGCGTGAGTGTGTGTGTGTGTGTCTGTGTGTATATGTGTGTGTGTGTGTGCAACATAAAACTGAAGGGGGGGTGGACCAAGGGAGAAGCGCAGCGAACGCAACATCTTCTGATATTCTGCGACTGACAGTCAATAAAAATACACAAAAGAAAAAGCGAGAAAAAAACGAAACGAAACGAAAGAAAGAAGGCAAGAAGGAAAACAGATAAAACGCAAATAAGGAAGGAAATATTTATATAGTCATTAATATCAGCGTTTCGAGCTCAACACGCTCACTTCCGACACGTTCACCGCTCCCCCTCCTTATTAACTTTACCTCCGCCTCCGCCTCCACCTTGAAAATGTCAACGGCAGCAACGGCTTTGGTCTACTGGCAGTCAATGAACGGCGCTGCTGCGACTGCTGCCACTGCCACTGCCACAGCCGTTGATGTTGACGTTGATGCTGACGTTGATTTTGACGTTGATGTTGCCGTTGACGTTGGCAGTGGCAGTGGCAGTGGCCATGTGGCGGTCGCGAGCCCCCATCCAATGGCCACAGCCGCAGCTGTCCCAGCTGGAGTCAATGGCTCCAACGATTGGTTATACAACGCTGCAGCAGCTGCTGCAGCAGCAACAACAACAACACAATGTCAACGTCCGTCTCCATCCTTTGCTCCACGGCGGAGCAACTGGAGCAATGGAAGCAGCAGCAGGTTCAATGGTTTCGACAGCTGTGACACTGCGCACTATCAATTGCAGTTGCATCACGAGCAGTTGCAACAACAACAGCAGCAGCCGCATTATTTGGCTCAAATTGGCTGTCAGCATACGGTGAAGAGAAGTTTCGCCATCATCAATCCCAGTTCAAAATTCGGGTCAACCATCGGCGGTCAACAGTCCAGCGATCAATCGGATCACAATTTGCAGCAGCAGCAACAACAACAACATCAGCCAACACAATATGGTTGTAAGCACGAATTCAAACTGAACTATTATCCCAACTATTTCCGATTCTTGTCCTATTTAGTTCCATTCCATAAGTCAAGCTCAAATGCCAGGAAAACGGAAATCGAAATGCTCTCCTAAAAAGGAGCTAAAATCTCAAGCTAAGCTTGCCAGCTGGCAGCTGGCAGCGTTAAGAGCACGGATAAAGCTTATGTAAAAGTTAAGATTAATGTTGATATTACACATCAGTCTTATCTAGTCAGATATATATATAAATATATATATATTTGTTGGTGTGGGAGGGAGAATGCTGGCATTGCGAGATCGTTGCCATGCGCCAAAAGATGTCAATTTGCATTTGCTTCTTGCTCTTCTCTGCTGCGCTTGGCGGCAATTGCGAAATGCGAAATGGGAAATGCAATATCAGTTTCGTGTCTATGTTTTATAGACCCAACACCCACCCCCGCCCCCACCCGTTTGCAGCATGCGCTACCCTTTTGTGCTATTTTTGACTCGTAGCAAAACAGAGAGACAAACACTATGCATATATAAATATATATATACATATATATATATGCATGAGTGTTCGTTTGTGCATATTGTGTAATAATTTGTGTTGGGCGATTTTTGTCTAGTTCTAAATTTAAGTCGAAACGTATTTTGGGCTTCTTTCGGTCGGTGTTTGGCAGCAGCAGCCTCCTCAGGTGTGCGCGACACAAGACAGGTGCTGCAATCGCCAGCTCACCCCAGGAAGAGTCGGTCAATGAACCACACCCGACCAGAACAGAACAAGAATATATACAGATATACACAAACATATGTATATGTATATATATATATATATATATATATATATATGCACAGCAACATCCATCAACATAGGTTTTTGGCAATCGTTTGATCTTAGACCTGCCATACATTTACAGTATTTGCTGAGACATGCCACAGAATACACACAATATATATATATATATAGCTAGCTCAAATGTATGCTCAATAGGAGATTCTCGTCACAGACTTATCGATTGTCGAGGCTTATATAATCGGGGCCCAAGCGATTTCTGCATCGCTAATAATCATAATTAAACTCCAAATGCAACCGCACTATAATCAATCAATCATGATTAATTATAATCAGTGCATCTGACGACTTTATTCAAAACTATGTCCACACACAAATATACATAACTGGTTTTTCCCGGCCTATTGGATCGAGTGAATGACGAAGTTTTGATTATAATTTTCATAGCTTTGTTCAGTTTCGGTTTATTTCTAGCTTATTTTTGTCAAAATTGATGAACTTAAAATTGAAAATCGATCTACTAAAAAGATAAATGCGTTAAGCATTAATTAAAGGGTGGCTGCTAGTCGAGCAATCTCGATTATAACATTATTTCGATGTGTTTCTGAAGTGTTTGTGGACACTCGAAAACTCGATGTATTTTTAAGAAATATCGACTTATTTAATATCTCTCTCTCTTTCTCTCTCTCTCTCTGTTTGTGTGTGTTCGTTTTAGTATCCGCTGGATATGGTTCCAGTGCGGGCGCCGTGGACACATCGCAGGGCAGCGGGAGCGGCGGTGGCAGACAGCGCCATGCGCCGCTCTATGGCCGCTTTGTGGTCGAAGAGGAACTGCCTGCCACGCATCGCGATGTCATGCATCATGTGAGTATTTGAGTATATTTTGAATTCATCATTGCAATGCATACCCAATAACCGATCTGACTCATCCTCATCCTTGCCACGCAGCACTCTAGTCCTTCGTCTTCGTCGGAGGTGCGAGCCATGCAGGCACGCATTCCCACACACTTTCGAAATCCGGCCGTGGCACCGTTGCGCAAGCTCAGCGTCGAACTGATTAAGACCTACAAGCACATCAATGAGGTGAGTACATCACGCACACCAACACACACGCACACCAACACACACCCCCACACACAGACCAATAACCAATTCATGCAAGAGTTCAAGCAAGTTCAAGGCATATTTCAATAAGCAAAGATTGTTTGTACATTTAAAACTGATTCTAATCGAACACATCGTAAAATTAACTAAATTAAAAGGCCTGAAAATTATTCGTAGACTTCCCATTAGCTTGTGGCATTTGCTTCATTTGCATTTTGCCTTGGGGAAGGGAGAAGGGCAATCATCGAGTCCAATTGTTATATATATATAGATACACATAAAGCATCTAAAGTTGTCAAGTTGTTGGAGCGTGCAGGAAGAAAGTCATTGTTTTATAAAGTCGAACACAACGTTGTAAATCCAACACTCATGTTAAACTTACAACTACAGTGTTAATATTAAACAGGACCTGATTGGTCCTACAAATATTCTCGACTCGTCCTTAAAGATGACACTGACAATTATCATGACTGAGAATTAAGTGACGTCTTATAAGACATATTTATATATATATATATACATATGTAAAGCATCTGCAGCAGGAGAAGCAGCAGCAGCAATGTTCATGGCGTCAACTTGGCTGTCGATCAGTGAGCAATTTTAGCTATAGCTTTTGGCCATGCCAGCCTGTCCGCTTGTCCGCTTGACCGCCTATCCTCGAGCCCAAAACGAGCCTCGTCCCTCGACGAGAATACAAAAATGCAGCGAACTGATGATTGGAATTTCCCGTTGCTATTGTTTGTTGACGCTACTGAAATGACGGCTGATGGTTGCTGCTTGATGGTGCTCCTGGTCATTTGCAGGCGAAAGAACTTAAAATTACCTCGCTGTGCTGTGATTAGGTATTTGTATTTACTATCAATGATAGCTAGAAAGCTACTCCAGATCTGTTACTCGGATGATGTTTCTCTTATATGCATAATCATAATCATAATCGATTTCGAACAGAGAGCACAGATATGGGAAAGAATCGAATCGAACTGTTAATTTTGATTTGTTGCAAGTCAGTCAGTATTGAGGTGTGCCAAAGGAGTCAAGCAATGATGATGCTGATGCGGCAAATAATTATAATAACTATGCAAAGGTGAAGCGCAGCTGCCATTAATTAATGGGCCGGCAATTTGTGGTCAAAGGCAAGCCGCCAAGCAAGTACCCAAAGCGCAATTAGGCCCCGTTACTTGTTACATTGTTGTTGGTCTTTTCACAGCCTTATCAGTTCATATGGAGACGCTGACGTTAACACTGACTGCGACGGCGACGGCGACAGCGACAGCGACGCTGTGGTGTATGCTACAGTTTTGCACAAACGCTGCCGGCAACAAATACATACGCACAGACAGGACGAGAGAGAGAGAGAGAGAGAAAGGGAGAGAGAGAGTGCTAGCTAAAAAGAGCGCAGCAAAGCAGCGATTAACTGTGACGTTGGCTCAATGCTAGAAAACGTCATTGCCAGGCAACAACAAAAACAAGAACAACAACAACAACAATGAAAGTCGACTTCGATGTCTGCACTGGCACTGGCATACACCCATTTTCGAGCATTGCTCTCAGTGCGGCGCTCCCCACGTTTATTTCAACAACGCACCATCCCCTCCCCCCTCTCTCTATCTCTCTCTCTTCAAAAATACAAGGCTCAGCAATTGTGTGCAGCCTTCTTTTAGGCGTTGTTGAAATTGTCGCTCTCGCTCTCACACTCACTCGCTCTCTCTGTGTGGTTACACCAATGCTTATTGTTGTAAAAAGCTGCAAAGAGCACAATAGCTCTCCGTGCTGCTCTCCCTCTTTCTCTCTCTCTCTCTCTCTCTCACCATTCGTTTCAGCCTGCTTGAGCTAGCACAGCGGCGGGCAGCGCTCTCGTTCGCACCGACGCTTACATGCGGGGTTAGCAACAACTTTTTTGCCTTCTATCGCAGCTGCAGCATACAACACATTTCTCGCCAAGCCAATGAGGCAGTCGACTTGTACAGGATGGGGAGGAGTAGAGGAAGGGAATGGGAATGGGAACGGGAACGGGAAGGTAGAACTTAGCGTGTAACCACAGTGAGTCAGGAAGAAAGGGGGAGCGTAGTGGAGGCTAGGCTGACTAAGTTTGTTTGTTTGATGTTTGATCTCAATCGAAATCGAGAGAAATTTGCTAAATACAACACTATTTGGAGAACTCCATTAATGAGGAACATGTACAATTTCAAACCATATTCAAAAACAATCGATTTAGGCTCTTAATGAGTGTTCTTAATCAAATCAAAACTGACAATTATCGATAAGTTATTTAGAATTTATTCATTAAAATAAAATAAAACAAAATTAAATCATTAAATGAAATGAAACTAATAAAATAAAATAACAATAAAACGTGTACAGCTTTGGCTCGTAGCTAAAATACGAACACAAATCAATTCACACAGATATTTTGTAAATACTTTTGTTTTCATATACATCCGTATATATATATATATATATATTCTTTAATATTTCTTATCTTTAAGGTTTACTACGCGAAAAAGAAGCGACGTGCACAGCAGACACAGGGCGACGATGACTCGTCAAATAAAAAGGAGCGCAAATTATATAACGATGGCTATGACGATGATAATCACGATTATATAATTAAGAACGGCGAAAAGTTTCTGGATCGGTACGAAATTGATTCATTAATCGGTACGTATTCTTTTGATGATTTCAAATGTCAATTGCGAATTATATTTATAACAATCATTATTCGAATTGCAATTGCAGGCAAGGGAAGTTTTGGTCAGGTGGTTAAGGCCTATGATCACGAGGAGCAATGCCACGTGGCAATCAAGATAATTAAGAATAAGAAACCGTTCCTAAATCAGGCACAAATCGAAGTCAAGCTGCTCGAGATGATGAATCGTGCAGATGCTGAAAACAAATACTATATCGGTATGTATTTTATATATATCCCCATGTATATGTTGCTGGCATAGCTAATAAACTGTTCTCTCTTCTTTTGCATAAAACGTAGTCAAGCTCAAGCGTCATTTTATGTGGCGCAATCATCTGTGCCTCGTATTCGAGCTGTTGTCGTATAACCTGTACGATCTGCTAAGGAACACAAATTTCCGTGGCGTCTCGCTGAACCTCACGCGCAAATTTGCGCAGCAACTCTGCACGGCGCTCCTGTTCCTGAGCACACCCGAACTGAACATAATACACTGTGATCTGAAGCCCGAGAACATATTGCTATGCAATCCCAAGCGATCGGCCATCAAAATTGTTGACTTTGGCAGCTCATGTCAGCTGGGCCAGCGAGTAAGTAAACGTTAAGCTTAAGATTGCCAAGATATTAAAGACGAGCTGTGAAGTTGAAGTTGACTGCAATTAAAATGAAGTTCATTATTATGTTAAATAAATGGAATGCACTTATAATCCCTCTCTCTCTCTCTCTCTCTTCCTGTATAGATCTATCAGTACATCCAGTCGCGGTTTTATCGATCACCGGAGGTGCTGCTGGGCATACAATATGATCTGGCTATCGATATGTGGTCGTTGGGCTGCATCCTGGTCGAGATGCATACGGGAGAGCCGCTCTTCTCCGGCTGCAACGAGTTCGATCAGATGAACAAGATTGTCGAGGTGCTGGGCATGCCGCCCAAGTATCTGCTGGATCAGGCGCACAAGACGCGTAAGTTCTTTGACAAGATTGTCACCGACGGCTCCTATGTGCTGAAGAAGACACTCAATGGCCGCAAATATAAGCCGCCCGGTTCCCGCAAACTTCACGATATACTGGGCGTTGAGACGGGCGGCCCGGCCGGTCGCCGTCTGGACGAGCCCGGACATTCGGTGGCCGATTATCTAAAGTTCAAGGATCTAATATTGCGCATGCTGGACTTTGATCCCAAGACGCGCGTCACACCGTACTATGCCTTGCAGCACAACTTCTTCAAGCGCACCACGGACGAGTCGACCAATACGAGCGGCGCGGGCGCCACTGCGAATGCCGGCACAGGTGGCAGCGGCAGCGGCCCCGGCGGCTCATCATCCGCTGGCAGCGGCACCGGCCCCGGCGGCAATGGCAGCAATACCGGCACCGGCCCCGGCGGCGGTCCAGGCTCAGCTGGCGGCGGCGGCAACAGCGGCGTCGCTGGTGGTGGTGGCACCACCGGCGGCAATGGCAATGGCAACAACTCCGGAATTGGCGGCACCGGTGGCGGCAACGCACCCGGCGCCAGCAGCAGCAGTAGCAGCAGCGTTGTCTCCTCCAGTGCAGCTGCAGCAGCAGCAGCTATCATCGCTTCCAACTCCTCCTCAACTGGTGGCGGCAATGGCAACGGCGCCCCAACACAACAACAACAACAACAACAACAGCAGCAGCAGCAGCAGCAATCATCAGCTTGCGGCGTCGGCATCGATCCCCAATGTTTAGGTGAGTAAAACCCAAAAATGGAGCAACTCTCTGGAGCAGCTGGCAGCTGCTTCAGCTCTTTTTTGCCTCTCTTCCCTTATTTTATTTATTTTTTTGTTTTCTTTTTGAAGACTTTTTATACACTTGCCACGTAGAAAATGTTTTCTGATTTTACCGATTTTTGTGTTTTGTGTTTTTGCTTTGCCGTTTTTGTTTTTTTGATTTTTTTTTTTTTTGGCTTGAGGTTAATGCGTGACTAAGCCAATATCATGATAAGTGCCTTATCACGAGTCGGATGCTCATCGCATAAGCGAAACGACCTCAGCGCCAACTACAAACAACTTGGTAGATTTCCTTGACTTGAAAACCCTTGCAGAGCGAGTGCCCGTCTCCCAATTGGGAGACACTATTCATCCATCGATAAATTGCATATTTATTATAGTTTTTTATTTTTCATAACTATATAAAAAAAAAAATAAATCAAAATGATTCTCAATCATTTTTTAGATCCCATTTGATTTGAGCGCTTTCGATAATGCGAGTAAATTCTCAAGAGTATTTGGAAAAAGAAAATGCTTTTGAACAACAAATATCGATTGAAAGCATTGCTTACACAAATATATATATTTTTTTTATATATATACTTGTTCCAAATCAAAATAGATGCGCTCATAAGCTCTGCAAGGGATTAATATTGTATGTACTCCATTTAATAAACAGTAAATTGTATTTTATTTTGTGTATTTAAAGTATAAAATTCTGTACTATTTTAGTTTACAATGCGTTCTGTTTAATGTTAATTATGTTGCCATCGAAGTTAAACAGCACTTTTACTTTTAATTTACTGAATTGAAATGTATAATCAACAAATAGTTGGTGCTATGTGTCTATATATATAGCGCCGACTTTAGTCAATATCCTTCCGCCCAAGATTTTGTTTATTTGCATGTCTGGCCCCGGCCTGTCTGTGTGTTTAGTATCTTTATGTGTGTGTGCGTGCCTCAAGAAACCAATTCGATTGCATTCAATTAATTATATATTTTGTGTTTAATTAAGCTAAAAAATTGTTATGGTAATTATTTAAAACAGTGTTTCAAATTGTAGCTAAAAGTGCGAACTCGAAAAAAGTTTACAAATCCGAATACGTATAGTATGTATGTATATATATATATATATATACATATATAATAATATATTTATATATATATGTTATATTTATGATTATTATTTCAATAATACGGTACAAATTTAGTTGCATTTACATAAGTACATACATGTATTATTAAGCATATAATTATCATTAACTGTAAGTGTTCTTTTGTTTCTTAGAGGTAGCACCCTATTCGAAAAACAGTGCTGTCAAACGTAGTGTTATTTTTATTTATTCTTTTTTTGTTATTTTGTTTTGTATACATTCAAAATGCAAAAGCAGGAAAAGAAATACCAACTAATTTATGTCCCAATTATATGCTCTCTCTTTCTTAAAAACAAAAAATCCTGTTTATAACTTAATAATTATAAAAAAAAAACAAATAAAAAAACCAACTATCAACGATAAACGACAACAACCAACAACAAAAACAACCATCGCCTTTCCAGATGAGCGCCGATGACCAGCAGAGGCGACGTCAGCAACACCCACACCCACAGCAACAGCAACAGCGGCAACAACAACAACAACAACAACAACTGCAACAGCAACAAAAGCAATGGCAAATTAGGTCTCAGGATAAGAATAGCTGTTGCAGTTACAGCAACAGCAACAGTAACAGTAACGGTAACCGACTGACTGCAAATCGAAAAAATAGTTGAGCCACAATCGCAGCAGCCGTTGTGCTATCGATATCGATATGCTTGTAATCGATAGACATCGTTGGCTTTTTGGTTTCCACTGCATACGTCTATCGGCCGTCTATTGTAAATAACCAGAGGCTCCAGCTACTCATAACATTTTTCCTAATGTGTGGCACGATTATATCTTTTTTTTTTCCTAATACTTAAATATATATATATATGTGTGTATATATATATGTGATTATACTATATACATATACCAGACTCTTTTTTTTGCACCTAGAATACATATAAATAGGACTTGAATTTAGACACGCTCCAACTGAAAGAAAAAACAATCGAATGTTAATTGTAATTCTTTTGCTCCTTGTTTCGTTTCATTTTTCGTTATAATAATTTTTTTTTAATGAAATGACGCTAACAGCTAAGCATTTACTTATAAGCAATTAGGGCCATAGAATTGTATATTTAAGTAAACAATTAAAAATTACGAAATCTGTTAAAATTTTAAGCAAAACATAAAACAAGGAATCCTTAACGACTTTCGACTATATCTATATATATATATATATATATATATATATATATGTATATATGTATTTATATATATATATATATAGATGAGTATATATATATTATTCATGTATATGTAATATGAAATAACAATATAAGTTTACAGTACATTAACATTAAACTCACAGCGTAATAACTAAAGGCAAACAAATCGAGCAACATGAGGATAACAGCAAATACAAGCAAATATACAAATATATGCCGACATACATATACATATATACATATATATGTATATATACATTCTTCTGTATAGATCGAAGCGGTAGTCGATTCTTTAATTATATGTACAAACATACATACTCACATACAGACACACACACACACACACACACACACATAAATGCAATATGTACTTAACGCGGACGCATTGACTTCTTCGCCCTTCTCTCCTTGCGCAACAAGAAAAATAACAGTTATAATAATAACACACACCCACACACACACACAAACGCACACCATAACAAATACACTGTCAACTATTGAAAGTACATATGCATTTTTCGTCTTGCCATTTACTCTTTTGGTTGTCTACTCCGCCCCGCCCCCCACAGCTCGTTCGGCTCGTTGTCGATCCACGAGTTAACAGCGCGCTGTTAAGCTGCTTGAGTTAACGGCGCACTGTTAAGCTGCTTGAGTTAACGGCGCACTGTTAAGCTGCTTGAGTTAACAGCGCGCTGTTAAGCTGCTTGAGTTAACAGCGCACTGTTAAGCTGCTTAAACTGTCATCTGCATCTCAAGCGTCCCAAGAAGGGATATTTGTGCAGTGTTTGAAACCATTGAAATCGCAGCAAAAGATCGAGCTCTTAGGCTTTAGTTAACTGAGACTGATACTACATACATACCTACATACATAGTTGTAACACGGTTGACGATGATAATATTTCTTCCAAAAAACGACAAAATAACAAAGTGCAATAGGCAAAAGCGAATGATAAACACAACTCGGTCAACAATTTAGATTTGTCGATGCATTCTCTCTCTTTCTCGCACAAAAGCAGAACTTGCTGTGTGAGTGTGTGTCTTTCTGTGTGTGTGTGTGTGTGTGTGTGTATGTGTGTGTGTGTGTGTCTGTGTGTGTGTGTGTGTGTGGCTGTGTGACTTGTAGATTTGTTGTGCGAGTCAATCTCAGTTTTATTGTTCTCTCGTCTCTTGTGTAATTAATCAGTGGCCACATTTTTATACATTATGTCCAGGCGCCGCTTTTTGTGATATCTACATACAAACCCAAAAAAGAAAACAAATGAAAAGTTCTCTTCCATGCATTTGAGGTCGTTATTTGCATTAATTATTTATTATTTTATTGTTACCGTTCGCATACACACAATATTAGTATAAAACTATACTCCACAGAGAGAGTCATGATCAGGAGCAAAATATGAGTATGTAGGGCATTTACTGGCACATACACAGACACCCTTACACCCATACATACATACATACACACATACATACATGATTGTACATACATAAAAATAGATGAGATGGATTCCATCTGCATGCCACAGTTGAGCAACAAGCTATTTTATTGCTCGCATAAAGAGGCAGCACTTCCAAGCCCCTTTCCCACCCCCCATCCTATTCTCTCACACACACAGGACACACCCACACCCACACCCACAAACACACATATATGAATACATTGCATACGTAAAGAAATCTTTGAAAAAGTTCTGCTTATTCTATATGGTAAAAGCAATGCTAAATAAAAATGAACGCAGCTTAGCAGTTAAGTGGCAGGTCTTGGCACGTTCATAACAAGCAACAGTATATATATATACACATACATATATATATATATATATGTGTATACTTATACATACATCAAGTTTTTAATTGATATAAAAATGATAAAAATTATGCGAATTACCAAATCTAAACACAAATCATAGATTTAGGCATGTAAAAATAGCAACAACAACAAAACAAAACAAAAAATGAGAAAATAAAAATAAAAAAATAAGCAAAAAAAATAAATAAATATAAAATAAAATAAATTAAACGAAGACGTGAAATCAGCAAGCAGCAGCAGCAGCAGCTGCAGCAGCAGCAGCAGCAGCAGCAGCATAGTAATCAACGTTGCAAGTTTAGCGCTTAGGGGCAACTTAAAGTACATAACTCAAATGGAATCAGAGAAATCTATAGCATGCATAACAAACTTAAATCAGTACTAAATGAAAACAACCTTAGCATTTAACGAACACATACAGACAACAACACATATTATGCAAATGCTGTATTATACATAAATGAATTAATGATGCGAGAAAACGGAAAACCCAAAAGAAAAATCAATTGATTTTAAATACACAACAAGCACAGACAAAGGCAAAGGCAAACGCAGACGCAGACAGACAAACAAAGAGGAAGCGATGTAGTTGTGGGATGCATCCTCATATATAATATGTGTGTGTATGTATAATTCAACAATTTAGCAAAAGCCCCCAGTAAACAATTCAAGAATTTAACAAATAACAATATATATATATGAATATATATATATATATAACCAAATATATATATATATCTACAAAAAAACAACTTCAAAGAGTTATGTAAAATATTTAAAGCAACACCGCAAAAGAGTGTTACAAGTTTAAGTTGAAAATATACAAAATAAACAAACACTTCCATGCATACATACATACATACATACATACATACACACGGCCACACACATATATACTTACATACATTCATAGATGTACACAGACAAAAAATACATGCATACATAGTTTAGTTAAAAATATTACGTAAAAAAATTAATAAAAACAAAAAAAATCAAAACAAAAATCGAAACAAAAACGAATACTAAAAGAAACTTGAAAATGAATTGCAAGCATTTTAGATCTAGGCAAATGAGGAATACCACAAGTCATATTTAGAAATCACGCAACAAAATTTAACAATACCAAATACAAAAGCATTAAGCAAAAACAAAAACAAAAACGAAAACGAAAACGAAAAAACATATATAAAATACGAAACAAGGCGAAATCAGATCGGAGATGGCGCCTCAAGGTATGCAACAAGATCTGAATGTTAAGCCTATGCTAACTAACAGCAGCATACCAGCGAGCGAGTGAAGCACGTACAACATGCTACATGCATGCTTTTATGCATACGTTGCATGTGCGTGTATTTGTATGGTTTTCTGATCGAAGGCAAACGTAAATAATAAAAGAGCGTAACAAAAACAAAACCAAATTTACAGAAATATAGGAGCTATGGCAGTCGAACGAATCAGTATTGCAAGAGAGAAATTTAAACAAACCAAAAAGAAAAGAAAAAGAAAACCAAGAAAAAAAACAACACGAAAAACGAAAAATGATAAACGAAAAACGAATAAATAACAACACTGATAGCAAAACTGGTTTGAAATGAAATGCATTTAGTTGTTTAGAACCCTTAAAATACCAAGTACAGATGCAATCACAATGAAAGTACATGGTAAAAACCAAAACACACACAACACACATACTTACACACACACAACACACAAACACACACAACACGCACACACACACACACACAACACACACACAACACACACACAACTCACACACAACACACACACAACTCACACACACTCACGCATATGTGGCATTTATATAAATATAAACATAAAGCTGATGGTTTAAGTTTAATGAGTATGAAATAATTTATGAATAATTACTAATAATAAGTTAAAAACCAAGAAAAACAATTAAAATGGAAAAAAAAACCTAAAAAAAAAAATTAAAGCAAAAAAAAACTTGCAAAAAAAGCGAAAAATCCCTTCAATAAAAATTTATGATATAATCAACAAAAAAAAAAAAACAAAAACAAAAAACAAAAAAACCCAAAATCTTGCAGTGTGGCAACATTGCGTTGTTTATTGTACAGCACACATATTTACAGCACTGGCTTCGATTGAACTCTGTTTAACATTTACATTTGCAGGTCTGCTACTGCATCACACAAACAACAACAGCAACAACAACAACAATAACAGCACAGCAGCAGTGACGGCAAACGTCATGAACTTTTCGGCGCTCAGTCTACAGGCGCAGCCAACGATAACAGCAGCGACCAACAATAATAACAGTAACAGTCTGAATAGCTTAAATAACATTAACATCAACAGCAGCAGCATCAGCAGCAACAACAGCAACAGTAACAGTAACAGCAACAACAGCAACAGCCGCCGCAACATGTACAACAACATGGCCAACAGTTATGCGCACGCCATGGACTGCGATCCGCCGCATGCGCAACAGATGCCACCGCCGCCGCTGCCGTCTGTATCGGCTACTGCCATGGCAGCGGCTGCGTTGCGTCTCGGCCAGCAGCCATTTGGACGCATGCGCGGCAGCAGCACTGGTGGCGCACATTCAAATTTTAGCAGCATTAAGCATAACGGAGCAGCAGCGGCGCCGCCGTCGTCGTTATCGGCGTCGTCGTCGTCGCTGCTGCTGCCGCCGCTGCCTCCACCCGCCGCACATCATCAACAACAGCAACATCAACAGCAACATCAACAACAGCATCCACAACAGCATCCACAACAGCATCAACAACAGCATCAACAACAGCACCAACAACAACATGCTCTGCCACTGCCGCTGCAGCTGCAAATGCAGCCGCCAGCACATCACAGCAGCTATGCGCCGGCATCGCTGCCACTGGAGCTAATGCATCATTATGGCAACATGTCCGCTGCCGCCTCGCATCTGATGATGACGGATTCGAGTGTTATTAGCGCCTCTGCTGCCGGCGGGCCGGCTGGCTCTGGGCCGGCCTCGTATACGGCGATGCTGTATCATCCGCAGCCGCTGCCAATGCCAATGCCACTGCCAGCGTCAGCAGTATCGTCGGCAGCGATGCCAGCATCATCGGCTAACATTAACATTAACATTAGCAGCAGCAGCAGTAGCGGCGGCATCGGCAGCATCGGCAGCAGCTCAACGCAGGGCGCCAGCAGCAGCGAAGCGTCCGCGTCGTCGCCCATGGTGGGCGTATGTGTTCAACAGAATCCTGTAGTTATACATTAGCGTTACCTGCCGTCTTTTAACTATTAATTCTATAATTTTTAGTCTTAATTTTATTTCCTGCTTTTTTTTTTGTCAAACACACACATACATTCATGTTACAACATTTTTCTCTCCCTCTCTCTCTCGTTCGTGTGTGTGTGTGCGGGCTGATCTTCCGTTATCTTAGCTCGCCAGCAGACACTGCTATTTATTGCACATCCATTCACACATGCGCACATACACACGTACACACTCTTACTCACACTCACACTCACACAACATAGCTAGCTAAAATTTACACAAGTCATTCATCACTCATCACACACATCAACTTGCACTTGTATCGGTTTATTTAAGTCACGCTCTCTCACACACACGCACACACATACACAATGCAGCCGTCTCGCTCACAAACACACACACACACCCACAATGCAGCCGTCTCGCTCACACACGCTCGTCGCTCATTTCTAGCTTACCGTTAGCAACTTACGAATTAGTTTCCTTTTTTTTTTTACCTAGTTTTAGTATATATAATTGTAAAGATAACGATATATAATTTTACCTATACAGAATCAAAAGTAAATTTTATTTAATTTTTAATTTAAATTATGTAATTTTATTTGAAGAGAAAACGCAGTAATTTTAAATGAAAACAATTTTTGCTTAATTTAAGCGAGAAAAAACTTTTTTGTTTGTGTTTTTCGTTTGTTTTTTTTTGTGGTTGCTTTTGCAGCTTTGCAGCCTTGCAGCGAGCCGCTTAAATAAGCACCTGTGCGCGATAATGTTTCTGCAGCTTGTTGGCCTTGGTGCCCAGCTGCATCTGCCACTTGGACTGAACGCGCTTCATCAAATGAATGTCGCGTGCCTTCCGCGCCGCCGCCTGCTGCTGTGTCTGCGTCCAGCCGAGAGCGCGATACTCGCTCAGCACGCGATGCAGCCTGCGATCGGATTTCTTGAGTGCCACAGCGCGTTCCGGATGCAGCCGCTGCTTGTAGTAGCGCAACAGCGAACGGTGGCCAATCACTGCGCCCGACGGCAACACCAGCTGGTACTCGTCACCATCCAGCAAATCGGGAACAATCTCCTCATCAATGTCCATGCCCTCCTTCTAAAAGACAGAAAGAGAGAGAGAGAGAGAGAGAGAGAGAGATATAAATATTTAAAAAAGTTCTCGGTGCGATTGCTATGCACCCCTGGACAGCTTGTAAGTGCACATTTTATACATCATGTCCAAAATACAATTTTCATTTGTAAGTAAACTAAAAAAGCAGTCATTCATGGTGCTTGTCTTCACACCCATTTTACGGACCAGGTGTGCATAGATATGCATTAGAGTGGACAGGCTTACATTATCTGGATAACTGGTACTGTAATCGTAGTATTCGGCATATTCGGCCAGGGCGACGCCCTCGTGCATCATCTGGCAGTGACCCTTGTCCACCATGTGCTTGCGCACCGCATCCAGGGAATAGAAGGTCTTGCCGCGATCATTGCACCACAGGCAGATGAAATAGTTGGCCACCTTTTCGCCCAGATAGTATAGCAGGCCTTCGATATCGGTGCAGTAGTCGGTGTCCGGTATGAAGAACGAATGTGTGAGTGACATGTGCTTCAGATTCTCCACAAGATCGTCGCTTTGCTGGGCGCAGAATAGGCAATCGCGTTCGGTCAGCGGATTCTCCGCAATCTTGTCCCATTCATCAGAGTCGACCTGCGGTAAAAAATGAATATTGCGAAACTTTAATGGATAAGAGCAGAATCAGCAGGCTCACCTCCTCTTCTTCGATATCCTCAAAGTCATCGTCATCGCCGATCGCCTCATCCGCATCCATTTGCAACGCCCGCTCGGCAAATGCCAGACGTCCCTTGCCGGAGGCAGCTGCCGCTAAAGCTGGATGCGGACGTGGCTCCACAATGCTCCTTATGCAAACGGCAGTTTCAGTTTCCGATGGTAATGCTGATTGTTGCTTCAGCTGCTGCTCGGAGCGGATGAGGGCCTCCTTGTGTTTCTTGCTGTTGAGGTGATTGTCGTGGGCCTTTTGTGTGCCAAATTGTTTGCGACACGCGGTGCAATAAATGCTCATCTGTTGCTCCTCGATGGCTGTCTCTGTGGCGCTGCGCGCGCTCAGCACACGATGCTGGAACTCCTCGGCAGTAACTGGTGGCAACTGCGCCACACGCCTTTTCAGATTGTAACAGTGCCAGTCGGTCTTGTAGTGGTCTCTCTGTATTTGAGCGTTGGCGAAGCGTGCATCGCAGTTAATGCACGTGAATTGCGACATGTTGACACACGATCGAAATTATTGGCGTACTTATCTGATTTTTCTTATTTTCACAACGAGGCAACTATTAAATGATTAACAATAAACTGTCGCAACACGTTCCTTCTCACAGCAATCGATGAGTCGATAGAACGCTTGCCGATTGTTGTTATCGACGTGTATGAGTGTGCACACGACACGAAGCTGATTGCTGTGTTACACTAAAACAGGCTCAGTACATTTTTGACAACATCATATCGAAGCAGACATAACTGTTTTGTTTTTTTTACCGTGAAAAACAAATTACAATTTTGTATTTTATTTGATGATGCTTATAATTCTTATGATATTCGCTTATGTATATATATAGTAGTCTTTTGTTCCAAATTACATTTGGTTAGTCAGAATTATAGACTGGCAAACTTGTTTAAACTATTTTCTGATTAAGATAATCACACTTAAAAAAGGCAATGATAAATTTCTAAATTATGCCGCCTTTATTTAAACAAACTATTGATATCGAATTTTTAAGCACAGCTTTTACAGTACTTGAGAAGCTAATAATAAAAATTCTGGTTTGTTTTTCAAACAAATTTATTATAAGATAAGATATTCATGTAGATAAAAGGTAAATAGTTTGTGGACAAAAACATGATAACAGTTCAGCAGATAATATTAATAAATAATTATGCCAAATACTTGGGTGCACTGGACCCCATATAATGGTAAAGATCACCAAGTGTGGAACGGACTAGTTTCGCTTTTATGGTCTCCCGATTGAGGCGCTTATAGGCCTCAAAACGATGACAGCCGCCAAAGCTGAAATAATAATTTCCTCCTTCGCTGCCGATAATCCACAAGATATCCACTGGTGGCACTTTATCCTCGCTACTTTCCGACTACAACAAGCAACAAAAAAAAAAACAATAAAAGAGAAAGTGAAAACGATTGTGAATTGAGTGCAACTAAATAAACGTACATTGATCGTTGCCATGAGGGACTGAACTTTTGGCTCGTCCAATACGGATGGTATTGGTCGCTTTATGACGCTCATTGGCACATTATGCACCTCGGCGATGCCCGCTGAATGTATTGTGTTGTCCATTTCACTCGCTTTGCCTGACATTTGGTTATTTGTAAACAAAATTGTAACGATTGCAAAGCAAAGTCCGCCAATGTTGTGAAATTCGTTTGGCAACATTAAACAACGAAGTGATGCTGGCGTTGCCACCTTACCGTTCTGTGTCGTTAGCGATCTCTGCAATTGATGTCCGTTGGATGGCGTCTGAAGAGGAACCGCTATGCGTCCGTTTGACTTCAAGATGAAATGCCTAATGAAGCCCATGACGCTCCAGCAAAGCTATCAATTGGAAGCGTATCTTTGTCGAAGCGTTCAAACTTGTTTTTATGTGCGGCTTGTCGTCATTGTGTGTATGCCTTGTTGCACTGTGCCTTGTTTGCGTGCTCTTTTGCTTCTTCGCCTCTTCCCTTTTGTTTTTTTTTCTCCTTTACTTGATTTTGCATAATCAACAATCTGGTTGGCCCACGGCCCCAAGTGCAGGCCCCATAAACAAAGGCAGGCATACAAACACAGAAGCGATTGCCAATGCGATGTGATAAAAGTAAATGAAAATGAAATTCTAATTCAGTACAATGTTCTTGGGCTTGGTTTGTTTATACCCCAAACACATACACAACATACACAACATACACACATACACACATATATATTTTTATTTATATTTATATTTATATATACCTGCATATATATTTATGTTCATGTACAGCGAGCGCGTCAAGAACTTTGATTAGCGTACGCAAAACAAAAAACAGCAATTGCTCACCTGCGTCGTTTTTTACAAGTGGCTGGTTATCAGTAGATAAAGATAAATACAAGCAATACCTGGGACAATGTGCAAATTCAGCTTTACTCGCTATCTGTCATCTGCCTGTAACGCTTTCATGGTTTGTTTATAACACACGGTTGGGCCTACAACACTGTCCGCTGTAATCGCTGTGCAGCACTGTGCAAAAATTCAAATTCAAGTTGCAAGGCGCAAATCAAAACGGTCGCTAAGAACATCGATTATGGGGTTTCTGCAAGGAAAAGTTAAATGGGCCAAGGAGAGAATTGACAATTTGAATGTTATGGTTTTCCCCCCAGACATTAAATGAGCAGTTAGTGTCTTTACGGGCATGCACACAAATTAGAATTGTGTATGGTGTCTGTCTTGTCTGTATCTTTACTTCGCGAACAATCTTCAATTAACCGTGACAATTTGTTGAACAAGGCCGACAAGCGAATTCTAAGCAATTTCAGGAACAATCGCACAATGTCGATTTTGCTACTTGTCTTACAAAAGGTAACTGACAACGAAAATTGATCAACAGTTATGCAAAAGCATTCTTTGCAATCACTCCTTTTCCCAGTATTTTCATTTTCCTTTTTCCTGGATATGCAAATGAATTTAATAAAGACATTGGTTTTGATAAGCAGTCTGATAATTGTTCAAATCGATAGCATACAAGGTGATTCAGGATACTTTCAGTTAATAACAATCATTTGTGTTCATCGCCTCGTTTTACAGATGCCGATGGCAAACGGATTGTGAGCAAATTTGAGAGCATCCAGCAGCTCTATCCACAGCTCACAGCTCCCTCAAGTGAATCCTCGCAATGGCGCTACGCTGACAAGGACATGCAGCATCCATGCAAACGCGAATGTGTCGAACAGCAACCGATGACATGCTACTACTACATGGTGATCCACTATGATGACACCATGGCGCAGACCTGTAAACGCTATTTACAAACGAAATACCGTTTCAAGCTGAACGGCAAGGAGTACATCGATGGATTCAAGCTGCTGGCAGAGGAACCTGCCAACGATGATTGTAAATACGCCGACGGACTGGAGTCGCTCATAATGGTGGTCAATGGGAAGCTTCCGGGTCAGTCGATTGATGTGTGCCACGGTGACACCATCGTTGCGGATGTGATCAACAGCATGCACGAGACGACGACGATCCACTGGCATGGCATTCATCAGCGATCGACGCCGCACATGGACGGTGTGCCGCATGTCACCCAGTATCCAATTGAGGCCGGGCAGGCGTTCCGCTATCGCTTCGAGGTGGATCATATAGGCACCAACTGGTGGCACAGCCACACCGAACATCAGCGCGCCTTTGGCTTGGCAGGACCTCTAATTGTGCGCCAGCCCATCAAATTGAATCCCCATGCGCATCTCTACGACTACGATCAGACGGAGCATGTAATCATGATACAGGACTGGGTACACAACTTCGACGAGAGCGTCGCCGAGAATATTCTGATCAACGGACGCGGTCGCAACATGAAAAAGGACAGCAGATCTATGCCCGCACTCTATGCCATATTCCAAGTCGTTCGGGGCGGTCGCTATCGTTTCCGTGCCATCTTCAATGGTGAGTCAAGACTTGACCAACTTCGAGTACCCTTAGGAAATTCTACATTAATCTTAACCGCAAATCGTGTAGACAAATTAGAGGCCAAATCACTGCATTTTAAACTCGGATTAGATGTGACCCATTCCTAGAGCCAGGACATACTTTTTGGGTTCTTGGCAATTGCCAACTTAATTTTGATTGATATATTTATATTGTATACATTTTTCATATTCACATAATTACAGGCGTTTCCAATTGTCCCGTCAGCCTGAGCATTGACAAGCACGACTTGGTGGTGATATCGACTGATGGCAATGACATTGAGCCCGTCGAGGTGCAGAAGATAATGTTCCATGGGGCCGAGCGTTTCGACTTTGTGCTGCACGCGAACCAGGAGGTTGCCAACTACTGGCTCCGCATCAAGGGCTACACATTCTGTGCCAAGAATCAGCTGCATCAGGAGGCCATCCTGCATTACCATACCGCAGACCCGCGCGACTTGGACACAAGCACATTGAGCTACGCATATGATGCGCCCGGCATTATGCTCAACGAGCTGGGCGACGATACTGGCGGCGACAGTGCCGAGAGCATCTCGCTGGTTTCCCTGAATGCACACCATTTGCAGCCACCCCTGAATCCGGCTGTGAGCTATTACACGAGCATGAATGCGTTTCAGTTACAGGGCGAGGGTTTTCGCTTTCAAATGGATGACATCACTTTCAGTATGCCGAAGATGTCGTTGCTGCAGACACGCAACCTGGGCATTGGCCAGTTCTTCTGCAACAGTTCGCAGCAGGCGTCGCTTGGCTTCAACTGCCGCAGCCGTCACTGCAAATGCTCGAATGTCATCCATGTGCCAGCGAATAAGAATGTCGAATTTGTCATTTCTAGCAAATCGAATACGGCTCATCCTATCCATTTGCATGGTTACACGTTTCGTGTGGTCGGCATGGGTGTGCTCGGCGAGGAGCGCATTGGACAGATCGAGCAAATCGATCGTCGGACACCGTTGCCGCGTCGTGGACGCGGTGCACCGTTGAAGGATTCGGTGCAGGTGCCAGCGTTCGGCTATACGATCATTCACTTCAACTCGAACAGTCCCGGCTATTGGATGTTCCACTGTCACATATCGACGCACTCGGAGAATGGCATGGCTGCCGTTGTGCGCGTTGGCGAAGATGCTGAAATGAAAATGTGCCCCGTTAGCAACTGTGGTCTGTGCAGCTCGGTGGCGTAATTAACCTAACCTAGGATCCACTACTATTTAAAAAGTTTAACAAATATTATTTAAAACAAGCTTTTTTGTTTATTTTGAATTTTATTCACAAAATGTACCGTTAAGAGGGTAGATGAACAGTGCTGGTCAGTTGCTCTTTGTGGCTATTGTTATCGTAGCGAAGTACAAGTGCTCATTCATCGATATCGATAGACGCATTATTCTGCCGTTATCCTGATTAATGAGCACAGCACATTTCTAAAGCAAAATTGCAATTAATTAAACTGATTCCGTCGAGGACGATGACACACAAGAGCTGATATTTTCAGAAGCTGCCGATTAAACGCCCCTCACAAATGACATGTTAAAAAACAGACAAGAAAATAATTCCCCAAATGTGATTTATTTTATATTATTGACAATGTACATGCAGAGGTCGTTTGAGCTAGGCAGAAACATTCATGGGATTAACTTATATTAATGTTATACAGTGCGTTAATATATAAATAATAAAATTAATCTATTTCTCGTGTTCACCGCTGCTCTTAAAGTCAGTTTGTCGATCACCTTTCTTCCTTCAAGAACAGTTCAAGTATCGAAATAATTTTAGTAAGTGTCGAACTAATTAAATTGGAGCTGGCATTGCTCGTTTGGCCGTCGAGGAGGCGGTACAAAGCGTTGGTGCTCAGCATTTGCTGCTGGCCACTGCTCAGATTGCTGAGGGAGATGCTAGATTTAGTGATGATATATATATATATATATAAATCAATATGCACCAATTTAATAAAGACTTATTCCCCAAACTCAGTTTATCCTGAGGCAGCGGATCGCCACCGAGTTTTGGTCTTTTTGCGGACGTGGGCACATACTTGTCGAGAGCAAAATTACTGCCCTCCTCTTCGATTTCGCCCCAGTGTTTTCTAGCATTATAATTTTGTATTTGTATTTTAAATGTCTGTTGCCATTCAATTTACAATAAATTGTGGCAGTGTTGCGAAGCGTCTGAAATATTTACGACCGGCAATCGAACAGCTGTTAGCAGTGCGCATACGTGGCAACGCTCGTTGTACACGTTACACTTGTTTTATACGTTTTTAACTTTTTCTATCACTTATTGTTGGTTAGCCAACTAAACGCATTATGCATTTAAATTCTGGATCGTATGTGCATGTGTAAGTTTGCAGCCCGGTGTCTGTGTATTTTTTTATTGTTTTCATTTGGCTGCAGGCAGCAAATGACAAATGGCAACGCCATCAAGCGGTTAGTACCAGTGTCAGGCAAACAGCGACAATATGTAATGTTGACATTGTTATTTGTTTTTCGTTTAGAATATATAATTACCTTAATTAATTGTGCAAGTTAAAAGAAACGAATTGTTGACAAAATTCCGCAAAGACGCAGACGACGCCCTGGTTTGTACGCACCGGCACACAGCGACAGCATGCACCAACAACACATGGATCTGCATGCTCCGGTGGACTTGAACAAGGTAAGGGTATATGAATATACATATATATATGTAAATATATATGTATATATATATATATATATATATATATATATTTATGTGTGTGTGTGTGAGTGTGTGTGTATGTAAGGGCTAATCATATAATCTGTCTCTCTTCTAGTCCCTTGACGAGATGTCGCCGGAGGAGCGAATGCGGTAAGCAACGCTTAAATACTAATCTCCTAATTGTTCTGCAATTGCCAAGGAACCAAAACTTTTATTCTTTTTCTATCTCTCTCTTTCACTCTGTCTGTTTCCCACTCTCTCTCTCTCTCTCTCTCTCTCTCTCTCTCTCTCTCTCTCTATTTATATATATATGTAAATATATGCAACGAACAGCGCCGAGCACCAGCTGATGGTGGAGAAGCATAAAGGCCACGATGCCATGCACTCGGAAATGGTAATTATACTGTTTATGACGCTGGTCATTGCCCAAATCATCCTCGTCGAATGGAAGAAACGGCACTACAGATCCTATGCATTTGTCACACTGCTGGCCATGTGGCTAATACCGCTGGTTATCTCATGCACCTTCCTCTGGATACGTTTCATCATCATCTGGATAATATTCACCACTATTACATCGCTTGTCATGCGACGGGCCACAACTAAGCCCATACAGGGCACAACGCCCAGGTAAACTGATTACAACTTTGATTTCTGGCTCCATTCTTTAGTTTTCTTCTCTTTTTTTTATTTCACAGACTCGTTTATAAATGGTTCTACTTCATCTACAAACTAAGCTATGGTCTGGGCATTGTCGGCTATCTGGTGATCATGGCCGCCTTTCTGGGCATGAACTATGTATTCTCCCAGCCGCCCAACACATGGATGGATGTCGGCTTAATGTCCTGTTTCTATGGCCTATACATTGGTGTACTTGGTCGAGATATATCCGAGATTTGTTCAGACAAAATGGCCGCTGCCATTGGTGTAAGTAGTCCGTTTAATTGCTAACCAGTCAATATCCAATTTCGTAATTGTGCTTGTGTCCATCAATTCGTGTTTAGTACTATTCGCCACAAGGCATGCCCACTCGCCATTTAGAACAAAATGTGTGCGCTGTGTGTGGTAACAAGCTGCTGGTTTCCGAAAAGGAGGAGGGCGTCATCGAGAATACCTACAAGCTGTCCTGCAATCATGTGTTCCACGAGTTCTGCATACGAGGCTGGTGCATTGTTGGCAAGAAGCAGACATGTCCCTATTGCAAAGAGAAGGTCGATCTACAGAAAATGTTTCGCAATCCGTATGTGGCTGCCTCTATTATGGCGTTTATATTATTTTCTATAGTTATTATGTATCCGATTGCAGGTGGGAAAAGCCGCATATGCTTTATGGTCGACTGCTGGACTGGATTCGTTGGCTGGTCGCTTGGCAGCCACTAATATTTTTTATAGTACAAGGCATCAATTGGATGCTCGGTCTGGAATAAGCAGCATAAGCTTTCTGCTTACTGTAAAATTGCGTCTAGTCAAGCACATTTCATGCTTAACACTGTTCTTTATAACCAACCAACCGACTAACCAACATACCATCAGCAACTGAGACCAACTATAACAAAAATGCGAATCCAAAACCAAAAAAATTAATAAATAAATTGAATCAGAAGCGAATCAGCATCATTCCCAGGAGGCATAGCGTCACCAGAAGGTTTCCATTTCGCTTGGTCCTGTAAAAAAAAACCAAAAAAAAAAAAAAACAAAAGACATAAGGGCGATGCAAAGGAGCAACTTCTCCAGCTCCATTTCCATATTGGCCAGCGCAGAACTGTGTCCACCACCATCCGTTTTTAATTCTAAATTTCGTTTTAAAACTTGTAAGCCAAAAAGTTGGTATTTTAGATATATATATGTAAATATCTATATGTATGCATGTATATGTTTGCATATTTGTTTGTACATCTCGTGTATCTATGTGTACATATATTGTGTGTTGTGTGTATTTTTGTATTACGTATACGTATTATGCGTTTTTGCACTGGAAATTGAAGTTAACGATCTACAGAAACCTATAAATCATTGAAAGAATTCTATGAAATATTACAAAAACTATTTTTTTGTTTCTCGGTGTATCAACTGGCTGAGGGGCGGTCAATGTACCCAACGTATTTCCCTGGAATCCCAACGGGTCAACAAACTGTGTTTTTATCGATTTTCCTTTCTAAACGAAATATTTGCGATGCGACAATAGACAAGCCAAATGGAATTCGTTTATTTGCTGAGGCACACTTTGTTTTTCCCAATACATAATTATTATTCAATCAAGTCGAAGTTCGTTGACAAAAGTCAAGTACAAATTGAATAGCTCTTTGTACATAATATAATAATAATAGCTGAGTGGTACAGAGTGGCTCAGAACCGGTTTATCGCCTGCAAGGTATCTCGTCAATCCCTTGAACTCTGAGGGGTTGCGGTGGGGAGCGGGTGTTGTGTTATGTTGTGTTGTGTTCTTTAGTTGCTGGTCTTATGCGTTATCCTGACAACACCGGCCTTGCCTGCAATGCGCAAAGTTTAATCAATAATTTATGCGCTGATATGCATAAGAACCTGTGCCAAAAATGCAAACCCCAAAAATAATGCGAGTCATTTTGCAAGAAATGGCAAAGAAAGGCGGTGTTCAGCAATTACAGGCGGATATCAGCAGCGATGAGGAGTTTGAAAAGTTTCTACAGCGGCCCGGACTGCTTGGTATGTCTACCACATAAATTAACAACCAAAAAAAAGGAAAGAATTATGATAATGCAGTTATATTGCAGTGCTGGATATATATTCGGAATGGTGCGGACCCTGTCTGGGCATGGTGGGCAGCCTGCGCAAGATTAAACTCGAACTGGGCGGCGACAACTTGCAGCTGGCAATTGTAAGTTGAATTGAAATTGAGTGGTGGGAGGCGAGATAAGAGCTAACTTCGAAATTGTTTACCCAAGTGCAAAGCCGGTTCGATATCGTATCTGGAAAGGTTCAACAAGAAAAGTGAGCCAACCTGGATGTTTGTGGCAGTAAGTTTTGACTACACACCACACATGCCTGGCGATAATTACCTGAATTTTCTCATCTAAATGTGTGCAGAATGGAAAGGCCATAAACATCATGTTTGGCACAGATGTGCCGAAACTGGTCGCCCTAATCACCAGAGAGCTGGAGTCGACCATTGCCAAGGAGCCGCACGAAACCTTCGAAATCACCGAGCTGCAGCCCATTGAGCTGGAACAGTTGCGCATTAAGAACGAGGCACTCGAGCTGGCCGCAAAGATTGAGCTCGAGGAGAGCAAAAAGAAACGCATCGAGTATTTGAAGTATGTGACGGACAACATAATGGAGAATTTGCCGGATATTGGCATAACGGTGTTTGGGCCACAAGTCAATCGGGACATGTTCAAGAAGCTCTCCGAGCCGGCCGATCCGCTAAAAATTCAATGCAAAGATCGTAAAGTGTTTACAATAACACAAAGTGATTTCAATACGGTGAACTTTGCCGCCGAGAATCCATTGTCCAGTGATGTTATGAAGTATCTGTACGACAAGGAGCTACTAATGTGCTTCTGGAAAGTGGACGAAACGATCGGAACGCCACCAAATATACTACAGCAATATGCATTTGAGCTGACAAAGGAGATCGTCAAGCCGCCCGATGAGTTCAACGAAGAGGAAACTATTCTGCCACCCCTAATTGTACCCCTCGAGATAACCATTGAGGCTGCAAAAGAAGGTAAAAATATATATAAATATCTATATATATATATATATATTATATATAAATGTTAATTTCCAATTTAGAGAAAGGCACGCCTGAAAATACGCCAGAGCCATCAGAGGAGAGTCCTGAAGCTGAGCAGGATGCTTCAGAGGACGCAGTGAAATTCAAGGTAATTCAAATACCGCCCATTTGGGTGCCAACCGACCAGAGAACGCATGCGGCCCTCATCTACATATATTTCCGGGCACAAACAACGACTTTTCTGCCCGCCGATCCCGCGCCAGAGCCACCTCACATAATCATGACTTTTGATGCATATAAGAAGAAGGATCTGATCAATCTTGTGGATGCGTGCAAGGATGATGTGCCGCTCTACGGTTTCTTCAACAGCGATAATCCCCAGACTGCAGTTTTTATCGCCAATTCCGTGGAGAAATATAATGCCAAGCTATATGTGCCGTAAGCAGTCGATGAGTAATCCATTCAATTTGGTTGATTATCAATAAAAATGTGTATTTTCTTATCTTCGATTTGAAGCACCGATAAAATAGTGCTGAAAGTTAACAAAGTGACGACGGCCACGATACCACTGCTAATGGAATATGGGCCCAGCTATGTCAGCCCCAATTCGGTTGTTGGCCATAAGGAAGCAGCCATGTTTTTTCCCCCAGCTACAAATCTGCCCAGCAAGAAGAGGCAGAACTGCATGCTGTCAAAGCGGAGAAGCCCAAAAAGCGAAAAAAGGTAGACTAACTAAAAATTAAAAACCAAACAACAAAATTTATATATCTTTTTATATGCTCGTAACCCGCACAGAACAAAAAGGGAGCTGATGCCGAGGAGAGCGAACAGCCAAACATCGGTGCCCAGGCGAAGGCAGCCGACGAGGCCGACGAGGCAGCCAAGACCTCGCCAGAGGAGGGCGCATCCACAACCAGCAGCGGCGAGGACAGCTGCGAAAGTCGACCACCGACTGCCGATGGCAATAACCTCTCCGCCGATGGACCCCAGCCATAGGATAGTTATATTTATATATATCCATATAGACTGTACTCAACATATGCTGTATACTATTCCATATAATGTACCAAACTCGACTCGACTCAGCTATTTTTCTAGTAAAGCGCTTTATCAAATATGTCAAATCGACTCACGTCTGTTAGCCCCATTTTTTATTAAGGCTTAAATATTAGCAAAGAAACAATCGAGATTGTGGCAACTAACTTTGTTCCATAATTGGTTGATTAACTTAAGCAAAAAACAAAAAAAAAAACTATAATAATAATAATAATAATAATAATAATAATAATAGTAACAAAGCAGTATTCAAATAGCGATGCTGGATGGGATTCCGACACGTCTACGAACTATTCTGGCCAATCTGCGGATCACATTCGGAGTGGATGCTGCTGTTGTTGCTGGTGGTGTTGTAGGTGCTGCTGTGTGTGGTGTTGTGGGTGGTGTTGTGGTCATTGTGGTGTCATCATTATCGTTGTCATTATCATTATAGTCATTTGCATGATTGCCGCCCTGCGCGTAGCTGTAGCTAATGGTTCGCTTGTAAATGCGCTGCTCCTGCTGGGATTCCCTGGCATTCGGCTGATCGGCTGTGCTCCTGCTCTGCTTATTTGTGGCGGTGTCGTAGCAGCGTCTCAGAAGCTGACCACCACTATCCTTGCACTCGTAGCAGACGCTTTTGCCCACCAGGCGACGCTCGCACAGACTGCTGCTGGGAGTCACCTGCTCCTTCTTCTTCTCCATCTCCTCCTGCTCCTTCTGCTGCTTCTGCTTTCCCTTCTGCTTGGTTTTTGTATGGCGTCCTCGTCGTGGTTTTGTTTGCTCATCATCACCATGATCCCGATAGCGTTTGTATTGGGTGCCGCTGCCGTAGGCATATCGCTCCGGCTGTGCCTCGTGCGAGTAGCTGCATGTCTCGGATATCTCGTTGTTGCGCTTCTCGCGGCATATTTTGCATAGCTGTCCCTGGCGATGGACGTGACGACAGTTTTGCTTCTCCTTCTGCTTCTCCTTCACTTGTGCCTTCTTCAGTTTCTTTTCGGGCTGCACATTGCTGGCCTCCGCTTGCGTCTCCACGCTCACGTCACTCGCATGCTCGTCAACGGCATCGTCATCATCAGCACCAGCAGCATAATCATCGTCAGCAGCTCGATCAAAGTATTGACGCACGAATTGTTCGTAGTTGCGCTCGTAATCTTCGCCAGAGTTTGCCTCAGCGCTGTGACTATTTGCGTCCAGCTCCAGCTGCTCCGCCTCTGTCTCTGCCTCTGCAACATCATCATCATCGTAATCATGATCATGTTCAATGGCATCCACATCCACATCGACATCGACATCCGTTTCCTCTGCCGTATCTGCATCTTCATCCAGCTTGGCCTGCGCATGTGGCAGCTCCGCGGCCAAGACGTTCAACTGACCCGTCGTGGGCGAGGTGAGTGCATCCAAGCGCTGCAGCAGCTTGCCGGGAGCAAAGGCCTGCCAATAGTTGACACTGTGATCGTAGCCGACGACCGCGCTAACCATCAGCACCAGCACCAGCAACATTATTTCAAATGAAAGCGCTGCGCCAGAGACCTGCCTGCCTATTTATACAATCCATCCATAAGTCTGCATCTGCATCTGCATCCATGCATCCAGTGAAGCGTGTCCATGTAGATTGCACTGATTGGTCATTGGGTAATTGGCAACCGCAGTGGCGCGTCAGGAAATGGATGCAATAAGCGCCAGCTGCTGCTGCTGCTGCTGCAGAGGAAGTGCGAGTGAAAGGCAAAGAAATATATATATATATATGAAGATATATATATATATATATATATATACATATACTTATCTATATGCATGTATGTATTTGTGTGGCCAACCATGGTGAAAAACTCAATCGGGATGTGGCGGAGGGGCTTCTTTAAACTAAGGCCAAATTCTTAACAAACATTTTTCATTTGTTTTGATTTGTCTTTTGTTTTTTTAATATTAAAAATTACAAGTGGAATGAAACGTAGAGGCACAGTGAGGCAAAAGTGCATCGAGCGTGTGTCTGTGTGTGTGTGTGTGTGTGTGTGTGTGTGTGTCTCTGTGTCTGTGTGTGTTTTTCTGTTTCATTATTTACTACGCCATCCGCTGCACATCGCTTATCCGCTGGGCGCCAATGCTGGGCGCCTGAGCTTTAATTGGCGCTGGTCGCTGATGCCGCATCTCGCGACGCTTCTCTCGCATAATGTGTTTCGTTTGCGATGTGTCCAGCTCCTCCCACCCGCCGGCATTGTCGTCCACCCAATCCTCGAGATCAGCCTGCAATTATCAATATCATTTAACATTTAACAACAAGCTTTAACTGTTTTTACTTATATATGTATATAGCTTATGGAGCACGAAGAACAATTATTGATGCTGTAGGGATTGACTTACATTTGAGCTAATGGGCACCATGTCGGTCGCTTTCAGTCTTGAAAAATCAGTTGGCGCTGGTGACGCCGCCGACGTCGCATCGCCCAGATAGTATTTCAATTGCGGCTTTATATCCGGCGTCAGTTCCTGCAACAAATTGAAACAAACAAATCAGAGGTGAAGACTCGAGAAGCGCAATCCGAAGCGGGCACTTACACTAAAGAAGTCCGGTTCGGGCTCCTCTTTGGGCGGCGTGGGTGGCTGGGCCATGCGCTGCCGATACTGTTCGATGTGCTCCTCGACGGTGCGCGGACTGTCGTCCCAGCTGTTCCAGTCGCGCTCCTTGCCATGTGCCGTCGATTTTGCTGTTGCTGCTGGAAAGTCGCCAATTGTCACCGCTTGCAGCTGATCGTTGCCGCCGTGGCTGAGCTTGCGGCGACGTGAGAAACAGCAGAGCGCTCGCCGGCACAGTGTCACAATGCCCAGCAGCAGCATTTTGATTTGTTGTAATACCATTTGTTTTAGTATCTGTATCTGTATCTAATTCTAGTTTTGTTTATTATGGACAAGGACAAGTTGGAAACGTGCACAATTTAACTAACAAGCAAAACAAATATATGCTCTATGTTCAAGTGTGACCATAAAGTCTCAGCTTGCTTGCTGCTGAACAAAACCTGAGTGCTATGACACTGCACAGCACAGCGCTAATTAAAAATTCAAATTCAAATTTTATGTCTTTGTTTTTTTCTTCTTTTTTATATAAATACGTGCAAGGTAAATAACCTTTTTCATATACATAAGAGAGTATGATAATAAGCACAATAAACATCTGTTTCATCTTTTAGCTTGAATTTATTCAAATGCTTAACTTTAACTGGTTTTATTTATGTATATTTTATTACAATAAAAATTCATAGTTTTAATGGGCCATTGTGTTATTAATGTCATTTGCCTCCTCACAGACATTGTTACGCTCGATTCGATTGCGCCGACGAAATTTGACCAACAACAACTCAATGATCCAGGGAACAGCGCACATGGCC
The DNA here is from genome assembly GCA_035043845.1 of Drosophila picticornis. Taxonomy (NCBI): domain Eukaryota; kingdom Metazoa; phylum Arthropoda; class Insecta; order Diptera; family Drosophilidae; genus Drosophila; species Drosophila picticornis. The sequence continues at coordinate 18,911,085 of JAWNMR010000492.1, read as the reverse complement.
ATGAACACATTCAGTATGTGAAAGACCAGCAAATAATCCTGCGTGCGATCTCGTATATAGCCAACGATCGGCCCGATCAAAAACATCGCATTACCTTGTGTGAACATAAATAGGCCGTAGCCGCTGGCATAGCTAAAACATATAAAATACCCACATTAATTTAAGAACTTTGAGATGTGCGCTTTGCTATTCAATAACACACCGTTTTTTTGGCAAATAGTCGGCAAATACCAACGGGAGTGGAACGTGTATCCAGGTTCGTAAGAATCCAAGCACGGCCGTAATGCAGGCCATGCCCATAAAATTGGTGATGCCACCGAGACCTGCAATTATAATGGGCAAAGTTGTTAAATATTATTTGCGAATAGACAGCACGTAACCCACCAAATCTGGCAAAAATTGTGAAAAGCGTTCCAGCCAAGTAAATGTAACGGGCAGGAACTTGAATAAAAATTGCTGTCACTGCTAAAAAAATTCTTGATAGCAAATCTGCAGCGGCTCCGATTGCAATAACATTTGCCGTTTCAGCCTAAAATTAAAAATCCATTTTGAATTATCTTGTTGCAAACATTTTAAATTAAAAGTATTGAAGCCCTGACTTATTTTTTTTTGATAGGGCAACCCCAAATGCAACGGTTTTTTATGAGGATTTTTACATATTGTCTATTGCACATGCGTGCGAGTGGGATAGGTATAGAGCGCGTCTGCAACTTTCAAAATGTTAGCGGCACATTTTGACAGTTCGAGTTTGTTCTTTGAAACTGATGCTTTTTGAATAAAGTTAAGAAAAGCTATTGACGAACAGTATATAGCTTGTTGTGCGTGTGTGGTATGTGCATATTTGTGTGTGTACACAAGTACATCTGATTAACTAGACATGTCTGAGCACGAATGAATGTGTGCAAGCGAGAAAGCATAACTTTGGGGTCCTTTGGGGTTGGCCAACGAGAGCGCGACCCTCTCTCATCTCTGGGATCAGCTTCTTGACACGCCTCGGCTGTGATTGGAGATGATTCCGTCAGCCTCTTACACATATATATTGGCGCAATTTCCTTGCATCCTTTAAGGCAATTTTCAATGGGTTCAATGGGTTTACCAAAAATTCGATATTTACCTTGGTGTAACCCAATTCAAATAGATAAGACGGCTGTATGGTGAAAAATGAGAGGTCCGAGTACAGGGCGAACGTAATGCCCAGCACAATATTAACGTAGATGGGATCCTTGAAGAGCGTCAGATCGAGGAAATCGACAATGGTACCGCAGCAGCTCCTCTTGACTCCAGCTTCTGCAGACTTCTCATCGACGATGGCCTGCGGTAAATTGGCGCCACCACTGACAACACTGTGGCGTCGCGACGTCTGCAGGCTGTGCATCATTTGTGGCGAGGCATCGCTAACAACGATCGGCCCCGACCAGTTGCCCAGGCTGGTTATGCTCGAGGCGCGACTGGAAATAATGTTGAGCGTATGCTCCTCGATACGCGACACGCGCCGAGAAGCCAGATTCGAGACGGGCAACGAATCTGTGACAATCCGTTCATCGCCATTTGCTGGTCTCGGTGCAAATATCAGCTCTGGTATCGTCTGCAGTGGCGTTTCTGGCTGCACACGGACGACGACCGGCGGCGATTGAATTGGCTGCTCTTCCTCCTCCAATGGGATACGTCGCATATGCCATTTGACTGGTTGCATGAGCAGCATGCCCAGAATGGCATGTGCATTGATCGCTGTCAGCACCAGGAGGCAGCCACGAAAGCCATACCATTGCAGCAACTTCTGCATCACAATCGGATAGATCATCGAACCGAGGCCAATCAGCGTCTGAGCAAAGCTCATCCACATCACACGATTCTTCACAAAGTAATCGTTGAACGATGTGTAGCTGGTGGGCACAATCAAACCGAATCCGCTGCCCTGCAGCAAGCTGAATGCCAAGGTCAACTGCAGCGTTGACGTCACAAATATCTGCATGGCTGTGCCAACAAAATACAGAATCCCGCCGGCCACGCCCACCGGTCGTAGCCCATAGCGACGAAACAACGATCCGGAAAACAATCCGGCGAAGCTCATCGCACAAAAGAACGTGCTGGTTATAACAGCAATGGCGCTCGTCTCGGCCCCAATACTCTTCAGAAAGTCGCCAAAGACCAAGCCAAAGGATGGTAGCGCTGCCAATCCACTGACCTGTAAGACATATATATTGTGTATACATTTTAAGATCATTTTGTGTAAACATTAGTATTGCCATACAAGCAAAGTCTTCACTGGCTGTTCAAACATGTATCTAAAGTGCCCTCAGGAGAATAAAAATTAAAATTCCTACGTTGAAGGACTTCTGTCCAACATCCTTTAGTATCTTTTTGAAACCACAACTTAGTTCTTAGAAATTAACACTTCCTTCGCCGCCACCTTGAAATTACGTATAACAAAGACAGGGTGGCTGAATAAACTAACTTCTAAAATAATCCCCTGCTTCCTTAAGATAGTTTATTATTCTACCATGTCTTTATTTATACATATTTTCGAGGTTTACTTTTTAACATAATAAAAAAAAAGAAGAAAAATTGTTTGTCTTGCGATTTTTCGACGTCACAACAAAAACTATGAATATGTTGATAACTATGCTGAAGTTGCTTGGATGTATAATAAATCCATAAATTACTGATAATAAATGATTTTCTGCACATTGTTCAGATTGTTGTTTGGCACTTACAAAGGGCATTGCCATGCCAATGCAGATGAGGATGCCCCAGCCGCCGTCGGGTGCCACCAGTTGGTAGGACTTCAATTTGGGCCGTAACGCTGTCGCCGTCATCTTAGCTGCTCGGATGCCGTGGGTTGAGTGATCACATTGTGGGCATTATCATTAGCATTAGCCGTTAGATAGCACCTGACAGTAGCAATTCGGTTTTATGGCTATGTCTCATGTAAGCCCTAAGAGTACATCTGATTAGATTAATGAAAGACATCCATTCAACTGTGCATTGCATCCCACCAGCGGAGATGTTGCCAACTTCCGTGCCAAGCCCCATTTCTACAATGAATACTTGTTTTCTTACAGATGTATTTTTGAGATTTCCTTCTCAAAAAAAAACAAGAAGAAAAAAAAGCATTGAATTACAGCCTCCAATCGTTGGTAACAACAACTCTCTAACGGCGCATAGAGAGGCCAACTGTTCCGTCATCGTCTCCGACTGCAGTTTTCAGTGTCGACTGACAACTGAAATCCCAATGAAATTTAGTGTTGCTGCTCCACTGATTTGTTCTCAGCATTTGAATAGAGACGTCCCTCGACGTCACATGTAATTTATACATTTTTAAATTTACACTTCACGCATTTCTCACATTTGTTTACTTTCCGCGCCAATTTTATGAGGGGACACTAAATTGTGGCCAAGATTGTTGTAAATGTCCAACTGGAACTGTAACTGTAACTCTGCAACAATATAATTATTGCAGCATTGCGATACAGAAAGAGACAGTGATTTGCTCGCACAATTGTTGATTTCTCGGAAATATTTGTGTTATCTTTAACTTTTTGCTACCCACTTAAGATGATATCATTGCCCTTTTAACATGATATGCGAGTACCGGATATAAGGACTTCTAATTGTAATAAGAGAATCGAGGTTTATTCGATCGTATGGCATCTGGGTGTGTAGTCATTTGGTAAACTTAAAATTGATTACTTCAAAATTTGAAATAATAATGGGAGAGTAAATTTTTGAATTGATTGAAATTGATTTTGAGAATTGAGAAACGCTTAGTATAATTAATCATAACTTTTAATTTCTTTTAATAGAAACCATACACATATGAATAGTTTTCAATTTATTGTTAATATTCGAAATAGAAGAGAAATCAAATACAGCAAACCAAGTTTCATCAATCTCGTATGCCATCTGAAAGAAACTAAGAAGTAAATCGAAGTCTTTAAATCAACCACAAATATTTCATAAATGTATATTTTTCTTTATTATATCACTTTATTTAAATTTCATACATATACGTAGTAATACATGTAATATATGTGTAAGGCTACAATATCTGCAATGCATATCCAAAAGATAACATTTTCTTAATATAATTATGTATGCGTAACTACACATTAGTATGTCATATATATATATATATATATATGTATATATATATAAAAAAAAAATAATAAAATTCTATGCACCCCTTTAAGTACATGTGTGGTATGCGTATTATTTGTTAACGGTTTCAGCTACTACGACTACCACTAGAACTACTACTACAACTACTGCCACTGGTGGCATGGTGTGGCATGTCCGTACAGTGGTTCCACTCAAAATAGTTAGCTACAAAGTTGTCTCTTTCTTTTTGGTCATGGCATCTACTATATAGACAGCATTAGTTATTGCTTTCCGATTTTGTCAGTTTAGCATTCGTTTATGCTACTATCTTACAATAAGGCATTTTAACCCAAGTCTGGCAAAGCAGTTATCGCAATACATTTATCAAATTTCATCTACAACGAGTTATGCAAATCTTATATTTGTTTGTACATATCTATTTTATAATGTAGTCGTCTGCCGTTTAATTGGCCTTATCAAAATATCTAAGGCAGATTTCTTCTCCCTTTTGTTTGTAATACATATCTCTGGGTTGGGATTATGTTTGTTTGCTGTGGGTGGATTGGTTTATTTATCTATCGCTGCCCCTCTCTTCTACATTATTCTTTGCGTTACCTCTCTCTGGCAACCTCTTGAACCCTTGGGGATGCGGGGTTCGTGGTTGTAATATAGGCATTTGCTTTCTTACTAGCTTGAAAAATATTTCTGTTTGGTTATGCGAACAATGTTTCAACATAACTTTATTCAGTTTACGCATTTCACTCAACTTGGCATTAGCCACTAAGCATAGAATACATTTTGTACATTTTGTATGCTTAGTGCTTTAACTAAATATGTGTATATGTTTGTGTATATAGGTCTAGGTATATAGGTATATAGGTATATATGTAAATAGGCATATAAATTGCTTGTTGGCAAATTGATAAATCAATTTAAATTCCAGTTACACATTCGTTTGTTTATTTTGTTATTTATACAGATATATATATCCGTATAAATATATATATATATGGGTTGGTAGTGTATGTTGGGTTGGGTATTGTATTGTTTTTATGGTCGTTGCTTAATTTCAATTTAAAAAGGTACTTTATATCAATTTTAAAGCCAGTTTTGTTATTTTTGCTTTGATGCCTTTTGTTCATAATAAGGTTTCGTACACATTTTGACATATGCTTATCCTTAAATATCTAACTTATCAACTATCTTTGAACTATCACATACAAGTTCATACAATAAACAAAAACGAGAGAGAGGGAGAAAGAGAGAGAGACAGAGTGAGAAAATAATAATAGAGACATGTTCAACTTAGAATTATGAATGATATCAAGAATTAATTGTTTACTTGTTACGATAGAACCAAACAAAGCTAAGTTTAATACACAATTTGTTCAGGAGGTGTTTGGGGGTCGCGTTGCATATGTTATGCATATGAAGCAACCGTTCTATTTACGAACAAAAAAAAAATTGTTTAAGGATATATTTATAGATGTTTTTTTTTATTTTTAGCTTATGTTCCTTTCATTTTTGGTTGCATTCTTGATCTTGATCAGTAGTAGTAAGCACACAGAGTCAGTACACTAAGAATGATTGCGGGGCTGATCGGAACATTTACTTTATGAATTTCTAATTGCAAATAACGTAACGTTTTAGGTACATAATCTATCGAAGTAATTAAGTAATAAGTAGTTTGCATTTTGTTTCAGTTGAATAATGAGTTCGATCGATGTAATTAATTATATGCATATCTGATAATCCTCTCTTGATCTCTTTGGCCATATATATTACAGCTTGGCATCCTTTCTTGCCGTTTTCGCCGTTGGTGCTTCTGCCGCTACCGCTCCCGCTCCAGATTCTGTTCCAGCTGCTCCCGCTGCTGCTGGTGTATCCTGTGTCGCATCGCCAGTGCGGCGACGTGACTGAACAAACTCCACCAGATACTCAACGCTCCAGGCCAGAGCACATATCATGATGCAAACACTCTGAGCGTGTATACAAATCGGATAACTCTCGCTCACGTCGCGAATCAGACCTGCAACATAAACAGAAATGATAAATGCAATTAAAGGTACGACTCCAACATAAGTCGATGCAAGGACTTATCTGACTCACCAATCAATGGCCCAAAGCTGATCACAAACAGAGCCTTGCCAACCAGATGCCATCCAAAGGCCGATGGCAGCTTCTCCAGCGAACAATACTCGGAGACGGTCAGTGTAAAATTGCTCAATGCTGAGCCACGGAAAAAGCCGCAAATCGATAGCCAGATCATAAGCTGATTCCACTCCGTTTGCTCGGCCATAACTACACGCAAAGAAAGTTAAATACAAATAAATAAATTACAAATAATAAAGATAATATGTTGCAGGTAAGTCGGTAGATATCTGTCTACTTACTGGAACGTGTGAGTGCCACAAAGATGATCGAGACCAGGAAGATGGTGCGCTTCCTGATCGTCGTCCTGTCGAACAGTGGCGGCAGGACAATACGTGCCGCAATATCCGTAATGGCCGTTATCGATAGACAGTAGGCGACGTCACTCTTCGAGTAGCCGAGATTGGCAAAGAAGAAGGGCGTCACCATTTTGAAGTTCATTTCGGCCACATAGAAAATGGAGAGGCCAAACAGCAGGTTGAGAAACATCTTGTCCTTGAGCATGGCAATATCCAGCAGATCGGCAAAGCGACGCCAAAAGCCGGTCTTCTTCTTCTTGGCCTCCTCATCGGTGCGCTCCGATTGCTGTTTCTCGTCCTCGGTGGGTTTCATTTTGATGAAACTATCGCGATGGCCACCCAAAATGCTGCCGGTGGCTGTGCCAACGCGTCTCAGTTCGCGATCATTCCGCTCGAACTCATCATCGCCCGTATTCAGATGCACTTGCAGTATGGAGCCAGTGAAGTCCATATACGAAAGATTCGATGTGACCGATGCCTTCCGGCACCTGACTATCGTTGTATTCACCTCGGCCTGTGATGGATAACCGCCGCTGCCGCTGCCCACGTCCGCGGACTGGACACCAGCCAGGGACATGATGCGCGGAAATGTTGGCCGTTTGGTTAGGCCCAAACGGGAGCCGTTCATTGTGTTCATTGCCATCTCGGAGTAGTTTTTGCGCATCGATTGATGGTTGTGTGAATGGTGCTTGTTAAACAGCAGCGTATTCAGCTCGGGCAGTGCATCTTCCTCGTTGCCATCCTCTTTGATCACCTTAAATGAGGGCGGCGGATTCGCAGCTGTACCGGCGCCCGGCGTTCCAAAATTCATTTGAGGTTGTGGCGTCGGCAGCGCCGATATACAAATCAGTTCCTCATCGTCAAATTCCTCCTTCATGTGCCATTTGACCGGCTGCAGGAGGACGGAGCCAACGATGGCATTCAGTGCGACGCCAGACAGCAAGAGGACCGCACCCCGAAAGTCATAGCACTCGAGCAGGATGCGCACCAGCTGTGGCATTATCAGCATACCCATCGCAGTGCCCGCCATCGATAGACCGACAGCCTGGCCGCGTTTGTACTTGAAATAATGATTCAATGCCACAAATGCCGCCGACGTGGACAGACCGACGCCAATGCCATTGATCACACCGTATGTGCTGAGGATGTGGGCCATCGTGTTCGCCGATGAGGTTAGCGCCAGTCCCAGACCGCAGAGCAGGGAGCCAGCGATTGCAACCTTGCGATAGGAGAACTCCTTCAGCAGCGGACCCACAAACAGACCCGAGAAATTCATACACACATCCATCGTGCTGATTATCACCGCTGCGCCCGTTGTGCCCACATTCAGATTTTTGAGCGTGTCTCCAAAAAGCAGACCAAAAGATGGCTCAATCGATCGCGTTGCCAGCTGCAAAAGGAAGCAATTATGAGTAAAACAGCTCCGTTTTCGAATTGTAATCAATGTGATAATCGAGTTATTATTTGCTGCAATCCAATCAAATCCGATTCGATTGATGATGGCATTGACCTTACATCATTTTAGTCTAGGATCGACCAACTAACTATAAGTCGCTTCAGATATCAGAGAACGTTTCATTCCCTGCTATGAATCATAAGTGCATTGATCTTAAAACAAACCGTTTTGCTTTTGTTTGTTTCGTGCGTTTTTAATTATGTTTCGCTGTCAATAATTGTCTTATCTCATGGCCCCAAAAAAAAAAAAAAAAACAATAATAATAACCCCAAAAAAAGTGTATATATTTATTTATAAATATATATATATAAGAACAGCGAAAGAGAAAGACATGTTCTGTGTTGGAAACATGTTTGCTTTTAAGATTTTAATTCTTTGAGTGTTTTACGAAATTTTTGATGAATCAGCATTCAAAATTGAATATGCTAACCAAAAAAAAAAAACAGTCTTATTCAAATTTAAGAACTTAATGAGAATTAATTAATTAATTTTATTGTAATTTGAACTTCTTTTAATGATTTTAATTTTGTTTTCGGTGAACAAGTTTTTCTTTGATACATTAAATGAAAGAAGAACACGAAATGACTTCATTTTTTACTGATCAGTTGTGCTTTGAACTTACTTGCATTTTCTATTTGAATGAAGATAATCCAAATCACATGAAAGAAATGTTTTCTAATCTAAGACAATCGAAGCTTTCCAGTTCCTGTTTGTTACATAAGAACATATGTCGGTATATATCTGGGCGACTGAGTTATCCATGTACGTAAGTCTCTAATTAGTTAGAAACGTGTCTGGTTAACAGTGTTAATGTGTCGAACAACTGCATATATTACGGATTGAATGAGACGGAAAGCAATTTGGCCAACGTACTGCTTGACGCAAATAAATATGATATATGACCTTAGCCCACTTTTTATGTTGGCCAATTGATTGACGCTAATCGGAAAATAAATTATAATCAGCCAATTGGGAATGGGAAGCATTAGCCATCAATAAAACTAAAGCGAGTAAAGGTGGCAACGTCATCGAATTGATTCCCACCCATTATCAACAGCAGCAAATAAGACCAAGTGAGTAGACAGTCAGTCCCCATAAATAATACCCCCACACACACACATATCAAATACATATATATATATATATATATATATATGTGTATATATTTAAGTTGGTATCAATGCGATAGATATATCAGTGCACTTGAAGTTGTCAATTTTGTCGCGGCGACGTCACCACTCCTCTCTCTCTCTTTCTCTGTCTCTCTCTCTCGCTCTCTCTTTCCCTCTATATGTAATCACGCAATTCAATGTCGTCCATTATACGTACATATTATGTATATATGTATATCATGATTGTATGCCTCCCAAAAATTTAAGCTCGACGGCATTGATGTCTCTTTGGGAGCTTTACTACCTCCTCTCTCTATCTCTCTCTCTCTCTCTGTCTCTCTCTATATAACTCTCTCGCTCTTCTTGTCTGATAATTCATTTGTATTCATACATTGTTTTATATGCAAGCAAATAATCCAAGTGCAACACTGGTCTTACTAGTCTAGTTGTATGTTTGCCATTGATGCAAACCCAAACCCAAATCTGTTCAACAAATTTCCATTTCAATTGTCGTAACAGAAAAACAAGAGGTATCCAAATAATACCATTGGTTCAAATCAAACTCGATCAGGACAAAGAGCTGCTATAAAGTTAATTATGATATGGGAAATCGCATCAGAATCGAATAGGATAAGATTTACATAGTTGTATGTTTAATGTTGAGCCCATCTTCGTTTAGTTTGTATAAACTATATATATATGTATATATACATATATATTCATGATCACCATCACTAGGCGAGCATATATAGTGAACATATATATGTCCGCAGCAATGCAAACTATTCATTCAGTTTTAAATCAGTGTTAATGAGACTTGTCCTATCTCTGTTTCTTTGCTGTGGGCAGTGCATACGTCGGATCGGATGTCAATAACATATAGTTGCCATAGGAATCATTAGTAGACAAAAGCTTTCTTAATGCGCATGTTATAATAATCGCCACCGTTGTCATTTGACATTGGAAAAGTCAGTGGGATTTTGAAATGTATCGTGAAATTTAAATTCGCCTCCAACTTGTTGTTATCAATATTTCAATACTATCGATTGTCCTTGAGGACTGACAGCAATCCCCACACACTTCACGATTGTTGCATATGCTTCTCGATGGACAAAATGAAGTACTCTGATGCGTTTTTGTTGCTTGTCGTGTACAACCTTTAACAGGTACTCGAATATTTAACGGGGTATTATCGATGATAATGACGATTGTTCCTGAAGTGCTTTATTTGTGCTTTTGCAAAACAAAATTATTATGGATTTGGGCTCTTATTGGAACTTGTATTCGACTTTATCGCTTTTCATTTCACTTAAGTCAACCCACTTCCCCTCACCACCCGCCCCCCTCCTCAATACCATGCCAGATATTTATGGGCGCTTCATTCAAACCGTTAATTGCTTATAATTGAATTATCGCCAATCATAATTGAAACAAGAAAATGGGGTAGGCAAAAAAAAAATAATAAAAATATAAGTAGAAAAAAAAGAACAACAACAGTAAACACGCGCTCACTTAATGATAGGGAATAAACGATCCCTAAAAATCACATGGCACACACACACACACACAGACAGTATTCTCAGCGCTTTTGATAGTGGTTTGTTGCCTAGGCAGAAGTTTTGGGGTTTCTAATAATTCTAATAATATTTGGCCGCACTTTGATTTTGTCCACTCGCATGTGATCGAACCATGGCTGAGTCGTACGCTCTTCCGCTCCTTATCAGGGCAAACAATCTCAACTGACAAAACATACATTTTCGTGTATCGATAATCAATTGCATTTAGAAATGCTTGATCAAATTGTATTTAAATATATTTAGAATATGTATTAATTCTTGTTTTTATGCATGATCACATCTGTGTCTCCTCTTACAGATCAATTTTATTACATCAAATCAACTGTTCGTTGACTTAACATAACTAATCGATAAAGATCGATAACCGATAGCATTAAAAGCCGCAAAAGTCACAAGTGATATAGATGAAATATTAGCTTGTTGAGATTATGAATAAAGTGTATCTCCTCGTCGACATGTTGTTAATGTGTCTGTGATCATATGATCCAGATTCCAATTAGGACTTCCACAAATTAACTAGTCGATTTGCCAAACTTTGATCATTCTATTCACACATTGCACATCACGTTAGGCTTCTTCTAATTTTGTAATGTGCAAATAAATTTGCTTAGCCATTATTTTGAGGAAATTCGCATTCTCGAATTTGGATTTATTGGCATTGCTATTTGCAATTTGTGCGATGCGGTTTTTAGCACAAAACAGCAAAAGACAAACAAAACAACAAATGTATGTATTGAAAACATGAGAAATAAATACAAACAATTGAGTGAGTGCCCCACAAACGGAATCGGAATCCGAATCGGAATCCGAATCCGAATCGGAATCGTAATCAGAGCCGTTACTCGTGAATCGAAATCGTGAGCTGTAAATGATCTAAATAAGCTTTTGATTCATATTTATTGCACCCACTGTGCTTGTTTGCGTTGCTCATTTGCTCTGAACACGAATACAATGCAAAGACAGATAGCCGATGAAAAGAGGCGTTCGGGTGATGGTTGGTGGTTGGCGGTGGTGGGTGACTTTGTTTTTTATTTCGTACAACTAGACGCTCGTTTTATTATTTATTTGCAAACATTTGTGCAATATTTGCCAATCGAATTTACAAGCAGTGCTGGCTGGCAGTCACAGTGTCTTAGCGTGATTATGTCGGATGTTCGCAGAGCGATAGTATAAATTTCAAAATTGATATAGATAAGGGACAATGAAGAAAAGTGCATTTACTTACATACGAATACACAGTACTTAACCCAGCCAGACACAATTTGACTGATTATCATTATCTAAAAATCTATAAGAAACCGCTGTGCTTAACCAGACTCAGTTTCAATGCTGACGCAACATCATCGTTATACACCTTTCTCGATTACCGATAACTATTGTAAGTTCTCCAGTTTAGCACTGCTAAGTCACGTGTCTGTTTGACAGACTGGGGCTCTTTAATGTGTATACCCTCTTTAATGTGTAATTCCTCAGTTTTAAGGCTATCCAAAGTTATCAAAACCAAATTAATCAGCTGTGCTCATTATTATGTTCCTCGCATTATTGTTATTACTATTCAGTAGAGGGTATTTACTATTCGACCAGGGTTATCTTTTAGCTTATAGAATCGTGAGAGGTTCCGCGAAATGTTCCCTCTACTTGCCAAGTTAGTTGGCTGTGCTTTTTTGCTTTTGTTTTTTGTTTTGTTTTGTTTTTTATGCGCGCGTAACAGAATGTTATGTAATAAATATGTGTACACATAAGTATGTATGTATATATGTATGTATGTACACATGTATGTATGTATTTTATTTCTATTTTCTGTACAGAACACATATTTCATGCTCGTAAATGTGTAATTTAATATTAATTTTAGTTTGGGGCATTGCAGCATGGGACACTGATCATCCCCAAGTGAATGACTCATAAAAAAGGAAACAACAATAAGTAAATCTCCAATGTGGATTTCATTTGACTGCTGGCAATTGGTAATTGGCAGTTGGTAATAGGGAAAACATATGCGGATCAGGTTTTTAGCAAAATATAGAAAGACCATATTGCGAACACATTCAGATGAATCAACTTCTCGCAGCTCTTTTTAAATTCTGTCAAAACTGTACCGACATTCAAGGGCAATGCCCAATTTTGATAATGTTTTCTACCCTTGAATAAATACTGCATTTCAATTTAAATAAACCCAAGTTAAAATTCGAGTGGCGTATTTTTGTGGCATACCTCGAAAAAAAGCATTCAATCTTCGATATTATCACGCGCATGTATGTCAAAGGAAACACGAGCAAGCTTCGTGGTCGGCTGGAGCATTTCAGCAGTTATCTGTGGCACACACACACTCACACACACACACACTCACACACACACACGCACACACACACACAGGCAGACACACGTTATATTGAATTCTTAGCAACCGCTTTGCCTATGTCTGACATCTGTCAACTGTCGTCGGTCGTCTGTTGTCTGTCCGTCTGTTGTCTGTCCGTCTGCCTTAGATATGGGCATTAGTCACTTTGATGTTATTTGTGCTGTGTAACATTTGTCGTTATCAGTTTGTTGCTTGATGAGATGACGTCGTCCGCTCAAATGTCGTTAAGTCACTGTGAATGGCGAATGGGGGTGGTGGGTGGTGGGTGTTGGGTGGTGGTGCCGCAAGTAGCCACGATGACGTCGTCGTGGGGCCAACTAAGTTTTGAGTGACACCGTTTTCTGTGGTGTCCGTAAATCAAGCTTGAGTGAAAAACAGACATTCTCCTTCGTGTCCTCAAAGTCGTCATCATTCTTATTGTTGTTTCTGCTGTTTTTGTTGTTGTCGTCTATTGATTTCCCATTAAGTTTTGCGTTGCCTTTTTTATGGTTTACAACTCTAAAGAGATGTGTTGTTTTTTTTTATTTTCTTTTTTTTTTTGTAGAGAGTATTCTAATTTTGTTGTTGTTAAGTTACGTAACGCTGATCCATCTCAAGGCTTGATTATGCTTATATTTATAGCCGAGTTCAGTTGAGTTGAGTCGAGTTGACTTGCTCAACTTTAACAGGGTTAAGTCTGCCCTCGACGTGGGAACAATCGGTTTTTGTTTTGCTTTTTATAATTGAATCTAGTCTTTTTTTTTGGAATAATTGGTGTATTTGCATATATATTTTTTACTTAACTCATTTTTCTTCCAGTTTGTGTCTCTATTAAGTAGTACAACCATCAAGTCTGTCTAGTCTGTCCTTCCAAAAGAAAATTTTAAAATGAATACAGTTTGTCGTATCATCATTCAAAACTGTGGCACAGTCAGACGACAAGGGTGGTTGCTCCAATTCGGTGGGGTTTACTGTTTCCCTGCTCATTTCTATTTCTATTACTATTTCTGTTTCTGTTACTATTTCTATTTCCATTTCCATTTCGTTAGTTTCGTTTTTTAAGGGCGTGTTCTGGAAACGTTGCGCAACTGTAAGCAAAATGTATTTAAATATTTACAAGTTGTGTAAATTATGAAAAATGAATTACAGTTGGAAGCCGTCAAATCTAACGTTCTACGATAATAATACACTTATACATCTTTTTTGTTTTGCTCAATCATCATACTGATATATAGTTTTATTAACTTGAATGCGATTATTGGTAATCGTATTTAATATTCCGTTTTTGTCTTCTTTTTTTTTTTCAAATACGATTTGAATTGTGAAATAGTTTGCTGTAACATTTGTATATATTTATATATATATTGGGTATATTGAGTATTGACAACAATAGTCTAAAGAACATATTGAAAAAGCAGCATGGACACTTCATATATGCACTTGTATCTGGAGGGTATTAGCCCCTCAAGTCCAGGGCATTTCCCCGGCTTTGGCGTAGCTATTACTTATTTATATATATTTATATATATATATACATATATAAATATATATCACATGTACATATTATTTTCGATTTTGGATTATATTTTGCTTTTCATCGCATTCATCGCGTTCCGTTCAATGCCTTTTTTACGGCTCAATATTTTTTTTATTTGGTGTTCTGACTTTTGCCGCCGCAATTTATTCATAATTAAAGGCAAATTTGCACATTTTACTTTAACGAGTTTCTTTCAATAATGATACGCCTTACATTTGAGAGTTATATCCCAAGCACCCCCCTCAGTTCCTCCCGTCCCCTGTGCTCAGTCATCTTTTGTTGTGTTTCTATCGAATTCATTAGCGTTAATTGAAAAATGCGTTTTGCTTAATGGCAATGGAAATTTAAGAGTAAATTAAGAAAGGGGCAAAACATGAGAAGGGGTTTTTGAAGTGGGGACGATTTGCGGTTGTCTCTAAGATCGATGTTAAATTAATTCGAATTGAATGTGTTTGTTGTTTGCTGTTTGCTGTTTGCTGTGTGTTGTGCGACGGCAATTGAAGCAATTAACTGTGAAGTACATTTCACTACAGATATTATAGAAAATGAATGTGAATGTGAATGTGACTGAGTCTGAGTCTGCCGTTTGCGGCTGTCAAACATTTCAATTAAAATGTCGACTCTGGGGCGACGCCAGTTGACCATTAAAACAAACGACAAGCAACAAACAACAGAACATAAAACCGAACTGAACTCGGCTCGAATTGAACGCTTCAGCGGATGGATGAGGAGATGGATGAACGCCGGATGGAGAGAGGGTTGAGTGGGTGAGGGGTGAGGGGTGAGAGTGTGGCGCACTCGCGTTTCGCATGATCACAATCATGTGATTTATCCATATACATATATGTATATACATTTATATATACATTTATATATATATATATAAACATTCAGTTACAGCTACAGTTGATTATGTGTGTAATTTCAAGTGATCGTCAGCCGATCAGCTTGTTGTGCGTGTGTCGTGTGTTGTGTGTGTGTCTGTGTCTGTGTCTATGTTGACTGCAAACAAGTTTTGGCAGCAGCAGGAAACAAAACAAACACAACAGCAAGTTGCAACACAAAAGTCACGTGAGCTCAAACGTCGGCATCAGCTGCTCTCGATAGGTAACGAGAGGGTGAAGGGAGGGACTAGTGGGGTTGGGGGTTGGGGAGGTGGTATACTGTTTATGCTCGTTTGTGATTATAGCTAAAAACAAAAACAAAACAATCACACCGAATGTAAAATACACTTGCAGAACGAATGCATTCGGCACGCTTAACTATTAATTGAAAGAATCTTGCAATAAATAGAAATATATAAATATACACGGAGATATCTGCATATATATTTATACACAGCTGTAAGCTGTGTGACAAAATGAATAAACTCTGGCAAGGGTAGGAAAAAACAGCAACAACAAGATAAAAAACGAGTTTGGCAACAGTTGCCACGGCCAGCTTGGCCCGTTGTATTTTTTGTTATTGTTTTTATTTTGTCGTCACTTCTGTGTGTGCTGCTATTGACTATTGACATTGATTGAAGCTCATTGCGGTTGGCAACAGCCCCCCAGACACACACACACTCAGTGAGCAGCAGCAGCAGTAGGACAATGACAGATGAGAGATGAGGGGGAGCAGCCATTTACTGGTGCGGCAGAGAGTCTTGTCTTGCACAGAACCTGGTTACAATCTACGCACGTGCTGCCATTTGAGCCCCGCTGAGCCGCTTGGTTGGCTGGCCAGCTACGAGAGAAATTACCAATATCAGCTAGAAATACACTCAGCAAAAACAATCGTGCAAAAGAGGTTTTCTTATTTTTAGAAATAATTTCTCAAATTCTCAACATTTACAAATGAGAAGAAGAAAAAACAGAAATAAAAACACTTTCTTAAGTGCCTTCTAAATAAATATTTAGCTAAACTCTGATCTAGAGTTGTCATAATTGTCACTGCTATTAAGAGAAGAAAAACACTGGTTTTTAGCAACCTTTATTTTTTAGAAATATACTTTCTGAATAATACTGTGAGTGATATAAACAGAATGCCGAATTTCTGAGACTAAGGTCGATTCTCTTTTCTTTGTTTTTTGTTGAGTTCGCTGTACACTCAAAATGTCTGAACGATACAATTAACGATCGATCGCACCATCGGTTTATTGAACGCCTGTCTGTCTGTTTGTCCGTTTGTCTGGCTCGTGAATTTGGCATTAGTATAAATTTCAAATCAGATATGCCAAAGAAACTGCTTGTGCCCGAATCTGATTGTTGCTGTTGTTGCTGTTGTTGCTGTTGTTGCTGTTGTTGCTTTTGCTGCCGACTCCTTTTTAGCACTTGTAAGTTGTTATGGTTTTAGCTCAACTTAGCAACAATTTAGTGTCGCACACTTTTGCTGGCAGACCTGACCAGACCGGGTGCAAGTGCTTATTTTTGCAAGTTTGTATTTAATTTAGCATTTGCTTGCGAATGCTATTTGCTCGGCCATATAATCGAAGCTGTTTAGTTCGATTGAAGCGTTAGCTAGCCAGCTAACCTATTCGATCCACAATAAATCAAATCCCGAATAAATACTCTTAGTGACAAAAAAGAAAACCGTTGAGCGCTCAGCGTTCATTGCTTATATTGTGGCGATTTGGTATTTCATTCATCACTTTTGCGAACAGTTTCTATATCCTACAAATATTGGTGCAGTCGGTCTATAAATTGAAGGTACACAATTCTATTCGCATAAGTTTCCATATGTATTTGTAGGCTACAGGGTATCTTCTAGTTTAACAGTCGCGTTCTCTAGAATTACGATCTTATATATATACATGATACAAGTTAATTGCTACCGGTTTTCTTCTAAGGTTGATAAATATATATGTGCCTGCTTAAAGGCAAGAGAAGACCCAAAGCGTATCTAAAAAAAATAAAGTCCAAATTATAAGGCCATAAGTAAATGAAGCTTAAACGATCGCTTGCAAGCTAACAAGCTTTGCAATTATCACGTTTTTTTGTGCATTTTCCACTTTTGAATTGAATTTCATGTCGACTAATTACTTTCAAGAAATTCAGCACAGATAAATGCTCAAGTTGAAATCTGAAATGCAATTATGGAACGAAATTGAAATAGTTTCAATTGCGGAAGTTCACTGATTCGTGAACGGGCTTAGAAGGTAGAAAGCTATATGAATATGGATGTGTATGCAGTCAAACTATGCGCATATATTTTTATACTCTTTCCGATACACATTTGTAGTCCTTTCATCTTTTTCAACTTTTTTGTGCACGTTCGAAAGTGGAATCAACACAGTTGCATGAGTTTTATAACAAGTCATATTCAACAATGTTTCTAATGTGGATATAACATTAATGAATGCAGCTAAAGCTTTAATGTGAAATATATCCATTTATAATATTGTTTATTTTTTATTATTTATATATATATATATATATATTTTTTTAAATACTTAACAATAATTGTCGAAAAAACAACTTTGTATTAAATTTGTTTTTTCTGCCTTTGTGACTTCATTATGATCAACTATTCATTTTAACGAATTGGCCTAATGGGCGATTCGGTTGAATGTTTGTTTGTTGTTTGGCTTGTGTCGAACGACGGATTAGATATGTGCATATATATATATATATATATATATATATAGGCATATATATGTTAAGGCGACTCACTTTTGGTTATCACATCATAGTAGAACGAGACGCGTACCAAGGTGCTAATCGGCCCCTTGATCGTCGATAAGAAAGCCAACAACAAAATCAAAAGCACAGCAACAAAATCAACCAAATCAATGACGATATTTGTTATTTTGCTGAATGTTGCTAAATTGGCGCGACGACAGACCGATCGGACTTTATTTGTTGTTGCATTTGTCAATGTAGAAGAAGAAGAAGAAGCAGAAGGTGCGGGAACAGACGAAGCCAATTCTTAAAATAGTTGAAACAGGCAGCAAAGCAACAACTTAAGTTTCAGTGTTGACACTGAAACCACAGCCAAAACAATCTCATCGATATAATTTGTGGGTAAACTAGTCGACGAAATGTTCACACACACACACACACACACACATACATATATATTGTATATATATATATAGATTTACATATGTACATTTGTCAACCGATGATTGCGGGGAAGGAAGTGAGGTGCCAAAAGGCAGACTGCAAAATGATACAAAGTCCGCAAACTGGTCACAAATTCAGCCCTTCCTTGTTTCTTGTATCTTATTCGATTTCTTTACCAATTTGTATTGCAAACAAGAAAGTGATATGTTCTCCCGGCTCCCGGCTCCCCTCGCTTCCAATTCTAAATGTGTATTCTGCGCTTCGTATTCCCCGAACCAATTGAAAATTGTATAATCGGTTAAAAAGGGGTATAATTAAGTTGGGAAGCAGAATGTCACAGGCAGTATAAAGCATATATATTCTTGTTCACGATCTTGACATATGCGTCTGTCTACATTTTATACTTTTTCAAATTTGATATATAAGCTCTCATTTGCCATACGCAGATCAAGTTTATTTTATGTTTATCGATAATTTTCCATGCATTTATCGACAAATATCGACTAGCGATCACAGTTTATAGCATTTGTCCTTTCAGCGTGTTGTGGCATTAACATGTTAAGCAACAAAAACTATAACTTATGATTGGAACTGGGTATATTCTGATCGGGTTCTTCCGACTAAAGGAATCTTACTTGTTCAAAGAACAAAATATCAAATGCAAAACAATTGAGAACAACAACAGAACATGCCTTTCAATTAATTGAAAAAATAAATAAATGTATATACATATGTACGTATCGTGATGTGCGTATATACATATGTTCATATATATGTTTGCATACCACAACAGGTCAAATATTTGACGTCCGTATTTGAACTGTTACGAATTAGTTGGCTCCATATTGGGATTATTGTGGACGATTGCAAAGCTTTTACAGAAATATATATACACTATATATAGTATATATATTTATATATATATATTTATATATGGTATTAGATTGTATACAGTTAATTAACGGTTTATTTCCGGCAATTATATGATGAGCTCACATGTATGTAGGTAGACATAGATTTATTTATATATATGTATGTATTTATATGAATGTATATAATTAGTACATTTGAAATATACAACAACAATCCATATTGTTTCGCATGCACAAATGATGCAATTTTGATTTTCAAATCTATTTAAAATTTGAAAAGTGTTGTAAGTACACATTTTGAGCAGTTTATCACTTGTTTTATTTTTTTTTACTTATAAAAACTATTTGTCTCTTGATTTGAATTTTGCATTTGGTCTTTTAGTTAAGAGCTGTAATATGACAAAATGGTCAATAACTGTTCACAGAACGTCGATTTTAATTAAGATCGAGTTATTTAAATTTTGTATAATTGTCTGCAAGGGCATTCAGCCAATTCTAGTAAAACTTTTCGTTTGTGTTGCTGTTTTATGTAAATATTAAACCTAATATACGTAAATTGTTATCTTGGGTCCAGCCACAGACAAGTTGATCAAATAGGAATTTTTTGATAAGAACTATTAACAAATAGTGCGCAAATTGGATTATAAATATTTTTTTTTTAGGAAAACTTTTGTGCAAATATTTTAGTTCTTATAATAAGCAATATATTCCATCTCATCTCCATATAGAAATCTAATACATAGATATATATATATATATTAATATTAGCTTTCTGAGTGTAGGGTATCATACAGTCGAGCAACCCTTGACGTGTTTTAAGTAATCTTTGTGCAAACACCGCAATAGTTTCCGGATTCTTGCAACTTATGAAAAGCAGTCCCTGATTTATATTTATATCGAATACTTATCGGTATCGGAATTCCTTATCGATGCTTAATGTCTCCATTAGTGTAGTTATACACTTATGTGTTATTTATTAGGCCCATTGCGACTGATTGGGTTTCGCATTGTATACGATCCAATTGCCAATTTGCCTCGTAAATGATTTAAACGCGATTAAAAGTGCTGCAGGCGGCGATAACGGAAAGCAATCCGATTAGTGGGCTAAATAGTGAACACTGGTCTCGGTCATATAATCGACTGATTTGCAATATCGCAACACCTACTGGCAACCTACATCCACACACACAATGATGACGTGAATGCGGTTCCCCGAATAAATGATTCGATAATCGTGATAATGTTGGTGTTTTGGTTTATTGCTGTTGATTTTGTTTGTTTGCTTTGCTTTTGCTTTTGCTTCGTTTTCCATATTTGTTGCTCTTGTTGCTCTTGTTGCTCTCATGCTACGCCCATAAAATGCATATTATTGATATGATTATTGCTTTCCTTTGGTTTTTTGCTATACGCATACACAGAGTGGACATCAATTAAGTTTTACGAGTGTTTTAAATTTTAGGTTGCGCACTAAAATGTCGAAGTGTGCTCAAGATTATACATACATATATACATACAGTTAGTTGCTTTCCCAATTGCATTTGCAGTTCAAATATCAACAAAATACCTATCGACAGTAGCCCTGTAAATAAATACATATATTGCTATATATGTGCATGTAAACAAATAACAAAGTAGTTTTTCGATTTGTATCGCGGTTGTCCTGTCTTTTTTGTCAGATCAATCAGATATGAGTTAGTTACACCCCCAAAAGGATTGTATGGTGAATGGACATATGGTGGACATATGTCTCAATTATCATATCGCACTTCAATCGTCGATTTGTGAATCTGACTGCCCCAATTATAATATATATATTTGTATATATAAGACAATCGTGTGCAAGGTTTGTCAATTTGAATTCATATCTAAATAATTCAAATGGTGTTTGCAGTGGCGGGATAACAGTGGAGGCGCCACCAGATCAGATGCGAACAACAAACGTGTGAGTTAACCACAAGCGGTTGCCAGTTGTCCATCCACAGCCGAAAAGTGCCAGCTGCGAATGGCAAAAGCCGAAGCAAATTGTATGAATTGTGCATAAGTTCGTTCACTCGTTCACACACCCATGTAATCCTCGTTGTAGTAATTGATCCAATTATCCCAAAATGAGGAATAGTCATAGGTATTCGCATTGATTTTATACATAAATAATAGCAGGATAACTGCGACATATGCAATCCAAGCCGAATTGAAGCGTGTATAAAAAAGCATATGGAACCAACTGTTCCTATTCCTAACGGGTAGTCTTTAATAATTTGCTGATTTGCAAGTCCCGATAATGATGACTAATGTTACAACAACAACAACAAAAGGCAAAGGATGAATGAACACGAATCCATCTTATCCTGTGTCATATACTGATGTGAAATCAGATATAAAGATAAGACACTCTTCATCAAGGCACACACCACATACATGTATACATACAAACATACATATATATATATATATATATATATACATATATATATAGCCATTTATCATCATAAAAGACAAAGTTAAATCTAATCGTAAGCCAGTTAACAGTTAATATCGCCAAACGAAATGGACAACTGGCAAGCAGAACTAACCTATCCTAAGCAAAAACCTATGAAAACGAATAACAAGGCTCTAGCAGAGCAAGAGAGAGTGAGAAAGACACAGAGATGGAGAGTACACGCTAGGAGATACCCTGTACCCATCCATTTATCCATATTTGCTATCATTATAACTATACCAATTTGAAAGTATGCACACACACACACACACACTCACATATCCATTGCCTAGTAGATAGAATATATGTGGGGGGATAAATAGGGATTAAGATTAATAGAACTTACATTGACCAAACTGACGCCGAAGCAGGCAACCCAACCCCAACCGCCATCGGGTGCGACTTTTCTCGGTGGTTTCGTTGTCATTGTTTTTAGTTAGTTGCTTGTTTGTTTTTGTTTTTGTTTATGTTGTTGTTCCTTTTGCTGCTCCTCGCTGTCTGTCTTTCAGTCTTTCTGCGTGTCTCGCTGTGTCTCCGGTGTCAGGTGTGCAGATGTCTCTATACCCTCTATATAGAGTGCATAAGCGTGCATATGTGTCTATGCCTGTGTGTGTCTTTGTGTGTATAGAACTATGGATATTTTGTGCTTCTTTCTATGTGTATGTGTGTGTGCGTCGACGTCGTTGTCGCCGTTGAGCCTTCTCCGTTGGCCGCTTTTATTTTTGTGTGTTTTGTTTTGTTTTGCTTTGCTTTGTTGCTGTTTTGATTTTCGAGCGTTGCGTTGTTCTTTTCGCTATTTTTTATTTATATTTTCTTGTGTCTTGTTCACCCGTTGAGGTTTTTATGGAACGCGGTGGGTGTTGTTATTGTTGTTTGTTTGTTTGTTTTTGCTTTTAATTTTTACTTGTCGCACACACACACATACGCACACACACAATAAGAGAACTGGGAAATAATTTCAAAAACTTGCGGTGCTTTGTAAATGTTTTAGTCAACGTTTTAAACACCGTTGTGGATTTTGCTGTTGTGGTTGTTGTTGTTGTGGTGTGTATTTTGTACCTTAAAACCAAGGTTTTTTTTTGCTTCTTTTCGATGTAGTTGCTAATTATTTTGTGGTTTTATTCACTTTTTTGTTGTTGTATTTTTGTGTGTTCTGTTCTGTGTCTGTTTTGTTCAGTTATGCTAATGTTGACAAATTTGTAGAATTATTCATTAGTATGTTGTTTGTTCGGTTTTGAGTTGTAGATTTAAGTTGTTCATTCACTGCTATATTGGCTTTTATATTTGACGTTTTTTATGAATTTTTATTTTATTTTTTTTATCAAGTTGTTCGCATTTCGCTGGTTTCCGATTAGTAAGTTTGTTCTTGAGGAATTTCTTATCTCAGCGTGCAACGAAGTTTTTCCATGTGTTATTAAAAATTTGTATTTATTGTTTTATTTTATATAATGTTTATAACACTTTAAAGCTCGTTTCAAAATATTAAATTACAAGGCACGTTTTTGCGATAAAAAAATCAAACAAAAAAAACCAAATTGCGAAAAATGTATTCCGCAACACCAAAAAAAAAAAAAAGATTGAAATGGAATATTTATTTTCACTTAGGCCTGTCGTTTTCAAGTTTCACCTTATTTTCCAGCTGTTCTAACTGACTGTTTTGGTTGTTGTTGTTTTGTTTTGTTTCTTTTTTGTTTTATTCCATTGGCTCTCTGGCGTGCGTTGCTGTTGCTGTGTACCGCCTCCGTCGTTCTCAGCGGATTCTTGCCGTTTGCTAGCGTGGTCGCTTCGTGCAACGCTATTTATTAAAAACGGGGGTGTTGGGGTTTTGACCGGACTCTCCGCATCGGTTCGATGTGTTACGCGCGACTGTTCAATCGATACTGACTACTGCCCGTCGACGTCGACATTGCCAACAACTGACTGACTGCCTACCGCCTGCCCGAAGAGCGACAGAGCGAGAAAGAGAGAGAGAGAGAGAGAGAGAGAGCGAGCTATTGGGAGAGCAGCAGCAAAACGGACTCGATTGGAGAGAACGCATATTGGGGATTACTTTTGTTGCTACTTCTGCGTCTGCTTCTGCTGCTGCTGCTGCGTCAGTGTATGTCAAGATCGCATTCTAATGCTAAAGAGAGCGCTCGGCTGCTCCTCCGGTCACTTTATGTGCTGTGCAGGGCAGCTTGCCTTGCCTTGTCTTGCCTTGCCTTGTCGTGCCTTGTCTTGTCTGCCAGAAGCGCAACCCCAAGACAAAAACCAAAAAAACCAAAAAATTAAAAAAAGAAAAAAAGAAAAAAAGAAAAAAACCAAAAACAAAGAAGACTATAAGCAACGTTGACTTTTTGCTGCCTGTGGCTAATTGCGCGTCTGCCAACATTGCTGCTGCTCCTCGTTTGTTTCTTTGTTTAGGCTCACACACGCACACACGAACACACAAATATATATAGGAAATACGTGTGTACATATTCTATATACACATACATCTATTCTTTGTCTTGACCAAGACTGTAGTAGTATTTGTGTGCTAGCTGCTTGTTGCAATGTGCACTGCTTGCCTGCTTCTGCTTCTGATTCTGCTTCTTGTATTTAATGCACATTGTTCACATTTATCCATTGACTCAGTTGCGCAAACACGCTCCCTTTTCACCACGTCTCTCTCTATCTCTCTCTCTCTCTCTCTCAACAGACACATGCAAACAGTCATTCTCTCTCCTTCTATCTCTCTCTCTCTCTCTCTTTCTTTCTCTCTTGAAACTTGTTGCTTTGCTTTGCAGATCTGTTGCGTGTGTGTGTGTGTGTCACAATGGGAGACTTCTTGGTGTTGCCGGTTGTAGAGTTGTATTAACAGTTCTTAAGGATTTATTTAGAATGAATAAATATTGAACCATGTAGGTTTCTTTCTTTCTTTTTTTTACTTAATAAAGAATCAGTAAATAAACTCGGTGTTCCAGAATTCACAATTGATCGGAAAATGGATGAAAACTGTTTTAAGGCAGTGTTGTATCGTAATCGTAACAATGGGTCGAGTTGGCATGGGAATTTTGAAAGAAAACCCTTCGAACTTTATGGGGCTTGCTTTTTTTTATTACATTCGAAGTTTTTAGTTTATTATTATAAATGATGCAAGTGTACATTTTTATTCAAGTTAATTGTCCATGCAGACTTCTTAATTGACAACAACATGCCAAGCTAAATTACAAACACAAATAAATAAAATAAAAACCAATAATAATATTAATAATAATAATGAAAAAAAAAAAAAACAATAAAAAATACAACGATGCCGACATTGGGAGACGGATATGGAAATGAACATTGAAAAATTGAAAATCAAACTAAAAAAAAACCAAATGAACATGAAAATGGCACAGTGCTAAGTGTTTTGCCTCTTACGTACTGCTAAGATGCACCTATATACCTATATGTATATGTATACATATATAGCTATGTATGTGTGTGTAAATATGTACCCCACTATTGTCCCCACTGAATTCCCGGACACAGTCAAGCCTCGCTGGCGCCCAACACGTTCAGAGCAAAATACATACAAAACGAAAAACGAAAAACGAAAAGCGAAAAACAAAAACAAAAACAAAGCTCTCAATAAAGAATCGATAATCAGAACACTAAACGCAAAAACGCAAACAAGCCGAAAGCCTTTAGGGTTTCCATGTTGTCGGCAGATTGTTTGCCCCATTTGCTTTCTAATGGGTTGCTCGCCTCAACTTGTTGCTGCCGATCCAGTGCCAATATGCTTGCTTCAATGTGTGTGTGTGTGTGTGTGTGTGTGTGCATAAACAGCACACAAATCTGCTAAAGACACCTCTTGAATTTAAATTTTAAAGTACGATTTTTGCTCGAAATAAATGTAGAAATTCTTGTATTCTGGTATTCAAAAAGTATAGAAATGTAAAATCTCCTGTAAATATTCCGGTATTTTGTTTAGGTGTGAGACCCTGATCCTTACGGTACAAATACGTAATATGGTATGAATTCAAATTCTACAAGAATATCATATTTGTAGTTCCTTTGGGTCAGTCAGCAAGCTTATGTTATTTAGGGCGTTACTTCTTGTTAAATCTTGAATCCATTTAAATCAGATAAAAGGGTATAATAAAGTTGACCAAAAGTTTGCAAATTTGCGAGCATCTCTTGATCAGAAACAACAGATGAGTCTACCTGGCCATGACCCGTTTGTGTGCACAAAAGGATCTCAGAGACTATAGGAGTGAGCGAGAGGGAGAGGGAGGGAGAGAGAGAGAGAGGATAGACCCAATTAAGTTATCGCCGAGGATATACAGGATGCGAGTGTCTACTCCAGAATATGACATTACTATAAACAAGTGTGCGTGTGTATGTGTGTGTATGTGTGTGTATGTGTGTGTGAGTGTGTGTGTGTGTGTGTGTGTTTTATTACTAAGTAAACAAGATGATTCACGCCCAAATCTCAAAGTCAAAATGAATTTATTTTCTAGGGTATTCAGCAGTTTCAGTTTGTACTAACGCGTTGAGAATAAAATCAAGTAGGCACCGTAAAAACTCAGAGCTTGTGCAATGTATTATTAACAAGAAAAAGTTGTATATTTCATTTACTTAAATTTATCCATTAGAAGACAAAAGTGTTTGGTATTCGTTGAGTTATTTATATTATTCATATTGCTTTGTTTTCTATATACCCCCATACATGCGTACAAGTGTATGTGTGTATGTGTGTGTGTGTGTGTGTGTGTGTTGTTGATAGATGGATCTGTTGTTGGTGGTGCTTTTCCAGCGATTTGTGTGGTTGTCAAACGCTTGAACAGATTGCCCTCATGTATTGCAATGAATGCCAATGGGCGAAAAAGGAAATTAACTGTCTGATTGACAAATTCAGTGATTGACAAACTGATGACGTTGTTTGAGTTCCGTTAACAGCAGCAACAACAACAACAACAAGGACAAATTCATTTAACATTGGTTTGAGGAGAAGGCGGCGTTCAACATTTCCGCACTCGTCGGTCCTACATAGAACATACATAGACGTACATATATCTATTTGTCTATATGTCTATCTGGAGCATGTCTGCTTAACAATATTGATGTGTGAGCATTTTTGAGGACAAGGGCAACAAAAGATGGAGTCTGACGTAATAAGTTGTGTATAAAGAGGTGAATATATATATATATACTTGTATAAGTGCAAATACATCAATCACATCAGTCAACAGCTGTTCACGTAACTAGAGAGAGAGAGAGAGAGAGAGAGAGAGAGAGAGAGAGAGAGAGAGCGATGTGGAGTACAGCGGGGTTTATCGGTTTGTTGTTTTACTTGATCTGCGTTGATAACCCATTAACCCTTTGGCATTGCAAATGATCAGCTGATCAGAAAAGTTTTTAAAGTGTTTTATGCACTTTTTATTTGAATGTATTTGAAAAGAGAAGCCAAAAGGGGTCTATAATAACAAATGCACACACAGACAAGCATCAATTGATTCGCGGTTTGTAGACATACATACGGGCATATATACATGCATATATACGTACATACATACATACATTCACTTAAGCATCTTTTCTCCAATCTTAATTTCTCGTGATGTTCACGTGACTCTCTCTCGCATCAGTTGATCACTCGCAGTCGCAGTCGCAATTATCGGGGGCATCTCTAAACGATTTTGATTTCATTCAGCAGAGATAATGCTTTAGTCGAGACTGCTCGACTGCTACTCTCGGCTGATAAATAAATATATTTATTTATAATATAAATATTAATATACAAATATTATTTTAGAAAAATTCAAACTGAAATTTAGAAAATCCTGATGAAAATTATAATTTATACAAAATTTACTTTTTAACTTTCGGCGACTTACTAAACTTTAAAGCGATTTACTAAACTTTAAAGCGATTTTTTCGCAGTGTATAATACTTTAGCAGTTCAAACAGCTAAAGTCTCTCATAGACTACATTAGTTTTTAACTACAGTTTTCTAGGGAATTGACTCAGGGTTCAGCTTGTACTAATACCTTGGGAATACTGTGTGGTTTCAATATACTCTGTTCCTAAGGTTTTAGTACTAATGAATCGTGCACACATCAATTACTCAACATGCACATAAATTATGAATGTAATTCATCCCTTTTTGGTTGGCTGCCCGTATTTTGTAGGGTAATTGCTTTGGTATTAGGTTTGTAATAGCTGCCTGAGACTTTGGATGTTTTGCTTATTTCCAGACTCACTGGTTATTCAAACTAAAGAAACGCACCAACATCAGTTTCATTTCTGCTTTCCCATGCACATTGGTAGCACTTGTGCCAACATTTGAAGACTCTTTTACATTTTCCTTAAGCGAACAATGCTGAAGCTATGTAAAACATTCAGTTCCAGAACCTGACGGTTCGTGCAATGGCTTAAAGTATGCAGAGAATTATTTTATACACGCGCCTCGAAGTATGCAACACAAAACGTGCAGGAAATATCGCCATAAATTAGGATTGTCCCAAATGATCGTTTGAGAATGCGTGGCAACAAAATAGCGAATTCTTTAATTAAAACATAATTTACTTTTGGTATTTTATTTTAAATATAAATATAAATGGTGTTCAGTGTATGTGTGTGTCTGTGTGTGTGTGTGAGTGTTCATCCCTTGAAACGTGACGTGTTCTAGCTTAAACATTGTTTGCCGCAACGTCAGAAGGCCTCGGTGGCGCAGTAGGCAGCGCGTAAGTCTCATAATCTTAAGGTCGTGAGTTCGAGCCTCACCCGGGGCAGGTAGCTTTTTTGCAATCGCTCTAATTTCTAACATGTTGCACACATATTTAGAGAGAATAAGAGAGTTGATGGCACATTTGTGTCAGTGCGTTGCTTATGACAAGTTGTCTTGAACTGTTTTTTTTTTTTGTTTCAATTTGATCGAGACATTATCAGCTAATCGCAAATAAAAAATCGTTGACTCAAGTTGGTATTCGCCCCCATTGGACTTTGTGCAGCCTTCAGGCGTGCAGGCGTTCAGGCGTTAAATCGTACGTTCTGTAGATATCAGTAGAGTCTATTTCCCTGTGACGCTATACCAGCTGTTGGACATAAAGAACATAAATATTTCGATTCGAAATATGAGCTGTTGCCCAAGTATTTATGAACTGAAGTACCCAAAAGGAACCGTTTCTCATGAAACGAAAGATCTTAAGTGCATATTTGTATACATAAATATATATATCTATATATATGCATGCCAATTGTCATATGTTCTTTCTGGAGAACAATAACTGGAATCATCTTACTTACACAATTCTTGCTAACTTAATAATACCTTGCCATATCTATAGCCATAGCTGCAGCTCTCCCTCTGTAAAACAGAATATTAACACTTGCCAAACACTTTCTTTCAATAGCATAAACAAGCCAACCAAGAATAATCTGTTACAAGTTTTAGTATTAGAAGCAGTATCCAAATGGAAAACAATCAACACTTGACTAATGAAGATCCGAAGGAGGTAAACCTTACATATCCATCACATATATTAGCTGTGTATTAATGTAAATCTGCTCTTTGTATTTTCGCTAGATAATAATAACAAAATTTGGTTTAACCATTTACAAAAGTGATTTACTAACACTGACCAAGAACTTCTGGCTGAATGATAATGTGATTAACTTCCATTTAAATCTGATAGTTGCTCGCTCAGAGCTGAAGACAACGCTGCCAAGTGTTTATGCAATGAGTACGTTCTTTGTGCCACGCCTGCTGCAGGGCTACATTTGTGTGCAACGCTGGACAAATCCGATTGTGTTGAAGGCCCTCAAAAACTTTTTGATAGAAGAGTGGCACGACAAGCGTCAAACGCCGTCAAATACCAAAGATATTCAAAATGAAAAATGCCACAAATGTGCCACGTCAGACAAATAACAGCGACTGCGGCGTCTTCAGTTGCATGTACGCTGAACACATAACACGCAACATGCCGCTTACATTTTCGCAAAAGGACATGCAGCGCTTCCGGTAGCAGATGATGCCGGAAATTGCTGACGGCAGGCTCAGCCAGTCGGGAACGAATACAAATTAAAATTAAATAAATCAAATACCAGCTATATTTTTTTAGCATATAAAGAACAAAGTGATTGACATTTAGTGGGTTATCGCTTAGATTCAGTTTATGTCAGGGTGTCAAATCGAAACCGGAACCGAAACCGAAACCGGAATTGTGAAATGCAATATTATTTAAGAATCAGTTTTTACAATTGCAAATTGGCAACGAATTCACAACCGGATTGGATTTGACAACCTTGCGTATACTTATTCGTAGCCACCCCTACAAATTCACTTCAATTGGCTAAAAACGTTTCAGTCATGTTTAATCATCATTTTCGAACATCAAATAAAAATTAATAATAAAAAAAACAATTTGAGCTCGTGCATAAATAAATATTCATATTATTATTATTATTATTTATATATATATTTATAAATATAAATGTATAAACTATTCGAAAGAGAGGCTGGAGTTTTTTTCTTTTACGATTGTCATTTGATGATTGTTGTTGGTCAAGTGAGGCTCATTCATATTGGGGGCAGGTCCCGAGTATAATATATGTGTATACTTTGCCACATTGCGAACCTTTTGCTCTGGCGAATATATTGGCACAAATTTATTTGGCCAAGATATGAATACAAAAGAAAAAAAAACAACAAAAATGATTAGGAGACACACCCACTTTGGTCTTTGCACAGCAATTAAGATGTCGGCTTATCAATACCAATTTTATGTACGGCTCGTTCAAAGTTCCCAAACCCAATTGGCATGTTTTCCATTATTCACTAAAGTCGCCGCCGAATCGCCGCACCGAATATGTTCGAATGCTGCACTCAAGATAGAGCTCGACTCGCAGATACCCTGCATCTTCATTTTTACAGGGTATAATAACGTTTAGTTTCCCTCTATGCCGATGAGCGGTCGATTAGAAAGCTGAAAGAATTTACACCCAAATGAATATAACACTCGTCGATACCAAAGTTCAAACTGTAAACTAGATGTTAAAGTTGTCACAATCACTGTCACAGTCACACATGCATACATACATACATACATACACACATATATGTATTTATGTGCAAATATGTACCTGCGAACATACGTACACAAAGTGTGCGTGGTCTAACGATCTGAGATAAGTTTGTAGTTAAATATGTGCGACATTCAATTTGCTTAAGAGCACGACCCTTGCCAGTGGAAACCACGGGAGCAAGGAATATTAAGCTATGTATTTGCCAGACAGACACTAACGGCACTCGCACAGTGGCACCAAAACAATTTGGGCTGTTGGCAATTGAAAGCAAATAGTTCATATATTTAATAGAACAATCACATCAAATTAACATCATAGCCAAGATTTGAATTCATTATGATTGTTATTATTTTGCCTGCTGCTCAGTTTTGTGATTTACTTATATTTTTGAATGACGTTTTCGGTTGTTGACTTTGCTCCCTTGACACAATTAACGGCACATCAACAAGAGTTTGACCAGTGGACACTGTGGGTCATAATCAAATCAAATTGTAATCGCTCTTCCTACCGTAATTCATTTCTGAGCATGTATTTATGTATGTATGACATATATATGTATATATGTGTGTGTGTGTTTGAACTGATAATCGCGCCCTTCCCGATGGCAGCAAATAACAAAACGAACGGTAAATAAAGACAGCAAAACGCAAAAATTCTTATCAGAACGAAATAAAAATATGTACAATTTTCTTCTATTTCATACCCTTGCAAGAAGCTCATTTCGTTTTGCCACCAGGTGTGTGACGACATATTTGTATTTATATAAATTCATGTTGGACAAGCATCCACAGTTGTTTGGCGGTGTTATTTGCACAAATAAATACTCTGCAAAGACATGAATATTTCGAGCCATTTTCTTGATCCACGCGTCCATGCATCAACAGACAATCATTTTGTGTATTGCATTGAATTTTTGTAACTGCGATTACGACCATTTTGATAGGGCATTCAATACTCGACTTGCCGAAACTATATTTTCTATTTTTTGAAAATATTCGAGTCCAATAAGTGAACACATAGCAAATAGTAAAAATAAAAATAATGAAAATGAATAACAGGCGACAGTGGCTAAAACATAAGTAGACATAAAAACAAAGAGAGGAAGAAGTCGAACAGAAGAAGAAGAGGAAGAGGAGGCGATAGTCCAAAATAACACGCATACACTTGCAAAGCGGGCCAAGCGAAAGTAAATGTTGTGTGTTGAATACCCGCCGCTGCTGCTGCTGCTTTAACTGCTGCTGCTGCTGCTGCTGCTGCTGCTCCACATGTGAAATGAAACAGAGAACAAGCAGAGAGGCGACGAGCGGTATCTATGTATAGACGGAAAGCGCGCGCGTGTGCTGCTTGTGTGTGTGTGTGTGTGTGTGTGTGAGTGTGCGTGCATTTGGGATTGTGGTGTTCAATACTATAATTTACAAATTTGTGTTTAGTTCAGTTCGCGCTGGAGAACGTTACGGAAAAGTCGTCGTCTGTTATTATTTTTTTATTTACTATTTATTTTTTTGCAAGACAAGACAGAGCAACAACCACATAAATTAAAAGTATATATTTATATATATATATATAAATATATATATATATATGTGAGTGTGTGTGTTTGTGTAAATGGTGATTTTTTTTTTTGTATTTACTCAAAAGATTAGCGTTGATTCAAGTGATGTTGGCTAAGGAAACCATTAGAATTAATAAACTAAATAATATAAATAATGAAAATATTTTAAAATAATAAGCACGTGCGCAGCTGACTCAATTTGTGATTTACTACAATCTAACATAAATTATAGCTATCTGTTATCTATCATATTTTCGTGATTCATGACAGTTGTTATGGGTAATATCGGTGCACATCGGTAGTAGGTGGAGGAGCAGGAGTCAGAAGTCGTTCGGTTACCCAGTCTATTTCTTTGACCAGTTATCGGCTAACACTGAGCCGGCCACTCAATCAATCAAACTCGCCAAAGGCTGCAAAATTGGCTCAATGCGTCGGCGCACGCGGCTTAACACTTTATTGGCCCGCCAATAATTCCCCGTTTTAACAGTGGCTAACAAAAAGCAAACAACCTGGCAACTGCTGCCTGACTGGCTGGCTGCCTGACTGGCTGCCAGGTTTCTTTTATTAGCATAATTCAGCAGTAATCTTTGTGGTTTTATTGAGTGTCTGATAATGTGATGAGATGCGATGCCATAAACCATGTTCACAGCGTTGAGGCGTTATTGGCACAAAAGCTTGCTCTTGGCTTAGCCTGGCTCACAATTAGATTGCCCAGTCGGTTCATAAACATGCCTCTATTTGCCATATGTAAATGCATATTTCAAATATTAGAAGTATCTGAATTTTTTAACGCCATTTTATAATCACAAACAACAAGAATATTTCAATTTCGTGGCAATCGGTGCTGATAATGATTGTCAGATCAAACAAGAATAGAACTGTATATGTACATAGAATCTTTGTACCATTTCGTCATATATATATATACATATATATATATAAATATGTTTTTGGCTTGGGGCTAATGGTGCCTGCCACAACAGCAGCGGCGATTGTCATCCACGTGCTTCTTGATTGATTACTTTGGCAAGATTTCCCGACTCTTGTTTCCCGATTCTCGTTTCCCGTACCAGTTCACAATTTACCGTTGTAAACAAAGTTCCCTTATCGCATTTGAACAACCAGCAACTAACTTATTTTCCATTATAGTTAGGAAAATTTAACATAATCTATGCTAAAGTAATGCCAAAGTATATCTATTTTTGTATTTCTGCGCAA
Organism: Drosophila picticornis; assembly: GCA_035043845.1. Lineage (NCBI taxonomy): Eukaryota > Metazoa > Arthropoda > Insecta > Diptera > Drosophilidae > Drosophila > Drosophila picticornis. The sequence goes on along the minus strand of JAWNMR010000492.1, from coordinate 18,877,317 downwards.
GGCTGAGGTTCCCCCGGTCAGAAATTGACGCATCTAGTGTTGAATGTAAATCAATATCACAGTTCTCAGAGGTGCCACTGTGCTCCAGGTATGCGTAGATCTGGAACTTGACTTAAGTCTCATATCGCATGCACATTGACCAGCCAGAAATGATCAAAGAAATTCAGAAATTATGAAAAACAACTAAGGTCAGAGCAAGTTTCTTTATGACTGAGATAAAAAAAAGAAACCAAATCTCTTTCATAATCGCATCTCTTACAGTGGTTTTATATATATTCTTGATCAGCAGTTTCTCTTAAAATCCATCTTGATGAATATTGTGTGCTATGAACGGGACTCGAGTGTGCAAGGATTTGGTAACATTGGCATGCGATAAGATAGCGGCACTTTCTTGTTTCAGTGTAGTTCCTGTCAAGTGAATATATAGTCATCAAATTGTTATGATACTGCTGATATCGAAGCGCAATTTAAAGTTTATGCCAGTCAAATAATAATTACAACAGCAGCAACTTGACCCTGGCAACAGGCGTCCATTCAGTTTAATTACTATATTTATGATTTTATGAGCTCGTCAGAGCTGATCAAAGCTCGGCTCTCTCTGGTCGGGCATCCGCCCCGAATAGCTCGAATAGCTCGAATAGCTCGATTCGACTCGTTCTGCTTCGCTTATCAGCTGGACGACCATGTGCACCTTTCAGTTCAGTTCAGCTGTCGCTTTATAGCAGTCCAACGCACAGCTATATCGGACCAATAAACAATAAGCCCTGGCCCAGTTCAGTTCGGTTCAGTTCCACTCCCGAATTCCATATTCCATTTTCCATATTCCCTTAAGAAAGTGGTGCGATTGAAGTTAACGATATATACATATATATATAGATTTATACAGACATTCCTATATACAAGTGTATTCGTCGATAATACTGCTCGATACGAACGCTGGTAAAATTTGACCGTTAACAAGCCGATAAAGATGTGGCGGAGCTGGAGGAGCTAAAGAGGTGTGGGCAATTCGAAAGTGGAAACGTTTCTGGCTTATCAACGCGTGCCAATTTCAAATGTTCGATTTTGTCGCTGCTTGTTTCTTGGTTGGTTGCAAGAAGACTTGCAGGAAAAGCGGAAAAAAGCTTTGACTCGATATCGCCCTGAATGGCATTTATTAGTGTATATGTATAATTATATATATATATATCTATATATATATATATATATACACGAATAGGGGCTTATATTGCGGGGGCCTCAAAGTCGAATCACTAAAGTCGATAAAAAAAATCGGGGGACAAACTCGCCTTTTGGCGATAACAACCAGAACAACGGCAATAAAAGACTTCTTTTTCAGCTTTCTTATTTATTTTTTTTTTGGATAATGGGTGTTACTTCTGCTGCCGTCACGTTCTCAGATTAAAAAAGAAAAAAAAAAGGGAGCAGGCGACATTTGTAGCAGTTGTGTTCAGTTCGATCAGAGGCCACGTTGAGTTCGGTTTGTTTGGTTGCTCCGGGCACTGTAATTATTACTGTCGGTTGATAAAAAGGCAAAAGCAATGTGCCAAGTGCCAAATTGCTACAATTTATAAACTATAATGGACTGTTAGAAGCAGATAAAATACAGACACAAAATGCGATTAATTACGCAAACGCAGTTGGTTGACTAAACTGAAACTGGGTTGAATAAACAACAGTCTCTCTCTGGTTCCCACTCTTGTTAGTTCTAATAATAATAATAATAATAGCATTATTCGAATGCTATTTGTGGAGATACAATGGGATGGCATTTAATCTTATCAGTGCAGATTTTTTTGTGTGAACTAACAAAAGCCAAAGAAGCTTTTAATTAATAATGTGTCGATTTATTTTTATGAGTTTTATCTTGGCTTGTTGAAGTGTTCCTACTTTTTGCACTAACATAATCCCCGAACGTGGAGGGAATTATATAAATTATTATTGTACCAACATACAAATTGCAATAGCAAAAAGTATTCCCCATCGAGGAGATCATTTCAATTTGATATATTTAATACTTTGATGGTGTTGGGTTATTTGAATATAGGCGATCTGCCTAAGCGAGACAGTCCCAATGACTGGCACATTTGAGTGTTGTGTGTTGTGTGTTGTATGTACACAATTACTGTGTTTGACCTTTTGACCATAAAACGACAGCAGGCGACTTACCAAATCGGTGGCGTATTGCTTATTGTTGTAGGTTTTGCTTGGTTTTGCCTTGCGTGCAACGTGGTCCGCCTATCTTATCAATGTTGAACCTCTTGCAGACTCTAGGCACCAGTCAAGATCAGTGACCACCCAGTGATGCAACAATATTAAAAGCTTGCCATTAACGATGACGGATTACAAAACTGGCAGCAGCAGCAGCCCGGCCAGCTATTACAACAACAACATCAACATCAGCAGCAACAATAACAGCGGCATACTAAAAACGCCCAAGGAGCCAACAGAGACCCAGCAACAGCCATCAAAGTATGACGAACAACCACCCAAGCAGACAACAACAACAACATCAGAAGGCGGAGGAGGAGCAGGTGGAGGTGGAGGTGGAGGAGATCCCATAAAAAAGAAGCGACGGGATAAGAGCGACTTGGGCGATGATTTTGTGGCGCCCGATGGCGGCTGGGGTTGGTTGGTGGCCATCGCCAGTGGCGTCAATATTGTATGTACACAGATCAGATCAGAGATTCAAGATCAGATGCCAGCCGTCCATTTATCACATTGTACTGATTATGTGTATTTATTTGCCCTTGCAGCTTGTCACTTTTGCATTGGCCCAACAGTTTGGCATCATCTTTCGCAGCCACTTCCAAAGTCTGGGCATGAGCAGCTCCGAGCTGACCACCATTATCAACACACAGATCGCTGTCTCTGCCTTCACAGGTCAGTTTTCAAATCGAAACGAAATGATACGAAATGAATCCTTCCATCAACAAACCCAACTTCAGTAGAAAAAAGAAATGAATGTGGAACTTCACCATAAATTTATTAAATCAATCAATTTTACTCGTTCGAAGCTATAAGATAAGGTTGGTTGGGTATACTATATAGTGGACATAGCTATAGTGATGCTGAACTATATTAATTACATACATTGTGGGGTCGGAGACGTTTCCTTCTTCACGATATAATTATAATAGGGGTATGCAAATATTCATATCTAGTCAGAACTACGAATTAACCAGCAACAAGACGAAACTCAATATTAAATTTACATTTTCTAAGCACTTTTGAAAAACCCTTTTGGTATTTTTCCAAGAAAATAATAGATAAATATATAGATGAAATTGGAATTATTAAATAAGACTAAATATATATAAATAGACATTCTTCATGAATCTCAATTGGTAGTAATAAGTTGTTAATTTGAATAGATTTCAATGCCAGATTCAAAATTGCAGTCTGTGATAATACAAGAACCATTTTTAAGTATTTGCATTGCTATATTAATTGCCAAGTCCTTTTTTTGTCCACTGGTTTCAGGTCTGCTCAATGGTCCCCTGTTCCGTCGGTTTACGTATCGTGCGGTGGCACTGGTTGGCTCTGTGCTGACCTTTGCGGGTCTGTTCTGGATGGCGTTTGCTGGCACGTTCACCACATACCTGCTGAGCTTTTCGATTTTCTATGGGTTTGGACGTGGTCTGACGGTGTCTGCCTCCTCGCTGGCGGTCAACACATATTTCAAGGTGAAGCGACGCACGGCAACCGCATATCAGTTTGGTGTTGCCGGCCTGGGGCCGATAGTGTGCCCCTACTTTGCCACCTACATGCTGAAAGAGTTTGGCGTCCAGGGCACAACGATGCTGTTCGCTGGCGCCTCGCTGCACACGATCGCCTGCTCGCTGATCTATCAGCCGGTCAAGTGGCATGTGGTGAAGCGGGACAAGGATGCAGAGGCGCTGCAGCCGACAAAGACACAGGCGCTTTTGGAGGAGGAGGACGATGATATCATCAAGCATGTCGTCGAGCCAGAGACACCGGTGCTGCCACGCGCCAACGATGGCTGGTTTGGATCGCGTGCCTCGCTCAACAGCGCCGGCGCACGGAATCGACTCAACACCTGGGACAAACAGCAGGCAGCTGAGCATAGTCCACATGCCCACATGGAGCTGAGGCGTCTCAGCAGTCGCGACTCTGGCGGCGGCCGGAAGCAGCGCAGCATCTCTGTCAGCCACAGCATCAAGGAGGAGTCACATTCCCTGGCGAACGAGGACATGTCCGATTATGAATATGAGAAGCAGCCGGCCGATAAACTGGATCAGCAGCCACTAAACACATATCCACTGCTGACGGCGAAGGCGCAACAACAGTTGGAGGATGAGCGGGAGATGACCCGACGCAAGAAGTTGTCAATTTTCCAGAAGATTGTCATCTTCTTCGATCTGGATCTGCTGCGGGACATAACCTATGTGAATCTGGCCGTTGGCATCACGCTGATTAACTTTGTGGAAATCAACTTTGCCATCCTGACACCGTTCATACTCAGTGATTTGGGCTTCGATCACAATGAGATTGCATTTGCCATGTCGCTGCTGGGATTCTTCGATTTGGTAATACGCTTCCTGATACCGCTGATCACCGCCAAGTTCAATTGCAGCAATCGCACCTTCTTTGTGGTTGGCATACTTGGCATGTGCTTTGGCCGCGTCCTGCTCTCGATGACCAGCCACTTCTATGTGATGGCGGCCATCTTTCTCTGGCTGGGCTTGAACAAGGCCTTCCGCACCGTCTTCTGGTCCTTGATCATACCCAGCTATGTGCCACTGAAACGTTTACCCGCCGCCGCCGGCCTTCAGTTGCTGATGTCTGGAACATTTTCAATGGCATTCGGACCCGTAATCGGTGAGTGATTGGGAATGATTTGCCGTCATCTCCGTTGGTTTTTCCTTTTTCTTTTTTGCATGTTTTATTGATTTCCTATTTACTAACATTTATCAACATTTTAACATCCCCCCCTCGAACACACACGCACATCCCTCCCCAACCCAGGTCTGATACGGGATGGAACCAGCTACGCCTTCACCCTCAACTGCTTAAATGCGCTCTGCGTAATGGCGATTGCCCTTTGGTATCTGGAGGATTGCATCCGTGCCAGACGCCGAAAATCAGGGAAGGTTGAACAGCCCAACAGTCCACCAATCAACACGTAACCCCAACCAACCCATCCACATAGCGTCGTATAGTGTTTTTCTTCTGTTTTTTTTTTTTTGTTGATCTGAGTTCATATTATTCATATTATGATTTATATATGTGTGTTTTTTTTTATCGTTGTATTTTCATGTATAATGTTTTGTACATTTTTGTATATAATTGAATGTAGCAAATTATGTTAAATAATTATAATAACTCTTAATAATATGCGTAAGCTATCAAATTTCAAAAACCGATTTTATTTTATTGTATTGAATTGAATTGAATTGAATTGTATGGTTGATGTTTAAACTCCGATGCTGACGCGTGCGCCAATTAATTTACAATTGATTTATTCACTCACAATTGTTGCTGATACCCTACCATATCCGCAAGGATATTGCGACAATTGCGAACGTCTTGTAACACTGCTGATCAACTGCCAAAAACTCTTCAAGACCCACAATTTCTGCTGAGCAACTACCTGGAAAACGAATTTATTGTGGACTACTTTTGAATGTATATTTTTGGGAATGTTTTGAAGCCTGTTCAAGAATCATTTACAAATGTCTTGAAAATAATATCTTTGAGAAGTTGCTGTTGCCATTTACTATCCCAAAGTTATGAATCCATTTCTAAATAGTATCCGAAAAATAGATTGAACTTTATGCTCAAAAATTTGGGATTGAAATTGTTTATAAATTGGGAAATTGGTAAAATTAGCTATAGTTTTATTTATTGATTTAGTGTGGGCTTCAAACAGTGGACTGTTACTAAAGAATACAAATTTTGAAATCAATATCACATATTATAAGCTGTAATCCATACATCAGCAAGCGTATCTAGTCTTCGGCTTCACAAATCGGCAAAGCCTATATCTTTCACAGATTTCGAAATTGGAAGATTGATTCTGGGTTGGCCACGCCCAACCGGCTCACTGCCAGCCGTCAGAGTAGTATTTCCAGCTGAGAGCGTATTTTGTAGTCGGCTACGCCTGACTTTTATTTTTTATTTATTTTGTTTACGGTTGCCAGATATGGCGAGCCATGCCGGCGGCTCATCATCAGGCGATGTGTCATGCAATTGCCGATAATTGAATAGCGTGGCAGCCAATGCCGCAAGTAGCTAACAATGTTGCGAAATAGGCATTTGCGTGTGCGTGTGTGGAACCGTCTGCGAACCGTCCTTTGGCTGCTCGAATTCCGACAGATTAATGAAGAGCCTTAGCCGTGTTGGCCAGCTGGCTAGTCGATCTGCATTTGGGCCCCAACATAAACCGGTTAGCCAGTTGCCAGTTGCCAATTGCCAATTGCCAGTTTGCTGTTGCCAAGTGCGGCTTGTAAGCTGACTGAACTCGGCCAATAAACTAAACGCGAAAATGTGCATCTTTGAGCGTGGCAGAGACGGCCTCAATGTGGCAGTTAAATTAAGAATTTGCATAAATGTATTTGCGAACGCGAATGCAAAATGCAAGCTGAGGATCCACGATTAGTGTGAAACTAAAACTGGACCACGCTGACTAGACCATCATCGTTGCATCAGTGGCCAAAGCAGACCAGGCCAGGTAATCAGAGCAACATTGTTGCCCAGCTCAGAAACCGGCCCCTTTTATTATTTGACAAATTACTTAACTCTTGACTTTTGCAAATTTGTGTGTATCTGCTTTTATTGCCAAATCACGTATTTGCAGTATGAATAAACGCGTTAAGTCGAAAAATGACCGAGCCCAAAAATCATAAACACCTTCAGCAATGAGTCAAGTGCACAGTCCAAAATAGAAGTCATGAAATTCACATTTGAAGATAACGCAGATTGACGCACTGATTAAATAGACGGAAAAGTGACTTTTAATATGAGAAAGCGATTTATCTAAACATATATTTAGTATATATTTACATATGTAATTTCTAATGTATTAATTGATATTCAAAGAGAGTCCAGAGAGCCCTTTTTTTATCTCTGGTAAATAGTTACATTATACTCGAGGCAATTGCTGATATTCCTTTAAATTCTAAGTGCGATTCCAACTCAAATTGATTGGTAGCACTTGAAGATGGTTCGATATTAATTGGTGTTATCAAATGAATTGATATATCGATATTAATCGATATTAATCGGTGTTATCAAATGAATTGATATATATATATATATATGTATATATATGTATGTGTGTATAACTAAAGATTTTAGCTAAAGTGCTTCCAAATACGCAAAAACAGTAAAAACTACATACTACAAACGTACTATATACATATATATATACTAATTAGTATACTATATACTACTATTTTCGATGATTACAAAACAGAAACAATATTTTTTAATGACCTATAATGAATTTAAAATAAAAAAGCAAGTGTAAAAAGTAATAACACTGTGCTTATAAGACAATCATATATATATATATATATATATATTATGTATTACATACATATAAATATATATTTATATATCCATATATGGGAGTACATATGTACATTAGATATTCAGACATTAGCGAATTTAGGCAAACAACACGCATGCAAACGGATACAGATACGGATACGAATACAACTAAACAAATTCCAGACTTGGTTAAACGAGTGCTGTTCAAAAACTAGCTCATTAAATCATGTGCAGCAAATTTTGTCTCGAATTTCTGTATATTCTGTTGAGGAACAATTCCTATTAAAACAAATTATAAAAACTGTATAAGATCCACGCTCGGATCTATATGCAGACCGATTTATTGTTAATTGGCTTTGGATTGTGCAGTGGGCAAAGTCAAAAAGGTTTTGCGTTTTCTTGCGTATTCCGCTGCTAGCTAATTTTATGAGTTCTCATTGTGAAATTTAATATTTAAATAATGCTTGTCATCTAGTCTTGCACGTACACACACACACACACATGCACGCACGCACACTCAGACAGTATTTATGTTAGTTTTGCGATAATTGCACAGTATTTCCTATTTATATATATATATTTGTACATATATATATACGTACATTTGTATTTACTATATAATTATCTTGCTTGTTTTGTCGGTGTTCGCCAAAACTAATGTTATATTTGCTCTGAGAAATCCCAAAGCACCTATTTTCAAGCTCTGGCGATTGAAAGAGAACAGAGAGAAGAGATAGAGCGAGAAAGAGAGGAGAGAGAAGAGAGGAGCCGCGAACAAGAATCAGTGAAAACTAAAAACCAAATGAGTTTGATCGGCACACGCTGAATTGTCGTCATCAGTCAAGCCATGCTCAGAGCTAATTGAAAATAAATTAAATTGGCGCGCGAGAAGTTAAACGTTTCCAATAAGTTTAAGAATACTCATTATTATTATTATAACATAAAATCACACATATGTATGCATGTGTATTGTAAGATTAGGCTTTCAGTTGCGTCCCTTGCTCACCAGCAGCTTGAATAATTATATAAAATAATCATATCGAATCTATATAAGTACATATACAATATTGTATATGTAAGTATATAATCATACATACATTTTATGTCGATATGACTACTGTATCGTTAATTATCCATCAATCTCTTCGTGTATCTACCTGTTTTTTGGTTTCCAATTTTTGTGTGTGGCCGGGTTCAAAGGTTTTAATGCGAAAGATTTCGACAGCTGGTCAGCATTAGAATCAAAATGCCGCAACCGCTGCTACCGCTACCCCGCTGGCTCTGTGAGTTTCAGTGTCAGTCGAACCGATCGTCGCATTTAAAAATTGATAATGCCAACGTTAGAATAAATGTTTTATTGTTGTTGTTGTTGCTGCTGCTGCTAATGCCTTAACCCATGTGCGAATCACAAAACACGAAGACAGCGCGAGAGAGCAAGAGATAGAGAGAGAGAGCGGGAGGAGGATTGAGAGTGAAAAGTGGTCAAGTGCATGGTCGTTGCAGACTACTAATCCCGGTTCGTCTGCTGCAGCCCACGCATTCGGTTAACAGTTAACGCTTTGCCTCCGCACCAATTGCTTTACTCTCTTTGCTCTTATGATTTGAGTGCTCAAATTGAGTGTGTGTGAATGCATGTGTGTGTGTGTGTGTGGTGATAGCTAATAAACATGTTTAAACCACGCCATGAATACCCTCTAACCTAATCAGTGCACAGCATACAATTTCAATTTATTGGTCATGCCGAAGAAAAAAATCAAAATTCAATACATATTTTATTTTAGAGTTTTCAAAATGACATTGTTCAATTCGATATGAAAAATGGCATATTTTATAAATTTCATCTTTAACATATGGGGAGAGTACATGTTGATATGATCGGTGTCACTGCCCAGTCACTCAGTCACTGTTACACAGCATTGGTTTAGCATGCTCGCCAAACTGCCGCACTTGAGAGTGTAGGGTATGTAGCTATAAAGCAGACGGCAGTATCTGCTGCCAAGCAAGTCGAGTGCTGGACGCCTAGCAGTTAACAACGACACAGTCAGTTGAGCCAAAGAATCGTGTGTGCGTGTGTGTGTGTGTGTGTTCGTACGTACATGTGTGTGTGCGAATGTGTTTCCATACATTCAATCACATCGAAATTAACATTTTTAAATTTAAATTTACATTGTTTAAGCCGCGTTTTTGTTGCCATTTTAGCCCGCTCAATTAGACCCGGGCGCTCTTTTGTGCAAAATACACCAAACGAAACAAAAACGACAACCAGCCAAACTCTTTTTTTTCCTGTGTAGTGTTAACCAGTCGGCGTATTTTATTTATCAAACAAAATACCAACCAGCAAGTGAACAAAATAACATCTACTTTGAAGCAGCCAATGCTGACGCCGATGCATAAAAGGCAAAAAACTACCGTGTAAGTTAACCAATAGCAACAAGTGTTAGTAAAAAAAAAACTTACCCAAAAAAAACAAAAAAAAAAAAAGAATAAAAAGCAGTCTGACTTGGGGCATGCGCCCTTTGACAACTGCCCCAACGGGGGTTCCCACATGAAGGCCTAAATTGAATTTAATGAAAATCTTTTTCCAACGCCAAAGAAATTCAGTTTACAAAATTAAATCTTTATGTTTAATTTTTTTGTTTTTTGTTCACTTTACTTTGCGTGTCCGGTAGAAGTGGGGTGGGGGGAAGTATAGAATGTGGTTGCGAAAAGTGCATGCAAATATTACAAGTCATCGACGGGAAACTTGTTGTTAGAGAGGGGAAGTAAATGTCTAACAAGTTTCAAGGCCGCATAAAAATGTAAAAATGTTGCTTTAAAGTTGAAACATTTCGATTCGATTTTAATACTTTCACATGCATCCATTGCTCTACCAGCAAACTCATTTAATCAATTCATCGACAGCTACATAAACAGAAGCCTATCGCTTATCTTTTGGTTTTTTTGTTATTTCATTTTCGATTGGCCAAGTTAATAATAGACCCTCTGCTAAGAAAGTGTCAGAACGAACAGTCGCAGCAAAATCAGCCAAAACATAAAAGAAAGTGTTCAAATTTGCATAGAAATCGACTTAAAACCAAATTGTAAACAACTCTTAAAACCATTTAGATATGATACGATGTAATATGAGTCAAGCATTTTCAAAAATGTTTGAAATCAGCTTGAATAAAGCGAAATCAATGTGCCCATCAGCAATCAGTAGGCATCATGTCAGAATGTAGATTTATATATACCTTTTATATCCATTAAACTAAAAACTAAAACACAGGTGCCTCCCTCATAAAGATGCTATGAAGAACTGTGAAGCGCATCTGAATGGAAGAAAAGGCCAGTTTGTAAACAGCTGTCACAACACGAATGATATTTTGTATTCAGAATAGCGTTATCGTTTTGCTAATTCCACAGAAAAGAATCAAAAGTGAATGCAACAACAAAAGTGAATTAACATTTTGCCTTGGCTCATTTTTTTGCCAGTGTAGATAATACATACGCATTGACTCTGGGTCTTTTTGGTTAGCTGGATGTAAATTTAGATTATCAGTCGGGTCACAGGCATAAAGGGGGTGGGGGAGAGGGAGATGAGGGGGAGAGGAGAGGGTACTTATCGCTTGAAGTGGAATCACATTCAATAAACGTGCCAATCGATAAGTCTCTGGTCGAAAGATAAGCAGGCGTTGGCGATTGCACATTTCTATTTTAAATATACAGTTAGATATATAGATGTAGATATGGATAGTTTATGTGTGTATGAATGGATGTATGCACGGGAATTTCGATAAATTCATCTGTCAGTTGGTGGATCTCGTTCATGTCATGGTTGACAGCTCACCCAAGTGGAATTAGCATTGAATGATGATGATGGGGTTTTTTTTCGGTTCTAGTCCGATCTCAAGTGGCCTTTTTGGGCTGTCTGCAATACGTATTGAATTTCACTTGCGTTCCCCTTCACGGAAACACTTAAAACACACACTTTAGCGGAGTCAAATTGAAATACGTGAGTTTATTTGGGCGGGTGCACCGAGAACCAAATTCAAAAAAACTCAGCCTTAAAACCCAAAAATCAAGTTGACTTGAAATGCGCATTAAATGCATAAACAAGCATTTGAACCAAAACGAAAATAACAAAAAAACAAAAAAAACCACAAACCCAAACTCTGAGTCGGAACGGTTCGGGCCGGGGTACAAAGGGGCGCGACACATGTGAGAATGTGACGTGTGTTGGGATTATTTTGTGGCAACCTTTGTGTGCAGCTGTACTCAACTTCAACTGCAGCACAATAAGCAGAACAAGCTGAACAGCGAGGCAAGAACAAAAATCAGAATGCAGCTAAACATTATGCCAAAGCACGAAACCAACAACGCACCAAAGGCAAAACACGTCTGTTCATTATCAATGGCAGGCAATGTTTAATTAAATGCATTTCTCTAATATGCAAACCACAATGCAATTCGCCCCCACGCCAAACTTCACTCAATTGCCAAGACAACCAACCACACAGACAAGTCAGCAAAAGACAAAGTTTGGCATGATTGGCATGCATGGTCCAACAAAAGGAAATTCAATTTGATTTTGCATCTGCAGTGACCACTTTCAGTTGTGTAATTAATGGCTAGGAACATGAATCCATTGTATTGAAATGCATTGCATTTAATCAGTGCAAATTTGGATTATTTTCAATGCTCAAATGAATTCATAAATGTATCACTCATGTCAATTAATCACAGATTGGTTGAGATCGCTGCTAACTGCTAACTGCAAACTGCAAACTGCTAATTGCTTACTGCTAACTGCAATTGTATAACTCTGTCTCTAGCAATATATCAATTATTATATTACTGATTGGTTGTATTTGTTGGATCAGTGATCAATAGATTTTATTTGTCAAACAGTAGGTGTTGTCCTACACGTGTGGTAGATGGTCAATAAGTATTTGCCACCTCGACTGATCTATTGGTCTATTGATTCAGATTGAGCACACACACACACACACACACACACACACAGAGAGAGAGAAAAATGTGTGCGTATCTGTGGATGTGCGATTCTTCCACAAACCAATAAGCGCTCCAACAACTGTGTGCTGTGTACGGGGTGCTTACTTGAACCCATATCTATGGGCTTTAATCAACACTCATTGACACAATTTAATTGTACGGCAACGATGAGCACAATTGTCTCCATGTACACTGAGCGAAAAAAAACGAAAAGAAACGAAAACAACAAGTGTATCTACAAAACGATGAAGTGCAAAAGCTAATTATAAACTGATTTGCCAGAGGCACAATCAAAATGCCGATCAAATCGAGTATTGACTATGAAAACATATATCTGCGAATGTTAGTTCTAGTGTGCCCTTATCGCTTAGTGTATATGTATACATATATATATATATATATATATGTGTGTGTGTGTGTGTGTGTGAATGTGTTTATGGCTGAGAAATTGCGCCGTCTGATTAATCTCAATTAAATGGCGAACAAGCTGCCAATTGATTGGCGACAACAAAAATGAAGCCTATACTTCCGCTTCAAGCGCCGGACACGAGAGACATGCATGTGCATGCCATACACACACACACACACACACACGCAGGCACACACATTAAGTTAGGCACCTTTGAGGTGCGCTCCTCAACATTATTAGATACACCTGTGCAACACGTTGTACCAATGCGATATACACCCCTCTAAGTGTACAAATATGTGAACTTGAGGAACAAGTGTTTCATTATTTGTCTTCTGGCTCCGTGCCTATTGCTGATATTATTATAGACAGAGAGAGAGAGAGAGGGAGAGCGGCAGAGAGAGATGGATGTCAAAGAGAACGATATAATCAATAGCGCCGCCATCATCAATGCCTATCTATCTACACGTGTATATCGATGTCTGTGCTGCAGTCTTATCTTTGCGTGAGTCAACAGCACAGACTAATTACCTTAACTACTGCCCTGCTGCACAGTGAGTGAGAGAGAGAGAGAGAGAGGGAGAGAGAGAGAGAGCTTGATAAGCTCCAGTTGATAGCATAGTCCATCATAGCCGAACATAGTCGATATCTTGTTCTGCAGTTGAGTTTTATGCCACTTATCGCTCAAGTCTAAGTTACAACACATCTGATTCAGCTTGTGGCGCCTCTTGTGGCAAGTGCATTTCTGTACTCAGACCTAATTAGTATCCATCATCTCTAAGAATATTGATATCAATGGTAATTGAAAACTCATTTCATTCATTCTAATCATCGTTGCTCGTCTGCTCGATCAAATCACAAATAGCAAATGACAAACACCAAATGACAAATAATCGAAATCAAACTAAATACGCTAAATCAAATATGCCGCATGAATGAAATCGCGGTAACGCTTAAAACCGTTAGTCGGCGCTACACAAATTATCACGATTTGATATACACCTGTACACATATACATATATATCAAATTATATACATGCATATTGAGGGCAATCATTTAATGCGATGACGATGCCTTTGCGTTGTGTAATGCTAATAGCAGCGCATTTTTTATTACTGTCCATGCGGCATGACTTGCAAAAACAGAAACAAACAACAAATTTAAAAAAAAAAAAACCAAAAAACACAATGTTATCACGCTATGGCGACGACAAAGACAAATAACAAATCACAACTCTCAGGTTGAGATCGACAGGTTGTGATCGAAAACCGGTAATCGCGATGACGACGATGACGCTTTTTAAGTATCTGTTTTTGTTTTTGCTGTTGTTTTTGTTGTTGTTCTTGTTGTTGTTCTTGTTGTTGTTCTTGTTTTTATTTTTATTTGTATTTAATTTTATTTTGTATTTATTTTTGCCGGTCAGCTTAGTGGTGGCTACGAAGAGTGTCTTAACTCGCCGTTGGTTGGCCAAGCGAAAGTTTTGACATGCACACAGACCAGGCACAAGGCACCAGTTACCAGTTAGCAGTTAGCAGTTAGCAGGCACATCGTTGATCGATGGTCGGCCTCAGTGCGAGGCTGTTAAGTGCTGCTGCTCCCCTTTTCTTAGTCCCTGTTCCGATCACTGTTTCAACGTCTCGCCTGACGGCCTGCGTGGACTGTGTGGACTGCCTCCTGACACTGACACTGACACCGACAACGACAACGACAGTCTCTTGCCTCTTGAATCTCTGACAGCGGGCGTCAATTTATGGCACGCTTCGATGGAGTTCAATGGCAAAAACAAGACGGTTGACGTTCACCATCCCAATCTCTCAATCGCAATGAAGACATCCAAGTGCCAAGTGGCAAGTGCCAAGTGCCAACTGCCAACTGCCAACTGCCAACTGCCAGCATCACAGCAACACAGGATCACAGCCAGTGCATCAGCGACAGACTCAGTTTCGTCTCCGAATTATCGCTGCATAAATAGTAGCCAAGCACTGAGGGCGACATCAATGTCACAAAGATTGCCTGCTCCCCACAGCCCACACCCCACTTCCAACTGCTCCTCCTCTTTCATCGTCAGCCCACATTTTAGTCTCTTCATTATTTTTACAACCAAACCATTTTGAAGTTTCTTGCCTTTTGTTTTGCTTGTGTCTTTGTTTTTAATGAAGAGCTCAATGACTGCGAAACTGTTCCCCTGGTTCTGGTTCTGGTTTTCGTTCTGGTTTTCAGTTTACGACTGTTCCCGTCTATTCCCTTGTGTGGCCAGCTCGATGGCATCGGAATTCATTGATCCCGCTGAACCGGCACACCCGCTAAGTGATTTCCTTTTGGTCTTTTGGTCTTTCGGTCTCTTGCAGGAGTCTCTTCTACTTGCATCGTCGCGTTTTGCATACAAAATCGCTAAAACGATTGCCGCCTTTTCTCATGTCTCTCATGTCGCGCCCGTATATGAAAAAAGAGACGATATAAAAACCAAATAGATTATATATATAACTATATAAATATAGATAGACCCGTCCCTAATGTGTACGGGATGGGCATACGTTGTCAAACGTTGGCTGCAATGCCAATTAGCAATTAGAGCATTATCTAGCATTAGTCAGGCATAATGATGAGGTGTGCCACGTCGATGGAGTCCTATCCCTCATTGATAGTCCACAATTCTCCGGCACAATCAAATGGCGACAATATCGAACAACTATTATGAACATGGCACATCAAGGCAGATTATAAACCGTTTATCAGTTCACATAATCACTTCAAATTGCTCTGGAAATTTGCATTGAGTTTAAGTTTCATGGTGATTGATCCGATGGAATACAAATCTCAGATTCAATCGCTTATCAATGTGCGTCTCTCAAGTGATGTCATCATAAAGATCTTGCCTGTTTGCTAGGCACTGGATCAATGTCACCCCGCCTTCTATCATCCCAGATCAAAGATTAAACGAATAATTATGCGCTTGAACTGACATAAGCAACGGTATTGATATTGATAGTATTAATACAACAGCACAGAACCGAACCGAATAAGCAGAATAACTGGATTTGTATCAATGATATTTTATTCTTGATACTATAAATAATTAAGCTTTTGCTGGAAGTATTTCAAATACATATAAACATATATACTTAATCAGTTGCCAACCAAATCACGATCCGATCGCTAAATTTAGACTTTAGTCTTTTTACATAATTACTTCGAATTGTTATTTGCATGTTGTCTAAAGCTCTCGCTATCGCTATCGTTATCGTTATCGTTTTGCATAACTGGAATACAGGTGCTTCTGACATCTGGCCGCCACAACCATGGAGAAGTCAACGCACACACAGAAGAACTACGCTTGTGTCTACAATGAGACAACGAAGCCAAAGAAGCCGAAGCGACGCGACAAGAGCGATCTGGGACCCGATTTTGTGGCGCCCGATGGCGGCTGGGGTTGGGTCATCTGTCTCGCAGCTGGCCTCAACAATGTGAGTAGCTAAAAGTGCCTCCAAACGGATCTGTTAACCAAGCCAATGACTGACAATGACTGGCATCCGCAGTTCTTTATGTTTCCAGCGCTGCAGCAGTATGGCCTGATATACAGGGTGCGCATGTCATCGCTGGGATTCGATGCCAAGGAGACGACAATCATCGTGAACGTGGTGATGACCCTCTCCTCGATAGTGGGTAAGCAGTGCATACCTTATAATATACATATATATACATATATTTCTATATGCAGATTTAATTGCAAAAATTGGTTTAATTCAAAATGAAAATAATAAATTAATAGAGCTTTAACTTATTGGAGGCTTAATCGGTTTCCGATTTGTAAACACTTTGAATGTGCTTTATTCAATACTCAATTTTAAAGAATACGATACGATTTGTAATAAACTTCTCTTAAGATGGATAAGATCACTTATTGGCCATGCCAAAGCCTGTCTGTCAACAATTTCAAAATTTGACAATTCGATAATGTTGCAAATTTGCAAGGCACTTTAATGACTACTATCAACATTATTATCTGTCTTAATTATCCAACAAATGCGAAAAGAAATACCCAATTGACTTACGAGACTTTTAAGCTTAATGATATCGGTTTGATAATTGTTTTCCAAAAATGATTAGCGAGTTGAAATTTACATGATGATTATCGAATTTTGCAGGTATTTTCAATGGTGCCATGTTTCGACGGTTCACGTTTCGCCAGGTGGCCATAGCGGGCACCACTTTGGGCTTTCTGGGCATATTCCTTTCGGCCTTCTGCACCACCGTGTGGCAGTATATTATTTGTCTGTCCCTTATCTATGGTGTCGGTCTCGGCCTGGCCATGGCGGCCGTATCGCTGGCTGTTAACACATACTTTATGCTGAGTCGTCGACGCGCCACTGGCTTTTCGTGGACAATAACGGGATTGGGGCCGATTATCTTTCCGTATGTGTCCACCTTTCTGCTGGAATACTATGGCGCCCAAGGCACCATATTGATATATTCGGGGATCGCATTGAATGCCGTACTCTGTGCCCTCACACTGCAGCCGGTGATGCGGCATGTCCGCAAAGCTGAGAAGCCCGAAACCGATGTCAACGAGCACAAGGAGCAGCCGGAGACACTCGAGGCCAATGGGAATCTGCTGACGTCAAACAATGATCCATGGTGTGACTATGAGTGCAAATACTGTCAATATCAGAAGCGCTCCAAGCGTGGCATCTTCTCATCGCAATATTTATACATCGACAACGATCTGGAGAATCCGGTCTTTGAGATAACCGATCCGGGTACACCGATGCTAGCGCGTGCCAACGATGGCTGGTTTGGATCGAAGCTATCGCTGGCATCCGAGCGTCGCCAGGTGCTGTTGCGTCAGGCCTCCGTTGCCGTTTCGGCGGCAAAGGGTAGTCGTGAAAATCTGGACAGGCCGGAGGAGGCCAGAGAGCTGACAGATCGAAAGGGATCGTCTCCGGCGGTGACTGCTTTGCCCAAGTCAAATTATTTTCATCGCGAACGCGACGATATCGCTCGATATGCAAGCAAGGCGAGCATCTATTCCAAGCATGGCGGCGAGGAGCTGCTGCACTGCACCTGTGCCGAGGATAAGGTGCTGCTCGAAAAATCCGCCGAAGCGCTGCGATTGCAACAGGTGATACTGCAAGACGCCGAGGAGGCTGAGGAGGAGGCCAAGCGCAAAATGTCCTTCCGTCAGAAGGTCTCCAAATTCTTTGATCTCGATCTATTGCGCAATTTCACATTCGTCAATTTGGTGATCGGCATGAGCATAATGATGTTCGGTGAGATGAACTTCTCGGTGCTGACACCGTTCATCCTGAACAGCTATGGCTACACGGACAAACAGTGTTCGCTAGTGATGTCCTTGCTGGCGTGCATGGACATCTCGGTGCGCTTCCTAGCACCACTCTGCTTGGATAAGGTTAAGCTGGATAATCGGGTGCTGTTTGCCTTTGGCATTGTGTGCATTGCTGTGGGCCGTGTCATTGTCACAATGACATCATCTTTCGACATAGTTATTGGTATCTTTCTGCTGATTGGATTTGGCAAGGGATTCCGCACCATATTCTCCCCTTTGATCATACCCAGCTATGTGCCATTGCGTCGCTTGCCCGCCGCATCTGGACTGCAGCTGATCTTCAACACGATCTTCTCGCTGGCCATGGGCCCCCTACTGGGTACGTATCAAATGCAGATCCATATCCAACTCTTAGCATCCTTCTAACATATTGTTTGATTTTTCTTCGCAGGCATTATCACTGAAGCCTTTGGCTACAGCGCCACCATCCATGCCATTAATTTACTGACAATCCTTGCATTGTTAATGTGGTTCACCGAGTCGGTGGTTCGGCGAGTCATCGGCAAGCCGTATAATCCACCGGAACAGTGAAGAGTAGAGGCATCGTCTTTGCCACTGGAACTGGACTACTTATGCAGCCAACCAGTGTAGAACTACACACAGATTATAGATCTAGCATGTCTTGAGCATAGTATTACCTTAAGCGAACGTTCGTCGTTTCTTCGTCGTTTATATATACATATATATATTTTTTTTAACTTTGCTATAATTATAAGGAAAGATGAATTTTTTTTATAGTCTTAGTTCAATTTAGCTACATTTAATATGGTAATATAGTTTAAATTTAAAAAAAAGAAAAGATATTCATAAGTATGTGTGTTTGTTTTCAAAAATACATCCATAGTTACCAAAAAGGCTCTTGTTTATTTTGGGCGATATGGTCACACTATGTTTCGATTGGATACATTTGGTTGCTGCATTGGCTAAATCGTTGTTGAACAACGAACAAAAATGTGGCATACTTTTAGGGGCGATACGAGAAAAAGGCTCAAACTCGTCCATATTTTAGCACACATATTCGAAGGCCATGATGCGTTCGAGTCGCTACGATCAGCTTCATCGAACTGCATTCACAGCATATGGGATTGTCTACGAACCACAACACTTGTAATAAAATTACTGCAAGGACGATGGGGATGTCCATTGGCCAAAATAAAATGTTTGACAAGGATATGGTCGGGCAGCATCAGCTTTTTTACTGCTCACAAGAATGCCTGTTTATTTCAGCAGCTGTTTATTGTTTCTTTTGTATCTGCAGGCACTATTTGCATTCCAAAGAACTTCCGGTCAGTCCTTGCAATTCCGTCAGATCTTTACATATTTCAAATTTACTTGTCCCTATTCAAGTGCATCGAGGTGTACAAATGCAAACACATATACACATCTGGCCATTAAAATAGGTGTGAAGACAACCAATTAGTCGAAAGAAATATGCATGACTGCTTTATTAGTTTATTTACTATGGAATTCTTTACATTTCAAATAAATTTATCTGTCATTTTTTGTTTAATTTCAGTATGAAATCGACTCGACTTAAGAGCGTTATAAAGAATACAATTGATGTAGCTAAGCAATTGTTCATTTTCTATCCTCAGCGATGCAGCGATGTTCTTGGCCCATTTAATATTTTAGTGGTTATGCTGGTTTTAATTAAGAAACCAAACTTACAAATGAAAATATTTTATATTGGACATGATTCAATTTTAATTATTAATTAATTAATAACTAATTGTCTTCACAGCTATTAAACTGCCCAGCTGTGTACATGTGTGTGTGCGTGTGTGTGTGTGTGTGTGTGTGTGAGCACTCAATTACAGATAACAGGAGCAGCGATTAACAGTGGCGCTGTTAATTAACAGACAAAGCTGCAAGCATTGGCACTTGTTGTCGGTGGTCGGTTGTCGGTTGTCGGTTGTTGGTTGGCCTGCCTGACATTCTGTCGTTCGGCCAGTATCGAGGTCTATCAATTGTTTTTTTTTTCGGCGTTGCGCTGATTCGCCAACAGGCAACAGCATCGGCGTTCAGTTCGCTTGAGCAGCTAAAAGCGTCGAAACGAGAAACGAGCGTTGCAAACTGCAAACTGCGAACCATTCATAAGCCGTCTCGCCATTTTCCGTTGACAACCGCGAACCGCGTACCGCGATCCATTAAGTGGTAGCCATTACTAACAGCGTGCCAATTGGACAATTCATATTGCAATTGGTTTCGGATACGGCGGAATACGAAATACGGATTCGAAAATTTAGTTGTCTCGTTTGTTGGATTTTGTGTTTTTTTTTTAGTTTTGTTTGAAAGACGCTCGCGTCTACCAATGACAAGTGAGCACAACCTAACCCCACCCCAAACACCAACCCCCAAACCAACCTCCACCCTCACCCCCCCCCCCCCCTCGCCCAGTGCGTGCGGCAACCTTGGACTTGATTGAGGTGCCAAAGTCAAAACCATTTAGCGATGTAATTGCTAAATCTTGTAACAGTGTGTGTGCGTGTGTGTGTGTGTGTGTGTTTGGGTAAAAATAAATTGCAAAGGCAAAGGCAAAGGAAAAGCCAATGGCATCTTTTTTTTATCTTTATTATTTTGTTGATTATCCCCCCTCCAAGCTGGCGAATCAGCTGCCAATTTTCGCAATTGCCAACACGAAGCAAGCCGTATAATATATATATATATATATATATATACGATTAAGAATGTGTGCAAATAAAAGGCGTTTAGCGATTACATGACGGCTAAAAAGTGATTAGCTGTAAACCGCTCTTATCACAAATGGCGGCAAATAGCCGCTCACCTGTCGCTTTATCGAAGCTTTGCGGTATTTTTATTTATTATGCACTGGCAGATATTAATAAATGGCTGGGATTTACTGTTGCCGACCACATAGAAAACTTCGCATCGATTTAGTGAGAGATTTGCGAATGTGTCGAAGAGGACCAACAACTACATATCCAGCAATTTACAGCTCCGACGAACGCAATCTAATCAATGTTATCAGTATTATCAGTGTTATCAGTTAGTGATCAATAGTTTTACACAGGCACACACGCAAAGACACATCTAAGGAGAGCAGTACTTGTTTTCTAGTGTTGTATCTATCTGTTTGTTGAGAGCAAGCCAATCGCTTGGCTGTCGGTCGAGTCTAGCCACTTAAGGTAAATATTTGCTGAATTCGCTCCATTCGCTTCAATTTTTGTGCAGTGTACTCACAGATAAATATCAAATCGATGATAAACCGATTAACCGCATACTTTTGTATATTTGATGTTGCAAACTGATCGCAATTGCGATCTAAGCAATTCAATTAAATTGCTTATCAGAAATTAGCTGAGACTTGCCAGACGTGGCTTCTTATCAGTGACCTCTCTTTGGCATTTCACATGGTACATTCACAAACTTAATTATGTATATACCAGTACTATATACACATATTGGTATATAGCAAGCATACCATATGATTCACACACGAACATCGCAAACGATTTGCGGACTAAATCGAAGTCTGGGTCTTTCACTCTCAAATGCGCATGCTGATAAGCAATGCCAAATATTCCAGTGATCCACATATTTTTTAGCAATGGTTACCAAACGACCCGGCCATGAACCCGGCATCGCCTGACCGATAACAATAGCAAGACACATAGATCTAAAGGCAATACATAATCCAACCGAGTTACTTCAATTGCGACCCAACGCAATGCCACCGGTGACAGTAAATCTTAATCATCCATAAAGATCATCTTGTTTGAAGGAATGTTTCATTGGCAGCAAAGTAAAGTATCAATTGAAATAAACAAGGCTGAATCAATAATTTAAATTCCTCAATTGAGAACTGCAACGTTGCTTGTGCTGTTGTTAAAAATGTTTACATCATTCAAGAAATTGCCTTAACACTAAAATCAATCATGATTTATACCTATTTTAGAGAGTTCCTCAACAGATTGTAGATTGTAGATTGAAATATTGCTAAGAACACAGTTTCTATTTCTATTCTATTCTATTCTTTTCTATTCTAACAAGATTATTTCGTTCTCGTTTGTGGACTTTGGAGGCATCGCTGGGATTAGGAATATGACACCACAGGAGAAAAAGGTGTATGGGGATACCACACAGCCGCTGCCGAGGCGTGATCGGGGCTACTACAATCGAAAGGACAAGAGTGATCTTGGCGAGCATTTTGTGGCACCCGATGGCGGCTGGGCGTGGCTGGTGTGCGTAGCCGCTGGCTTATCCAATGTTGGTAAAATTTCAAGCAAAATCACAACCAAATGCGAATGATGCCATCAATCCAATCATTGTGTTTTCCCTGTTCAATAGTTATCACTGTATCCGTGCCTGCAACAGTTTGGCTTCCTGTTCCGGGAACGGCTTATCAATCTGGGCATGTCCAGCTCACAGGTGACGGCCATTATCAATACAAACCCAGCGGTATCAGCCTGCACGGGCCTCCTCAACGGTCCAATGTTTCGGCGCTTCACCTTCCGCCAGGTGGCCATGGCTGGCTCCCTGCTCTGCTTCACCGGCATAGCCCTCACAGCCTTCTGTGAGACCTTTGCTGGCTACATCTTTGCATACGCCGTTCTTTATGGTAAGTTAATTGGTCAAAAGATAAATTGGACAATTTCCATATATAGTGAAAATTTTCGTATATTTTTGGATTAACGAAGAATAAGCAAAAAAAAAACGCGAAAAAGCCAAATCAGATTTATCGTATTTTGTATATTTTACTAACGGATTGGTCGCTTTTAGGCTTCGGCATGGGGATTAGTGTGAGTGCCTCCTCGTTGGCCATCAATACGTATTTTCAGCAGAAGCGTCGACGCGCCGCTGGCTTCTCGTGGACAATAACGGGATTGGGACCGATCTTTCTGCCGTATCTGGTCACATTTCTGCAAAGCGTCTACGCTGTGCAGGGAACCGTGCTGATCTTTGCAGCCAATTCGCTGCACTCGTTTGTCAGTGCGCTAATTTATCAGCCGGTGCGCTATCATGTGGCACCAACTCTAATGCAGGTGGAGCAGCAGCAGCAGCACCAGCAGCAGCAGCTGGAGACACAGGCCACAGAGATTTTATGCGTCCATTGTGCGCAGCAGCAAAAGCGAGAGCCGGGCGGCATCTTCTCCAGTCAGTATCTGTGCCAGGACGACGATGCACAGAGGCCCGGCTACGAGATTATTGAGCCGGGCACGCCAATGTTGTCGCGCGCCAATGATGGCTGGTATGGATCGAATCTATCGCTGAATCGCTCAACCGGACGCAAGCGATTTCGCACGGTATCCAGCTGCAAGGATTTGGAGCATACACAGCGATTGCATTGCCCGATCAACGAGGAGGATCAGCAGCAGCAGGACACGGAGCGGGACTTCTTGCGGCCCAACAATTTTCGGCGGGAACGCGAAGAGTCCAATCTGGAGTCGCGGCTCGGCTGCACCTGTGCCGAGCAGCGGGCCCTCTACGCATCCCATCAAGCAGCGTTGCCCGAGCAGAACAACAATGATGAGACACAAACGACGGAAACTCTGGCAAGGATGTCCTTCAGACAGAAGCTGGTCACGTTTTTCGATCTGGATCTGCTGAGGGACGTTACGTTCGTCAATCTGGTTGCCGGCCTGACGGTCATCAACTTTGGGGAGCTCAACTTCTCAATCCTGACACCGTTCATACTAACCGACTTCGGATTTGACACGCCACAGATCACCGTGGCAATGTCACTGATGGCCGGCATGGATATCACAATGAGATTTCTGGTGCCGTTCATTACCGAGAAGATGACTTGGGATAATCGTGTCTTTTTTCTAATTGGCGTCGTTGGCATCGCCATCGGGCGTACCATTGTTGCCGGCACCAGATCCTTTGCGGTCATCCTCTCCTGCTTTGTGTGGATCGGCTTGTGCAAGGGAGTGCGCACCATATTCTGGCCACTGATCATACCTGGCTATGTGCCATTGAATCGCCTGCCAGGCGCCTCCGGACTGCAGCTACTCATCTCAGGCCTATTCACGCTCATCTGCGGTCCCCTTGTCGGTGCGTGTCCATCCAGCAGCACAACAATGCAGCTCCACCCATTATCCATTTGTAATTAATTCATTTACAATTTCAGGTCTTGTTCGGGATCGCTACAACTATTCGGTGACGCTGCACTGCCTGGACGCACTGTCATTTGTAGCAGCTGCCTTGTGGGCTCTGGAGGCGCTGCTGCGACGACACAGAAGCAAACGGGTCAGCTGATCAATATATATATACATAAATAACTTTTTTTTGTTAATGTAATAGTACTTATAATTTAAGAGACAAACCGTACTTATTAAAAAAAAAATTACAGAAGAACAACGCAGCTCAAAAGCTGGCGAAGGCACCTGAAAACACTGGAAAATCTACGAATTTAAGGCATACTTTTGGGCTGAACAATAAAATCTAAAATTCTGTTTAGCAAGTCAAAAATGTGCAACGTGTTTTTAGGCGCAACCCAAATTTCTGCCATAATTTTCTTGTCCGAATTTAGCTACCGAACGGCATTCAAGAATTAGGAGATCAAAACACTTGTTAAATCACTTGCAGGATGAGCGGAAAGTGAGTCCAAATCCAAAGCGAACGCAATTTTTAGAAAAATATTTATTTCTCTGCCAAATGCAGGGACCTCCACTAACGAACTGCTTTCAGGGATTAAAGGTTCGTTTAGATATCAACTTCAGCCGGGTCAAAACAAAAAGTTGTTCATGTCCTTTGACACGGATTCATATCTCAGTTATTGCATACAAATAATACAAATAATACAAAATGTGTTAGCAAAAAAATATGTTTATTAATAGTATTTAATTGTTTTTTTTTTCTGTTGATTTGTCTTTAAGCTTAACGACTGCCTATTTGCTTTCTCCATCTCCTTCAATCTCTTTTTGGTTTTACATCTATCTCTTTCGCACTCTGGCTCTCTCTCTCTCTCTCTCTCTCTCTCTTGCTCGTTCTCCCTCTCTCTCGCTCTTCTTCTATGATATTTACAATATTGAGTTAACGTATTATAAGTTAGGTATACAGTACAGTAAACTTGATTACAATACATAAATAGGCATTAAGTTCAAATCTCTTAAATATTTTTGTTAAATGTTATGAAACATTGCAGCGACTGGGATAAGAAGAATAAAATCATACAAAATAAAAAGCTAAAATCGACAGGCCGATATTTTGGATGAGCTCTCCAACTGCCCGATTTGCTGGAAATACATATGTTTTAATTTATTTATATATATTTTGTTTTTCTTCTATATACACACGTTTTTGAACGCAGTTCGGAGAGCACTTTTTCTTTTGGGAAATTACAAAAAAAAATTTTTTTTTTTTTTTTTTTTTTTAGCTTATGGACCCACGCAGAGTGTTGGACCCCCTAACCACTAGTTAGAGTATGTTTACATAGCTTTGGTTACAGTTGTTGTTCGTTTTTTGGTATGTAAATGTAAAAAAAAAACGTATTTTGTATTTTGTATTTGGATTCGTGTGTGGAAAAATTCGTTAAAAATGTTTCGCTAATACACTGATTATATGTAACTTGAGTTATAGCTGTTATGTGCTGTATATATAGTAAATATAAATATATATATAAAAACACTATGCAACAAAACAACGCGAATGATCACAAATCAAAAATACTTTTTAGATTGTATCCAAATATCGTTTAAATTGCAAAGAAATTTGGAAGCACATTAATCATATTTGAAAAATAAAAATACAAAAAAAACACCATGTAAACTAGAAGAGATCGAGACCTGCTTGAACAGTGCGATTGAATTAGCCATTAACTAAACATAAACGACAAATTCAGTTTGAAATTGATTGTGATCAATTTGGCAAACATAAAATACAATTCAAATATTTCCAAATGCATTTTGGTAAAATGACTATAACAAAAACCATGTTGCATGTTGCATAGTGTTGTTGTTACAGTTTTGCTTGGTTTTTCTTTACATTTACTTGTTTATAGTTCTTAGATTTTAGTTTTTTGTTTTTGGTATGTGTGGAAAAAAAGTCTCGACTGTTGACAAATCCGACACGCTCAGGCGAACATGTCACAAAAGTTGAAACGCGCTAAAGCGCTTTAGCTTTTGATCTACAGACTCATACATATATATATATATATACATACATATATATATATATTATTGATCTGATGACGCCTAGAGCGTCTTCAGCATGGTCGCCTTGCTGGCGCTGCTCTTGTACGTCTCATAAGAGGCGGCCGCGGCGCCCACATGCAGCTGCGCATAGCCGGAGCTATTGGCGACGGCAGCGGCCACAACATCGGCCCCGTTAACAACCGTCGGCGTTATTGGCTTGTGTGGCTTATAGCGCTGCAGCATCTCAGCCGAGGTGAGCTTGAGCGTCTCGCTCATTTGCGAGCGAACGTTCTCCATAAGCGTATCGATATCGTCTTTGGTGAGTCCCTCGGTGCTCACCGGCGGCAGCGTGGTAATCACAATACGACCAGCATTCAATATCTTCTTTTTGTCGTTGAGGAATGTACAATAGGAGCTGAAGACGACAGGCAGAATGGGTATCTGCTGGTCGATGGCCATGTGAAAGGCGCCCTTCTTGAACGGATGCAGCTCACCGGTGTTGCGGCGTGTGCCCTCCGGGAATACCCAAAGCTTAATGCGTTGCTTCTTAATGCGACGATTCACCTCGTTCAGCGTTTCACGCGCCTTCTCGCCGCGCACCCGATCGATGAAGATCAAGCCGGCCAGCCAGGCGGCCAGGCCAAATGGCCAGACATAGAAGAGTTCACGCTTCGCAACAACCGTGCACTTGTTCATCACGTGCCAGATGTTAAACATGCCTAAAGATGTACAAATTGATCAGACAAAGTAACGCATTTCAATTCATTGATTCATTTACCCAGCACATCCAGCGAGCTCTGATGGTTGGCCACTATGATGCAGGCCTGATCCTTCTCCAGATGCTCCTTGCCGCGCAGTTCCCAGCGCAGACCAATCAGCGTTGTGACCCGATGGCACCAGGTGCTCGCCCATCTAAAAAGGCCAAAACGCAAAGCCAAACAATAAATAAATATGACATAGTCAATAGACAAGTTAGCTTTGCGTTATATTTTCTACTGTTTGCCATTCAAACAAGAAGCCTTGAAACTTGACAACAAACAAGCACCAAGCAGACAAATCAATGTATTGCTGCAAGTGTTTTTTCTTTCTTCGAAAGCACTCGAAACTGAATAATCAATAAAAATAATTAAGTATGCTAAAATGATAGTAATAAATCATATAATATATTTGTTGATAGTGTTTGCCATTGACGAGGCAAGTTTGTAGCTTAAAGTGTGATTTTCGATAACATTAAAGGGAGCAACTCGAAAAGTAAATCGACTACAATCTTGCAATCTTCATTCAAGTTTAGATGTTTACACGATTATATATAAATATAATGTGCAACGGAACGGATAGGAGAGGTTGCCCAGTGGGGGGGAGCAGCATCTTTCCAACGGCGACCGCAGCTATTTGTTGCCGCATTTCGAACGGAACGTGGAGCGACCAACATCAATGGGATGAAGAGTTGCTTCATCCAGTCCGACTACGACTGGTGATCATCCTTGATCATCAGCAGCTATTCACACGGCGTCTGCAGCCACAGAAGATGTGCCTTATGTGAAGGAGTGCATTTCCAATGAAGTACGGCCATAATCTGAGAAGATCTGCGCCAGCCAAGTTAATTGCAGCAACCCATTGCCACAGTTAACTACCAGTTGAGGTTTAACTGCCTGTCGAGTCTATTTGCCTGATCTGATTTTGTAAGATTTATTCGATATTTGAATAAAGCTGAAGAGCTTTGACAGCAGTATTAAAAAAAAAACAACAACAAAAAAAGCTGAAAATGATTTTTCTCAATTTTCCCAGGCAAATCAAAAATACAAACATTTTTCAATTTTCTTTTTGGCAAATTCTAAGCAAAATGTCGACAAAATCAACGAACAGTGCAGTTGGCAATGGGTTGCACGACTCAAAACTATTGCAGCTTGTCGAGGCGCGACCCTGACCACAGCTAGAGGTCTCTCAAGAGAGACAGAGAGAGATAGAGAGCGAGAAACAGAGAGAGAGAGAGAGAAATCTCGAGATGCAGTCAAGCGTGGCGAGATCAGTAATTAAAATGCAAAATGCGCTTTGAAAGCAAACATAAAAAATGACAAATCTTAGAAACAGATCTATAATTTCTTAAACAGATACCGCAAGGTTATCTGGTCGTCTGTGGTGGGTGGTGGTGATGGCTGGGCGGTTGACAAAGCTGTCAGCCAACTCTGATTGTGTTCATATACACAAGAGCGACAACAGCTGAAAGGGAAGGAAAACAAAACGCAACGCGACACTTGACATCGGCTTAACGAACGAATTGTGGATATAGTTATAGATGCACAATATATAAAGCATCTGTTCGCCAGTTGACTGATTTATGACACAGACAACAATGGATAGTCTGCGACATTGGCCACGATTGATTATGAAAGAGTAATTCGAAATTACGCTCCACAAAGTGCAGCTGATAATCAATTGCAATTCAAAAGTGTCATCCAATATGCATGTGAAGGCAACCTCAACCAACCCCAACCAATCCCGTCGACAAATTGCAAGTGAGCCAAAACAAACAAATGAAGAATTAAATCGAATCGAATCGAATCCAATCGAATCGAACAAAAGCAGTCAGTTGGATAGTTTGGTAGTTGGGTCGATTGGTAGCAGAGGAGTCGGCTAGCTGACCTCGGATAATTGCCTGTTGGCATTGACACACAGGCCCTACAACAAGCAAACTATGTGATTAACTACACTGCGCAAAAATAAATCAACTAAATCAAAAATAATAAAGTAATAAAGAACAAAATTGTCTACCAGTTGTCGCATTTTACACTTGATGCAAGAACAACTTTGCTTTGTCGACAGTCAAATTGCGTCCGTTTTTTATAATTTTCGTCATTTTGTTGTTGCATGTGTGTCACCTTAGCAGTACGTGCAACACCAGCACCAGCACCAGCACCTGCACCTGCACACGTCTACAAATAAATGCAGAGCTGAATGTGTCCTTCAATTGCCGCTAACACGAGAACGGTCAACAAATTGAACACTTAAATGTTTGACTACAGGGCCAATTGTTGTTGTTGTTGTTGTTTTCTTTTGTTTTTGTGCAGGTGTTCATGAGCCACGTAGTGCAAGGTGCGCTAATCAACTATTAATGGTTCCATTTCAAATAATGTAGTTGTCTAACTAAATATAAACCAGGACCAAACACAGAATAAGCCAACTGCTCCTTTTAACTTATTCATTATTATTGTTACAGCCAGAAATATAAATGTAGCATAAATTTATAAATTAGTCAGTTATAATTGGTTAACACATGTGGCGAATATGCCACCAAGGAAAGTTTCGAGATTGATTTTGGTGTATCTTGGAGTATTTTGTTATCTCAAGACTCACATTTGGATTGAGACAAATGTTCATTGGCACCAGGAAAGAAAGTAAATTAAATCTGATTTGCATACATTTGACAATTTGAGGAACTGTAAGCAGTACTTTAAAGACTATGGCAAATAGCAGCTAGGACAACACGACTGTAAAAACAATGTGGTCTTATTATATATATAAATATGGTGACCACCATCAATAGTTGAACAAATATCTTAGCAGGAAACCCCCTTAAATAATGAAGCTATACCATTAAGACGCAAGCTGCTTGAATTGCAGAAAATTCCACTCAAAATGTCTAATCAATTTACAACCTCTTGGAAATGTCCAGCACACTGAGATTTTCTAAAAGTGTGTTGAGATAAGCAACCAGAAAGAACAAGCTTAAATACGAAGAGGGTGCATAGCCAGCCATGGCCAGCTGCTCAGTTAGATTTTCTGTTTCTGGGTAGGACGACACTGATTTAATATGGCTAACAAATGCCACAATAAACAACAATAGCACCGCGCCGACAAAACAGTGCATATCGATTTCTCATCGTAGCACTTGGAGCGTTTTGAGGCACATTTATGGCGTGGCACGGCCAGAGTGTGGATGATAAGCCAACGTCTGCTACACAATTAGTTTTATGCCTTGATTAGTCTCAATTCTACAATCAGATATACAATTGTGTTTTTATTGTCCCTGTCGATACTCACAGTAAATTGCGCACGTCACAGGGACGTGTGAGGAATGCAGGTATCAATATGATCGCATTGATCGAGACGATCCCGTAATACATGACAAACTTGAAATAATAGCGAAAGATGTGATTTGTCTCGTACAGAAAGGGCAGCATCAGCACCAGAAACAATCCAAACAGTTCCAGATACGAACTCATTGTGAGTGATGCAAATATATATCCAAATATCTTTCGATGTATCCTTCTGTATCCAGTATCCTCTATCCTGTATCCTGACTCTCCTCTGCTCTGACGAATATGTGCATGTACTCCTCGGCGATGCTTAAGGCAGAATGGTATGCAGTCTTTTCTTGTTTAAACTATACAGATCTCGATCACAGCTGCAAAAGAAGTGAAGAAAGACAACTGAATTTAGCGCAATCAATTCGAACTTAAATACAAAAAAGATTTATCAATGGGCGATCTGTAAAGTTGTCAAAATTTGGTTTTTATTTGTCGAACTGCTTGGAAAAATTAAATGCATTTATGATAAAAAACATGTACTTTATTGAAAATTAGAATTCATGCGTGCATCATTAAATACATTTATTATTTACATGTTATTATTGTGACTGATCCGAGCCGACTTCGCATATTTCCATCTCAATTAACACTCAATTTATCTGTCCACAATTCGTTCGTGATTCTGATTGTTGTGCCATTTAAATGGACAGCACTGTAAATAGCCGTGTAAGTAACGGTGCAGAATATCAAGAATGAGAGTAACAGAGAGGGATAGGGATACGGTGGAGAGGGAGAGGAGAGATTGCGTGCATTTTGCAGCGCATTCTTTGGCTCTGCTACCACGATTATTTGGCGAGTGCACCAGTAACAGTAACAGTAACAGTAGCAGTAACAACAACAACAACTCATTCCACATGCCATCACATATATATATATATATATATATGCTGTACTCCACCAGCCGGATAAAAAAATCAATTTAAATTGCCGACCAAAACAAAGTAGCAAAATTTGAAGGAATCATTTTTTATGAGGGCGACATAATTGAACATTATGCTCGCTTATCAATTGGAATACAGTTATTTATGTGTCGAGCGTATTTGTTGATGAAAGTAAAATACGGTAGTTGATAATCAGATAAATACACTCGACTCTGATTATCAGCCAATTACAGCTTGCGAATAATTATCGTGGTTATGTAATTAGTTTATTATTAATCCTCATATTCTCTTGATAAGCCAATTTGATTGACTGCAGTCTTTTTTTATAATAATTAATCAGAGCCACCTTCGTGCATTTAAAAATATGTAGTTAGTTGATTTGAAGTTAAGTCTTCTTTTCTGCAAGAAAATGTTGACCAAGTTGGTGGGTTGTGGAAAGCTTTTCCCTGCCAGTATCTGGTATTATACACGATATTAATCCATCTACATAGTACGAAGATAAGTATGTAAAATTTTTGTATTTTTAATTTAATATCAAAATCTTATTGACATTTTCGAATGCTTCAAAGCAATACATAATTTTTAATAAGGGTTTGAAGAAAGAAACTTTATTTTTAAAAGGAGGAGCTGATCCAGGTTGTGTCAATGGAAATAAGCTCTTTCAACTGTCATTGGTTGCCTCAATAAAACTTCAATGATATAAATGTCACAAAAACTATGATAAAAATTGTATTTTTATTTAATTTTTTTATTTTTAAATCACCAAGCATATTCCATATGTCAAATTTATTTCGAATTAAATTCAGAAATGCTACAGTCGAATTTGTGTTCGACTTGCATATACCCTGTGCACAGGTCTAAATTCTACGAATATCTAGTCGAATGTATTTTTCTTTTGATATATTCTGTTTTAGTTGTGCGCTTTGTCTACTTTTCATTTAAATATTTGTGCGTTCTTTTTTTGTTTGTAAAATTACAGGATATAGGAATGCGTGCACAAACACTGCTTCTGTCAGCACCGATGGCGGGGAAGCCGGTTAAGACGAATAAAACGAATTTAAATTCATAAATGTCTTGTGTCATCTTCGTTTATGCTGCACACGCACACACTGCACTCACACACATATACATATCTCTGTATGTGCAAATATATATGTATGTATGCTTTTAGAATATAAATATGCATTGTACACACAAATGTATGCATGTGCAGGATAAATGTAAACGGAAAATTTGGCGTCGTTTGCCAACAACAAAGTAAGGGTTGCAAAATACGAAAACCCGCAGCGGAACAAGCAATTTACACAAACACACACACACGCACGAAGGATAACAAACACAACAAAATTGAGAAGAAAAGAACGAGAAGAAAAAACGAATAAGAAAATAGTGTGTGCAATGAAATTGCTGTTCTTGTTATTATTATTGTCGATTTATTTCCGCTGTGTGCTTTTCCATTTATTTTCTTCTTTGTTTTGCCGAAGATTCGGCATTGTAGTTATTATTGTTGTTGTTGCATTAACGGCGGCAGTTTCTGTCGGCGTCCGTGCTTTGCAGTCGAGACAAACACACAAATACACACACATACACGCTCAGCACATAGATAGAATTAACCAAAGTAGTTTTAATATAATACAATTGACAGGCGGAGAAACAAAAAAAAAGCTACTACTACACACGCGAGAGCCAAGCTTGACGACGAAACATCGAATTTAGTTCAACTGAAAAGTACAACAAACAGAAAGCATGCAGCAAATTTTCTTCATTATGCTAGTGTTTTATTCTCCTTTGCATTATTTTTCTTATGCTTTTTTGCTTTAATAATCATAATAGGGATTACGTTTTGCTTGATGCGACGCCGCTGCGCTTGACGTTGGCGTTGTTGGGCAGCGACGGCAACGACGACCGGGCGCCGTTGAAACGTAGACCGCGAAAAATTTTGACGAGAATTTCCGTTACCGACTTTCCTGCTTTGCGGACGGCGAGAAAAACAGCAACAACAATTGTCGCTTTTTTTGGATGCTTAGCAGACCATGTTATTAACATTAAATACTAACAATGCTCAAATGGTTCTGTCCATCGGCAGACTTACCGTATGTTATCTGCTGAACGAAGCGCCCAATCTAACATTTACTCACCCAACGAAATGTAATGGACACAGTGCCACAGTATCGTATCGCCTTGACGGTGCATAAGCTGTGTTCGTTAAGTGAGTTGATTGTTGTCCATGCTAAAGCAACTGCCATCAAATTAAATATAAGAAAATTAAGGACTCAAGTTTGTATGCATGCCAAAATAAATCATAAATACATATGTATGTACGTATTTTTACTTGGCAAAGACAAACCTTTGCTGTTGCCCAATAACTTTGATGTCTTTTCGCCTGCCTGCACTTGGCAACCAGAAAGAAACGCTGATAATGCCATTATTCCCGCCCCCTCTACACCACAAAACTGACACACGGAAAACGTGTAGCTTTGTCGCCATGTTTAAGGAAAACAAAAATATTTTTGTTTACATGTGCGTGCAATAAATGAAAATGATGGCGTAGTAATAATCTTGATCCGATCTCTCTGGAACGACACAAAATCAGTAAACAATCCAGTTTTGATCATTTCAATAGAGAAACGCAATCAATCACCAAGAAAAAATGTGATTATCTACGAATTGAGAAAAGAAAAGTTTGTTGTTTTACAAGATATTTGTATTATTTGAGTTAAGAAATACATGGCTTTACAAATATATCACGTGTACATATAAATGCTTTTAAGTATATATAATGCTTTGCGATTGCATACGAAAATATATTGAAAAGATGGTCACACTTATAATCCACATTCATATACATAATATATTTTGCTTCAATTAAGAACGAATCTGAAAAAAATGAATGTTTCACTTGAGAATGATAGTGAAGTTTGAATACTCTTACCGTTGACGCTCATCGGTTTGGTAGCTTTGCCATGTTTAATTTTAAACACTCTCCGCAAACTTTACAGCACTTGATCGCTCTTTGACATCTTGCACTTTTTGCAACTGTGCAAATGAGAGCAACGCTTTGAGCTGATCACAACAAACAACGTGAAAAAGTCATGCGACAATTTGTTACGCTCACTAGTTGCCACCTCTCTTTACCGCGCTCTCTCTCACGATTATGCTCAACAGTAGGCGACTGTAGTTTGAATGTTGTGTGAGTGTGTGTGTGTGTCTGAGAGTGTGTGAGTTGGAGATAAGCAATGCGAACAACAGGCACAACAAGAACATAAAGTCGCTGGCAGTACGTCTGTTCGCACAGTTAGCGTGGAGCTTGACTTCGAGACAGACTGTAAATTGGCGAATATCGAGCGCAAAGCGTAAGGCGCGACACGTGAGTGAATCGAAATTAAAAACTGTGAAACAAAACAGAATTTCGAGAATGGCAAGCACAACGACATCGAGTAAGTGCATTAACTGCCATACCCTCTCCACTGCTGCTTTACTAACTAACAACTTGCAACTCGACAGTTGAGGGCTATAAACTAGGCAAGGTGATCATCGAGGGCAAGACAAAACAGGTCTACAATCTGCCCGAGAATCCTGGCTTGTGTTTGCTGCTCAGCAAGGATCGCATTACCGCCGGCGATGGCGTCAAGGCCCACGATCTCGAGGGCAAAGCGGAGATCTCGAATGCAACCAATGGACATGTCTTTCGGCTGCTCAACGAGGCGGGTAAGTGTACTCATGATTTGAAAGCAAAAAAAAAAGCAAAAAGAAAAAATGTTGACTAGAAAAAATTGTAGATAATAATCGGTAAAAGTTAATATGCAGTTATCAATCTCTGTTTCTCTCTCTCTCTATCGTATTGTGTAGGTGTTCGCACAGCATACGTGAAACAGTGCGGCCCAAAAGCTTTCATTGCCCGCAAATGCGAAATGATACCCATTGAGTGGGTAACCCGACGCCTGGCAACCGGCTCCTTTCTCAAGCGCAACTCAGGCGTGCCCACGGGCTACAGGTCAGTGGCATCATCCGTTGGGTTATCAACCCAACCGTGTTGTATTATTAATATGGCTGCATTCGGCGTTTCTTATCGGCTTATCGGTGCAACCAACGTCAGTGAGTGACCCCATCACCCCATACCCCCATTCACCCCTCCGCATTCCTTGGCTTGCTCTAACTTGCATATCCCCTGCTACGGTAAACAAATTCGTTTACGATGCACTGCGTCGAGGTTGCAACCGCTGATAAGACGCGCAGTGAGGCACGACAATAATAAAATTGTTTGTCAAAATAATAAGTGGCAAAGATCTAGATAGAATTCGATTAGACGATTAAAAGCTAATGCCCCTTTGATCGCTTATCGATATTTTCGATAATTTGAATCGTTTGCTTACCGGCAGATTCTCGCCGGCCAAGCAGGAGACATTCTTCAAGGATGACGCCAACCACGATCCCCAGTGGAGCGATGAGCAAATCATTTGTGCCAAGTTCCAGCTAAATGGCCTGCTTATTGGTAAGTTAATCGAACAACAATCGATAACATAAAACAATTGATCCTAAATCAATTCTTGTTTCTTGTCTTTCTTCGTTACTTAGGTCAAGATGAGTTGGACATTATGAAGCGGACAACGTTGCTGGTCTTCGAGATATTGGAGCGGGCGTGGCAGACAAAGAATTGTGCGCTTATCGACATGAAGGTGGAGTTTGGTATCGATGCCGATGGCAATATATTGCTGGCCGATATTATCGATTCCGATTCGTGGCGCCTCTGGCCAGCCGGTGACAAACTTTTGATGGTCGATAAGCAGGTCTATCGCGATCTCGTATCGGTTACACCCACCGATTTGGATACCGTAAAGCGTAACTTTAAGTGGGTATCCGAACAGATTGCCGAAATTGTGCCGCGCAAGGATCATTTGGTTGTCGTGCTCATGGGCAGCGCATCGGATACATCGCACAGCGAGAAGATTGCGACCAGCTGCCGCTCGTTGGGCCTCAATGTGGAGCTGCGCGTCAGTTCGGCCCACAAGGCGGCCGAGGAGACATTGCGCATTGTCCGCGAATACGAATCGGTGTTGACCAATCTGATCTTTGTCGCCGTCGCCGGACGTTCCAATGGCCTTGGCCCCGTCGTTTCCGGCAGCACCAACTATCCGGTTATCAATTGTCCGCCCATCAAGTCCGACAATATGCAGGTGGATGCATGGTCCAGTCTCAATTTGCCATCTGGTCTGGGCTGTGCCACCGTCTTCTATCCGGAGGCAGCCGCATTACATGCGGCAACCATTTTGGGTCTGAGCAACTTTATGATTTGGTCCAAGTTGCGTTGCAAGCAGCTCAACAATTTTGTCACTCTCAAAAAGGCTGACAAGGAGCTGCGCGGCGTGCGCAATGCCTAAAAAAATTTTAACAAAAGAAAAAACATTTCCTGTTCAATTTTCGTTATTTTTTCCCCCATTTTTCCATTAACATTATTTTTTTTTTTTACATACAATTTTATACCTAATTAAAATATTCAAAAATGCCAGCCTACGTGGTTTGTGTCTTGGCTAAATGTTGGCGATTTTTGTAGCGTGGTTTTTTGCGCGTTACAATTAGTTTTTCGTAGGACGGGTGGGGGGGTTGAACTGGCTTAGGCAATGCGCTGGAGCTTTTACACTAGAGCTTTAATTCGGAAAAGCTCTCTTTACATTTACAGTGAGAAAGAAAGCAAACAAAAATAAAAAGCAATATTTCAATTCATTGCGATTCTTATGCGAATAAAATGTTTGTCCTTCTATGAACACAGAAATCTGTCGCTTAAAATAAATAATTATTTAATCAAATCTTCAAAACTCATACTTAGCTTACATTTTGAGCTGCACATACCACTGTGCGTGGCATATGTGATATTTAAATTAATTTAAGATACATTCCTTACACTGCGGATTTTTTGACTTAAGCACTGCCTTTTAATACTAAAGGATACTAAAGATACTTTTGCGAGCCAATGGTTAAGATATTCCTAAAGAGAATAAGAATTTGACTTACTTCAAGTATAGTTGTTGGATAAGCCTTTGAAGAGCTCGAAATTAATCACGTCTATACACCAATAACAAAAGTGTAGCAATAAAGTATCTTAAGTTGAGTTGATTTAATATGGATGTATCTTTTCTTTCAAATTGAAGCTCTTCCGAGAAATGCTTTATCTCCTTTAATTTGTTATGCAATGCGATGCTGAAGCAGCGCCAAAGGTATATAAAATGCGAGTTTCTCGTTTCGTCTTTCCCTTTTATTGCAAATAAAACAAGATACATACTTGCATTCAAGAAATTGTCCTCTTTCATCTGCTTATCTGATGCAGCAACAGCAACAGCAACAGCAACATGCCATATGCCATATGCGTCATAAGCTCCGCTCTGTCCCCTTGGACAACTGTCCTTCAACTGTTTTTGCCCAATGCCATGGAAACAGAGCTGTGTGGAAAAGGTTTCGCATGCCGTGTAAACGGTGGACAGCTACCGGAGCCCCAAGCAGCCGCCCCTAATCCCAGATCCCAGAGTCACTCCCGCCCCGCCAACCTGGTGCAGTGATAAGGAGAAAGAGTCTGTGCAACTGGAACGAGAACGGGAACGAGAATGGGAACGGGATAAAAAGATCTGAAATTGGAGACTGTGCCAAGTGCTAGAGGTAACAGCGTGTTGCCAAGGCAAATTAGCTGCTGCTGCTGCTGCTGCTGCTGCTGCTCTTGGACGGTGGAGGGTGGTTGGACAGCATGTAAAATGTGTTGAAGTGCGAGGCACAACCTTTGGTCAATTAATCATACTTTAGCAAAGAAACACATTCATAATAATAACAATAATTTAGCACTACGTTGAGGGTGAGAATGTGTTAGAGGGAAAACGAGCCAAAGAGAGAGCGAGAGAGCATCTCACTCATACTCACACACACACACATGTATAGATATATATATATATATATATAAATATATGTATATACATACATATTAAAAGTCAGGGTCAAAGTGCCATTGTATTTGCCCCATGGCGCAACTTTTGCGGTCGCGAGCTGCTTCCACAAGGTGCAGCAAGAAGGGCTGAGTGATGGCTGCGATGAGGTGGAGGGGAGGGATGGGGGGGGGTCTGCAGTTGTGGGCAGAAGGAGACGGAGTAATGTGCTGAGCCAGTCAGACGGTAACAATAAACAAAATATGAATGGCAAGGCAAATGTAACAAAAATGTAAGAAAACAAGAAATGAATACAGCAAAAACCTAAACACAACAAGTCGACATATGAATACCCTACGCATGTACATAATGTGTACATATGCACACAGTATGTCATGAAAGTGTTCGAACACAGGAAAAAATTCATATTTTCTAATTTCTTTTGCAATAAAAAACGTATTTTATCATTGACTTTTATTTGTTTTCTAATTTATCTATGGTTAAGTGGTGTTCCTAAAACAAGTTTAAAAAGATTTAAAGAAAATTAATTTAAGGAATTTTGGAAATCTTGAAAACGAAATTAGCCATTCATTGGACTGTCAAGAAAGTGTTTGGATGCATTTTTTCGCAAAAGAACTGAGAAAAGAGGAATTTTTCACTTTGTTGACAAACTGTACGTATTTTTAGCCTTATAATCACTTTTTGAAGCAGCGTCATTTTAATTAATGCATCAGCAACTCTTACTTAACGTAGTGCTAACATAATAAAAAATACCTATCTATCTTCTGAGATAAACAAATATATATTTATATAATTATAACAATATATATATGCACATAAGCATTCACGAATTCCAAAACGCACTTCAGCTTTTTTCTTTTTATGGATCTTAGCTTTTTAGTCAACGAAAGTTACTCGATTTACATACATTTCCAATTGCGCCGTTTAATAATTAAAGTTGAATTTTGTATTTGCATATATAAAACATAAAACTATTACAGATGGCAAACACCTATTGGAAATTCATAAAACTGCAGCGTGTAGAAAGTGTATGGGAAAAATATCATTGTCGACGTCTTTGCTTTGCTTTGGTTCGCTTTTTTTTCGTATCGCTTCACGTCGCGTCTCCGTTCTGCGATTGAGGCTGGGGCCGTGGGGGTCGCCCAACGACAACAATGCCCGGCAATTGTTTTGATGGCGACGCCAACGACAGCGTCAACGTCAACGTCAGCGTCGCTCTGTCGACAGCGAAGACGACGACGACGACGACGACGACGACGACGACGATGACGATGACGCGGCTATGTTTGGGGTCGTTTGCTGTCGTTTTCGCTTGCCCGACTGTCCGCATGTCTTAAGTCTCGATAGTCGCGTCGGCGGCGGGGCGAGGGGGGGGGGGGGGGGGAGTTGGCAAACTGTGCTGTGCTTTTGGCGCGGATCGTTTGCCAAAGCATAAAAACAATTTTGTTACAAGCGAATGCCGCCGCCTCTTTGTCCGATCTCTGCACACACGTTTTCATTAGCATTGTATGTGTGTGTATGTATGTATGTTTGTTTGTATGAGTGTATGTGTGTGTGTGAGTCTATTTGTCTCTCTCTCTCTCTCTCATACACACACAGACTCTGTGCGTGTGTGTGTGCGCCTTCTGCCTCATCAGCTGCCGCAATTTCAGTCCCGGGTTTCAACTTGTTGCTAAAAATATGCAAGGCAGTAAGAGGAAACCGGTTTTTTTTTTAGCGATCATCAACTGGCTGGGCCTGTTGCTGGGTGCCAGTGGCCGCCGCTGGCGTTGGCAGAGGCAAGCGGCAAACGATGCAGAATAAAGGGGAAGGGGTAGTGTCGACTGGGTAACTTGATTGAGTTGGCTTAAGCGGCAGCGAACGCGGCATGCACAAATAAAGCCAACAAAACAACAACATGCAAAAAGCCAACACGTAATACAACCCGCGTTGTGGTGGGGGCCCAATACAGTGTTGCAAATTACGCTTTTTTTGCTTCTTGTCAAATCAGCCTTTTTTCATGCAACTGTTCTGACGTTTTAGTAGTTTTTTTTTCTTCTCGATTTTATGAAACTAATTATGCAAAGGTTATGCGCCCAAATATGTTTAATATGCATAATTCCCTAATTCGGAAATTTACATCATGAATCAGTTAAATATTTATTTATGTACATCTGTATAAATCTCTATTAAACGAAGATACCACAAAAACTTTGAGCTTTTTTTTTTAGATTGTGAATTTCCCCACAGAATTAGCTTCTTTTGCTTTTGGCTTGGCATCACTAGAGCACAAACACGATCAGTGGGGCCGGTCGAGCAAAGCAGAGTGCGGGGAAAAGGCAATTCGCTTCAGGTTGTCAAAGTGAGAGAGAGAGAGAGAGAGAGAGAGAGGGAGAGTCAGACTAGCAAACAGGCATGGACATGAGTATGAGTTGGATGACAGCGTCGATTACGCTCGCATAACCGGCAGCCTTGTTGTTGTTGTTGCTGTTGTATTTATTATTATTATTTTTATTGTTGTTGTTCTCAATCTTCTTTCTGCTGCTCTGTTCTTGTTGCAACCGCAAGTTGAGCTACTTTTGTGCTTGTTCGGCTTCGCGCGCTCGTGTTAACACACTCGCACATGCACGTTTTAAGTCAATGCTTGCCATTTCACAATGTCACCCACCAGTCGCAGCCATAAATTCAGGTTAGGTTTTGTTTTCTTCGTGTATGCCCACATATACATATACTCATGTATGTGTATATGCACATATATACATATATGTATGTATATATGACAACTGACTTAACTGTGAATTTCTACGACTGTTGGCGACGATCGGTCGCATGCTAATGGGCGACGATAGCCAGTGGAATCGCACTCGTGCTTGTATTACGAAGCTCGGGTGGGGCTATGAAGCGGGGGGATGGGGGAGGGTTTTGTTGGTTAGCTTTCTTTGAGCGCGAACGTTTTGTGATAAGCGCGATCTGTCGATAATAAAAAACTTCAATAAAAACACACATTAACCAAACAACAATTAGCAAAAGCCCGCAAATGAAAAGGCAACACAAAAAGTAAAATAAAAATAAATACAATAAAAGAGACAAAATATACAGCGGTTAAGTTGATGGTTGAGGGGGAGACTACAGCTGCTCAAATACATACAATGTATATATATATATATATATATATATATGTGTGTGTGTGTGTGTGTGTGTGTGTGTGTGTGTGTGCTGTAGTCATACGTAATATGGCTCTCGGAACCGATATCGATATCGGTCAATGTCGAGCAATTGCCGAGGCTATGGTAGAGGTCCAATCCATAGGTCTACGGCTTGATTACAATTGTACTGGCTCTTGAAAGGTTTCCCACTGACATCTACAATATAATACACACACATATACATACATACACATATACAAACATACATACATATATACATATTTGTGTGTACATACGTGCATGTAATTAGATAAGAGTCGTACTATCAGCTTGCAACTTGGCTTTTAGAACGTCTACGAGAGATTTCACAAATGATTCTAGAACTTGTCAATGTCTCTTGCCATTTTCATAGCTGCAAACTAACATATTTATGTATGTATATATGAAACTATTTATTAAGACAATCAATAATGGGGAACTATGTATAACAATAAGCATGTGTGCATGTACATATATCTTTCCATATATCTAGATACTTTTCGACACGATTACAATTGCCATTGTGTACATTTATTTATGTTAATGAATCTTGATAATTGTTGCTTTAACTAGTTTTTAAGAACTTTAATGAGAAAAGATGCAATTTTTGTCAGTGTCCAAAGACTTTCATGATAAACTGTATGTATTGTACATATGTATGTATGTATGTATGTACAGATAAAAAGCATGCATAGCTATAAAGTTGGCGCCAATTATTAATTGCTATTATCAACCACTTTGGTTTCATTGGGTGGATTTGCTGGAAAAAAAAAACCAATGAATTCTCTGATGATTCACTAAACAAAATGCTAATTAGTTAATTCCGCAACACATATGCATATGTATGTATGTATCTGCATAAAAATACATATTTTGAATACTGAAATACGCAGTTTTATAAAGAAGTCTATGCTCAAGATGATGCCAGCACATAATAATCAATAATAAATAATATAATTATATAATTAAATGTCTGCCCTTGCGCAATTTGAGAAATAACTTTGTGTATATAAGGACACACATACATATGTACATTTGTATGTATGTAGATCTGTGTTTCTGCACCAAACATTTGCTGCTTCAATCCGCAATCAATCCATTCAACATTTGCCCTGTCTAGTTTCAAAAGAATAAACCCATCGATTAGTTAAACATAAAAAGACCTCGAGCTTTAGTTTTTTTCTTCTTTTTTCAGTTTGAATCTCCCAGATTCAGCTTTTGTTTCGACTACAAGCGCTTTTCTTGTGTTTCTTTTATTTTTGTTTTGAGATGCAGTCGCTGCCCTGGCAAACAGCATGCCAACAACGCCCCCGCTGCCTGTGCGAACCTTTTGCATACAGTCAGCCAGCTCTTACCGCACACAAACAGAAAACACTCACACGAACGCATATAACAAAGTGTGTACACACAGACACATACAGCGATAAACACTG
The DNA here is from genome assembly GCA_035043845.1 of Drosophila picticornis. Classification (NCBI taxonomy): domain Eukaryota; kingdom Metazoa; phylum Arthropoda; class Insecta; order Diptera; family Drosophilidae; genus Drosophila; species Drosophila picticornis. The sequence goes on along the minus strand of JAWNMR010000492.1, from coordinate 18,834,468 downwards.
TGTTTGTATGTGCATAAAAATTCGCAGTCCATTCTCATTCTCCGTATGCCTTGCTTCGTGTGCTTTCATTTTATTTTGCTTTTTATTATTACATATTCTTGTTATTTTTATTTTTGCATTACTTGTTTTATTTGCGTTGCTTTTGCTGTGTTTGTTGTTGTTTTTGTTCTTCTTCTTATTGCTGTTGCCTGTTAGTATTTTGCTTTATTTATTTCAACTGGCTGACGCGTTCATTCGCATGGCTCCCCGTCTCTTTCGTCTATTGCTCTATCTCTCTCATTCACTAACTTGCGTTGCTTGCTACGCGCTCCCCTTTTACGTTCATCATCGTTCGCTCTATCTCGGTCTCGCGCATACAGGGGAGCACTCGTCGGCCAGTCAGTTAGTCAGTCAGTCAGTCGGTCGGGCCGTCGATTTGTCTCTCTCCCGTCTCGCTGCCTCGTGTGAGTGTTCGGTATATCGTCCGCTGACTGTATCTGTGTGCGTTGAAGTTGAATGTGCCGGTTTTGATACCCTGCTAAAATGATTATTGGGCGCTTTGGAATTGACCGTCAGCACGTAGTATTTGATTGAAGCAAGCTTTATTTTTCAACAGCTCCTCTTTTAATCCCCCAAATCGATAAATAAATGTGAATGGCAAATGTCATTGTATACTTTTATATAGTTAACTCAGAAGGCTGTTAGTAGTAGAGACGCTAAGCGCTCTGATTACAGGGTATCAGCTAGCAGTTGCAAATAGAAAACTCTTGTTCAGTTGTTTTTGTTTCTGTTGCCGTTGGTCGTGCCATGTTGATTTGTGTGCTTGGCTCGGCTCTTCGACCGACCGAACGACCGACCAAACGACTGACTGAACGACCAACTGCCTGCCTACCCGCCCGCTACCCTCACTATAAGCGTCTGCGCCATTATTCGGTATTCTGCTGCTGCTGTCGCTGCTGCCTGTGCTGTGTCTCTTCCTCTTCCATTTCAGCTTCATCTTCTTGTACACACATACATACATACATACATGCCCACTGGTAGACAGCCAACTACGCAAACAACATCAAGACAATGCGCAGTAGATAACAACTGGCTCGCCCCTTCCCGCACAGTCAGATACATACATACTTATGTATCGTGGGTTACGTATATACATACATATATATATATACATTTGTACATATATACTAATGTATCTATGGCAACACAGCGTGTGATATATAAGCGCTCTCTTCTTGTGTGTGTGTGCGTGTGTGTGCAGACAGCTGCTTTGTGTGTCAAATTGTAGCAAAAATAAAAAAAAAAAACAAGAAAAAGAATGCTTTTTTGATTATTTTTTGTGTGCCGAGTGGAAGGAGCACGGCCACCCACTAGCGCATTTTGTACTCCCTGATGCTCTGGCTGTGCTGTGTGTAAGTATTTGAGTGAATGCAGTTTTACTTATGCATTTAATTTATGCATCTACACACGCATTTGAGCATGCATACATTTATGTAAGTGTACATTTTGCGCTGGGTTATTTCTGATTGTTTTATAAAATTGCTCTAATCTGGTACTGTAAAACCCATTTAATCCAATTTGCAAACGATGAATATGATAATAACCTTAACGAGCGTATGTCTTTTCTACTGAACTAACAACAAAAAAAGAGAACACTTCCACAGGCTTAAAAGCTTTTTCCAGTGAAACGTGTCCATAGAAAATTCTAGACACATGTCCCTGTATGCCGTGCAGCTGTTGATTGTTTATCCTTTAGCTGTTGCAAGGATAATCAACTCGGACAATTAGTTTTTCCAAGAAAATCAGCTAAATATCATTGAATTCTGTTTGACGCAGTCAATTCACCACTGGGTAGCTCGTTTTTTTGCCGTTCTCTTTCTCTCTCTCTCTCTCATTCTCCCCATCTCTTTCTGGCTATTTCGTTGTTGTTATGTGTGCGCTGCGCAAAAACTTCGTTTCGCTCTGTGACGTCGCGTCAATCGCAGCGACCATACTTGCTAGCTTTGTGTTTTGTGTGCCTGTAGAAGCACAGTGTGCCATGAGCATATGCTCAATAATTGTATTTTAAAATAGGTGTGAGATTAAGCTACCCTAATTATATTTGTATTCATGCATGAAGGGAAATAAACATTTAAGTTAGCTCGTTTTGTTATTATTATTATTTTGCGATTCTCTCCTTATGTTCGTGCAAATTAGCAACGGGTTGAAGCCACTGTGCGTCGCAGACTCGTTACGTTTCGCCGTTGGTAGCGCAGTAGCAGCGCAATGCTTTGTTATGTTGCCTGAAGAAAAGCAACGTTGCCATACTTCACCCAGCTTGTCCGCTACGTTCATGTTCACGTTTCGTTGACTGCCAACGTGTGTGCGTGTTTTACGTATATGTGTGTGTGCGTGTGTGTACATATATATATATATATATATATATATATATGTCTCTGTGTGTGTGTTTCTGTGCGTGTCTTTATATCAGAAATTTCCATTTAATTTTTTTAGGTTTCTTTTTCGTTTTGCGACGTTGTTGTAGCTGTAGCCGTTTTGTGTGCATGCATTTGTGTGCGTTGATATATAATTTGTACACAAATGTACATACATGCAAACACACACATATGTATGTGTATATTTGTATGTATGAATGTCGTTTTATACGTATGTATGTATGTTTGTATGTGGAAATGTAGCTTTTGCTGTTGTGTGTTTGTAGTTACACTTTCAGCTGCCAATTTGATTCCATGCCTTTTTTAGAGCAGCTCATACGTCACACATGTGCCAATGCAGTAGATGGAAAGGGGGTGGGTGCTTCATACATATTTATGTATGTACGTATGTATGTGTTTATGCGTATCTGTGTGTGTGTGTGTGTGTGTGTGTGCACGCAACTCTTCATCTCCAGCATGCTGTATAGGCTTTTGCAAATTGACAACAAATCTCTGCTGAGGGTTGTTTTGGCTGCTGCTGTCGATTTTTTTTTTCCTTTTTTGTCACTGCATGTGTACGTGTGTATGTAGGTGTTTCCGTCGCATTCGCATCCACAGGTGTCGCAGTTGGCTTTTGCCAAACGTCAAGTTCAGCTTTAAAAAAAATATAAAAAAAACTTCACACCTCTGTGCAAATTATTTCGTTGTCAATCTGACAAAAAGTTAACCTCAAAATGTTGCGCGCCTGTTGAGCGTGACTCAGTTGCTGGCAGCGACGTTGGCGTTGACGTCAACGACGGCGCCAGCGGACTGACAAATGTTTTTGTTTAAACAAATGCAACAATTGCGCTTAATAAAAAACTTATCCGAGTGTGAGGAGCTTTCGTTTTTGTTTATAGTTTTGTATTTGCTTGCGTGTGTTTAAATATATGTTTGTATGTATGTATTGAATGTTCATATGTGTATGTGATTGTGCACTCAAACAAACTTTGCTCCCTACACTTGACCTTGTTTTGCCATTTTCATTTTGTACCATGCCCCCACACACTAACACACACACACGCTTATAGATGGCCTGTGCCGATTGTGGTTGATTGCGGCCTGGCTAGAGACCGAGGGAGAGAAATAGATGGAGAGAGAGAGAGAGAGAGAGAGACTGACCGAGAGAGAGCGGGGTGTGTTTCAGCATCGACAACTTTGAATGAGAATGCAAAAGGCAAGACAAGTTCCGAAGCAACGCAGTAATTTGCCTAAAATTGTGCGCCGGCTTAAATGCCGGCTACAACAACGAGTACAACAACAACAACAACGATAACCACAAAGTAGGAACGAGTGAAAAAGAAACCAGAAACACAAACACAGCAGCACCAGCAACAACAACAACAACGGCGAACGTCGCAAAAAGAATCGGAATTAGTGAAGGGCGAAGATGTGGAAAGACGTAGACGCAGACAACGGCAATAAAAATGCAGAGCAAGGCGAAATGAACACAGGAAGGACAGGGCAACAAAGTTATTTTAATGACCTGCTGCTTTTGCTTGTAGAGGGACGGGGTGGTGGAGAGAGTGATAATGAGGTGGGCAGGGGGGGGGGGGGGAGAACGGGGGTTACACAGAGGACAAAGTCAAACGGCGACGGACAAAGCCGCAACAGTAAAACTGCCATGCAATGGGAAATTAAAGACCATGACAACAATAAAGCAACAACGAAAACAGCAGCAGCGTATGGCGAAAAAGTCAAAAAGAGAATTGCTAATGCCAAATAAAAACAACAACCACAGCACACTTAACACACACACACACACTCACACAGCAATGGGAATGGCATGTGGGCAAAAGAATATGGAAAGTGACCAAAAAACAATAATAAAACCAAATCGCAAGCAAGGCAACAAACAAAGAATTGAAAAAAAATTAAATAAAATAAAAAGGCCTGAAATTGCTGAATAACTGTAAGATAGGGGGAGACAGAAAAGAAACAATACCAACTGCAACTGTGTATAATATATTATCGATAACTTAAAGAATAGCTCTCTTCCTTATGTAGTTGCAAAAAATGATATAGACGATTTTTATAAAATTATATCACACATGTTTGAATACTTTAACAGATGCACATTTGTATATAGTATATGTAGTACTTGCATATACATGTTAATATGTACAACGTATATCGATATCGAACATTTTTCAAGCTAAAAATATTACATTTGTTATGTGAATTCTTAGTACAACAAATTCGAATTCGATATTATGATAATATATTATAAATTTAAGACACACTCGTACTAAATAATTATAATAAAGAAAATCTTACTTTGGTGTTTTTTTTCTTAAACAAAGCTATGACAGGCAGATGTGTTTAAATTTTAAATGCAGCGTGATTTTGCGTGTTGTCTAGCGGAGTGTGTGAGACCTGAGCTCAAGCTGACTCAGAGACCGATTCAGATGACTATCCCAATACCAAGGCAGCTGCCCTATACACAAACATTCACACACACACACACACACACACATGCACAGACTAGTACGTAGTGTAGGGGCCTCAGGGGCTAAAGTTAAGAAAGTCTCGGCATAACGGACCCCAACGGCAATGGCAGCAAATTAAAGTTACTAAAGCAAAGAAAGAACAAAGCAAAAAAAAAAAAAAAATAAAATAAAATAAAAGACGGAAAAGAAAAAAGGCAAGCGAAATTTCTTGTACAGCGAGTCAGGCAGAGCAGCAGCGGCGCGTTGAGACTGTGCCAATGCACAGCGACATGGAACAAGAACAAGAACAAGAATAAGAACAACAAACCCATCAGCAGCATTAGCAGCAGCAGCAGCAGCAGCAGCAGCATAAGAAAAGAAGAAGAATAACAAGCAAAACGCGATATGGTTAAGTCGGTGGTTGTTGTTGATTTTGTTTTTGTTCGTGCTTTTGGGTAAGAGGTCGGGCATCAGCAGCAGCAGCAGAGAGTGCGACAGAGAAGGCAAGCCATTGCCTACTGGCAAAATCTACAATGTATAAAACCAGTTTGCGGACTATACGGTTCTTTTTTTTTCTTTTTTGTTTCATTTTGCTTGAATGTTCAGCTCGCATCTGGCGACAAAAACTATCAACAAAAAAACGTTCTCATATTGATTTTGTCGGGAACAATTCAATAATAGCAATTTAGTTTTTGTAGAGTTCCATAAAGTTAATACGGATAGTGAACACTCGCAATAATCACAACAATAGCATATAAAAGGACACATTTTTTTTATTTCCATTACTAAAATCATTTGTTTTCCAAAGTTTTCCAACGTATATATATACTTATATATATAGATATATATATATATAGTCTGTTTTGGTGAATAAAAAAGACGTGCAAGCGTGGATCAGTTTTTTCGAAATTATGTATTTGTAATGCAGTTAGGTGTATGTGGACCTATAGCTTAAAGCTAATCTATATATAATTTTGGAAGTTTATTTGTTGCGTGTGCGGTATGTGGCATGTACATGGCTAATGCTAGTGGTGGGAATGGTGGCATGCATTTGGCAGGCCAATTGTTGCGACACTGTTTGTGACAATTTTGCTGGCTGGACATGGTCGGAGCATTGCTTTTCCTTTTGCTTTTATTCTGTCGTCGCTCTAATTGGCGTTTTACAGCAAAAGCCAGTGTCACACACACACAGACACACATCGACACACACACACACACACACACACACACTCAACTCCCTTCCCTGTGTGTGTGGTGAACAATAATTTGTTGCTTGCTGTTGTTGTTTTGTCTTGGCTTTATTTGTTGTCATCCCTGGCATAGACGTCGCCCACATCGCCGTTGGGCAAAAAGCGGGCGGAGAGCGAGAGGCGATTCATGCGCCCAAACACAAGCACCTCGCTGATGATGCGCTCAGCAAACAGGCGCTGATCGGGTCGCATATTGCGGAAATGTGCCGCCATCCGTTTGCCAATCAAATCGCATTCGCTCTCCGTTTGCTCCGATTGCACCGCCGACTGCTGTTCCATTAGCATCCACTGGCGGCGTCGCTTCTTGCCAGCTGCGGCAGCAGCGTTGCTCCTGCTGCTGCCGTTGTTGTTGTTGTTGTCCCCATCGTTATCGATGTCGATATCGACGTCACCGTCACCGTCGACGTCATTTGTGCTGCTGCGTCGACGTCGTCGTTGCATTTGCTGCTGCAATGCAATGCTGCGGCGCAGAGATGTTGACTGCGGCTGCTGGTGATGCTGCTGCTGCTGCTGTTGTTGTCCCGATTGATAAGGATGCAAACGTGATTGTTTTCCGGCGCTGCCTCCTCTGCTGCTGCCGCTGTTGTTGTTGCTGTGGTTGTGGTTGCTGTGGCTGTGGCTGTTATGGTTGTTGAGATTGTTGGAGGTGGAATGTTGTTGCTGATATTTGTTTTCCATTTTCAGATCCAGTTTGTGTCGCGCTTCGTTTACCGTTTCGTACTCCACATCCCCATCCAAGCCAGCGTCGTCAGCATCTGCCACGCCTTCCACATCGCCCTCGCTGACCAGCATATCCTCGCCGGGCTGAAAGGGTTCCGCGAATATCTCCTCGTCCTGCAATGAATCGATAATGTGACCCCCAAAACGGGGTTTAGTACTCGACTAGCAGATACTCTTTTTCATTCCTGACTTGCTCGACTCTCGCTGACTAGTTTATACCCTGTTTTTTTTTTTTTTGTTAAACGTCTTACAAAAATGGACAATAATCAGTAGCAAGTTGTTTGTTTTGTTTTGTTTTGTTTTGTTATTATAAAATACGATTTTGCTTGTTTCTTTCTGTCGTTGAATACTCTATGATTTTGTAGGGTATTTTTGAATAAATAATAAATCAACTTTAATAATTGACGACTGCAGGGTATATAAATAAATGATGCTAATATCTACCAGATAATGGCGGCAGTAAGAGAAATTACACTGTAAAAAATATGGCAGTGGAGAAAGACTTACTGGTGTCGGGTCATCGAGGGACACCTCGACCAAATTCTCATTATCGGCCTGCTTAAAGTACGCATTTTGTTGCGGTTCACGTGCAACGTGCAACGGTTCGATCAGTGTTTGCGCCTCCCCCGTTTCCAGGTCGTAGAGGAACTCCAGCTCATTGAAATACCAAAGCGAGGGCCGATACTCGTCGAGGCCCCCTCGCACCGCCGACTTATTGTCGAGCACCTTGCGCAACTCGCGCCGATAGGAGGTGCGCAGATTGTTAATCTTCCGCTTGAGCATGTGTATGTTGGCAGCGGGTTCAAAGGTGCGCATGTGCTTCAGCAGCAGCTCGTACGATTGGGTCTTCAGCTTGCGATTGCGATAGTCTTTCGATGTGGTCAGCCACAGTTCGGGCATGGAGCGATAGAGGCGAAAGAAATCTTTCCAGAATGCTGTGTTGCGCACATTATGCGATTCCATGGCAAACGGTTAAACACAACTGATGGCGTCGTCCAACGCGGTCGTACGACAAAACGAACATACAAAAATTACCATCAAACCGCACAAGTCGTCCAACACGCAACACGAACCCCAACAACAACCCTCTCTATATATAAATACATGTGTGCGTGTGTGTATATGTGTGTATCAGTCTCGCTCACCTCACGTTCTCTTTCTCTCTGTCATACTTACATGCATGCTCTCTTCGTCGAGACTGTCGTCCAGGCTCTGTCTCTCATGTTTGATGCGCGACGACGTCGACGTTGGCGTTGACGTCGGCGGTATGGTTGCTTCTAGGGTTAAATTGAGCACCGGTTTAAGAAAGTCCATCATGTGAAACCACCAAAGACGCGGCTCGTAACAATCGTAGGATGCTTGAATTTTCTTAATCTCGCGTCGATAGCAGCAGCGCAGCGAGTTGATTTTCCTTTTTACGTCCTGAACGCTCGCTTCGGGATTGACGCGCCTCAATATTTTCAATAGCTGCTGATAGCCGGGCGCCCGTTTCTTTTTCGATAGATATGCCATTGATGTGTTGTCCCAGAGCGGTGTAAAATGGCGATAACAGCTTATGAACTCCTCCATCACATGCTTTTCATCATACAAATGTGGCGTTGTCGTCATTCCGCCCCTCTTTCTACTGCAGTGGCTTCGTATCAACTGAAAAATGAATGAATGCGACTGACGGCAAGCAGAGAGACTGTCATGCAAAGGCAACGTGTATGAGCGACCAATACAACAGTCATACATATGTTGCTGTTGGTGTTGTTGTTGTTGTGGCTGTTTTTGCTTCGTCTGTTTGCCTTTTAAAGCAAGCTCAACGCGCATTGTCGTTTATTCTGCTTCTTCTTTTTGCTACTTTGTTTTCTTCTTGCTGTTTGCTGCTTGCTATTTGTTGTTTGCTTTTACCATTTTGCGTTTTCAGTTATTCATGTTATGTTATAAACCCAGCCAACATACGCTGTCGACGCTGACATCGCTGTAGCGTTCGCCGTCGCACAAGTGTATGGGCGCTGGTGCGAGCAACGTTGCCGAACTTCAGCACAGTTCAGTTCGAACATGTGCTTGTCAAATAAAAACTGGCAAAGTTGCGGCGCTCAGAAATGTTGCGTGATAGCAATGAGGCCACCGCCGGCCGGCCGTCTATGTTGTACAAACCGCAACAACACTAACAACAGCAGCGACTGCAACAGCAACAACAACAACAATCATCCTTATAATAACAACAATAGCAATAACAAACAATATTAATAGACATGAAACATTAGCGCGCGCACACAGAAAGAAGCAGGCGAGCAATACACACACACACATGCACATATGCACTCATACACCCATACTTGCATGCACATTCGCAGTCGAACATCGAACATCCGCGGCTGCTGCAGCCCCGACTGCAGGTTTACGACGCTGCCTTGCTTCAGTTTTATTTCACTTTCACTGCAAAATTCGCAACAAAAAAAAAAAAACGAAAAAACAGACGAGGATGAGACAAAACAACAAAAGAGATTTGACAGCCAGCGTGAGTCAAAGTCGTATGCAACAAATAGCCAAATAGCCTACAACATTTTATCAAACAGAAGCGCCCAGAATTGCAATCGTTACGTTTGATGGTATTTTATAAGTATTTGTATTTTTATTTTATGAGAATTTGCAAAAGGAGTCAGTGTTCGTCACATATATGTATAATTTTTTGTATTGTTTTTTTTTTTTTTTTGTTAGTCAACTATAGTTGCCATACTTGAAATATGTTGATAAAATTACAGTGTGTTTTTGTTTTTAATGAATTGTAATGGAAGGCATGTTCGAGTCGAACATGCTGGCTTGATGCCGCTTGGCCACAAGGCCGCAATGCATCCACCATCGAACCTTAGCCAAACACTGATTGAGCAAACGGTTTGAGTTCGATGATGCTTGTGCTGGTTGCGTTGCGTTGTATTTACAACATCGCCAGCCGCAGACGTCGCCGTCGTCGTCGTTGTCGTTTTTGATGTCGTAGATGTATCGTTGAACTCCAAAAAAGTCGGTGTGCAGCGCGTGAAAAAATTGGTCGGCACTTTCAAAACGCTGCGAAATTATTTATAACAAATTCACGATAACTATAAGAATCGTCGCTATAAAACAAAACCAACAATAAGGTAAATGTGCAACGCAGTAAAATTGCCAATGAAAATGATATACGAAGCAGAGTCCGCCCCTTAACAAATCCAAAATGAAGTAAAAATCAAATAAAATAAAAGCAAAAAAAAAAAAAATTAAATAAAATAAAATTGTTCGCTTCAATGTCCCGATGTGTGTGTCTACATATAACTGTATATTTATACACCTATATGTATATATAATTGTATATATGTATATACATATAATGTATTTGTATGTGTGTGCACATATATTTTTATGGCTGTGCTGCATGTACGTACATCCGTACGTGTGTAAATGTGTGTGTAATGACGAAATGGATAAAAAGAAGGAAAAAAGCACATTGGAAAATTGCGTTGAGCAACTGCCCCACGCTTCGTTGTTGTTACATAGGCAATGTACATACATATACATGTGTATATATTTATATATACTTGCGTGTGTGTTTGTGTGTGTATGCATATATATATTTTTTTTTGTTGCCCAAATGCATTGCTGATCTATGCGCGAATATCAAAGTGAAAAGAGGCGCATATAAAAACGCATCGCAAATTGTTGGAATTTTTATCTGTATATATGTGTGTGTGAGTGTCTCGCTCTTTCATACACACTTGCTATGTGGTAGTGTGTTCTTTTCTGTGCTTGCTTGTATGTGTGTGTGTCGCTCTCTGTTCTGCTGCTGCTGACGTCGTCGTCTGCGTTCCAATTCTACTTTTTTTCGTTTTTTTTTTTCTTTCAATTTTTGCTTTGCTTTTTGTGTGCGGCATAGATTTTTTTTTTATTTTTATATAATAAATTTAAATTGTTTTTTATGCACAGCTGGAGCAGTTGAACGGCATGGGCCCATGCAAATATATATATATATACATATGTATATGATTTATGTATACATATATAATAAATATGTGTATATGTATGTGTGTGTGTGTGTGTGTTTTTGCTATCTTGTGTGCGTAAAAAAAATTAAAATGAAATAAAGAGCGCCAAAGCCAAGCCCCAAAACACATATGTACATATATACATATATATATATACATACACACATATATATATGAAAATATATATATATATATATATATATATATATATATATATATATATATATAAACATACATATACATATTTATATGCGGCACCGCCCTGCAGCAAAAATGCAGTTTTTTTTTTGGGGGTACTCGGACCCCCATTCGCCACCCCCTGCCTGCTGCTCTGTATATCATACGCATACATACATATATAGTATATTGTACACACATCCGTGCATGGATTATATATTTTTTTTTACATATTTTTTTGTTTTGTCGAAAACAAAGTCAAATCAATAATCAAAATGAAACGAAAGAAGAAAAATACAGAAGATAAAAAGTTCACCGTTCTCCGTCGCTTCGTTTTTCGTGTTTGTTTTCCTGTGTACGTTTTTGTCTGATATTTTCCAAGAATCGTTACGAGATTAAAAATGCAAATTCGAAAAACCCGTATGCATATCTCGAAAAATAATAATCAAAAACAACAATACATGTGTGTATATAGATATATGTATGTATGTAAATAAAAATATCAAATACAATATGTATAAACCTTAAACGTGAAACGCGTTCAATACACTTAAACCAAAGTTATGCAAATGTAAATGCTATATGCGATTTCCCCCTGGCAACGCCCCGCCCCGTCACAAATAGAGCCCTCGCCTTTGGATTCGTATACCCAACAACATGCTTATGGTAAGTTAACGAGAGTGCTTTTAATCATATATACACTGTTTATATTGGGCTTAAATCCTGTTCAAAAATGTACCAAGATGGAAAGCATTAAGAATCCAATTTTAAATTTAAGGCACGAGAAAGCTTAATTACAAATTGAATAACAAATAGGAATTTATTTATTTTATATATAAATTAATCGAGTCCTTCTTGGTTTTATTCAAAAAAAAAAAAAAAAAAAAAAAAAAAACCGGATTGTTCTGTTTGGGCGCTTTATGCTAACTGAATTTATCAACTCTCACTTGTCTGAACGAAACGTCGCACTGCTGTCGTCCGCCTGATCGCTGCAGCGTCGTTTATTGGTGCAACTTTGTCGCCGGTGGTGTGGGCTATCCGTTCTGGGTCCCGCTATGATCTTCGCGCGGAATATGCTGACAAGGCGTGTGTCGTATTTCTCCATGCGCCTTAGCTATGATCGCAGGTTCAGCATATTTCTGTTAGAGTCCCGCGTTGGCGAAACTATGCTGACGAGGCGTGCGTGTGCGTTGGTTTGAGTTATTCGTAGTTTTAGCTTATTTATTGGTTTTTAGTTATTCATAGTAAATGTTAACTCCTCCCCCTTTAAAAGCGGACGTCCTCGGACGCGATGTAGAACCTTGTTTGGATGGTTTGACTCTGCTCCGGAGGATTGTCTTCCTGTCTGTTGATGTGTTTTGTGCCAGATTTTTGTTTTATCCAACAGGTGACTACGTATGTAGAGCGTGGTTGAGGGTCCAAAGTTTACTATTGTTGTGGTTGTGCTATTATTTCGGAGTGTTTTTAGTTCTTTCGTATTTTTAATGTTTATTTCCTTTAGCATTTGCAGTGCGAGTACTTCTTCGACTTCAGATGTTCCCTCTATGATTTGCAGTAATGTTGTAATGAGTTGCTTCTATGAATGCCATTACTTTTGATCAGTAAAGGTCTTCTCCTATCCTGACTGTAGTGTTTTTGAGCTGGATGAGGAATGTTCCCTTTAATTCCATTGGTTCCTCGTCGATTTTTATTCCTCCTTTGAAATCGTTGAGTAGTATCGTTCCGGTGAACAATTCTTCGTGGTCGGGTTCATGTTGACTATTAATAAATTTACAATCTTTTTTTTTCTACTTATACTGTTATCGTTATGATTTTTGCAATTTCCATTGATTCCAAAAATTTGTTGGTTAGAATTAATTATGTTTCTAAATTTTCGCTTGTTGATTTCGTAGTATTATATATATATATATATATATATATATTTTTTTTTTTTTAACTAGTTGTACAAATTTCTTTTGACAAAATTGGAATATTAGTGAAATTCAACATTTTTTTTTTGCCATTTGTGGCAATTTTGATCTTAGCAAATTCTAACAGTTCTTCAGGGTTAATAAAAAAAGATATTTTTTCCTTCTAGTAAATTAGCAATTTTTTCGATTTCTATCTTTGACAAGTTTATTAAGTTTATTTTGTTGGTTTTTGCCCAATGAACGGCGTATATTAAATTATTTAATTCTTTAAAAATTTGTATTTTATATTTCAGTAGTGTAGCTATTTCTTTTTGAAAATTCTTATTGTCAATGGTTTCTTTTACAATTCTGTTTGTGTTTTCGGTTAGTTCATTCATTCTTTTGCTTAAAATTTCATGTATTTTTAGTTCTTTATTATTATTCTCTGTTTTCGAAACTAGGATTTCGTAATCATAGTGGTCCGGCGTGCCGGCCAACCATTTCCAAACTGTGTTTAATGCATTAACTGCTCGGACCTTTCTTTGGGTTGGTTTCAAGGCCTTCAAATCTGATTCAACTTTTTCGAATTCAAATGCAAGTAGAGGAAAAGTGGGTGTGTTTTGTTTATATCATTAAGTTTGTTCGATAAGTTAACGAACGCCATTTCGTATTCTTCAATATTGAATACGTGAATTGTTCTGTGGGTGCCGTTTTCTAATGCAGCGACTCCTGTTTTTATAGGTATAATTTGAGAGTAAACCGAAACTTGTTGGTAGGAAGAATCTGTAAAATATTATATTTTTTAATTTTTTTTATGGATTATCTGTCCACCTTGTATTTTTATGGTGGTGCTTCTATTTTCTTCGACTATTTCTTTCTTATATTTCCGGGTCAGTTTGGAACCAAATCTTTTGTCTATTCTACAGTAGACTATGTCGCCCTTTTCGTATTGCTTTATTGTTTTCTTATTGTTGTGGTATTTTAGGTCATCGATAATTGTTCGTCAAGGCTCTAATTACCTCTGGTGAGTCTTCTTGCACGCTTATCTGGTTAAGGATAAGCGATAATTGGTGATATACCATCCGATAGAACTCTTGAACGGACAGACGTCCCTGAGTTAAGTAAAACATTTGGTATTCGAGGGTTTTTAGATCTCTTCCGCCAGCGTAATGTTCGGTAAGGCACTTGGAAATTGCCGTCCAGTTCAGAGGGGTATTATAGGATTCAAGCACTGCATCGGCTTCTCCTATTATTTTGTTTCGGACCGACAGGGTTATTAAGTTATAGTATTGACCATTGTAAATGGTCATTATCCTTTCCACATTTTTTTCCAAGAACCCAATGTGGTTCGGTCTCCGGAAAAATTTCTGATTAGTCGTGTTATTTCGGGAATTTTGTCCTGCTCTCCCTTTTTTTTTATATCTTTTTTAATCTTGAGATATTCTTAATTTTTCTTTTACTTTTCCCGAAACTATCCTTTTTCGCGCAGTTATGTTTGTATTAGCGGTTTTTTTTTGAGGCGCTTGAAAGGAATTGTAGGTTCACTTTCACTTAACTCGCGATAACTTTATATTTCCGTACCTTAGCTGTGATCGCAGGTTCAGAGTCCTCGAAACTTATTAAGGAAGGATTAACATTAAAATATGCAATAAAAAATATTGTAGCAAAACAAAATTAAGAAAAAGATAAAAACAAAAAAACTACTTTTAAAAAGAAATGGGAGAAAATATATATTTTAATTTTTTAGTGATTATTGATGTTAAAACTTGTTTTTATTAATTTATTAGTATCAAGCACTATCTGAAACCGATTTGAGATCATTATTGTAACAATCAAGTTTGAGGCTTAACTTTATATTCAATAAAAACATAACGTTTTTTGTGCCTTTTGAAATAAAATTAAATGGGAATTGAACTTTATTCTGAAATCAACATAAAGTTGAATATATATATATGTATATATAAATATATGTATAATCTATTGTATTTCCAAATTTGCATACTTCATTGTAGAAATATTTGAACTCAATTTCATTTCATTTGAATTTTGGTTTTCATTGTGTAAATTATTTGCAAAGTTGCTTTTAGTTGTTGTGTTTGTTGCTGTTGTTGTTTTTTTGGTTTTTTAGTTTTGTGGCGCCAAGAAACGAGTTTTTTTCAGGTTCGATTCTGCACACATACATATAAATACATAACATGTACATATGTATGTGTTTTCATATATGCATACATGTATTTATTTATAGCTTATTCTACTCGTTTTTTTTTTCGTGTTCTGCTAATTAGCATTTAAATTATGCAAATAATACTTCTACTTCTGCTGCTGCTGCGGCTGCTGCTTCTGCTTCTGCTTCTGCTTCTTTTTACTTCTTTCTTTTCTACCAATTTCTTTTTCTTACTGTATGCAAACACATACACATGCATGCATATATATATAAATATATATATACATGTGTGTGTACTGTCTTCTACCTATATGCATACACATATCTACATCTTGAGACAGACGGACAGATACGTGGCCTGTGGCTTGCTTGCTTTTTGTTATTCTTGTCTTCTCTTTATTGCCACCTTCTCTCTCTCTCTCTCTCTCTCTCTTTGTCGGTCTCTTGCTCCATCTGTGCTTTTTTCTTCACATTTTTCTGCTTGTAAAACCGCCGCACGTAGAATTTCTTGCTTAACCGGTTTGTCATTGTTGTTGTTGTTATTATTATTATTAATATTAGTATAAGTATTACTATTACTATTATTATTATTAGTATTAGTATTACTATTATTATTATTATTATTTTTTGCCAGCCTCTTAGTGCCGCCTGATCTTCCCCCTATCCCTGCTGCTTCCCTCTGAGCATAACCTTAAAAGCATTTTTTGCAAGGCACAAAAAAAAAGCAATGGCAATCCGTTAATTTGACAGATTTAGTCCAGGTATTTTTGGTTTATATTGATATTTCTATTTATATTAATACTTAATTTGGATGGACAGTTCACATTGGCAAAATGTCAGCTTCAATGTGAGAAACGAATTCGGTTTCAAGGAGGTTTTAATTTATTTGGCTTTTAGTCCTAGTATAAATGAGCTTACTCGCTTACACTCAAAAAAGATTCTTAAAAGTAACTGTGTTTGCGCTATCAGCTCTTTGGGAAAACGAAGTTATTTAACTTTATAAACTTTACTTAATTGATTAAGACTAGAAGCTTGGCTTAGTCTTTCAACAACACTTTGTTTACTGTCTATAGCAAGTTTGAAGCGAATAGCTAAACTTTCAACACCGAGAGTAATTAACTGATCGACTACCGAAAAGGAAGGTTTGAAGCCACTTGCCAAACCTATCAACAACGAGAATAATTACAACCGATCGATCAGTTAAAACTATGCGAAACAACTGATTAGCTGCAGCAGCCGGCCGATCAGCGAACGCACTTTATCTCGAGAGAGAGAGAGAGAGAATGAGAAAGAGAAAGAGAGAGAGAGAGCTGCACAAAGAGAGCGCTGCTAACTCTGGCTGCTGCAGCTCAAACTGCACTTAACATAATGTGCAAATGTACTTAAGACTGACAACATTTATATTAGGCCACGTAGGGCTCCAAATTCAAACAGCTTAAAGATTCAAATCAATTATTGTTTTTTGCTGCTGCTGCCAACAAGCAGTTTAATTGATTTGTAGCCTTGGATTAATCTAAATTTGTAGCAGCATTTTGCAAATTTCAAAAATCAGGGATGTTATCCTTTTTATTTAAAAGTTGTACTCATTGAATAAACCATTTGTTTATTATGCTTTTGGTGAATATTCTTTTTTATTGTTTTCGTTTCTAGATAGTAAAATCCGATGGGTACCTGTTCTTTTTAAACAGGGAATATCCAAAATTATTCTCTTCATTTGTTTTATTATTCAAAGTATATTTTTTTTATTAACATTTAGTCTTTAGTCGATCGAAATTTACACTTGATTTCATTTTCATATCTATTATTGTGTCAAAATTGTTGTTTTCTTCTTTTTGGTCAGTGTTGTTGTTCTTCTTTTTCGTCTTCGTCTTCTTCTTCGTTTTCCTCTTATTGCTTTGTGTGTAGTCCACACTTAAAACATAAAAATTCCATTAAAATGTCAAGTGGCAGTTATTATTTCTTCATCTTTCCTCTTTCTCTCCTCCTCTCTCTCTCTCTCCCTCTCTTTCTCACTATATTGTTCTCGCTCTCTGTCCCAGTCTATCGCACTGCGGTTTGCCCTCAAATTTCATCCTTTAATGACGTTTCTCTCCTGTTTCGCTCTTGTTGGTTTTTGGTTTTTGTTTTGGATTTTGGGTTTTCAGTTACCTTTGAATGTGGGTGGCTGCTGTCAAGTGGGTGGGGCACTCACACGAGTAACTGTAAATAGAGGCGACGTGTTGTGTGCCAGCTAGCCTAGCCGGTCGGCAGGGGGCGCCACCTGACATGCCATAAATAAATGGGCAAACGGCTTAAATTCCTGTAATTTAGTTTGCATATTTTACGCGAAGTGGCGACGACCAATCAACAACAATACACAAACATGTATATATATATATATATATATATGTGTGTATATATATATACGTTACAGGCATTGTGCGGTGTGGGAAGGGAGTGGTGGAAGGGGAGGGGAGTGTGGATACGTAGCGAAGGCCTCTCAAATTGCAGTTCATTTGGTTTTTTTTGTGTTGTGTTCAGTTGCCGCAATAGGGGGCAAGAAACGTCACAAGGACGTTGCGTTTGCCACCAGAGCAAAGAGAGGAGAGGGTGTGTGTGTACGAGAGAGAGAGAGAGAGAGAGAGAGAGAGGGGGGAGAAAGAAAGCAAGGGAGGGTAACAGGAGGCAAACAGGAGCAGGAACAGCGCCACAGCATGAAAAAACGTGTGCAACGTTGCCAAATTTCTGCCAATGCCCGAAAATAACGCAAAACCAAAAACACAACAGCAAAACTAAAAACGTTTTTGCTGCGTATCTATTTTGCTGTTCTTGTGAGGTAAAAAGGAAAAATCAATAAGCAATTGCCAATTTAGCCAAATGCACTTAAACCAAACTAAAATAATACATAAGAGAAAGAAGAGAGATGTTGACCATACAAATATATACATATATATATATATATATATATATATATATATCATATATATGTATACTTAGACGATGTCGATACAACGTTAACAAATTCTACAATAAACAAGTGAGAATGTTCTAGTCGAGAGAGCTCCACTAAGAGACACAATGAGTCCATACAAAATCGAAAAACTTATGAAATTATACAATACGATTATGATATGAGATGATCAAAATTAAAACAAGAACTATGCAACTTCCCATTGAAAAAATATATCTTTAGAACTGTGGTCTTTCTTGGCATGGGACTGAAATAGATTGAAATTGATTCCAAGTTAAAAATCTCCAGCTCTTCTAGTCCCTGTGATCATCGTCTCATCATCGAATATATATTTGTATATAAAGGGATCAGTGCTTACCACTCGAGCAAACCAATTGCTTTAAAAAGTAATGCGAAGAAATGTTGAAACTGGTTTTTCTCTCCTCTTCTTTTTCACAGCTCTTTTCTATCTAGTTCTCTCTCTGTCTCTCTTTGTCTCTCTTTGTCTCTCTCTCTCTCTCTCTCTCTATCCCTAATTTCTTACCCTTATTAAAAGTCGATTCGAAGGGTTGCATTAAACACCTGGATTCTTGCAACAGCGAATGCCTTGAACATCTGATATTGAAATATACAGAAAGAGAGCGGAAGAGAGAGAGAGAGAGAGATAGAGATAGAGAGGGTCAGCGATTATGTTTCACACTTTTCCATTCAATAGAATTATCATTATTATTTTCTTCGTGTAGCGTTGAAAGTTAGAACATTGATCAACCTATTGAATGAATGTCTATAAAAACACTGAACTGATTTACTTTATTTTGCTTACAATTTCACGAGTCGAAGAACAAAACGACGAATTTAAAATATATTTAAATATAGAAATATAGAAATATACCATTCCCCCTTTAAAGTTGAGATTAAGAATTTATATGACTTATCAAGACTCTGATTGTTTCCCCAGTACACCAAGTTCTAGGCAAGTAACTGCATTAGTTTTTAGTATATATATATATATAGACAGTCGGATCAATACTTACAAGACTGAGAAGTTGTCTCTTCTGTAGCTTGTCCTAAAGTCATTTTAGTTTATGGTAATAATATAATATTGTATGCTTTCTATGTGTAGAAAATATATTTGTTCTGATTTGCTGCATTTACAAGCAGCTTGCAGGCACCCATTTCATTATTGGCTTATGTATGTATTTTGCCTTCGCCTCTTTGCCTTATGATTCCTGCAAAATTTATGATGTGAACAATTTCTGGAAAAAAATCCACTGACTCATGGGAAAAAAAAGAAAGAAAGAAGTATCCAAATAGTTGCGACATGCATGAAGAAATTAGATATCTGGAAATAATACTAATGACTTGTTGTTAGTGTAAAGCAGAAAAAAGAGATATATAAAAATATATATATATATACATTTTGTAGGTATCGGTTGCCTGGCAACATGTGTATGAGTGTGTGTGTATGTGTGGGAGAGGGGGGGTGGGGGTGTGTGGGTGTAGGGGCTGCAACAACTTATACAAAAGCCATGCACCGATACATTACATACAATGCCCCCCTCCCCCCTCCTGCTGCAGTAGTAGTGAGTAGTCGGGGTTGGGGTTAGGGTTGGGGATATGTGCCACATGTGTGCTGCATATGCGTTTTGCCATTGTTGTTGTTGTTCGTTCTGCTGCTGTTGCACTATGCAACAGAGTAAGAAAAACAGCAGAATGTGATGATGAAGTAGAAGAGTATTTAGCAGGAAGGTTGGGGGGGGGGGGGGGGGGTCTGCGAATGTTTTCCGTTGTGTTGTGAAAGCTAAAAGCAAACACACATACACACACACACACACACACACATACACACACACACACACATGTACACACACACATACAGATTCACGCATCAAAACCTACGACACATTTTTCAGGCTGAAAAACACGTTTTCCATGCGCGGCCCGTTCACATGCGCTTATTTTTATACAACAGCAGCAAAAATCATAAAATATGTACGAGAATCAACAACAACAACAACTAGTGTAATAACTGATAAAAATAAAAGCACACACGCACGCAACCAACAAAAACAACAGACGAAAAAAAATACTCACACACACACACACACACATACAGAGAAAAATAAAAGCAGGCGCACTAAATTAAAGCTCGAACGAAAAATCAATACTTCACTCGACAGTAGCGGCCGCAGCCGCAGCCGCAGCAGCAGCAGCAGCAGCAGCAGCAAAGCAGCCCAACAACAACTGCGAGCAGCAGGCAGCGGCGGACGCTGGCAGAGGAGGGGGTCGCTATCTCAAATAAATTGTTTTCGGCCTACTCGTGATTTTTTTTTTTCGTTTCGTTTCGTTTTTATTATTTTATTATTATTATATTTTTTTATTTCGTTTCGTTTCATTTGCCTTTTCGTTTTAAGCGTTGTGAATATTTTACTGTACACATTTCTCGCTGATGCTGCTGCTGCGCCCCCGTCGCCTGCTTTGACGCCCACACAAAACACACTGGCAAAACTGTGCACACATATATACACATGCATATGTGTGTGAATGTGTGGGTGTGTGGACTTTATGCCAGCGCGCCAATGTTCCACAATTATTATTATTATTATACAGTCCCCATGTTTATGTGCTTGTGTGTGTGTGTGTGTGTGTGTCTGCTTTTTCTTACACACGGTATTTTTTTACGTTTCACCTTGCGCACACCCGCACACCCCCTGCCCGTCCCGCCCTGACCGTGTTTATTGCTGCGTTCTACTCGTTAGACTCGTTTGCTTCTCCGTCTCCCTATCATTTTTCATATACACACATACACACTTCCAGCTACAGACAAGCATACATACATACATACGAATATATACACAACGATTTGCAGCGCTGTTCGGGGGATTTTTGTGCACGTCACCATGCACGACTCACCGGCTGGTGTTCGGTCGGTCGGTTGGTCGGTCGGTCGGTCGGTCGGTCTGTCTGTCGTTCTTTCGTTCGTTTTGTTGCGAGTTTGTGCTCGTATTTATGTATATATTTATATGTATATATACATATATATTTATATGTATATATATAAATATAAGTTTATGTATGTGTGTGTGCATCGTATTCAGATGCCAACGAGGCTGCCTGCCCGCCGCCTTGCACTTGCTGTTGCGTCACCCGCGCGCCGTATAACCAAACCAACACGAACGTTTGCTGAGCACCAACCTCGCTGCCTGCTGTTTGCTTTTGCATTTGTATGGCATGCATGTATACACACACACATACATACACGCACACACATACACACACACAAGCATACAAACACACACACACACACACACACACGCATACACACACTCATACATACATACACATACACACATACATACATACCCACACACACATACATACATACATACATATGCATGTTTGTTTGTATGTTCGCTCGTTCGCTCGCTCGTTCGTTCTTTCAAGTTCCCCAAAAGCAATTGCTCTCTCACAGTGGCCCATAGCACTGCACAACCGCTGCCTTCCCTCTGTAACGACTACGGCCGACCGACAGACCGACCGGCCGACCGACAGACTGACAGACCGACCGGCCGACCGACTAATTGACAGACGGTTGTTTCGTCGCTTGTTCGTTCGTTTGGTTGTTGTACCCCAACACCAACCCCAACCAGAGCCAAGTGCCGCTGTCTCACTCTGGCTCGTTGACACTGCGCTCTACGCGTCTCTGTCTCGCAGTTTCGCTCTTGGCAGATGTTGTGCCGAAGCAGAAGCAGCGGCATCATTTTTTTTCTTCGTTCGTTGTTTTGCTTTTGCTTTGAGTTGGTTTTTTTTTTATAATTTCTTTTTATGCTATTATTATTATTATAACGCTGTTGGCATCGATGCTGGCTGCGCTGCTTTTGCTTTGCTTTCTTTTTACGTATAGTTTCAAACCTCTTTTTCATATTGTCGTCGTCTGCTGCTGACTGACTGACTGTTGTTGTTGGTGGTATTGGCGTGGTGGTGGTGGTGGTGGTCGTGGTGTGCGTGTGTTGTTATTTTTATTAATTTGTTTGCGCTGGGGCTGCTGCTGAAAATTGTCAACAGCGCATTTGGACGACGCTCGCGTTGCTGCCGGCATTGCCGTCGCTGTCGCTGCTTTAATCTTACGCGTGCTTACGTTTTTTTTTATTTTTGCTTTCTGTCTTTTGGGGTTTGTGAAGTACGGCAAATTCGCAAGAACTCGTTGTTGTTGTTGGCTCGGTATATATTTTTATTTCTGTCGACGTCGCTGCTTTAGCTTGGCTTTTGCTCATTGCGACGCTTGACTGATTTTTTTTTGCTTGTTTGTGGAATTTTGTGCTTAATTTTCTGTGTGTATGTGTGTGTGTGTGTGAGTGTGTGTTTGTGTGTGCGTGAGTTTCGTGTTTGTATGCATGAGAGTTTTTGCTGTTCAATTTCTGTGCAATTTTCATAGTGAATTTAATTTACTAAAAGTTGCTACAGCTATCAGCACACAGCTGTGTGCGTGTGTTTGTGTGTATTGCGAATTGTTGTTGTTACGCCAGCTGTTGTTTGTTATTGTTGTTATTGTTTTTTATTTATTTGTGGCATGCAGTTTAATTGCTTTCATTAAAAACAACAAAACAATTTTTGCTGACCAGCAGCGGGCAGCAGTAGAAGGCAAAACATGTGACTCGCTTCAGTTTCACCGGTGGAGCTTTTGCTGTTTCTGCTTTGGCTTATGCTTTCTGTTGCTGCTTCTGATTTCTGTTTTTTTTTTTCTTTCTGTCTTGTGTTCTTTTTCACGTAGGCAACACGCGCGCTTATAGCGGCAACTTGGGAATAGCTCAAACGGATGTCTGTGTGTGTGAATGTGTGTCTGTATATATTATAGATATATATGTATATATATTTGAGTGTGTGTGTGTGTGTGTTTGTGAGTGAGCGAGCAAGAAAAATTGTTATATTGTACTAATTTTGGGCCTTAGTTTTTTAAAGTTGAATACTTGAATTATTAAGCTTATTATATAGACTCACATATCTTATCAAACATTACAATTTGCGATTGTGTGCGATAAAAACCGTTGATTTCTGACTATGACTAATTAAGAACGTAACACACACACAGACACACAAACGATACATACATACAAAGGTGAATATGTAAATTATTCGAATGAAATGAATATATGCGGATTTAATTAATCTGTGAATCGATTACTTGTACAAATGAAATCTGATTACAAATTGATATATTAATGTAATGTCTACATCTGCATCGGGCTTGTGTATTTATTTATGCATTAAACATTATTATCTACATATGAAAACGTGTGCCATGCATTCAAACTTGATTTAACCTTTAAATTAAAGCGAAAAAAGAAACTGAAATTTATGAAATATAGTCGTGATTCCAAAGTGTTTCAAGGGGTATATACTCAATTTTGTACTCAATTTTGACAAAGCATATTAGTAAGATATATACAGTGACTTACAGCTTATTTCAGACAGTGTCTAGCAACAATTTTAATTACTAATTATACAATATTTTTTAAAAATTCCGAAGACTGATGGCAGGTACATATATTACCTACCAAATTGAATATGTGATCCCAATAAAATGGGGTTTCCCCACCTGCTATGTCGGGTTATGTAAAAAAGTACCTGAATTTATAGTCACAGCTTATTTCGAACAGTTGCGTGCCATAAAACCCGGATTTTTAACGTTAGGTTGATTATTCTCGGTACAAATCGACCAATCCTTCTTAGTCAGATTAGTTATATCCTGCATCTCGGGTGCAACCAGCCAACGAGGACTATGGGCAAACGGAGCACCATTGAACAACGGAATCTCATCCTGGAACACTTCAAGATCGGATATTCACATCGCCAAATAGCTGAAATGGTCAATTTAAACAGGTGAACTGTATTCAGCATCGTTCGTCGCTTTGTCGACGAGAATCGAACAGAGGACAAGGGCAGAATGGCACCAAACAAGATTTTCACCGAACAGGAAGAGCGGAGGATCATCAGGAAAATAAGGGAAAATGGCGACAGTCCAATACTGGGCTGAATCCCAAGTGTCATGGTATGGGCGTCTATCTCGGCAGCAGGCGTCGGAAATTTGGTGTGTATTGAAACAACAATGGACAGGAATGTGAACCTCAATATGTGAAAGGAAAATATACTCCAAAGTGCAGAGAAGCTAGGAATCCGACGTACTTTCCGGTTCTACCAGTCCTGGTTTATCTGGAACTGCCCCCACATGATAATCCCATCCCATGCCCAGTCTCCAGACTTAAATGTCATGTAAAATTTGTGGGCTCTGCTGGAAAATAACTTCCGGAATCACAGATCCAATTTCGAAAATGCTCTGCTGAATGAGTGGAGCAAAATCAGTCCAGAAACTACCCGGAAGCTGATATCTTCCATGAATAATAGGTCAAGGGAAGTTGTTAAGGCTAAAAGATATCATACTAAGTATTAACATACTTATTTAAGCTTTTATAAGACAAATGAGACTTGACATGTATTTTGGACAGGTTTTCAGTTTTTGACTAATTTTAATTAATTAATTAATATTTTAATAAAAACTAAAGTTTATTTTTAAAACGAGATAAAGCATAAAACAAGATGGCATTTCAACATTTTGTGTTTGATCCTTTGTTTCAACTTGTAGCACTTTAAAATTTTTGCTAGACACTGTCTGAAATAAACTGTGAACCACTGTATTTATATAATATTTAAGAGCATAGAAAAAACACGTGTTTTACATACCCTTGCCGAATACATAAAGTATATATAAATATATATATATATCTGACAACGGTTTTGATTAGAAAAAATACAATTCTTTATTCAAAAACACGTCTTCTCAGATTGGTGTACAAAGTGTAACTCTGCTTAAGCTAGTAACTAAATCTATAAGGAAACCTCGCACTTGCTTCCTATCTCTTGGTATGTTTATGGGGGTCTCTTTTGGTAGTTGCATACTTTGTTTATGCTTATCTTATCTATTAATAGAAAGTGCGTCTGCGGTGTTGATATGCTGTGATACTTTGACCTGCCATCTATGTAGGGGTCTATTTTGGTGGTATATATATATATATATATATATATATATACAACCTGTTAAAAATGTAGTTGTCAGCAGAACTGAAAGGGTCTTTCAATTTCGGTGTGTCTCGGAGAGTTGTTTATTGATCATTTACATTTTGCATTTACATTTTACATTTTATTTTATTTGTTGTGTGTCTTATCGCAAATTAGCTACTAATCTTATGTTTCTCTCTCTTTCTCTCTCTCTCATTGCAGGTTGTGTGGACGAAAAGAGAAATGAAATAATACAAAAAAAAAAAAAAATACTTTTTGTTTTGTGCTGATATATAAATATATATACATATATATTTCTTGGTGTATATATATATATATATATATATATATATATGTTTTTTTTTAAGTTTGCTTTCAAAGCACTGTGCTAAAGCGGATAATGAAAGAAGAGCGACAAATAATCAAGGAAATTTATGCATAAAAGAAATCAAATGAAATCAAAATTTGTGCAAGTTGTTAATTAATGGATTAATTAACAGCCCAACCCCCCACAAACCCCCACCCCAACTTATTCACAAAAAACAAATGTTTGTATTTCGTGCGTGCTTCATTCGATAATAAACTCAACACACACACAAACACACACACACACACTATATATATATATATATATATATATATATATGTGTATATATGTTTTATTGGTGTAGATACTGCCACACCCAATCACCCACCGCCCTTGCTTGCTTGCAGCAGGCGGGCCAAGAATATGTGTCAACAAATATTTTGTGTCTAGCAAAAAGTTTTCGACGCTCGAAATTGTTTTTATTGTTTGCCAAAAAAAAAAAATAGAAGAAAAATATAAAGAAAAAAAGAAAAAAGGAAAAAAAATAGTTTTCTCATTGTTGCTATTTTTTTTGTTTTGCCTTTTTTTTCAAGTTGCCAAAACAATTTTTTTTCCCATGGTGCAATATCAACAAAAAAAAATGTTGTCTAACCTCACCCCCCACCCCCCATCTGTTCTACTTGCAGCAGTTGCAGTGTGTGTGTAAATATAGGCAAATGTTTAATTTAGTAATACAAAAATAGAAGCAGCAGCAGCAACAACAACAACAACAACAAAATAATAATAATAATATTAATAATTAATACAACAACAACAAATTGAAATGCGCAGCAGCTGCTGCATGGCGTCTTGTAAGCGCTGCAGCTCATTGTTGCTGTTTTGTTGACAGCAGCAACAAAAAGTGTTAACAGCAACAACAACAAACAACAACAACAACAACAAACAACAACAACAACAATAAACAGTAACAAGTGAAACTTTGGCGCATGTTGTGAATATGTTGCAGTGCAATGCTGTTGCATGCAAGCAGCTCAGTGATAATTACAACAGCAACAGCAACGGCAATCGCAACAGCAACACTACATTTACAACAACAACAACACTAAGAACAACAACCACAACAACAAGAGCAGCAGCAACAATATCAACTTCTGAGCGCAACAACAAGTGTTTAAGCCAAAAGAGTTCGGCATGAAATGGAAGCAGCTATACGCTCCTCTTCAGTGCAGGTCGGTGCTCCGCCGCCCACAAACAACGCCACAAACGGTGGTCAACAACAACAACAGCAGCAGCAACAACAACAACAGCAACAACAACAACAGCATCAGCAACATCAGCAGGAATTGCAACAGCAACATCAGCAACAACAGCAACAGCTTCATCATCACCTTCATCATCAGCAACAACAACAACAGCAACAGCAACAACAACAACAGCAACGTGTTGCCAGCAATCAACAGCAACAGCTGCAGCACAGTGCGGCAGCAAACGCTGCTGCTGCTGCAGCAGCATCGCATCAAGTGCATGATAATGGACCAACGTCCCATCATTTACAACATCAGCAGCAGCAGCAGCAGCAACATCCTCAGCAAGCAGCGTCTAATCAGCAGCAGCAGCAGCTTCAACAGCATCAGCATCAGCAACAACAACAGCAACAGCAGCAGCCAAACAAAACAACGCAAAAGCAACAACAGCAACAGCAGCAACAAGTTGCAAATATGTCGTATCAACAGCGCATCGCAAGTGGAACCCAAATTCATAGGTTAGAACCCTACTTGCTAAGCATATATAAATATATATATAAGATAATCTGGTGATTATTGGTAGAGAGCCAATGTTCCACATAAAATATGAAGAATTTGAACAATTTGTTGCACGAACCGAACTGGTTCGAAACGTCAACCATCTAACCAGTCCAGGGGATTTCGTTAATGGAAATTGTATGAATCTAGTATTTGTATAGCTCTTCAAAATTATTGTTTGAAACAAGTAAGAGGGCTGTAGTCGAGTGAGCTCGACTCCGATTTACCCTGAGCCCAGTTGACAAATATATTTGAGGTCTGTTTTGCCAAAAATATCTCTTTAAAAAGTTTTGCTCCAAAATTTGAGCAGGTCTGGCGACACACACGCGTCATATATATATTGTCATGCCATCTCTTTCTCACACATGCAATCGGTATAATAATATATTCTCGGGTATAACTTGGGTCTTTTT
Organism: Drosophila picticornis; assembly: GCA_035043845.1. Taxonomy (NCBI): domain Eukaryota; kingdom Metazoa; phylum Arthropoda; class Insecta; order Diptera; family Drosophilidae; genus Drosophila; species Drosophila picticornis. The sequence goes on along the minus strand of JAWNMR010000492.1, from coordinate 18,806,902 downwards.
CATCCGATCTTGATGAAATTTGGGCAGTTGATCAATAATACGCGTATGTGAATTCTGTATAAATAAGAAGATTCTGCATTTAAAATTGTAGCATTTGTTGATATCGCAATTCTAAATGTATCGTTAATCGAGAAACGGAGACAGTTATCGATAGAATAAAGCAAACTTGATCGGCGCCGGGTATAGGCGTTATAGTCTCTGAGATCTGCGTGTTCATACAGACGGACGGACAGGTGGACAAGGCTATATCGATTGGGTAGTTGATCCTAATCAAAAATATATATACTTTGCACACTTCCGCAGCTAGCAGCTCATTTCCTGTTTGCATTCGCGCTGTTCGCGGCCATTGACAAGCGACCAGCTCCACCTATCACCCCTCTCGCTTTTTCCATGTGTATACACATAAATATATATTTATTTATACATATACATATATATTTGTATTGCTGATAAGAAGTAGAATAATTTAGTGACTGATATTAGGGGTCGGCGGTTGGATTGGGGGAACAGCGGAATGTGCAGATTATCAGCGTAAAAGTAATACGAGGCGGTAAATATTTGTGGATCATAATAAAACAGACTTTGACCTCATTAGCTACAGAGAGAGGGAGAGGGATAGGGATAGAGATAGAGATAGAGATAGATAGAGATAGATACGATATATAGAAAGATATATAGATAGATAGATAGAAAGATAGAAAGATAGAAAGATAGAAAGATATATAGATAAATAGATAGATAGATAGCTAGAGAGAAAGCGAAGGGGGAGAGATAAGGAAGATAGAGTAAACCAGATTAATATGTATATCGATTAACGCTTTTGGTATATGCATATGATATCGATATAAGCGATAACGATTACTAATTATATCGATATTGTATTGATGAAATATGTGTTGTGTTGATAATTGATTAATATCCATTTTTATTTGCAAACAGACGTCATAATCTTTTCATTATAATGCATACAAATTGCAAATTCGATGTAGTTGGCAACTTTGGGATAAATGAAGATAAATGAACCCATTAGCTCCATCCATATACGTATATGTTTAATTTATCGATTGTTGTGGTTGCCATCCGAGATCATTGTTGACTTCAACAACACTTATTGAACTTGAAATGGATTATAACCTATGAGAGACACAATGTTTTTGAAGACACTGTCTACACTTCAAGGTTGGGCAGCCCCATAAAAATGAAATCTACCAATTTAAGTATATACATTTGTGTGTGTGTGTGTGTGTGTGTGTGTCTGTGTGTATATCTGGTTCATTATAGAGCATTGCACTGACTTAGCCTTGGTAATTCCATTAAAATTATACAACCTACAAACAAGCAAGCAACAATTAAAAAAGCTCAAGAAACTCACGTAAGATTCGATCAAAAATTTGAATTCAGAATTGGCCGACCTTCAAATTCAACTTCTATATATATATATATGAAGTGTATATATATATGTATATATAGGTAAATAATATAATAACTACATACATATAGCTAGCTAACTATTTATCAGAAGAGCTATGCATACATTTTGTGTAGTAACATTTATTCAAACGATTTAATATATGTAAATGGAAGCTAGTCGAAAGAGGACAGAAAATAGCAGAAATTGACAGAATGACAGACAACCACTGGCACAGAGTCGCATCGAGAGAGAGAGAGAGAGAGAGAGAGAGGGAGGGAGAGAGAGACAGATGGAGATTGAGATAGAGAGCGACCCGGAAAGCGAAACACAACAGTCGCAAAAATGTAATTTCATTGTAGCTGCTGTAGTGTTATTGCAGCAGCAAAAGTTGCTGTTGTTGTTGTTGGTATTGTTATTTTCTGCGGTTGCTAGCTTTGCGGTTAGGCAAACGTACAAGTGGGAAGCACTTAAAAGACAGACAGAGACAAAGACAAAAGACAATGACGATGACTAAGTGAGTCGACTCTGTGTGTTGAATTGAGTGAAGTGAACTGAAGTGTGGAGGGTGGGCAGAAGCAGAAGACGGGCAGGGAGCAACGTGATAAAACAAAGTAAAACAAAACCAGAAGAAGAAGAAGAAGCAGACGAAGAAGCAGAACATGTGTTTAAAGTCCACAAAATGTTGTTAGTAATAAGCGCAACAAAGTCGACACGATTCTCAAAGGGGTTGAGGAGGGGGCGGGCTAGTTGGGAGGCCAATTATTCAAAGTGAAAGAGGCAGAGGGAGCGAGAGAGATAAACAGAAAGAGAAATAGGAGAGTGAGAGAGAGAGAGAGCACGTTTGTCTAAGTTAAAAATAATTATACGTAATTTGACACTATTGACCTGCCGCAACGACAAAGCAGACAACCGTAAAAGAAAGAACGGTAACAGTAACAAGAGCAAGAACAACAACAAGAACAAGAACAACCAACACCTAATAGGAGCCGACCGATTGTCCAATACTCTGTTGTTCTCAGGGTTAGTGTGTGCTCAGCTGCAAGCTGCAATCTATGCAAGCAACACTTAATCTTAATCAAAAAATGCTTGAATCCCCCCACAAGGAGGCTTTTAAGAAAATATTTGACGGTTTACCTGTAAAGATTTTGGCTTGTTTTTCAATTCTTTTTTGGTTTTTTTTTTCTTGTTTCCCTCTTTAGTCTTAAAAGTAGATTATAGTGCATAAACTCCCAGCCGATTTGGTATACCGGGGTATACGGCAATAATAACAAGAACTACGCCTCTCTCCCTCCCTCTCTCTCTCGCTCTCTCTCTTTGTATCTTTATCCGTTTTGTCTCTGGCTCTGTTTTGCCTGAATAGCAGCAATTAGAGCTAAATGGCGGCACACAACGAACGACCGCAAAAGAAGTCGACGGACTGCAAAATGTCATGAAAAGTCATGAAGTGGAGGCAAAAAGTAGGAAATTGGAATCGAAAGTGGGGCGCGGGACGTTAATGTGGGATGGAGGAGGGGGTAACTCGGCTATAAACTTGGTTAGACTTGGGGGGTGGTAAACGGGTTTTCATTTAGTAATTTGCAAAGGTCGTTTAGCTGAGTACACCGGCAAAAACCAAAGTCAAAACCTTTCAACGAATGAATAAGAGATTTGTAAGAACAAGAACAAGTAGATGATTAAAATTATAATCATGATGATAATTATGTTCATGCCGCTGATGATGATGATGTATTTGAATAATCACTGTATAAATTTCAAGCCGACTATAAAGAGTCGAATTTTTATTCCGTAGATTGTTTAAAATTTTTAATTACAATTTTTTTTTAGCTTGATAAGCTCTAATCGCTAAAATGCCAAATATAATTAAAATGTTGATAACTAAATGCGAAATTAGAGATGAGCTTGCTTCAAATTCAATTAATAGAATCGTACTCTTTTTTTGTTGGGTATATTTAGCCGATTCTCGCTTATTTTTATTATAGCGTTTAAATTCAGTCGTAATTTTTTGAAATCGACAATTGATTGATGTTCGCCCCATAGACGAATCACCCATTCGCTATCCAATTTGTGTGTGTGTTCCGAACCGGGTTTATGTAGGTGGTCGAATAAATTAAGGGGTGTGTGTGTGTGAAGGGAGGGGGCGGGGGGCGTGGGTAAGCCTAATGGACATTTAATGATGGGTTCCGATCGCTGGTAAGGGTATTGGGGGTCTGTGTTCCTAGGCATAGCAAAATGTTATTACAACAATTGCGCAGGCAATTAGAGTTCATGCGAAATGCCATAATAACAGTCATTAAACACTTTAAATGACAAACACCTCACACACCCCCCGCCCCACCGCCTCCCCTTCCGCTCTTGTCTGTACTTTGGAGCACTACCAGAGGTGGTATCGTAATTCGATTCTTTATAATTTCTAAATTGGGCTGAGTAATCGACAACATTCGATAAGTGGAAATCGATAAAAGCATATAGCTTAATACTTGTTTTTTATCAGTGTATTTTGCAGTCGTTTGAGCCTGACTGCAAAAGTTCTGACTTGTTTCTCGTTGACAACACCCCCTTCAACGCCGCTTCTAAAATGTCTCTTATTTTGTTGCTGGCTTGGGTTGTTGACGCGTTTCCTGTCGTTGTCCAAATATTTGCATTGAACTCGAGGCAGCGGCATAAACAATGCCCGACAAGAAACATAAAAAATACACCAACAACAAGATCAAATAAATAAATAAATAAATAAAAAAATAAAGTGTCTCACGTTCAAACGCCGCACTCTGTCTTCTTCTTCTTCTTCTTCTTCTTTTTCTGTATTTATTTCGTAAGAAGAGGGGAGATAAAGATATTTGAGCTGTTCTGAATGCAGCGATAATTATATTGCAAGAATACCCCCATTGTTATGCAACCCGCCTCCGTAGCAACAAGTGTTGCGCAAATCGCTGTTCGAGCTTAAGTATTATTTAATTATAGGTTTATATTAATGACATTTGCTACCACAAAAACTGAATACCCAAGACACAAAAGTGTAGATGACTAAACCAGTCAAATTGAGAAATGGCAAATCGACTAACTGGTTGATGCACTTTTATATAGATATATGTGTATATATTTATATATATATATATATATATATATATATATATACTGGCTATATATATGTGCGATGATTGTATTTGAAATACAGTCCAGTTTCAGTCACTTCACCTTCTGTTCTACTTCTAATCTGCCCATTGAGTGTACGTATATATATAGTCTTGATCAGTCATACTAGCAGAGTCGATATGGCCATGTCCGCTTTAGCAACTGTCTGTTTCGGTGCGAACTAGTTATTTGCATATTTGACTATATCTTTTAACTTTCGACGAATAATCGGTCAAAATGGGGATTAGATGGGAAGGGTAATCACGGTCGGTTCTTTAAATCTACCCCTAAGCGGGGACTGTGTGGGCTGTGGTCTATAAGAGAATGCATGCTTCGGCTTGCAATAGCCGTTTTTACTCGATTTTTTGTTGTTGTTTTTTATTCTGTAGATGTTGTATTTTTACTCAAGTCGCCGTCTGTCGTTGTGCATGACACACAACAATAATAATAATAATAATGATAATAATAAAAATACAAATACAAACAGTAATAATAACAATAATAACAATAGCAACAATAGCAACACACAAATGCCTACAGCACAAAATGCAGATACAACTCGCACACATGCACACATTTTAATCGCTCTCGAACGGTCAAGGTTGCAAAATATTTAATGAGTCAAATGTGACGGCGACGCCTACGCCAACGTCAACGCCAACGCCGACGCCGACGGCGACGCTATCAGCTGTGGTGGCTGCGCAGTCTTCCAGTTGTTTTTGTGGCTGTCATTTTTGTTTATCGACCGGAACACACACACACACCCATACACACACACACACACACACCCATACACACACACACACACACACACCCATACACACACACACACACACACACCCATACACACACACACACACACACACACACACCCATACACACACACACACACCCATACACACACACACACACACACACACACACCCATACACACACACACACACACACAGAGGGAGACAGCCGCACAAAACAGTTATGTGCAATGTGTCTCTCAGTTACTTACTCTTTCGCTCAAAGCTGTCGCTCCCTATCCCTATCCCTCAACCTCTCGTCCTTCACTTGTCAGCTTGCTCTTCCCATTTGCATCCCTCCTTTCTCTCGCTTCGCAGTTAATTTAACTATGCGCCAGTTTTGTAGTTGCTGCCGGCAACAAATAAGAAGAAAGAAGAGTTTTGCAGCATTACTTGCAGGCTGATATCTATAAATAGGTATCTTAGTCAGTATCTAGTCTGCCTTTTGGATGTGTCTAACTTTTCGAGATTAAGTTCTTCACATCCCTTCTTACACATAAAAAAACCATTACAAATTGATCAAAATGGTAAACGAATGGAGCAGAAGCAAACATTGCCAATAATGTATAAGTGTAAATAGTCTTGATCAAGAACCAATTCAATAACAACCATTATTTAAATCGCATATATTTTCAATTGTTTATATCTTGACATAACATTGGATTATCGCCAAGTTGGTCGAGCCTACTTGCTAAAGTTTCCAGATCTATGGCAAAGTCCAAAAGTCAATCAAGAAACTAGTATTCAAATTGCATTTGTTTGTATTATGTTTGATTATTGGAAAAGTATGCACATTTTACTTTATTGTCAAAGAATAAGAAACACAGGGAGGAGATAGGAGGACGTCGTCGTGCCATTGTTAGTAAACTGTTAAATTCTAAACTCAATTTATAGTAAATAACGGAGGAGGAAAAAAGAGCGAACACATTTTTCAACACAAAGCACCTGACGTTTTTATTTCCCTAAACGACGACGACGACGACGACGACTCTCGTGCGTGTGTGTGTGTGTGTGTGTGTGTGTTGTGTCGTGTGTATGTGTGTTGTGTGTATGTGCGTGTGTTGTGTGCGTTTGTTGTGTGTGTTTTGTGAGTGTGATTTTGTTGTGCTTGTGTTGGTGTCGCTTGCATAAGGCAATGAATGAGCTTTAAAGTGGCTCCCTCGCTGTCGACCTCCCACACCCCCCCAACACCTCTGCCGCACTCCCGTCCATATCTTAAACATCTTAAGTGGCTGGTCGTTAAGTATCTGGTTGTGATGCAACATCGTTCGTTTTGCAGTGACAGGCGAGTGGGACGACACTTAGCTAATTCCCAAACTAAATAAACAAAACTGAGACAGAACGACAGCAAAAAAAAAAAAAAAAAAATGAAAGGAAGAAAGGGAAAGAAGGAAAGAGAAAGAAAGAAAGAAAGAAAGAGAAAGACAGAAAGAGAAAGAATCGCAACGTAAATCGCAAGTGTCATGATTACACGAAAATTACAAATTAATCATATAAAGTAAAGTGTAAAACGGTTAAATAAAGACATACTCAACTTTAACGAGACAGTGAAATATCATCAAAGCTCTATGCAAAAGACGAACAGTGTTTAAATCAATCAAATTGATGGCTTTAAATAAACTAACCTAATCCAATGTGAGTCAATTAAGAATTAATGTCGAATAATTCTATTTTTATTCATATATTCTTTTGTGGCTACATTCGTAAACGTTTCAATTTTCTTTAATTAGTTGCATTGCGTAAACGTTTGCATTATATTTCAAATAACAGTCTATAGTGCATAGGTGCATGGGTGCATAGGTGCTATATATATATAAATACACATGAGTGTATATCTACACATGAGTGTATAATACACATGAGTGTATATCTATGTGTATAATAAAAGCCATATAGCTACACCAAATTTACTCTAAGTCAGATGCGCACCTGTCATCGATTTAGCTGATTGACATCTCTCTTCACGCTGCCCCCGACCTACCCCTATGCTAAAGCTCATGGGCAAGTGCAATCTCTGACAATTACAAAAGCCAGCGTCGTCGACACCGCTAGGGGGCGCCACACACACACATATACACACACACACAGCCAATAAATAAATGCACATACGTAATGAATTATAATTAAAGAAAACGAAAACAGCAGAAGCCAACAAGACAACAAAAGAAAAGAAAAATATTTCAACAAAACAACTAAAGCAAAATATGAAAAGAAAAAAAATCAAAAACAAAAAAAAATTAAAGAAACGCGACTGCCAAAGCAACTAACGGCGACAGCGACGGCAGTGTCTATTTATATACACAACGGCAATAATAACAACAACAACAATACCAAAAACAAAATGAGAAAAACGAAGAAGCAGTGGCAACAACAACGACAAAAACAAATAAGAGAAAAAGTTTAGTGCATAATAGAAAAATGCAAAAATGACGTGGGACATGGGCAGAGAGAGAAAAAAGAGAGAGCGAGAGCGAGAGAGCGAGTAAAAAGATAAGCGGAGGTGAATATAGAGACACGATGAAGATGACGGACGGGGTGGAGAGCGCTGGGGGGGGGGGGGGGGGGGGTGAGGCGAAAGACGAACATGTTCGTCGTTGTTTCATTATTAAATCACCTTCAACTGCAGTTTGCACTGCAACGACCGAGCGACAGAGACAGAGCAAGAGATTAACAGAGGCAGTGACTGAGACAGAGACAGCGACGCCAGCAGCAGTTGCATTGATGCCTAACAAAAGCTGACAAAACTGTCAAGAGACTTGAAATAGTTAGACAGACGGATACATCAACAACAACAACAACAACAACAACAACAACAAAAGATACAGCTACAGCTTCAAAGGCAGCTATAGAAGCTTTAAACTCAAGCAACTCAGAGATTACTTTGTATGCCCATTAATCCATAAAATATATAATATATAATTATATGTATAGCTGAGCACAATAGAGCTGCTGAAAACCTGATATAATTCTATCGCTATATGCATAATCATCAATAATAGCCAATCTCAGATCTCAGATCTCAGATCTCAGATCACAGATCACAGATCTCATATGAAGGCTGAAGCTATATTTGTCCATTTGTCCGATGCAAATGCAAATCAAGTTTATTTTAAGCTTATTTGTTATGTGGCATTTGAAATCGAACTCAACAAATTTCCAGAGAATTTCAATTTCCAGTTGATAGCTGCCTTCGATTATAATAATGATTTAACTATCGAATTGTGACTTACATTTTTCTTTCTATTCATTTTCAAATTGCTGTTCCCATTGCGAATATATATTTTATAAAAATATATATGTAGTTTTTGCTCTATTTGTGTGCTTTGCGTGTGCCACTGCCACTGAGTCATTGAGTCATCATGCATTGTGTGTCTAGCGTGTATTTATATACGTGTATCAAATATAACCCTACAAACGGGCAGACCACTTACCAACCCACCCCCCCCCCCCCCCCCCCTATACAGCCCCACTCACCCACTGCCATTGCGCACTTATATTCTTTCTAGTTTACAGTTTGTCATGCCAGCTTTCAACAACAACAACAGCAACAACAACAACTAAGTAACCACAAATTGCGATATCTATTAACTGATGTGTGGCACACTTGTTCAAGTTCCCAACATTTTCACATTTTTGATGAGCCCACATCAATAACAGTCCTCGATAAGTTTCACTTCCATTAACTTTATATATATTTTTCCTCATTTTTTTTTTCCTTTTTTTTTTTTTCATTTTATCAACAAAACGGCGCACAGCAGCGAGGCCTATAATAAGAAAAGCGATTGCGTGTGTGTGCGTGTGTGTGCGTGTGTCAGTGGGGTATGACCGACCCGCCCACAAATTGTCGTAATTAACAGAGTTTGCCATCAATCGTCGTTCTTGTCGTCGTTGTTGCCGATATGATATATGACTGCAATTGAGTTCATCGAGCAGTTCTATAAAAGTCGGTATTATTTATTTTTTTTGTTTAGGTTTGGCAAAGGTGGCAACCTGCTCAACGCACTCGTAATAAATATTGTTATAAATAATCCATTCTTGGAACAAGAAGTTGCTTCTTTCTTTGGCTTTTGAGCTAACTAGTCAACATCTAAATCGATATACATATATATATATATATATATATATATATATATATATATATATATATATATATATATATATATATATATAGTGTGGATCGATGCTTCCTTTTAAAGTTTAAATTTGGTATACTTTTTATATTCGGATAAAAACGTTTGAAACGTTTGAAAGTATTAATCAGCGTTGCTACCCAAGTTGTTGTCATTATTATCTCGAGAGACGTTTTGTTGTCGCAGCTCTCTAAATCAGCAATATCGTGATACATACAGTTATATTATATTATTTATATATATACATTGACGCGGCAGACAAGCTCTGCTGCTGCTGCTGATAGGCACTCGAAATACTCCAAAAATAGTCGTAATCCTTACAATCGCAGCCATAAATATTTGTTCTTTGTTGTTTGTCTTTTCTGATAAGCTATCAGTAGACTAGACGCATCTATGAATCAATCATAACCGTATTATTATTGTTCTTATTATTAGTAACATTATTGTTGTCATTACTCGAATGGATGCTAATCAGCGTCGTCGTCGTCGTCGTCGTCATCGTCGTTTTAACCTTAATTCTAGTTCCCTTTTGCCCGACCCTCCCCGTTTCTCTTCTCTTCTAAGATGTAGATTCGAATTCGCGGCCATTATTCAATTTTTTTTCTATATGTTCAGCAGTGTTCAGTGTCACGTTCGTAGCTTCCCGCTTTTCAGAGTCGTACGTGCGGGACAAAGTGCCTAAGTATGGCTTGTTGATACTACTTTGTTGTGGGCACAGTTAACATTATTCATTAACGTGTTCGTATTCGGCAAAGAGTTTCTGCTCGAGCTTAGTGAATGAAAATGCATGTTTTATTCATGTTCTCTACGCCTAATAACGCCGAATGACAATCGATCGGGTCACAATAGATCCGATCCAACAGGTCGCAGTCGATTAAAGCAGCCCCCAAACACTAACAACAATAATAATTTATCATCATTTGTAATCTTATCACATCTATTCCGAGTCCCCTTGACCGACCTTAACTGAGATTTCCAATAGTAAATGCGAAAAGTTTCCCAGAATTATGTAAATGTTTTCACATCAAATTTGTTATGAATAATGACAGGGTATCTCAATACAGACTAGAACAGAGTATCTCAAATACTGTTTTGCTTTAGCAACTGCATTTTTCGTGTTTCTTGTTTTGGTAGTAGTTTTCCACATATTTGATTAGATTGGCCATATCTCAAGAGTACCGATAGAAGTGAAATAATAAAATGTGTTTTTTTTATTTTTGTTTTGAATTTTCTCGTATTTGTTATTTATTTTTACGCGTTAGGCTCATGAAAACTGTATTCAAACAAAGAGCGGCGGGCAGTGTATTGGCAAAGGGGGCGAGGGGGGCGCTGAGGGGGGGGGGGGCAGAGGAGCGAACGCAAAACGAACGCGTTAAACATGCTTTTGCGTCCCAGATTAGATACGGCCCCTCAATACCCACAACCCCCTTCCCCCCTGGTCAGCAAGTCTTCCTTCACAACAGCTGCGCACTTTTTTTTTATGGGCTGCGTTTCGCTTGTGTTTATGAAACTTTCAAGGCAGTTAAATCGCTGACCAAAAATAGCACCCCAAAATCAGAGACTAGACTAGACCAGCCCAGCCAGCTGAGAGGAGGGGGAACAGAGCAGGGAACAGGGAACAGAGGCCATTATCATCAGCTAGCTGATTTCCATACCCCTCCTCAAAATGTGTGCTAGCCACTAAAGTTCAATGTACAACAGTTAGCACCCCTACCCCTCCCCCTCCCCTTCCCCACAGTACTCCCTTAAAACACTTGGCAGTGTTATGTGAAAATTTGCATGCAGATTCGTGGAGAGTTTTGTGACCTGTTCTATATATGCATGTATATGTACATGAATATATATATATATATATATATATATATATATGTGTATGTATGTATTTTGTATATATTATAATATGAGCACAATTTATCAGTTTGATGACCAAGTTCAACATATGCCGCTTTTTTCTCTGTCACTCTCTCTGTCTCTGTGTCCGTGTCTGTCACTGTCTCTGTCTCTGTCACTCTTCTATTCAAACACCACGTGTATCTCTGCTGGTAACTGTTTTCCCCCGCTTTTTTTTGGTTGTGGTTTGTATTACGCCGATGCTGCCGTAATCGCAGTCATATTCTTCTTCTTCATTTTGTATAATTTGTTCTTATCTTTATTTTACTTTTTCTCTTTGTTTGCGGTTATTTTTGTGTTTGCTTTTGTATTTGTTGCTCCGTTAAAATGGGAATTTTTTTTTTTTTAGGTAGAAACGAATTAGTTGCAAACACAAAATTTTTGAATGGGAAAGGAAAAGGGAAACAGACTCTAAGTTGAGGAGGTAGCTAAGATCCTTGTCTAGAAGCACACTGGCTTGAACAACAGGCAAATGTCAACTAAATTGACTCGATTGATAATGTGCTAAAATTTAGATTAAAACAACTACAACGAACACAATGCTAAAAACCCAGCAGCCAAAAAAATGAATACTTAGTCACAAGCCTACAATCTGACGGACTGGACTGGACTGGCCTTGACTGGAGTGGACTGGCTGAAGTTGGCAAGTATCCCGCCATCGTGTTCAACCAATTTGATCATGTAGTGACAGATTAGTTAAGAAGATAATGAAATCAAAGCCAGTGGCAAGATGTGGCATTTTCGAATGAGATCAAATTCAATTTCGATGATCCACAAACGGCTTAAAGTATTATTATTACGAAAGGCTGTCGTTAAGGAATGGTCCCAAAACGTACTGCCCGACTTCCAAAAAGTTGTTGAATCAAATCTAAACAAATCTGTAAGCCACACAAATGATTAATTTGTTACATTTATGCCATTTGTATATTTTATATTCCTATTAGCAGTGCCAATTTTATCAACTTAATTTCCGTTTGTTGAAATATGTTTAAATATCACAATTAATTATCGCTATATCGATTTATGTCGAAGCCGTCGTCACACGTGAATTGTGTTCTCTTTTTGCATTGTATTTTCCTAAGTTGAGTTGCTCTCAATTCTTCAACGAGCAAAGACGCACTCGCACATTATAAAGATAATCCATAATTAGATACTGCGTTTGACTCTTCATTTTGCCACGTTATTTACAACAATTTTTATTAAATCGATATATTTATCATTCAAGGCAGCAGTAAATCATTCTCTCGAGATATATATATATATATACGAACTCGATGCATGCTGATGTGTCTTTAGCTGATTGACACTTCTGATACTCTGATATAATAATATCGATAAGAAATAAACCGATAAGCCGATTCCTTTCAATTGAAAATCACTTACTACAAACATTAACATGCCGAATGACGCATTTTATTGGACGCGTGTATGCCTTAGAATAGGTAATGACTACTTGATTTTTCCGGAATTCGTGTTTGCGTTTCGTGTCCGTAAACGACGATTAGATCTGAAACGGAGTTTGTCAAGTGGGTTCACTTTAATAGCTGTTATTTGCTATGATTCATAAAATTCGTATGCAATTTAAATATACTTTTAATTGAAGCTAGTTGAAAATAGTCAACAATTGAACAAAAAAAAAGAAAAAGTTTTTTTTTCAGCTCAAACCTGGACTGATCTGAGTAGAGTTGTGTGTAAGCGTGATTCGTCCGAAATAAGAAATAAGAAATACACAAAATCGTATTCATCCATGTGAATGATTAAAGAGTTGTGTTGGGGAAGTTAGAACTGCGAATGGGAATGAGAACATTACGTAAGACTCTCCAACCCAACAATTTATTAATTTTGATTAAATGCGAGCAGAGATCGAGGTTGACCAGTTGGTTGACCAGTGTTGGACAGCTATATTCTATTATGTATTGATTAATCCGTTGTACAGTTTAATATGCAAAGCAAGAGCAAAGAAAGAAGAGAAGAAAAAAGCGAGGCAAAGTTACTGTTGATCCTGCTGCTGCTGCTGCTGATATTTAAGTTATTTTAGCGGCAACAGCGAAACGTAGCAAAACAAAGCGATAAACAAAACGAAAGCCATAAAACAAAACAGAAAACAGAAAACAAACAAAATGCAAAACGAATGCATTACGACTATTTAAAGCTTTTGCCCACTGCCAACCCGTAAATTCACCCCCCCCCCCCATTCACCCTCTCACATAGCGGCGTTAATTAATAGGGAGTGAGAGAGAGAGAGAAAGAGATAGAAAGTGAATATTTCTCGAAGCCCAACTAAAATTACACTAATTAATTGCGAGAACAAAGGAGAGAGCGAGAGAGAGAGAGAGCGAGAGAGAACTGCATAATCCGTTGTTGGATTGCAGTCTGAAGATAATAATACTATTCTATTTTCTTTTGAATGCGAAAACAAAAGCTAATACCCCAATACTGTTGTTCAGATTTACGTTTGCCTTGCGCTGTATATCTTATTGTAGCCCCCAACCAACCCCCATTTTCCCTTCCGCCATTCCCCCATTCATCCGTGCTTTGTCTTTGTCTGTGGCTTATGTCGACAGTACAGTGAACATACGACAAGTGAAACCTGTTAAGTTGCTGAATTGCCAGATAACATTTCATCCACATGAATGGGCCTCCGGTCAGTCAGTCAATTACTCAATCAATCAGTCAGTCAGTCGTCAGTTATTCGGCTCAATTCCAATTGTTTTGGCCTGAAATTAGATAACTTATGAATGCCCCATTATATTTCCCCAATTGTGTTGTACTAAGGCGAAATGCAAAGGGTTTCTCATTTCAGATACATTATAAGGGAGGTGGAAGGGGGGAGGTGGGTAGCGAATATTGCAGCACTTGACAGGATTATGTTATGTTTATTATTAAAGCGCTGAAATTATTCAAATTATTGACTGTAATCAAAAATCAAGCTGCAACTAGAGAACCTGGGCAGTTTTTCAGTGTTGGTGTTGATAAATAGAGATGCTTTCGTTATAAATTCTTATTTATTATCAACATTATTGTGTGTTTATTGAATTTAATTGAAAATAACTTAATGATTCGAATTCGTATCAATTCGAGTGGAGCTTTCGTTAACCATTAATTTGATTGTGATTAGGGCAAGTTTTGCTAAACTCTGCCAAACGATTTGCTCTCAAAATGAAAGCAAAAAGTTTCCTTAAAGTGTTTTGTCCAAAACAAAATTCAACTTCAGCAGTTTGTGGCCAATTTTACACTTGCCTGCGTCCAGGCCAGGCTGCTGCTGCTGCTGCTGCTGCTGCTACTGCATCAGCTGACCCAAACATGCGCTCTCTTTCTCTCTCTTCCTCTCACCCTCTCGCTCTCTCACAGTCTCTCTGGTTCTGTTTTTTTTTTTTTCTGTTTCAGGCTTTTAAATTCGTATATTTATGTATCTAGCTATCTCTCTCAGGCGCTCTGCTGTCCCATCGCACTCTCATTCAATGGCTAGCTGTCTCTGTCTGTCTAAAACTGTTAAGTATTTGGCAGTCGCAACCGCAAATTAAATTTCCAGCCCAGGAAAATTTAATGGCACACACACACACACACACACGGAGACAGACAGGCACAGGCACAGTGCGAAGGACACCGAGTCGTCGAGTACAGTGGAAAAAGTTTGTTTTTAAAGTTGTTTCTCGTCGCCGCTTCTTACAACCTTTCGGAGTCACCTCCTGCCGCCCAACCGCTGACGCTGTTCCTGTTTCTTCGTTACTCCCGTTCAAAGTTGTGCGCCCAAAACGCAGCCGTAGGCATCTCTGGGAAACAAGGAAGTTGGGGTTATGGGAACGTGCCTTAGAATAATAATTTGGCCTGGCAGCATACAAAATGCACCTACCTACTACCTACTGCCATCTCCTGTCTCCCGTCGCCTCTCCACCCACACCAGCAATGGCCTGGGCTATTCTAACAAGGCAGCGCTCCTTAACCCACCCCTACCCCAACACTTCGTACTTCTCCATTTACTACAATCTCTACCTACTTCTCTCTCTCTCTCTCGCTCTCTCGCTGTATCGCTCTCTCTCTCTCTCTCTCTCTCAATCTTTCGCTCTCTCTTGTTCAGTTCGATGAAAACTCTGCAAAAACACACGAGAAAAATCGATAAATTTTTGCACTTGCCAAAGAGCAGACGCCGCTTGGGTTTCAAGTGGGTTGGTCGTCGTGCTCAGTGGGAATGGTTGTGTGTCGCTGTGTGTGTGGGGGAGTGGGGCATATTGTGTTCTACTACGGCTATTGCCAACCCACACAACCACAACACACACCACACCATACACCACACCACACACCACACCAGCAACCATCGTGCGACTGCCGGCTTCTCTTTCACAGCGTTATGGCGGCATTTGCCTCCAGGACACACACAGGGACCATGACAACTAGCTTAACTGCTGTCTCATCTTCTTCTTGTTCTTCCCTTGCTGCTGCTTCTACTGCTACAGTTGTTGCTACAGTGGTCGCCCGCTAATTAAAGATTGCAATCATTGTCATTTGCTAAATTGGGCTATGCAAAATTAAGGATTGAAAATATTTAATGACATTATTATTACACAATTGGAAACCGTTAGAAATTGTTGTGCACGTAATTGATTAATTATGCACATATCAGTGAAAAAAATAACTCACTTTGTTTTATTGATTATTTCCAACATTGTTTATAATAAATAGCGTACAAGCTAAAAGACAAATTATGAAGATCTTACAACCTCCAACATTTTAAAACAATAATTTACTTGCATTATTAAAATTGAAAGACGAAAAGTATAAACATTTCTGCATATTTTTTATCTATGTTTTCGTAGATATAAATATATGTTCGACTATGTTCGAAAGTGCTTTAAAAACAATTAATTCAATGAATTCTGATTAATTACAAATCGTTTATAATTTTGATGTGCGAAGTATGCTAGCGAAGACTGTAACTAAAACTCCCGCAGTTTTTCTTTTATTTTTGCATTTGCTTCTCTACTGTTTCGCATGCTCTGTGTGTATGTTTGTGTGTGTGTTGTCTGTGTGCCTGCCCTTTGGCTGCCTTTTGGGTTTGTTCGCTGTTAGTTTTTCTTGCGTGACGTCTTCTATTTTATATATGCCACACACACACATGCATACGTATGCATATATATATATTTATATATATATACATATATATATATAAGTATATGTATAAGTAAACACGTACACAACATAAACACATATACAAAAATACAAACATACATAAGTATGGCACATGCAATGTGGCGCACAAGGCGTGGCTGCTGAATGAGTGCAAAGGGAGTGAGGATTTATCGTATAGGGGAGGGGGTCGTTCGGGCGTTACGTTGTTGCCCAAGGATGCTGGCAGGCTAAAGTTAAACACACTCACACACACACACATTAACACATTTAGACACACATGCAGATGCACATAACGGCACATGTGGCTTGTCTCAGCCAGCGTAGCTGCCTGCTTTCAACATTTCATCAACAAAAAGCAACATAAAAAAAACAGCAATAACAAGAAGAAAATGATGATGATGAAGAGGAAGAGTAATGTCTGCAATAACAACAACAACAACAAATGTTATTCAAGCTGCAAGTTTTAATTATTTGTTGTTGTGCTTGGCGCAATTTTAAAGCTGCTGCTGAAGAGAGTTCGCGTGTAAATGGGAGAGGGGGAGAGAGAGGGGAAGAGCGAGCGAGAGACCTATGGGCAGAGAGAGAGCGAGAGAGAGAAATAGCTTAATATTTGGTGGCTTCCTCTTTTGATATTTTGCCGTACTTTTGGTCACATTAAAGTTTCTTTGGTTTTAAGAACAAAATCAAATAGCAAAAGCAAAACTACCGTTGACAGTTTTTTTTTCTATTTAATATGGCAACATATTTTTGTTTTTCATGTGATTATTGAGGGGGGGCATATTCAGAGGCAATTTTAATGTTGCAAATAATTCAAATTTATTGTGAACGTTACATTTTTTGGTATATACCCTATAAGTATGGATCTGTATCTTTGCTATACTTGAAATTGATCATGATTTTTTGTAAGTGAAAACGATGTAGAAAAATACTTTAATTTGGGATTTAAATCATAGAAGTTGAAATAAATCAAACACATTTTTAATACGTATTTTATGCTTGGATGCAGTGAGAGTTTTAATTGAATGGAAAATATACAAAATATATTTAATATATCAGCTCAAATGAAAGGTGTAATAAAATATATAATTCGGAAGAATTGCGGTCAAATACAAACAATGGGAAATGATCAGAAACAATAAATCAGGGCTACATATTTGTGTACATTTTATTTAAAGCAAACAAACGCAGCAAGTTAAATTAAATAATAAATGAATTAAAAATTGCCTAAGCTTTGTAATTTGTACGTTGAACACAACACAGCCAATCATAATCGTCATAATTAATGTTTCAACTTTTCCCCTTGTTATTTATCTTTGCAGGTAAGAAATTTTAAAAAGAACCTGGAGAAGGAAAGGGAGCAGAAGAAGAGGAAACTCGATACACACGATACACATTTCAAAGGAACTCGCAAATTGCTAAAAGTGTTGATGGCAACAAGGGGAAGATTTGACAACAGGGTTTCAATTTTCTATGTATACACACACACACACATATATATATATATATATATATATATATATATACGCATAGGTTGCTGTAGGTCGATATGATTGATGAGAAGTGGCAGGCAGGCCAGGCAGCGACGTTGTTGTCTGATTTTAAAGCTGAATGGGCCCAGACACCGCAAAGAGGAGACACAGAGTGAGACAGTGCGAGAAAGAGAGAAAGAGAGAGAGAGAGAGAGAGAGCTAGAAAAAGAGAGATAGATAGAGACAGAGAGAGAGAGAGAGAGGGAGGGGGTTGCAAGAGAAGGTGGCGTGTGCTGCTTTAAGCTTTAAAGAGCTTTTTTCGCATGCTTCATTCTTAAATAATGCCGTTAATATTTAATGAATTAATAAGCGAACTGTGTTGTATGCGCGGGTGTTTGTTTGTTTCACATACATATGTATGTATGCGTATGTACATACCAGCCACCTACCCAACCAACCAACCAACCAACCAACCAACCCCTTGAGCAACCTAAAAGTCTGGCCGTGATTGTGACGTCGCAGGTCAAACGCGTCGCGTCACGTTAATCACATATCAAACGCAACGTCAACGTCTCAAACGTCTCAAACGTCAAGCGAGCGGTTGCGCTGCAACCAATTTTATATAACGACGACTGGATTGTCGCAGCAACGTGTTTTAAACCGAACATGTTTGATGTTGCTGTTGGACTGCACACATGTATGAGCACATATGTTGAAAGTT
Organism: Drosophila picticornis; assembly: GCA_035043845.1. Lineage (NCBI taxonomy): Eukaryota > Metazoa > Arthropoda > Insecta > Diptera > Drosophilidae > Drosophila > Drosophila picticornis. The sequence goes on along the minus strand of JAWNMR010000492.1, from coordinate 18,788,234 downwards.
TCAACAGTCCCTCTGCTCTATCTTTGTTTTGTCTCCCTCACACACAGATACCATGAAAATGAGCAGCACAGCAATAAGCTTGCGCTCTCACTCTATATTGTTGACTTGTGCTTGCTGCGCTAGGCCCACTCACACGTTCGTTTGGTTTGTGTCCCCAATAAAATAACGTTAGGGTGTCTCACTAATTCATGACTGTCGAATTTTCTTTTGCAAAACAATAGAATATTGCTTTAACAGATCGGATGTATATATAAAGATATGTATATATATATATATTCTACACATAAATCTAATAATCGGTTGTTTCTTTCGCCCCCACTGGCCGTACAGGACAATGGAGCAGCAGCAGTATGTCAAGAGCCTTGGACATCTGCAGACTCATCAGCAACAGCAACAGCAGCAGCAGCAGCACGAGCAGCAACAACGGCAGCAGCAGCAGCAACAACAACAACAACAACAACAACAAATGCATCACCATCACCATCATCAGCAACAACAACAACAGCAGCAACAGCAACAGCAGCAGCAACAGCAGCAGCAGCAACAGCAGCAACAGCAGCAGCAGCAGCAACAGCAATCGTCTCGCTCGGCAGCTAGTCCGTTGTCGCCGTCACGTCCAGCACCTGGCAGCGCAGCGGCTGCAGCGGCAGCGAACAACTATGCAAAGTTCGCAGATGCGCCGCAGCATTTTATACGGCCAGCAGCATATAGCATTGGCATCGCACCGGTGGCCCATTATCGGGAGAATCATTATATGCGGATACCACCCCAGTTGCAGGCAACGGTGCCGGAATTTCAGCGGGCGGCGCGTGCTGCGTCTGTGGCTGCCGTTGCTGCTGCTGCCGGTGGTGCGGCCGGTGGTGCGGCCGCTGCTGCTGCAGCTGTTGTTGCTGGTGGTGGTCCACCGACAACTGCGGCGGCTGCTGCTGCTGCTGCGGCATCTGTCCAGGTGCCCCCCGGCAGCATGCCGCCGCCGGGCGCCCAATCTGGCGGCGTTCTCGTCATGGATGCCATGTCGCATTACCAATCGTTGCAGTATAACAACGAATACCTGACCAATGCCGCAGCTGTTGCTGCAGTCAACCAGCGCCAGCAACACCAGCAGCAACACCAGCAGCAACAGCAGCAACAGCAGCAACAGCATCAACAGGCACTGTCGGAGCCGCTGGGCAGCGTGGGTCAGCCGTATAAGAAGCAGCGCTTGAGCGACGCCAATGCCAGCAACATGAATCACCTGCCACAACACCAGCAACAACAGCAGCAGCAGCAGCAACAGCAGCAGCGCTCTTCACCCGCTCAGCAGCAACAGCAGCAGCAGCAACAACAGCAACAACATAATAGTCGACAGAGCAATCATGGCGCTGTGTTGCACATGTCCGCTGCGGCAGCAGCTGCCTCTGTTCTGACACCGCTGGCTATGCAGCAGCTCAAAGTGGAAACGCTGCCACAACAGCAGCAACAACAACACCACCAACAACAGCAGCAGCAGCAACACCACCAGCAGCAGCAACAACACCAACAGCAGCAACAACACCACCAGCAGCAGCAGCAACAACACCACCAACAGCAGCAGCAGCAGCAACAACACCACCAGCAACTGACGTCACAGGCGCATGCACCACGTGGTCTGGTGGCACCGCCAACGATGTCTACAGCCACTGGCAGCATTGGTTGTGGTCCAGCGCAACACATTAGCTCGGTGAGCGTCTCCTCGGCGGCGATGAACAGCAGCAACAGCAGTGGCAGCAACGTTGCACATGCTGCAGCAGCAATGGCAAGCAGTTCCGAAGCATACCATCCACAGGTAGGCGTGGCAGTTAATACGATGCACAAATGAACAATGTTATCTAATTGCCAATTGCTTTATTTACTTTTGCACAGGTGGAGGCCATTTCGCCAACGCTGCCCAGCGACAATGCGGACGAACGTGGACGCAGCAACAGCAGCAGCAGCAGCAACAACAACAACAACAGCAACAACAACAGCAACAATGCAGGCAGCAATAATACTGGCAGCAGCAACAACAACAAGAGCAGCAGCAACAGTAACAACAGCAGCAGCAACAGCAGCAGCAGCAGTGCCAGCAGCAGCAGCAACAGCAGCAGCAGCAACAACAGCGCCAAGGAGGAGCTACTAATGCAAATCCAGCGTGTGGACAACGACATCAAAAGCGCCGAGACGGCAATGGATACGCTGCGTAAAAAGGAGAAATCGTTGATGGACGAGGCAGCAGCAACGGCGGCAAATGCTAAACAGCAGAAGCAGCAGCAGCAGCAGCTGGCAATGGCTTCTTCATCGTCAGCGTCGTCGTCGTCGTCGGCGCCGGCGGCGGCGTCGGCAACTGATGGCACTGAAATTACGGAGCTGGCGTGGCGCACACGAATGCTGGCGCAGAGCATCTACAAGGCGAACCGTAAAACGGCAGCCGAACAACATTCCCTGGTTAGTGCGGCGGTGGGTGACAGTGGCAGTGGCAGTGGCAGTGGCAATGGCAATGGCAATGGCTGTGGCAGTGGCAGTGGCGGTGGCATCAGTGATGAGCTGGGTAAATCACGTCCCTGGCTGCCGTTGTACAATCAACCGTTGGATGTGGAGGCGCTGACGCATCTGATTAAGCGACACCAGACATTGGTGCGCATTCCGCTGTTGCAGCACATACGCAAACTGAAAGCGGAACGCTGGGAGCACAATCAGGGACTTGTCGACAAGTATACCAAGGATCAGGCCGATTGGCAGCGACGCTGTGAACGGGCCGAGGCCAGTGCCAAGCGGAAGGCGCGCGAGGCCAAAAATCGTGAGTTCTTCGAGAAGGTCTTCACCGAGCTACGGAAACAGCGCGAGGACAAGGAGCGTTTCAATCGTGTCGGTTCGCGCATCAAATCCGAGGCGGATCTCGAGGAGATTATGGACGGGCTGCAGGAGCAGGCGCTCGAGGATAAAAAGATGCGTTCATATGCCGTTATCCCGCCACTGATGCACGACGCCCGCCAACGTCGCTGCGCCTACCACAATGAGAACGGTCGCATTTGGGACATGATCGCGCTGCACGAAGAGCGCAAGGCCATCAATTTGTGGACGGCCGGCGAGAAGGAGACCTTCAAGGAGAAGTATCTGCAGCATCCGAAGAACTTTGGTGCCATCGCCGCCAGTTTGGATCGCAAATCCCCGCAAGATTGCGTCCGCTACTACTACCTCAGCAAAAAGACGGAGAACTACAAGCAGCTGCTGCGCAAATCCCGCCAGCGAACGCGCAGCAGTCGCCACCCGGCCAAGGCGCAACAGCAGCAGCCCCAATGCATCATCGACTCGCTGACGACGGGCGTCACCACCCGACTGCAACGCGAGCAGCAACAGAAGTCCGGCAACCGATCCAGTGCCGTCGCCGAGCGCGAACGGGCCGAGCGTGTTGCGGAGCGGGAGCGAGTCGCCGAGCGGGCAGCGGCGGACGCGGCCAAGGCGGCCGAGTGCGCCGCGGAGAAGGCGAGCGCTGTCAGCAAAGCGGCCGAGGCGGCTGCCGGCAGCGAGAAGGTGGCCAAGAGTGTGGCAGCAGCAGCGGCAGCGGTGGCAGCAGCCGCAGCGGCGGCGGCAGCAGCAGCCAGCGACAAGGCCGATAAGAATGCAACAGCCGCAGCAGCAGCGGCAGCAGCGGCGGCGGCGGCGGCGACAGAGATCTCAACGGGCAGCAGCGATGCCAAAGCGAAAACCGCTGAGGAGGATGCAGCAGCAGCAGCAACAGTAGCAGCAACAGCAGCAACACCAGCAGCAACAGCAGCAACAGCAACAACAACTGCAAGAGCGGCTGGCAAAGCGGCAGCAAAATCAAAAGCAGGTGGTGCAACAGCAGCAGCAGCCGCAACAACAGTAGCAACAACTCCAACAACAGCAGCAGCAGCAGCAACCTCAGTCACAGCAGCAGCAGCAGCCACAACAGCAACATGTACAACAGTGGCGACAACAGCGGCAACAACAACAACGACGACAACAGCAGGTGGTGCAACAGCAGCAGCAACAACAACAACGACAGCAACAGCAACAGCAACCACAACAGCAGCAGCAGCGGCAGCAGCAGTAGCAACGGCAATCAATGAGGCAGCTGCAGCGACAACGCCCAAGGCGTCCAAGTCGCAATTGCAGCAGCCCAGCTCCGATGGCAGTCTGGTTGCGGACAAAGCAAAGGCAGTGAAAGCGGAGCCAGCAACGGAAACGGAAGCGGATCAGCTGGGCAAGCAGAGCAAAGCAAAGGCCAACAATGCCGACAGCTATAACGGTAAGCTTATAGCCAGTAACTAGTCTCAAATAGGGCTTCAAATAGGCCCTTGCAACTTTCATTGAGTACTCAGAAGCGAATACAATTCGCAACTGGACCAGAAATGCACGGATCCCTTTCAGTTAACCATCTCCAACAGACCCAAACGGTTCTTGCTGGGAATGCTCAGTAAATTTCCAACTCAATTGCATCAATTGATGCTCCCCATATGGGTTAAGGATCTATGCTGATTACCGATAAATATATATTTGATATATATAAAATTAATAATAATAATAATAATAATAATGAAATGTATTTGATTCTGTAGCCACTGGCGCCTCAGCAGCAACGGCAGCAACATCAGCGTCGGCAGGTGCCACGACCACAGCAGTGCCCGCGGTTAGTGTGGCCATTAACGGGTTTAAGCCCGGCTATCAGAGCGTTGTTATGGCCAATGTTAAGGCGTCAACGGATGATGCTGCAACGACAACAGCAGCAGCAGCAGCAGCAGCAGCAGCAGCAGCAACAGCAACGTCGACAAATGCAAGTGGCGATAAAATCGTCAAGACGACGCCGACAACAGTTGGTGGTGCTGCGGCTGGTTTTGCTGTGCCCAATGTGGCCAGTCAGCCGGAGCCTGTCAGCAGTGTGGCAACGCTGACAACGGCAACAACGGCTGGCAACTATCTGGGCCAAAAGTTGAAGGCGGCACAGGTGGAGGGACTGGGCGCTGGCAACGAGCTGCACACGGATGTCAGGTAAGAGTGCTATCGTTAGCAAAGCTGTATATATCGATTAACGATAACGATGGCGATAAAATCGAATGCTTAACTTTCTACAATTCGACCAATCAAAAACACTTGTTAAAAACTCTGCTTTAGGCACAAAAAACGTTATCGATTAACGATAACAAACCCACCGATAAACCAACAACAAATTATAATAATAATTTTATTAACTCTTTCCACACAGCGATGCCAAGAAGAAACGCTTCGAGCTTGCGCCTGGCGATGCCAGCAACAATGCTCTCAGCAACAACAACAATAATAACAACAACAACAGCAGCAGCAACAACAACAACAATAACAACAATAATGGCAACAGCAGCAGCAGTAATTTGAACGCCAACAGCAGCAAACTGACCGTCAAAGATGCACCCAGTCAAGTCACAGGCGTTGGCAAAAGCAACACCGGATCGGGGCCAGCTTTGGTGCCGGCCGCCTCATCCTCATCGCTGCAGTTTATTGGCTCTGCATCGATTATGTCCACAACAGCAACGGGTACACGCAGCACAATGGCGACAACAGATCGTGCTGGCAATTTGCTGAGCACGTCCGAGGTTCTGGCATTGGATGGCAAAGGTGAGTGCTGCACACTCTTTCCTCTCTCTCTCTCGATATATATGTATATATCGATATATATCGATATATATTGATTGATATATATATTGATTGATTGATTGATATTATTGATAGTATTATTATTGTAGTCGGAGAAGTCACCTAACTAAACGGGTTACTTTAAGTAGCGATCTAAGCATGCTTGAGTCCACAGGGTGAAAGAGTCTCCTCCAAGCACATCCTGGTAGATTGTATCGCTTTAGCTGGGTAAAGATTTGGTATCCTCAATCCTCAATTCAACACAGATTTTTGCCTTCGTTCAGCAGCTGTGATTGATGGAAAAGCTTTATGGGGCACAATAGATCTGGTCTGGTTTCAGTCCCACCAATAACAATAATAATTCAAAACAGCTTTAAAAGCTGCAGTTTTTTTTTTTATTTTTATTATTATTTTTTTTAATTTTCTCGTGATTCAAACCAACTCCGAGCTTTTGTTGGCTGCGCAGGCGCATGGCAATTGGACAAGCTTTTGTGCTTGATTCCCGCAGCTGGCTGAGGCGAGCTTTTGGTAAAAGCACTGCAGCAAAAGCTTGCTGGCTTTGAACTCTAATTAAGTCCAACTTAAAAGCTCTTTTAAACTTTTGCTGCGCTTGATGCTTTTGCTTTCGCAGCCTGTTTTTCAAAGTTTAACGTGCCTTTTTTTCCCCTTTGTTTTGTTTTTTTTTCTCCGTTTTTTTTTGTTGCGTTCATAAAAAATGCATTTTCCCTTTTTCACTGGGCATTTGTTCCATTTAATAAATGCAATTCTTCCGCTGCTCCTTCGAAACCCCTTCTTTGTGTCCTTGCATCTTGGCATCTGTCTGCATCCGGCTCAGTTCCCAACTGAAAAAAAGTGCTAAAAAACATTGTGGCATTGTGGCAGTTGCCATATTGGACGCATGATTGGTGCGTGCCGCGTTTTGGCCTCGCTGATGATGGGTGGCTAGATGGTGTCGGTGGTGCTGGTGATGGTGCCTGCCGCCTGCCTGGCTTGCTAGCCTTGTCTGTCTGATTGTCTGTCTGTCATTCAGCTCAGCGTGCTGCGGTTTGTTTGCATCTCCAACACTCCCATCCCTTCCCATCCCCTCCCATCCCTTACCCTGCCCAACTCTCTGTTGCTGTCTCTCTTTCACTTGCGGCCAATGTTTGTTGGCGCTGTCATCTCCCTGGCGAGTTAATTAAACTCAATTAAATTAAAATTTTTGAAAATGTCTTTTTTATTATGCAAGTGATTTAATTTAATTATTAAATTGCCCCATCGTTTGTGTTTGCATTTAAAAAACCGACGCGCACCTTCCCCCTCACCTCACCCCACCTCCCAATATACCCCACAGAGCAAGCAAGAGCGACCGCAAAGTGATGGGTGGGTTGGGTGGTTGGGGGTTGGGGGTTGCAACTACCAGCAAAAGGGATACGGAGCCCTTCACTGTTTTCAATATTTATAGTTCTACTTTCGATATGTTTTATCGATAACCTTGAAGTGTTTAAGCTGCTTATTTTGCTTGTCTGGCAGGGCAACCAGCTAAGCTTCTTTGTGTTCCATCTATCAATGTAGTATTCTTAAATGCTGTCAAGAAATATTTCTATATTTGTTGTTATCGATATCGGATTTCATTTCAATTGATCGAAGCAATTTTTTGTGTTTTTAATCTAGAACTTCTTGGAATACATTCCACGTTGATTTATGTGCATTGCATTTGCCATCAGTAAAATCTTGTAGAACTTGTCACATCACTTGCAGATCGATAATCGATATATCAAATAACTAGAGGATTTATCGAAAGCCAACCGACGCTTGCCGTGTTAGATAAGAATATTAAAGCACCAAATATCCATAGACAATAAGCAAAGATGAGCATTTTCGATAGCAATTTCAACTTGATCAATGCCCATCGATGGCGATTCCAATTTGATCGATTCTTATCGATATTAACACAATTCACTTCACAATAAGTTCTTCAATGTTGTCATTGTTTTTACAATTAACATTTATTCATTTCAAAAAAAATTATCAGTGCTGGTTGTGGGAATTATTTGCGTGCATGTGTTGTGCGTGTGTGTGTTGTGTGTGCGTGTGTTGTGCGTGTGTGTTGTGTGTGCGTGCATTTAATTGCGTGCTAAATTCGTTCATTGTTCGATTACTCGTTGAGATTGTTATCGTTATCGTTATCGTTGCATATATGTATCTATATATGTATATATAATTTAGGGCGCCATCTCGAAGGCATCGGTTGCAGTTGCAACTGTTGCTGTTGCCTCACGCTTGGCCACATTGCTGCTGCTGTTGCTGCTGCTGCTGCTGGTCGAATTGTTATTGTTGCCCGCCTCCAGCTCATCGGCATGGCACAGTTTGCGATGCTTGTGCACAAAATAGTAGCTGGGAAACTTGCTGCCACACGTCTTGCACGGATAATATTGGACATTCATGTCCAAAGGACGCACCTCGCGTCGCATCAAAGCTGCAGCTGCTGCTGCTGCTGCTGCTGCCGCTAAGCTCGTGTCCGCTGCAACAGTTGCTGTTGCAGCTGTTGCGTTTGCTGTTGCATTTGCTGATGCCGTTGCAGTTGCTGCTGCTGCTGCTGCTGCTACTGCCAGCAATTCATTTGCATTGCTGATGCTGCTGCTGAGGCTGCTGCTGTTGCTGTCTCGGCTTGTTGGCGTCTCAGCCAGCTTCTTATCCAAGCTGAGTGGATTCAAATGACGCTTTGCGTGCTTCTGGTAGCAATATTGTGATTTGAATGTGTGCTTGCAGTAAACGCACACAAACAGCTCTCCATGTTGCTGCTTGCGTTGATGTGTTGCTGCTGCTGGCGTCGCTGCTGCTGGCGCTGCTGCTGCTGTACTAGTTGCTGCTGCAGTTGCAGTTGCTGCTGCTGCTGTTGCTGTTGCCTGGCCACTGTTCTCGTTCTCCACTTGCTGCTGCTGTCGTTGCTGGCTGCTGATTGCACGCGCCATCTGCTGATGAAACGAATAACTAACACTTTGCTGCGTGCGCTGCAACTCGGCCACGCCTCCGCTGCTGCTGCCGCCGCCGCCGCCGCCAGCAGCCCCATTGCTGGGATCAAATGTGTCGGGCTTGTGGCCGTAAGCCGTGTTGAGTATGCGTCGAAAGCGCACGGGTCCATCGCAACTTGCCACATCGATGATGAACTTGGATGGCTGTGTGGCCGTCTCCAGTTGTGCCGCAGCCAGCGGGGCCTTGGCCGCACTTGCAACTGTTGCTCGTGTGCCATTGTTGCGTTTTGTTAGGCATTTGCGTTGACTGTTGTTGCTGCGTCGCTGCTGCTTGGCTGTGCCAACAACTGTTGTTGTTGCTGCGGCTGCTGCTGCTGCTGTTTCTGCTGCAGCTGTTTGCGCAGCAACACTTGCTGGCGGCGTCAGTTGCATTTTGATGCTCTCAACACGCTCAATATTCAAGCTGCTCGCTGCGCTGCTGCTGGCGAGACTGCTTACCACAGACACATTGCAATCCTCCGTGTCCAGCTCCAGTTCCAGTTCCAGTTCATTGTCTGTCGCCGTATTGCTGTCGATGAACACCTCCACATCCTCCTCATCCTCCAGCTGCTGCTGCTGCTGCTGCTGTTCCACAGGCAATTGATCCAGCGCTGCTGCTGCTGCTGCTGCTGTTGCCACTGCTTCGACTGGCTGTGGCACATAGGTGGCGGCTGCAGTGGCAATCGTTGGCGGCGGCGCTGGCAGAAAGCCGAAATTGGGCAACGTTGCCTTGCTCGGAATGGGCCGTATAATTTTTGGGGCGCCACTGGCCGCCAGCTGCAACTGATGTGGGTTGCTCGCGCTCCCGCTCAAATAGCCCTCGGTTTGAGCGCGCGCCAGAAACGAGCTGAGAATGGAACAGAACAGAAACCAAAAAAAAAGGGAAAAAAAACAGTTGAGTTGCAACACTTGCAACTTGACTTGCTGCAGCCGATTTACCGACAAATTTCCAAGGCGCGAGGCATGTGCAGCACATGCGTTGCCAGCAGCACGGCGAATATGTTATCCACATTCAGATCCAAGTAGCCGGTGTACATGTAACTCAGCAGCGGGGCGAATTGCTCAGCGGTCACATTGCTCAAGTACAGCAGCAGCTCGCCGCCAACACCGCCACCAACAGCAGCTGCGGCAGCAGCAGCAGCGGCAGGAGTAGCAACTGTTGCTGGTGCTGTTGAAACTGCTGCTGCCACCGCGGTTGCATCGTCCAAGCGTATGGCGGATCGCAAATAACCGCTATGCATGCCCAGGACGAGGGCATGTGCCACAAACCGCACGCTACTCGGCGCCGGGCCCACCTCCAGTATAACATCAGGTGGTGTGGACATGACACCACCAACACCAACGCCAACGCCACCGCCAACATTAATAGCGCCACCAGCAATGGCCATGTTGCTGCTGCTGCTGCTGCTGCTGCAGCCAACAGCTGCAGCATTTGTTGTTGCATGTGTTGCATGTGTTGCATGTATTGCAGCTGCTGTTGTCGGGCGGCTGCTGCTGTTGCTGCTGCCGCTGCTGCTGCTGCAACTGCTGCCAGTTAACCAATTTGTAAACATTCAAAACAAATTTTGGCAACAACACACAAAAAAAAACAAAAAAAAAAAACAAAAAAAAAACAAAACAAACAACAACACGAAACGCGAGCGGGGCGAGTCGAGTCACGTGTGTGTCTGTGTGTGTGTGTGTATGTGTGTGTGGCAGAAGAACTGAGTGGCGGATCCGTCACGTGTGCAACACAAATTCGAACTGATGAATGCCTCGTGGCGCACGGCGCGTTTTATAGCCAACACTCAGCCACACTCAGCAGCGAGACAGCAGCCAGCCGCACACACACACACACACACACACACACACACACACACACACAGAGACACAGTCCAAAAGTTGTGGCTGTGTCAGCTGTGTGCGTCCTTCGGGCTGCTGCTGCTGGCTCGGCTGCCACTCAGCTTCGGCTCTGATTGAGATGCTCGCCGCCTGCCTGCGTTTGTTTGTTGTCGGTTTGGTTTGGTCTGTTTAATTGGTTGTTGGTTATGCTGCTGCTGTTGCTGCTGCTGCTGCTGTTGTTGCTGCAAGCATATTTTACACATTTTTAGCCAAATTAACACGCCTGTTTTATTTTAGAGAGGGCAAGTGGCAGGGGTGAGCGGTGAGCGGTGAGGGAGGAGAGGGTTGGCACCCGAATTTAATTGCCATTTTGCCACAAATTAAGTGCAAATTATCGAATGCCATAAAATGCTGATGGCACAGAACAATAAACAATAAAATGCAATTAATTATTTTCGATTATATTATATATTATATACACATATATATATACATATATATATATATGTCTACAGAAAAGTAATTATCGAAATTCGTTGCCTACTTTTATGCAATTAAAAAATTATATTTCTTCTGGCTGTGCAACGAATGTAGCAAAAAATGATTGACAAAATAATGTCAAAATAAATAAAAATGAATTCCAATTAAATTGTTGCTGCACAAATTATTTGTTGTTATTATTCAACAATTATTCAGCGAATTCAAAATGCAACTTCAGTTTTACTGAGCACATTTGCCATAGATTAGAAATGGGAAAACCCAGTTTTCTCTGTTGCAGATCAGCAGATTTTTGGAGCAAAAAAAAAAAAAAATAATAAAAAAATAAAATAAATAAATAAATGATTATTTGGAAATAGAAAAATAGATACAACTTTTGCTTTTTTGAGTTCAGTTGCAAAGAGTTGCTCAGCTCAGATTTTCCAACAGCTCAAAATCCGTTTGCCTTTTGGCTTCGCTTTAATTCCCCTCAATCCCCTCAACCACCTCGCCCCTCGTCCCACGTCCTTCTTCCTTTGGCTCAAAAAGCGGCGCCTCAATCGACTTAATTGATTTGTGGGCATAACCAGCACATATTTGCTTACGACTCTCCTCATGTGTGTGTGTTGACTTTGTGTGCCTCTGTGTGTGTGTGTGTGTGTGCCTCTCTGTGTGTGTCTGTGTGTGTGGCTACTTATTCGCTTTATCTACCTCGGTTTATGTACATTAGCTATACTCTTTTTGAAAGCAGCCATCCTTCGTCATTTTAATAGTTGCACACAGTTTGCACACTTTCATCATTTATCGTTTATCGTATATCATTTATCGTTTATCGTCTATCATTTATCATTTATCGCTTATCATTCCTTCATCATTTGAATATTTGCGCACAGTTTGCACACTTTTATCAGTTATCGTTTATCGTCTATCAATTATCGGTTATCGTTTATCGTTTCCTTGTCATTTTCATAGTTACACACAGTTTTCACACTTTTATCATTTATCGTCTATCATTTATCGTTTATCAGTTGCACTCTTTTATCATATATCGTTCATCGCCTATCATTTATCATTTATTGTCTATCATTTATCGTTTATCATTCCTTCGTTATTTTAATATTTGCGCACCGTTTGCACTTTTTATCATCTATCGTTTATCGTCTATAATTTATCGTTTATCATTTATCATTTATCGTTTATCGTCTATAATTCATCGTTTATCGTCTTTCATTTATCGTTTATCGTCTATAATTCATCGTTTATCGTCTTTCATTTATCGTTTATCGTTTATCATGAACAAGTTATTAATTCGTGAGATTATTTTATAATGATTATTATAATATTCTGTCAAAGTTTTGGGCAAATCTCGCAATATTTCCTCATATCTTGGAATGCTTTTCTTCTGTATTTATATCTATCATACATATATATATGTATATTATATATGTATATTATATATGTTTATATATATATATATATCTGAGTGCTATCTGCAAAAGTGTCTCAGGTATTTTTCATGTTTGTAGAGCATCTGCGCTTTGTGTGGAATCATTGTCGGTTTTTCTACTAATTTCTCCAAAAATGTCCATTTGCACTTTTTCTCTGTGTACTAAATTATATATATAGCATATATATATATATATATGTGTGTATGTATGTGTATATGTATAAAGTATATATGTTTGTGTGCTTGGCTTGGTTTTATTTGTGTGGCTTTGGTATTCGGACATTTGGTTAGCTTTTAATTACCGCTGTTGCAACCTTTTGCTGCTGCTGCTGATCGATTTTATTTGTTGATTAACAAACCACCCAAACCCGCACACCGCCCCCCGCCCCCTTCCAGCCACTTCAGCCATTGGCTTTTTATTTGTCGTGGGGCAAATTTGTCAAAAAATGTTTTGACATTTGGTTGATTCTGATATGGAAGGGGGCAGGGCAAAAAGGAAGATGCATTTTTATAGATATGTTCAATCGGTCAGTTTGCTGTTTACTTTTGTTGTTGTTGTTGGACTGAAAGGCTAATTTAATTAAGTTATTACGATTCTGTTCTGTTGCTCGATTGTTGCTGTTGTTGTTGTTGTTGTTGCTGCAGGTGGCGCAAGCCTGTCCATTGCGATTAAGCTTCAATCAAGCGTTAACAATTTTAATTCAATTATTTCGAAATGTAATTATAAATGTTCGTCATGCATAAATCGTGTTATTCATTTATTTAGCAACAATTGCCGCCGCACACCGCCCGCCGCCCGCCGCCCGCCGCCCGCCACCCGCCTCCCCACAGTCCACACTTGCCGCTCTCCAACCAATCCATCCTGCTG